>CM077314.1:66633308-67233308 GCA_039655065.1 Glossophaga mutica
GTTCCCCAAGACAGGCACAGCCACACGCACCCCCACCGTCCTGCTCCCAGGGCGGCTCCAGGGACAGGTGGGAGGGGACAGCACAGGGACAGGTGGGGGGAAGGAGGCTCCCCCACTTACCCCTCGCACTCCTCCGCCACCTCTTCTGTGTCGGACATGGCCTCTGCTTCCCCCCAGAAAGATAAGGACATCAGTGTGTGGGGTGCCCGGCTTCCTCAGCGCAGCCCCTCGTCAGGCCGGGACTGTGGCTGAGTCAGAGCGCGCTGTGACCATGTCTGCGGCCCACAGGCTCTGCCCCCCACTCCCCCCTGGGCCCTCAGGGAGCCGCCAAGCTGCCCCTGGGGCCTATCTCTCTGCCCCCTGCCCTGCCTCCCACCAGCGCAGAGCCACTGGCCCTGGGGTGCGGCACATGAGGGGGCAGCGTGGAGCCTTCTCCCTGCTCCTGTGGGCGCACCCAGCTCCCCCAAATAGCACACCAGCCCCCAGAGGGTGGGGGAGGGCACTCAGACGAGGATGCTGCCAGGCCAGTGGCTGGAGAGAGGACTGATGAAGGGGCAGGGGCAGGCTGAGCAGGGGGACCATCGAGACCCTGGCTGAGCAGGGGTGATGATGTCCTAAAGCAACTCTGCCTCTCATGCACGCCCCCCCACTTCCACAGAGGTCAGGGTCCCCTCTTTGGGGACCACCTCACACACAACAGACAGCAGAAAGCATGCTGGCCATGGAGCCAAAAATTTGGGTTTCAAAAAAAAAAAAAAAAAAAAAAAAAAAACCTAGCTTTTGCTGTGTGACCTTCGTTTAGTTACTTAACCTCTCTGGGCCTCAGCTGAGCTCTGTAAAATAGATGAGCCTCAAGTTCTAGTCTTGCAGAAAGTCTGAGGTTCTAAGGAGTGTAGCCCCACCCCTCCACCTTTTCCCCCAACACTCAGCAGAGGATGGGAGTGGGGGTGGGGGGAGGCTGGGGGCAGGAGGGAGGGGGCAGGGGGCAACTTGATCCTCGCAGATGCTTCTCCTGCCCCCGGGGAGGACTTGCCCTAGAAGATCCGGGTCAGAGGAAGAACTCGGGAAGTCAGGGGCCTGGAATGTGCTGGAAATTCCTGACACTCTGGGCAACCCCTCCCCCTAGTATTTTCTCCACCTGCACAGGAGAAGCCGAAAAATCGAGGGAGTATCTGTGCGGGCGAGTCGGGCAGGGCTCTCGTCGGGGGTCCCTGCAACCCAGCGAGCTGGGCGCATGCTCCCTGGACCTCCCAGTCCGGCTCCCTGGCAAGGGGAGGACGCTGGGTCTTGGCCCCAGGCTGTGGCCTCTGCGTCCCTGGGGAGAGACTCTGACCCCCAGACTGGCCCTGGCCACTCTCCCTGCTCTCTGGGGATCAAGAAGGACCTTCCTGGAAAGTTTTAGGGGGATGTCAGCCTGGAGGGGGGCAGCGAGCAACCTTGGGGGGGGCCCTGGTGTCAGAGCCTCGTCCTCGGGGCAGGCAGGGCTGACGATGGTCTCGTCCCTCCTGCTGATGAGGAGCCAAGGCCCCCCACCTGACAGGTCTGCAGCAGCCCATCCGGACCCCACCGCAAACCTCTGGTGTCTCCCCGAGGGTCGGGGCTGCTGCCCTTGGAGTCCCCCACCCCACCCCACCCTGCATCCTCCAAAGCGTGGCCTCCTCGCCCCGGGAACATGGACGCCTGCGACCCCGATGGTGCTCAGAGCAGACGCAGGCCCCCATCCCTCCGCTCCCCGCTGCCCACTCGAGCGGCTGCCGGCGTCTCACCTCGGACAGGAGCTGCCCACGGGACAGGACACGGCGCTGCTGCCCCTGAGCAGGGACTGGGCGCGGGCCGGGGCGGGCAGGGCTTTAAGCAGCGCTCGGGCTGGGCCGTCTGGGCCCGGCCTCGAGGGGGGAGGGCTGTGGGGGGGTGGGGGCCGAGGGGCGGGGGTGCTGGCTGCTATGATGGCAGGTGCCAGGGACGGGGCTGACAGGACATCTGCTCCTCACCATATAAGCCCATGCGGTGGTCCAGCTGCTGAGATAAGCTATTTAAAACCAGACCAGATACGCAGGGGCTGGGCGGGGGGAGGGGAGCCGGCGGGCAACAGAAGCCAGCTGCCCCGCTTGACAATCCCGATAAAGCAGGGGCCTGGGAGGGAGGCTGGGGACGGGGCAGAGCTGGGGGCAGGAGGCGCCCCCAAGACACTGCCGAGTGCCCCCCCAGACCGCCGGCTGCCTCTCACGGGCTGAGTGGCCTTCTCAGGAGGCGGGTCTACGGGCTGCGTGAGGACATCCGCAAAGCGGTCCTCTCCTTGGCCCCAGAGCCACAGGACCAGCCCTGGGCCCGGGAGAGGGACGAACTGGACCGCAGGAGGCCAGACCGAAGGCAGGGCTGACTTCCAGCCGCCAGCGATTGTTCCCCCAGGGCGGGCGGCCGGCCACGGCGGGGGGGGCTCAGAGCTCGTCCTCGGGGGCTTTCGAAGGACCTGCGGCTCCGTGAGACCCCATGTGCTCGGGGACCGGCGTCTGCGCTGTGTCCCGCCTGGACTGTGTCGCACCCCCAGTGCGTGACGGACGTGAACGGGCAGGGGAAACCGAGTCTGGCGGCAGCCGAGCCCTCTGTCCTTGGCCATTCGGAGTCCCCAGGGCCCTCGAGCGGACTCGGGGGGGGAGGGGCAGTGCTCATCTGGACCCAGCCTCTCTGCCCTCCAGATCTCGCCCTCCGGGACCCACACTCTTCTCCGTGGCGAGAGGGAGTCTCTCCCACCCTCTGCCCGCTTCTCCCCTCGGCGGACCGACCACTCACCGGCCTCCCCAGCCGCCCTGCCACCTCGGGGACCGGGCGCTGGGGCCGCTCCTGACGTCCCCAAGAGGCCTCCCCGGGCGGGACAGCTGCTCCCTCCTCACCCTCTCTGCTCTTGGACTCCTGTCCCACCACTCAGCTGAAACTGTCCCCTCTGGGGTCCCCAGGGACCTCAGGGTCCAGTGGTCTGGTTCCACCCCACCCCACCCAGGCTTGTCCCCTGCCACGCGGCCTTCCAGCCTGCCAGCAGGACAAGCTCAAGCCATGTGCCTGCCAGCCAGCATCCTCGGGTCCGGCTGAGGGGGGCCGGGGGGGGGAGGGGGCAGAGTCCCAGAGGAACGGTGACAACCAGGCTCCCCCGTACGCACCCTCCAGGGCCCCGCCTTGCTTTGGGTCCCGGCCTGGAATCTCCCGGCACCTAAGCGCCGAGTTTCTTACGCCCTCCCCTGATGTGAGCTGCTCCGGTGGGTCGTGACCCCTCGTAAGCCCTACACGCCCGCGCCCCGGAGAGCCCCGCAGAAACCCGCACGTTCCTGCGTGAGCGTGGGAAGCTCTTCCTCGTGGTTCGGAGGTGGGGGTCGAATTCGGAGAGCCGGAGGCAGTCCCGCAGCTGGTGTGACCACCGAGCGGCCAGCCTCCGGCAGCCACGCCGGGACACAGCCGGCCCGCTCCCGACCTTTCTCGAGTCCTCGCTCCGCCGGAACAGAGAGGACGAAGACACGGGGCCCATCCAAGGCCGTGCTGGGGAAAGCACAGGCTGAGCCATACGGACATGGGGCTCACGGAGGGCGCGCCCCACAGGGTCCCAGGCCACGGGGACCGGAAGGCCGGCCCTGGGGCACCTCTCGGGAGCCTCCTCTCAGAGAAGCTGACCTGAGGACCGAGGTGCCTGCTGGGCAGCTTGCCGGCCGGGGTCTCTCCGTGGCTGACAGCACTCGAGGCCCCTGCGTGAGCCCGGAGTCCCCCGTCCCTGTCCCAGCTGGGTCCCCACACTCTCCACGCAGAGCCTGGTTGCAGGGCCCCGGGGTGCTCAGGGCAGGCCTGGGGCCAGCACAGGAGACCTGCCAGCTGGACACAGTCCGGCCAGGTCACACGTGGGGCTCGGAGGGCCTCCTGTCCCTAGACCACAGGCTCCCAGACAGAATGTGCCGGCCTGAAGGGCTGGGTTCTCAGAAGCCCTCTGCCTCCCAGGCCTGCGGAGAGGGGGGGGGGCGGGGGCGGGGGGGGATCCAGGCACCCGTGTATGCGTGTGTTTTAAATTACAGCGTGAAGAGGTGCGACCAGGCACCACAGGTCACAGTCTGGTTTGCCCTCGTCTGCTCCTCGCCCTCTGAGAGCCCAGTTCCTCCGAGCCCTCCTGGGCCACCGTGTCTCGGGACTGGGAAACCGAGTTTTGGTCAAGTGTGTGTTTCAGGGGGGCTGGCAGTTCTGCCCCCCATCCCAGAATCACTACGGAGGGCAACTGAATGCAACCCAGCCGCATGTGAGGAAAAGAGGGGGCTGCCAGGAAAAGGATGATTCATCCCCCAGCCCAGATAACGCCCTCCCCACACCCCGCCGACGATCCCCATTAGAAAGCAGAGCCTGCAGACAGGGATCCGTGGAAGGTATTATTAGTCACTTACACCTGAGAGCGAAGGGGTTTAGGGGTCTTCCTGAGAACAGCGAGGGGCGGGGGCCCAGAGCCGCACTGGGGTCTGCTGGGAAGTGAGGGGTGGACAAGCGGGCAACAGTGGGCTGCAGGCAGTGCGGCCGCCCCCCAGTCGGGGCTCAGCTGGTGGGGACCCGCCCCACAGGAAGGTGGGGAGAGCCGGGCCCCAGCTGGGACCACACCGGACGGGTGGCCCTGGAGTCCCTGAGGGACAGCGCACCCAACCCCAGAAGTGAGCGGGAGAAAACTGGAGGCAGCCCAGGCCAGGACACCGAGGCCCCTCGGGGCTGACATGAGCCAGTGCGGCGCCGGGGACGCCGTGGGCCCCGGCTCTGCTGTGCCGGCCTCGGACGGAGCCGGGGCCCACCTGCCCCTGATGCCACGGGGGCGGGGCTGCAGGGGCCTCCCAGACGGACGGTCCAGCCCAGGTCCGAGGCAGAGAGGGATCAGGGTGGCGTGAGGCGGGGACGCAGCTGCAGGAGGAGGGCCTGGCCGGAAGGAGGGCCCCGGGCCCGGAGCGGGCGGGCTGGTCACGCCTGTGGGACAGAGGTCTATTCGGTCAAGGGGAGGGGGAGGGCTCTGGACGGCAAGGCATTCCCTCGTCCAAGCCCCACACCCGCACTGGGCCACAGACGGCCCTCGGTGGGGTGGGAGCGGGTGGGGCTCCCAGGGCCTCAGGGCTTTGAGGCACAGCCAGCGGGGGCCTCTTTCCTCCAGGCTGGGGCGCACCAGCCTGAGAGCAGGACAAGGAGCATTCTGGGTAAGTGGGCTGGGCCACCGCGGGCCAGTTGGTGTGTGCGGGTGTGTGTGGGAATGTGCAGATGTGTGAGGGAATGTGCAGGCGTGTGCAGGCATGTGCGGGCGCGGGGCGGGCACGGGGCACCTCCCCGGAAGCCCCCTCCGCTCCCCTCACCTCGGCACCCAGGGACGAGTCTGCCTTCTTCTCCCCTGGGGTCCTCTGGGTGGCTGCCGACTCTCTCTGCTCCTCCTGGTTGGGGGAGTCAGGTTGGGGACCAGGGGCTGAGGCCAACCGCAGAGGGGCGTGGGATCCCTCCCCCTCCCCCTTCCCGGGAGGGAGGACCCCAGGCCCGCCCTCCTCTCTGCTGCCCCACACCCCCGCACCAACCCGCAGGCCGAGGCACAGCCCTGCCCACTCCCACTCTGGCTTCCTGCACACGCCCCCCCCCACTCTCGGGGCCCCCCGACCCGCTTCAGCCCACCACGAAGGGAGCCACAGCCAGAGGCCTCAGGCTGGGAACAGGTACCTGGAGGTCTTCCTCTCTGGACTCCTGGGTCCTGCTGATCCACAGGTTGAGCCTTGACGTCACAACCCCGGAGAGCTTCAGGTTCTCCTGAAAATCGGGGTTCCCGTCAGAGCTCGGGGCCCCTGGCGCAGCCACGCAGACCCAGAGCCACCACCCCGTCCCCAGGCGCTGCAGGCACTTGGGCTCAGGACGCAGTGGTGGCTCCGGTCAGCAGCGGGTTCTGCCAAAACGGGCATGGGAACTCGCGGTGCTTTCTAGCAGCACCAGGGCCGAGGCTCTGGGTCCTGAGACCTCGGGCCTCCCGGGCTGAGCCCCTCACCTTCCGGCTGGAGGCTGTCTCTGCTCGGCCCGGGCCTGCCAGCTCCTTCTCAAAGAGGTGGCGCTTGCTGGCCACCCCCACGGGTGCCACAAAGAACTCGGTGCGGGAAGAGCCCAGAGCCTTGATGGACTCCGACCTCTGGGGACAGAGAGCACAGGCACTGACCCTGGGGCAGGGTGGGGGGGCAGGTGCACCCACACCCACACACCCACACACCCACACACTGGCAGGGGCCACCGCTCCGCCCACCTGGACGGCTGACTGGTATCTCTCCAGCTTCTCGCCCAGCTTCACCGGGAGCCGCACGCTGGCACTGCAGCGCAGAAGAACAAGGCAACAGGAAGCAGGTGAGCCCCCCCACCCGCCCCCGAGGAGACGGGCCGCGTCCCTCCTGCATCGCTGGCTGAGGCCGCCCCGACCTGACCCAGGGAGAGTCTGCTGGCCCCAGGATGGTCCCCACTGTCCTGCACCCTGGAAACGGCCCATCTAACAGGAACGGAACCCTGCTGTCCTCCCGGGGCCTGTTACCTCTACCCACACTCGACCCCTGAATGTCCTCCTCATCCACGCCCCCAAGGCACTCGCCCCCCAGCCCCGCCTGCCACCCACACTCTCCCCCCACACGAATCCCATCCTGTGCTTCCAGCTCAAACCCTCAGGCCCAGAACAAGGACCGAACTCTGGGCCCGGCCACAAGGCCCCTCGTCCCCCTGCAACCCAGCACCCCTCGACCCCCTTCTGCGCATGCTTCTGGGCCTCCGACCAGACACGTGGTGCCCGTCCCACTCGGCTTTCCGCAGGCTGCTCCCTGCAGTGGAGATGCACTCCCACTTCCCATGTGGCAAGCGCCACCCCCCTCAGAGGCCAGCCGCCCTGCGACACACTCCCCAGCCCCACAGGCCCATGGGGCGCTCTCGAGGCCCAACCACGCACGATGTGAGTCACGGAGGTCAGCGCCGAGTCACGCCCATCCCTGTACCCCGCGCCCCCCACCCTGGGCCGGCCTAGGGTGGCAGGCCTCGGTGACCGTCCAGGGCAGACGGCCCTACCCACACGCCAACGGCTTTCCAGTCCCACCCTCCTCTGCCTTGGCAGTCCCACCCACGCCCTCCTCCTCCACCTCGCTCCCCCTGATCTGCCCCGCCTGAGGCCTCAGCCTGCCCCCGCTCTGTGAATCCAGTCGCCCTGCTGGCCCTGGAGCCCTGGGCCATCCCCACGTGTGGTCTGCGGAGCAGCCAGGCTCAGCAAACACCGGCCAAACATGAGACCATGACCAGACAGGACGGGAGGCATCTCCGGCCCCTGACCTGCGGGTTAGGGTTGCTTCAGAGCTGTTTATCCTGGGGCTCATCTGAAATGAGAGAGAAAGGCCCTGATGAGTCAGGGGTCCCCAGGGAAGCCATGGCGCCCTCAAAGGAGGGCTCAGCACTCAGAGCAATTCCTCCTTACGCCTCCCACCCTCCACACTGCTCAACCCCCAAGCAAGCCTCCATGGAAGGCCCCCCTCCTGTCTGGAAGACGCCTGTCCCCACCTACCAGCCTGGGTCAAAAGCCTCTCTTGGGGTCACTGCAGGTGTTCTTGGGGTGCCTGCAACACCTGCTGTCTTGTCTGCCCTCCACCGCCTACGGCCTCTGTCAGGGCCTCTAGCCTCCATCCCAGATCCCCTCACAAAACATGGTAGAAAATGAACGAATGACCCAGGGAGCAAGAGAACTGAGATTAAACACTGGGGTGGATGAGGAGAGTGTCTGCAGGGCGGCCCATCTGTACTTCTGGGGCTGAACAGAGCCCTGCCTGCCTCTGCCCTCTCAGGGGGACCGACCGTGGAGGCGCAGGGCCGAGCCAGCACCACGCCAGCATCAGCAGCCTCCCCAGGCTCCATCTTCCTGCAGCCCTGGCTCTCGCCACCAGGGGGCGCTGCTCTCAGGGGGGGCCCACACCCACCTGCAAGTCACTAAGCTGCCCACCTCTCCTAACTCAGCCTCCTCTGCTTTGGCCGCCAGGGGAAGCCAAAGACCCCGCTGCCCAGACAGTCGTCCCGATGTCTGACCCAAGGCCCCTGTGCTGTGGCAGACGCTGCGTCCCCGGGCTGCCCTCCAGGGGACGGACAAGGGGCCCTGGGCTCTCACCCGGAAGGAGATGGTCCTGGGGCTGGAGCGCTGGAGGGAGCTGCTGTAGGTGGCCCTGGGGGAGGAGGGCGTGCCCTCCCCGTCCTCCTTCCTGGGGATTTTCACCTGGATGGAGAGGGGAGGGTCGCACGGGCAGCCCTGAGCCCCAGCTGCCACCGGGTCACCAGGCGGCCAGGCCCATCCCAGGAGCCGCAGGAGGAGGGGAGGGCGGGGTGAGAGGGTCCTGGGCCCGCCTCTGCTGTGGGGACGGTGGACGCAGCTCTGTGGAGCCAGGCAGAGGGGCAGGGCGTCTCCCGGAAGGACCCAGAGTCTGGGGTCCTGAATCCCTCCCAGCACCAGCAGCCTGCCCGCGCCCCCCCCCCCACGGTGTCCCCTGTTCTGACAGTGAGTGGGCGGCAGACGGGGAGAGAGGACACGGCCGAGTCAGCCTGCAGGTGGGAGATGGGAGCCGGCACGGGAGCCGCAGACGCCTGGGCGGGACTGGGTGGGGGCGGAGGGGCGGCCCTGCCAACCTTGAGTGTGATGGGCGGGAGACTGGCAGTCCTGGGTGGAGGGTGGCATGTCCCTGGCTCTGCCGGGGACAGCTGGGCCTTCCCAGGGAGAGTGGTGGCTTTCTGGCTTCCCCCAGCCACTGGCCGCTCCTGAGCCTGAAGCTGAACCTGGGCCTGGGGCTCCTCGCTGGGCTGGGGCTGCTCCTGGTCCTGGGGCTGCTCCTGAGACTTGGGCTGCTCCCCAGGCTGGTGCTTCTCCCGAGGCTTGGGCTGCTCCGGAGGCTGGGGCTTCTCCCAAGGCTTGGGCTGCTCCCCAGGCTGGGGCTTCTCCTGAGACTTAGGCTGCTCCGGAGGCTGGGGCTTCTCCCGAGGCTTGGGCTGCTCCCGGGGCGGGGGCTGCTCTTGAGACTTAGGCTGCTCCGGAGGCTGGGGCTTCTCCCGAGGCTTGGGCTTCTCCCCAGGCTGGGGCTGCTTTGAGCCAGAGGCTCTCTTCGGGACCAGCTTTGTCTCTGAGGTCGAGGACTTCTCAAAGAGCAATGTTTTCTCAGACACCAGACTCCTTTCCGAACTTGACGTCTTCCTTGGGGTCGGCAGCTTCTCGGAAATGCCTATTTTTTCTAGAATTGTTTTTTTTTCCTCTGACACCGCCACCTTCTCGGGCAGCGATGCGCTCTCAGAGCTGGAGGCGGCCTGCGAGCTCCGCCTCTTCTTCAGAGCTGCTACCTCCTCTGGAGCGGAGCGCTCCTCCTCCAAAGCCGGGGACCTCTCGGAGACCCCCTTCTGCTCGCCTCCTGGCTCTCTGCCCTCCAGGCTCTCCTCCGCGCGGGCCCAGGGGCCCCGCTGCTCCCGGCTCAGTCTGCGCCGAGGTGGCGCCCCCACCTCCTTCTTGGGGGCCGGGGACCGCGGCTCGGCCTGCCCCGGGCCTGAGCCGTCCCGTCCTTCCTCCGCCTCCAGCCGCTCCCGGGCCTGTGAGACCTCCACCAGCTGCCGCCTCTGTCTCCGCTCCTGCCGGCTCCTGGGGACCGCCTGGACGCCCTCCTTCTCACCTCGGGAGCCTGGGGACGGTGGCGTGGGCCCCTCTGCTTCTTCCACACTCGGCAGCCTGAGCCCGAAGACGGGAGACAGAGTCAGAGGACACTGGAGTGGAGAGAGACCCTGGGCCTGCTTGGAGAGCAGGTGAGACTCGCCTCATGGGAGAGCCCAGCACAGTCCTGGCCACTCAGTGAGCCCTGGGCCCTCCTCCTTCTGCCCTCGAACCCCACAGCCTGGGTGGCCAGGCCAGCCCCCGCACTCCCCCGTAGCAGGGAATTAGGGAGAGTGCGAGACTGGGGCTCAGCCTGGCTCGGTGGGGAAAGCAGAGGCTCGGAGCCCGGCAGGTCAAACGGCAGTGCGGGCCCTGCCACTCCAGGTGTGTCCGGCCAGCATGACGCCTGTGCACACTCTGACTCAGTTTCTCCGCCTGTAAACGGGTTCCTGGGTCTTCTCTGGGGGATACTGGGAGGCCTGAGTGAGTGCTGCCCATCAAAGGCCCAGCCAAGCTCCGCCTCCCGGATGGAATCAGGGACCCCAGCGGTTTGAGTTGGGAAGTGAGGGGGGCCGGGCAGGTCCAGGAGGGCCTGGGGATGGCGGGGCAGGTGACAGTCCTCTCCATGCCCTGAGCCACATCCCCCGGGCAGGCCAGATGCCACACTGAGTCGTCACCGGGGAGAGGACGCAACGCCTGGCCCCCACGCTGGTCGCGCACCTGACCGAGGAGGGCCGCCCTCCGTCCCGGGCGGGCCGGGGCGCCTCATCCTCATCCGTGGTGGAGCTGAGGTTCCGGTGGCGTCGCCGGCGCTCCCGCCGCTGCTCCTCCTCATCCTCCAGGGTCCACTGCTGGGCCAGGCTGCGGTGGGGGTGGGGTTAGAGGTCAGCGAGGCCCCAAGACCCAGACCCTGGCCAGCGCCTCTAGGTGGCGCCCTCTGCAGGCGGCCCCGGGCGCCGAGCCCATGCGCCATCTGCGTGGTGTGGGGAGGACGATTCTGAAGACGGAACCCAAGACATCCCAGAAATAATTCTGTGCGTGGGTCACATGCTGAAGTGATATGTTGGAGTAAGTCCGATATAGGATTAAAATTAAAATCACCTGTTTCCTTTTACTGTTTTAATGGGTCAACCAGAAAATTTTAAATGTTAAATATGGCTCATACTCTACATCTACTAAGCATCTCCTAAATTTCTGCTAAAGCAGCAGGATTTGGGTTGGACCGAGTTTCTTGCTCGCAGCCCTGCGGACGTGGTGGCAGGCTAGCTCCGTGGGCGAGGCTGCCCTGAATAGCAGCGCCTCGCCCCCACCCACGGGGTGCCCGTGGGGTCCCCACCCCTCAGGCGTGACGATCCAAATGTTCTCCGGCATCGCTGGGTGTCCCCACTGAGACCTAGGGGGTCAGCCTCGACCGTGGCCCCAAGTGGGAGTGTGCCTGGGAAGGGGGAGGGGCAGGAGACACTGACTAGCGTCCCCTTGCTGCCGGCCCTGGGTTTGGTGCACAGCAGCAGGGACATCGTCCAGCTTTGCAGAGGGGGCGGGGCTCACGAAGACGAGTGCCTGCTCCTGAAAAAGCTCCCCGTGTCACCGTCCCTTCACTCTCCAGGCACTCTGGGGTCTCTTTCACCTCCAGAACCCGCTCTGACCTGCTCCGGAGCCAGGGGGCCCCGCCCAGCCTTCACGGTCACAGATGCCCCCACAGCCACCCAGCCACCCACCTGTGCCCCAGCGGCTTCCTCCAGC
This sequence comes from Glossophaga mutica, assembly GCA_039655065.1. Taxonomy (NCBI): domain Eukaryota; kingdom Metazoa; phylum Chordata; class Mammalia; order Chiroptera; family Phyllostomidae; genus Glossophaga; species Glossophaga mutica. The sequence continues at coordinate 66,644,719 of CM077314.1, forward strand.
CGTGACCCACCCACCACCTGCCAATCAAACACCCCCATCTGGCCCCATTCCCCGCCCACCCGCCACCCACCGGATCCACCTGTCCTTCCATCCCAACCAGAGCAAGCACTCCCCGAGCCAGTTCCACGTCAGGATTGTGGGGTTCACCAAGCGAGGCAGGGGCCCCGCCCCAGCACACCACCCCCCACCCAGAGCACAGAAATCGCTCTGCGGGGGGTGGGGGGGGGCACGAGGGCAGGCCCTGCGGGTTGTCGGGGAGGCCCGGGGCAGGGCCAGGCAGCCCTCCCACTTCGGGGGCGGGGGGCGTCTCTGCTCCCTCGGTGGAGACAGGGGGCTCCAGTCGGGGCCGCCAGGCCTTGGCACGGAATGAGGACAAGGTCGCCGTGGCCCCCACACGACCCTTCGAGCTCTGCGTACCATTCACTCCTTCGTCCATTCACCGCCACGGACGAGTGAGGGTCTCTCAGGGCCCGGGCCCCTCGGCTTCCCTTGCGCAGGCCTGGAGACGCCAAGGCCAATCCCACGGTGTCCCCAGCTCGCCCCCTCTCTGGACCCTCCCCCGCCCCTAGTCCACAGTGTGGGGTCGGTGCCTGGCCTCCAAGGCCGTCCAGGGACAGTGGCCCACCGAGCGGAAGCTCCGGTCCCCTGACAGTTATGGGAACCCTCCTCACGCGAAAGGATGACTCAGGGCTGAGGAAGGGGCTCACTGGACCTTGAGGGGTCCCTGCTGGAGGGACGCCAGCGGCGGCGAGGCTCTGACTGTGGTGCCGGCCACCCTGCCCGGCCCTGCCCTGGGCGTTTCACTGCCCCGTCGGCCTCAGCCACCCCCCACAGCCCCGGGGGAGGCGGTCTTGTCCCCATTTGCAGATGAGGACAGGGGGCTGGAAGCAGGTAAGGCCAGTGCATGGAGAAGGGCCGGGACTGCACCCCAGGACAGCCTCTCCCAGGTTCCTGGAGCCGGCAGCAGCAGGGAGGAAGGAGCGGCCGTGGAGGGTGTGGGGCCCCCCACCCAGGACAGGCCAGGCTGGAGGACAGCCCCGTGGCCAAAGCACCGACCTTTGGGGCTCCAGGGCCAGGCCCGGGGCGGAGCCTGTGGGTCCCGGCGTCCGGGGGGTCCCAGCCCCTCCCACCCACTGATGGCCTCTCCCTCCCTGTGGACGGCCCTCTGCTCTGCCTCCACCTCCTTTGGGGGCACGCACCCCCGTCTGCCTCCCTGTGGGGCTGTGCTCCCCAGCTGCTCCGGTTAAGCAGGGCAGGTGTGAAGGCCGCCCAAGTGCCCAGTGTCCCGGGACTTGGGGAGCAGGACCCACCAACCTCGGAGGACAGAACAGACAAGGGGACGCAGGCCTGGGCTGAGGTCCAGCCCCACTGGCTGTATGACCTTGGGCCAGTCCTCAGCCCCGGAGGGTTCCACACAAGGAGGGTCACCCTGGGTGGTCCCCGAGGTCTCTCCTGGCCCTGGTGGTCTGGGAGAGGTGTGGGGGAGGCTGAGGGCACCTTGGAGGGGGTGGGGAGTGGCTGCTTGAGTCCAGAGCAGGAAAATGATTAACCACGGGCTGCTCAGGGCAGGAATTCTCAGATCCACCTTCACCCCCCGCAAACAGGCCCGGCCCGGCCCCGCCCACGGCCTGGCCAGCCCAGGGAGGAAAGGATAGGACCACTGGCCAGGGCGCCCAGCCAACCAGCCAGCCAGCCAGCCAGCCGGGCCCGCGCTGTCCCCGGGCCCGAGCTGGGGCATCAGGATTCACACCCCATGCCGAGGGTGGGCGGCAGGCTGGCCCTCCGCTCCCCGCTGTCCTCCGAGCCCGACGGGCTGGCGGTGACTCACAGCCCTCCCCCTCCTGCCGCCAGGCATCCCTGCCAGGGAGTGGCCCTCCGCTCCCGGCGCCTCATCGGGGCCCCTGGACATGGGTGGGAAGGGAGCCTCCCCGCTGCCAAGCAGGCCCTGGGCCCACCTGAGAAGTCTCAGCGCCCACGACCCGCACACACCCCGCACACACGCAGGCGGGCGCCCGGACAACATCGCCTGCATCCGAGCAGACGGCCGGGGGGGCGGCGTGTCTGCCGTGCGTTCCCGACCCGCCCGCTTCGCTGAGGTCTTCCACCAACACGCAGGCCGGCCCTCCTCACACACCCAAGACCCAGACACGGCCACGTGGGGGCCTGCCGCCCGCTCACGCCACAGGCCACGAGCACGCCTGTGCACACACTTGTGCGCGCACATCCGCGGATGTGCCCGCTCCCGGGGCACAGGCGCCCACGCGCTGCCCCGGGCCCGCCGACCCGCTCGCAGAGTCCAAGGCTGCGACGCGGCCCCGCCCGAGCGCATACCTCCCCTGGGGCGTGTCCGGCCTCCCCGGCAGCCTGGGCTCCTCTCTCAGGTCCCCGAGTCCCCTCCATTCCTGGGGCTTAGCTCCCTCCCTGTGCTTCAGAGCGGCGGGACCTGGACCCCCGCCTGGGGAAATGAGTCGCTGGGGGAGGCTGAGTGAGGCCTTGGAGGAGCTGTGGACACCCCACCAACAGGAAGGGGAAGACGGGGGTCCCAGGGCCCCCTTAACGGGGAAGGCTGGGGGGCAGCATCTGCAACATCCCGGGGCCCACCTGGGAGGGGCCGGAGGCCGGCTTCTACCCGCCACAGCCTGCGGGCCAGGGGAGCAAGGGCCTGGGTGGGGGTTACACGGGCCTCAGTTTCCTTGAGGGGCCAAATGTGCGTGTGGCAGGTCCTCGGGGCCCAGAAGACGGACGTGCTCACAGGGGAGTTTTGGGGGGCGGCGCAGGGGCTCCGGGACAAGGCCCCCTTCTCTGGCCCTTGCAGGATGTCCAGCAGGCAGGGGACAAGACACCCAGTCCCCAGACCCTTCAGGGCCCCACTCACAAATAAAGTACCCTCTGAGAGGGACAGCCTCTGTCCTGAGGTCAGCCAGCCCAGACAGTGCCCAGAAGGCCACCCTCAGACCTGAGGCCCACCCACGGGAGGGGCTGACACAGCCCCTGTCCTCCTCGCCAAGAGGGGCTGAGGGGCACCCCTGACCCAGGGCCAATGGCAGGGGGACAGACTTCTCTGTGCCAACGAGCCTTGGCCACATCTGACGGCCTCTCAATCTCCCAGGGTGGGGGTCGGGGGCTCTCCAGGACAGGCCCTCCCCAGCCACCCTGTGTGGGTCCTCAACCCCAGAAGGGGAAGAAAGGAAGCCTGGGCAGCAGGAGCACCACCCTGCCCCCTGAGGGTCCCCCGCTTCGCTCCCAATACTGTCCCCATGAGGAGCAGCCCAATGGGTCTGGCCTCGGTGCCAGGATCCCCAGACAGGACCCCCACGGGGGCGCAGCTGCCCCCTCCCCGCCACCCCGCTCACCTGGACAGCGCCGACCAGTCCTTCCTGCCGGACATGCTGCCGCCGAAACCGCGCGCTCCGCGAGGCTGTCTCACCTCGCACCCCTCCCCCGCCGCCGGCCCAGGTAAGTCACCTGGGCTTATATCCCCCGCCCGCACCGCGGCGCGCGCTGATTTGCCGCCGGGAGCGGCCCCAGGGTGTGGGCTCCGGGATCGCCGCCCTCGTCCCGCCCCAGCCACGGTGCGCTGGACAGACGGCCACTCGGACCCCGGGAGCGACGCCCGGGCGGCGCGGAGCGAAGGCGGCCAGCTTCCTGCTCAGAACCAGTCGGACCAGCTCGGCGCTGGGCGCCTCCTCGCGCAGGTGTCGCGGCCCAGGGTGCCGGGCGGCGGCGGGGGGGGGGGGCGGGGGGGCGGGACCGCAGATCGGGGTCAGGCTGAGCTCACTGCCGGGAACGACTTCGCCCGCCCGAGAACCCCAGGGCAGGAAGCCGGGGCGGGAACCGGGCGCAGGTACCGTAATCTCCAGTGGAGAGCGCACCTCGGGTCCGGGCTGGGGGCCCCCAGGCTGTGCGCGCCGCCGCCGGGGCCCTCAACAGGCTCGGCCGTGCCCCTCCGGAAACGCGATTCTTCGATTCAGTTCAGCGAGATCGGAGCGCCCACACCGCTGACCCAGGGAAGAAGGCCCCGGCACTGTTCGCAGTCTCTGGTGATGGACTTTGGACTGGAAGGGCAGGTGAGCAACGGGCCAGAGGAGGCTGCCATTCCCCCAGAAGGAAGATGTGGACATGGGTAACTGATTTGAGGGCTACTTGGGGCCGCTGGAGCACCACCAGCTCCGGCCCATCTGGGCGGGTGGGTGCAGGTGGGCGCTTCCCACCCTGGGCTCAGCCTGGGGAGCGCATCTTCCCTGACGGGTCAGAGCTGCAAGGCCCAGGCGCTCCAGGGCAGGGACCCAGACCTGGGGGCATCCGCAGGGCCCCCCCTCCAGCCTGGCCTGCCTGTGGCACTGACCCAGGGCGGAGGGTCCTAGGTCTCCCAGTGAAGGCCACACGACCACCGGAGCAGACGCCTAAAACACACACAGCACCCGCCCACTATGGCGTCTCCTTCCCCAAATGCCCCCCTCCTCCAGGGAGCCTTCCTTCTTGGCACGGGAAGCAAGGACGGGGGTCCAGGGCTGAGCGCTGGCCTGGCCTTGAGCTCGGATTCGGCCATTCGAGAACCATGTGACATCACCTGCTTCCTCGCCGGGGTCATGGAAGTCAGACCCTGCCCTGCCTGCTTCCTGGGTGGGGGCGGGGGGGTCAAGTGAGTGATGGCTGAGTGTCACTGGGTGAGCAGTGGGACAGGGACAAGGCCCGAGAGGGGACATGGCCCCAGAGAGCCCTGCACAAGGCAGAGGTAGGACCCTGAGCCCGATTCCAGGGGAGGGGAAGAGGGGGCGGAGCAACCTGTGTGCCTGGTTCCTGGGCCCTGCGGGGGGCCTCTGTCTCTGGGCACCTGGGCAGTGGGCACCCCCTGGTGTCAGCGTTGGCGCCCCGAGTCGGGAAGAAAACTCTCCAGGCACTTGGAGTCCGGCCCTTCCGAGGACACCTCCCGAGGCCAGGGGACCGTCACGTGTCTCAAGGTCCAAGCGTGGCCTTCTCTCTGCAGACATAAAAGCCCACAGGCTTGCGGACGACGCGCACAAGTCCTGTGCGTAGTTTGCAGCCACCTGTGCCTGGCGCTGTCCCCTGGTGCTGCAGCGGGTCCTTGGCCAGCGAGCGGTCCCCAAGGGCCATCGGCTCGAGCTCCATTTCTAGCGGCAGACGTCCGGAAACCACCCCGTCTCTCGACAGGAAAAGGGGGATGAACATCGCCCTGTCACCGCGGAGAAAATGAGCTGCGGGTCCGTGCGCCCGCAGGAAGGGCCCAGCCTCAACCCCGAACACTCGCGGGGGCGACGAGAAGACGGGAGCGGCCACGGGTTGTGCAGGGATTCACACGCACGCCGACGTTACCCAGAGGAGAGGCCGACGGGCACACACGTGTGGGCCGCGCTCTGCTTCCTGCGAGGGGGAGGGTCATGAGGTCGCCGGGCCCGGGGGTCCCAGGCAGGTGCAACAGCCCGGTCTCCAGGCGCGAGATGCTCCTCTTGTCCTTCTCTTCATTGCGCATCCCTTAAACGCTCGTCCGTGTGCGCTGCTCTCTTCCTCTGGGGCAAGTCCCGGGTCAAGGCCACGGCCCCCAAGACTTCGGGCCAGCGGTGGGAAGGGGCCCCATCTCTGCGGCCAGAACGGGCGTCAGGGTCCGGAATCCCCCACCCCGACCTTCAAAGGGCAGCTTCTCCTTCCCCAGAGAGGCCAGCGTGGGGATCCCGGGGAATCCCTGTCCCCACACCAGCTGGGCTGGAAGTCCCACCTGAGAGTCCCCAGCCCTCACACACACACAGCCCTCCCGCCCGGGCTCACAGCACCTGCCCCAGTGCCCAGTGCGGCCACGCTTCCCCCGAACAGGAGCACAGAGCCAGGTCGCCCAGCCGGAGTGAGAAGCAGGTGTTGGCCCTGGAAGGGGGCAGGTGCTGAGAGGCCTGGAGGTCGGCTGCGGGCCCAGGTGCCCGGGCCTCCGCCTCCAGCTGGGACTGCAAGTTCTTCAGCCCACATGCAGCGTCCTCGACGGGCTGGGAGTCCAAGGACCTGGGTCTCAGTCCCGGTTTAGGTCAGTGACCGTGAGCAAGACACTGTCCCTCTCTGGGCCCCCAGGCCTCGACCACCCCGCTCTGCAGCTGGGGCTATAGAGCTTGAGCTGCTCGGCTTCGGGGGCCCACGGGCCAGCCCGGGAGGGTGAGGCAGGAGACAGAGAGTGCCCCGCACTCGGTGCGGGGCCCTCGGGCGGCAGGCTCCCGGGCTTTTTGAGGAGAGCGCCCTGCTGGGCTGGGAGGGGGCTGCGGCCTGTGTTGGCCCCCGCAGCCTGGCCTGCTCGCCCGCCCGGAACGGAACGGCCCTCCTGGCCGTCCTGCCCAGAGTCTGCGGGGAGTCTCGCTCACTTCGCAGGGGGCCACGTGGGCTAATGTTTAACTGGCATCCTCCTTGTCCGGGCACTTCAGCCCGGGCAGCCCTGAGCGCTGACCTGCAGGCAGGCGGAGGCTCTCGGGGCGGGGGCTGCTGCTGTCTGCCCGAGGCTCAGATGGCCAGGGTGATGGCGGGTGGCGGGTGACACCCTGCCCTGGACGTTCCCGCCGAGGAGCCCCAGGCCCCTCTCCAGCCATAGAAAGGGTCCCCGCTGCTGTGTGGGGTTGCCATGGGCACCCCCAAGGAGCTCCCACCCCTCCACTCTGCCTCACATCCGATGCCTGCCACACACGTCCCCTTGGGTGGGGCTACTGGACCTCACCAGGTGCAGGTGGAGGGCCCTGACCCCCGCCTCGTCCCTGTGGGAAATGGCTGGCTAGGCTCTGTGGATGCAAATCTGTCCCCAGAGCAGGGCAATCCCCAAGGCCAGCTGACCTGCATTCCAGTTCCCAGTCTGCGGCCACCGAACCCTGTCACCGAGGGTGGCCGATTGAAACTCCCCACACCTGCATGTCCTCCCCCGTCAGTCTGAGGCCACTGCACCCCCTCAGGTGTTTGTGGGTGCCTGTGACTCGGGTAAAGCACCAGCATCCCGTCCGTTGTGATTGCAATAGTGACCAAACAGTGGACTCGGACACCCAGCCGCCTGGGGTGAGTCCTGGCCCTCGGTTTACTGGCTGAGCGGCCGTGGGGGGCATGCACCGCTCTGTGCCTCGGGGACCCGTCTGGGCAATGGGGGCCGCACCGGTGCCTTTCTCAGAGGGGGGCTGTGAAGGCTGCATGAGTCCAGTGTCAGCGGGGCCCCGCGGGCAGGGAGAAGGGGCTGACGTCACTCGCTGGGGGCCCAGCCCTGCCCTCCGCATCCTCCTGGCGCTGCTGGCCCGCCCTCGGGGCTGCAGTGGGTTTGGGACCCCTCCCCTCCCGAGCTGGCCCCTTCCCTGGCTGCAGCTCAAGTCCCGGCCCCTCCCTGACTTGCTCGCTCCCCAAAGACCTGCGGGCCTTCCCCAGAGAGCCCTCGCCTTGGGTGTGTGCAGCGGGCCGCACCTCCTCCGCCCACGGGCTCCCCGCAGCCAGGTGTTTGTTTTGAGGCAGGCCTGGGGCTGGTCTCGGGGCTGGTAGACCAGGGTGGGGGCCCCAATCTGCCGGGCCCCAGCTTACTGGTGAACCAGCAGAACCGAGATTGGGCTTTGGGACCTGGGCCCGGCTCCCCCGAAGGGCTGACAAGAGGCAAAGCAGGCAGTCCAGGCTTGGACCCAGGCCAGCCCGGAGGAGCCGCGGCAGGCGGGGAAGGGTGTTCCCTGGCCACTTGGCCACGTACCCCAAGCCCTTCCTCTGAGGCAGGGAGGCCCCGCAGGTCCTCCAGCTGAGTGTGTGTGAGTGAGTGTGTGCGTCCCCCAGATCACGGTCCCTGGGTGTGGCAGGAACGGCGTCTCTGCACACCTGTCCGCCTTTGCGCCCTGAGCGGTGTGCGGCAGGGAGCCGGGCACATCGCTGCCTCCCCCGATGCTTGCCCCGGCCGGTCCCTCGCGGGCTGGCGCTGAGCAGCCCTGGGCGCCAGTGCCTGCCCCAGTGAGCGGCTGGCACTGCACTTCGCACCCGGCTCCTGGCGTGTATGGCAGACAATGCGCTGGGGGCAGAGGGCAGAGGGCAGAGGGGACACACGGGTGTTGGCGGGGGCTCTTCCTGCCCTGGGAGCGGAAGGCCGAGGGGCCCCGGTCAGGGGCCAGACGCTTGCTCTGAGGGCAGAGCCCCGCCTCTCCAGGACACCCGCTGCGGGGCCTGGGGGGCTGCCCAGTCCCACTTCCCACCGCAGGCTGGTGCCCTCACTGGGCGCTGGGCCCAGGTGTTGGGGGATGGAGGGAGGACCCGACCCAGAGGACAGACTACGGTGGCCCACCCCGGGGTTAGGGACCAGGGGCAGGGACCTGTCGGGGGTGGTGGAGGAAATAACTGGGACCGGGGTGGACACAGGCCTCGGATGGGAAGGTGCCCCCTGGCGGCCACCTGGGCACCTGCCCTGCGCCTGCAGGACTGTGCAGGGGCTGAGAGCCCCGTGATGGCTCCGCCCAGGACAGCCTGCAAGGTGCAGCGGCAGTGGGGAGAGGGTCCTTGTTGCAGAGGAAGGGGTGGTGGACTCGGGCAGCACGGGCTCTGGGTGGCTGGAGTCAGAGGGTGGGGGGCGGGGGCGCTGGGGCTCATTCCCGGTCAAGGTGGGTGAGCTGTGCACCTGCTGGGGCGGGCGTGCTGTGTGTGGCCACCGGGACGGGGCAGAGGGTCCCAGGGGACCTTGGCCGCCCCACTGATCCCTTAGCCCTCATGCTGACCAGGATGCTCGCTGGCAGGGGCGGGGGCGGGGGCGCCAAGCGCTCTCTCATCACAGACTCCCCGAGACGCTGGCGACACTGGGCTTTTAATGGAGAGGCCACCGAGCCTGCGGCCACTCTGCAGGTCAGAGCAGCGGGGACGGAGGGGCACCGGGCTGAGGCGAGGTCTTCAGACTCGGCGGTGCTCCTCCGTGTGTCCTCCGGTCCCGGGTCCAGGGGACGGACGTGGCGCGCAGGCTGGCGGGGGCGGGGCCGTGGGGGCTGGCGGGGGCGGAGAGGCACGCAGAGGGAGGACTCGCGGGGCTCCAGAGCCGGAGCAGCCTCGGCCTGTGTGGGCGAGGGGCGGCCGTCAGTCCGGGGGACCCGTGTGCGTCCGAAGGGTCCCGGACTCACCCGTCGTGCCCGAGGTCCGGCTCCCGCAGCGGCTGCCCCAGAGCCTCCATTCACAGGCCCAGGGCCCACGTCCCAGCCCCGCCCTGCGGCTCCACAAGGGGCCCCCTGGTCCTGGGCCCTGTCGCCTCCCCTGCTGGCTGTTCACACCCCTGCAGTCCCGAACCTTCACCTCTGACCCTGCCCACACTTCCTGCAGCCCCTCCCCTGCACCCAGCCTGGGGCCCGATTGGCTGCTCTGTCCAGTTTCCCCAGAGGCGGAGTCTGTCTTCTCCGCACAGAGCCCCACCCCGAGGTGGGCAGGGCCTGGGGCGCAGGACCCCTTGCGGACTCCCCGGAGCTCAGACTCCCTGAAAGGCGGGGCCCTCAGCCCCGGCTCAGAACCCCCGGGGGGGCCGGCCCTACCCCAGGTCCCCTTCAGTGGCTCCAGGTGGCGCCCACAGGGCTGGTCCAGAACCACCCATCTGACACACCTCCAGTCACAGATGGGGGCCCACCTAGAGGCGACCCGCCCAAGGTCTCAGGGTGCTGAGCCAGGACACGGCCGCGAGCGTGGGTCTCATTGCTGTCCCCGCCCTGCACCAGGCCGCCCGCCCCAGCAGCCTTCTCCGGGATCGCTGTCCCCCTCCGCCCCTCGTGTCCGCAAGAAGTAGGACCCCATCTGCAGCTACCTCTAAGGGGAGGTCGGAGTCTTGGCGGCATCAAACATCTTCTTCCGGCCCTCCATGCCGGACATGGCCTCCACATTCTTCCTCCAGTCTCTCACCTCCACGGGCCGCTCCTGCGGGCAGACCCCAGGCTCAGGGACACGCCAGCCTCCCCGGGCTGACCTCGCACAGGGGACCAGTGGTTTCCGGCCTGTGCCCGCCCGAGACCCACAGCCCAGCCTCACCTGCAGGCCCCGCACCCCCTGCTGCTCCCACTCAGCAGCCCAAGGCCGCCTCCTCTCAGAGGCCTCGCCCTGCTAGTTGGGCTCCTTTTCTGTGCATCAGAGCCCTGCCCTCCCTCGGGGCCCTGCGGGGGAGGCAGGTGAAGCCCGGTGGGTACAAGGCCCTGAGGGAGGCCTCACCTTCTCGGAGTCCTCCTTCTTCACCGACTTCAGGTTGGCCCGCAGGTCCATGGACACGTTGTGCTTGGAGCCGAGCAGGGCGCGCAGCATGGCGTCGGCGGACACTCGGACCCTGCGCAGGGCCGGGCGCTTGAACTTCCCACGGAGGTCCTGCACCGTCAGCTTCAGGTCCTTAATCTGCGGGGGAGGGGCCAGAGCTCTCTGGGGAGGGGGGTGAGTGAGAGGGGCCGGCCCCGTCCGATGGAGGGCTGCGTGGCCTCCATCTCTGTTCAGGCCCTGTCCGCCAGCTCCAGGGCGGTGGGGGCCGCCGTGTCCTGCCCAGTGCCCACCCCAAACCCTGCAGAAGGAGTAGGACCTGGTGCACAGCTGCCCGTCGGCACCCCTGCGTCCCCACCAAGTCCCCCCAGCCTCACCTCCCTGGTGTTGTGGTGGCACTTGGCCTCGATGTCGTATCTCTCCTCATCCACCGTCTCCGCCTTGGCGTGCAGCTCCCGGCACAGGTCCTGGGGAGGCAGGGTGAGCGGGGGCACAGAGAGTGGGGGACAGGAGTGTCCTGCCTCCCCACCTAGTACCCGGGGCACCCCAGCCCCTCTGCCAGGCCAGTGTTCCCAACAGGAGCCCCTCCCCTCTGAGGTTCGCAACGCCGACAGCTGGGCCGGGAGCCCATGGCTTCCTTTCTGAGTGCCCGCGATTCCTCAAAAACAGGCTCTCATGGCGAAAATAACACAAGCTGACTGGGGAAAGTTCGAGAGCTACGTATTCAATACAAGGGACTAGTGATGCCACCACTAGGGGTGACGATGGGTGGCGTGTCCCTCCGTGTCCTTCTCTGCAGCTGCTGGTCTTTCCACGGTGCCCAGTGTGCGGCCCACGCGAGAGCCCCCTCTGGAGGTGAGGACCGTGTGTCTTGGAGAAGGGGGGCTCCCGAAGTCCTGCCCCCTCCCCTGCAACACCGCCCACGCTGTCCACCTCTGTCCACCCTGTCCACGTGGGGCCCTGACTCAGCCAGCGGGGACGCCTCTGTCCCCGCACCTGTGCTGCAATGGTGGGGGCTCTGACCCCACCGCACTCGGGGGGTGCGCATGAGGAAAAGCTGCCCGGAGATGGCAGAGCCGGGAGCCCGGGAGGTGACGAGCCAGCGCCCTGGTCCCAGGCATCTCCCCCGCTCCGCCCCCGCTGCCAGGCTCACCTGCAGGGCGCTGAGGGACAGGCCCCGGGTCTCCAGCTTGGGGACGCGCTCGGCCAGGTAGCGGGACTTCTCGGCCTCACGCTCCTCCTGCTCCTGGTCCCAGCACTCCTTGGCCTTGGCCAGCATCAGGCTCTGCGGGGGATGGGGCCGGTCAGCCAGGCCTGGGCCCGGCCCCTCCCCAGTGCCAGGCCTGAGGGGAAGGCGGACCCCCAGCCGGGCTGGGGGGGGCCTCAGCGGGCTGTGTGGGCTCCGTGTTTCCACACCCGGGGAGCCTGGGACCAGGACAGGCGCCGAGCGTGGCGGTGTGGGAGTGTGAGGACAGACACCTTGTGACCACGCACGATCTGCGTCCCCGGGGCCTGATTTCCCTCCCAGGCTCCTTCGACCATTTCTGCCCACTCTGCCCACAAGGCTCCGAGGAGAGACTCTTACCAACATGAAGCCGGCCCTCGCCCCGGCCTTGGCCCCCACCCCGCTGCCACTCACTGCCACCGCTGAACACCCCGCAGTCAGTCCCAGGGGTGACCTCCGCACCTGGCTGCAAGCTCACCTTCAGCTGGAGTTTTCGGGAGGCGGAGATCTTGGATTTCCTCTGCAGGTGAGAAGGGGAGCACCGGTGAGCGGGGGCTGCTGAACCAAACGGCCTGGCCAGGGCAGGGGGACTGTGTTCCCCAGAATCCTGGCCTGAGGGCCCCTTCAAAGGCCCTCACCGGGACTGGGCCAGAGCTCCCACATTCAGAGAGGGCGGTGGCGGCAGCTCCCCGGACCCAGAGGCCGAGCCCTCAGTCTGCTCTGGCCCTGCTGGGGCCGGACCCCGGCCAGGCACTGGGGTCACCCGGCCTCTGGGGGACCACCCTGCTCATCTTCGGATCAGGATGCTGAGCGCCCCCATGAAGTCGAGGTCATCGCAGGCAAACAGCCACAGGGAGGTGCTCTGGACGCTAACACCTGACACCTGGGCTGGACAGGCTCTCAGAGTGGGTCACCCAGGGCCCCTGCTGGCTGAGGGGGCAGGGCAAGGACAGGGTGCGGAGTCACAGCCCCAGGGTCACCCTCCTGTGACCCTGTGCACCGGCCACCCCTCCCCAGATCCCGAGAAGCCCGGGGTCCAGAATCTTCACCGACAGTGTCTATTCTGGGAATTTGCTAAGCCACTGGGCACCGCCCCCTGCCCCAGGTCCTGGTCCAATCTCTCTCTCCCGTCCCCCAGTGTCCACCCCACCTCCGCCATGTCAAGTCTTAACCCCGACAGAGATACCCCACACTGACTCACCTCGCTTCAGGCACCCATCACGGAAGGACCCGGGAAAGAGCGGAAAGCAGAGGGCACGTTACTCCTGCAGGCACGTCCCATGGGTGGTGGGCAGCTCGTGCGGGGAGGGCAGGTGACATCAGGGCCCAGAAAACCCGGGACTCAGGGAGGGGACCAGTTCAGGGTCCCCGCAGAAGGGAATAAAACCCAAGGCCCTCTGGGCTTGCTGGGCCGGGCGCCCCATGCCAGGGGGGTGGGGTGGAAGGTCAGGGGAGCCTGGACTGGGGGCCTGGCAGCTAGAAGCTTCCTCCCTGGGTGGCAGGTACGGCCCTAAGGGTCATCCATCTACGGGGCCAGTGACAGGCACGGCCTGGTGCATGTGACCCATTGCATCAGCGCAGACAGACAGACAGACGCTGGACCAGGCCAGCGAGGTTCTCCCCCGGCAGCCTGAGGGCTTGGGTTCCGCTCACAGGGCCTGAGGAATGTGGGGACATGGGAGCCCTCGCGCTGGGCACTGCTTCTGTCTTAAGACCCAGCCTCTGGGGAACGGATTCGGAGGGTGAGCTGATGAAGCCCGAGTGGGGGGCTGAATTCTGCTGGGAGGGTCGGGCCAGCAGAGCCCGCGTGGGGTGGGTGTACTTACACTTCCGGCATGGTGGCGGTGGGGCAGCCCCTGGGGGTGCAGAGGACTCATTAGTGGGGGGACTCACAGCCCAGGACCCCAGCCCCACGGGGGGAGACAGCCAGACCCCAGGAATGAACGCCCGGCAGAAGGGGTCCCAGCGGGTGGCGTGGGGCGGAGCCTGGGCCTCTCTGCAGGGGGTCCTTCCCGCTCCTCACAGTGTGATGGTCACCCGGACACAGTGTGGCTGCACCCGGCGAGGGGCCCAGGGGACACCCGGTGGGCTCTCAGCTGGTGGGAGGCAGGCACACCTGTGTCTGCCCTGGTCTTTGTCCCCACTGTCCCCAGGCCAGTTGGCCTCTCTGCAAAACCAGGGGCAGGAGAAGTCCATCCCCACTTCACACTTAGCTCTTGCACCCTTGTTGGACCCAAAGGTTCCTGGTAAACTAAGCAAAATCCATCCTCGACAGTGCCCTGCTCTGGTCACCGGGGTCACCATGGGAGCCCGGGGTCCTCCAGGGGAGCCCCACTTGGGCAGACAGTTCAAAGCCCCTGACCAGGGGATCCTTTAACCTGACAGGCGGGGGTGCGGGCTGAGTAGGGGCCCTTGAGGCTGCTGAGGGGGGTGCTGTGGATGAGGCCTGACCCCTGGAGGGTGAGGCTGTGTAAGAGGTCAGCTGGGAGCAGGGGCGGGCGGGCAGGCCAGCGGCCCGCACTGGGGCAGGGAGGGGAGAGGGGACCCGAGTTTCCGGGGGGAGGGGCTCGGGCCCAGGAGTTTGGATTTGGTCCAAGGAGCTGGTTTGGAGCAGGGAGGGCAGCATCCGGAGGACTCCTGGGAGGTGGCCCCCCTCTCTGCCTGGAGCCTCTCCTTTCCCTTGTGCCCTCGAAGCGTCTCCCCTCCCCATGAGGGGGGCTGGACCACAAGTCCTAGTCCCCTTCCGTGTGGGACCCTCTGGCCCCAGCTGTGCCTCTGCTTGGCACGGGGGGAGGGGGTGGGAGTGCATCCGGGGGGGTGGGGGTGACCCCGGAGTCTCAGCTGTCACCCTGGGCACGGGGGGAGCGGTGGGCGCCAATCCACCATGCATTCCCAAGATGCTTGGCTGAAATTAGGTTTCATCGCCAGCTGCTGGTTGTGGGGCTCTGCCTCTCCAGAGACCCTGAGAGAGTCCTAAAGGCATCTCTGGCTGGGGCAGAGCCACCCAAGGCCCGTCTGCCCCCCCGCCCCAGCCTGTCCCCCCGAATGCCGGTCCCCGTGCCGGGCCTCAGCGGCGCATCTCCTGTGTCCCTTCTGGACGAGTCCCCCGCCCCGGTGGGCTCCTGGTGGGGCTCACGCCTGTGCAGCGGCCCCCGTCACCAGTGTGGGGCCCACCTGCCCAGCCACCACCAGTCCGGGCCTCCTGCCAAGCTCCAGGGCCTGCCCCAGTGACAAATGCCAGGCCGGGGTCCCCAGGCCTGGCTGTGACACCCAGCAGGCAGGACCCCCTGACAGGCCCCGGGGAAGACAGGCAGGGGCCCGATAAGGAGTCAGCAGGCAGACGGCAGCCAATGGCGGGTGGGAGGCCAGCATTCCTTGTCCCCACGGTGGCCCTCAGGAGATCATCGGGACACCCACAGGCACAGGCGGGGGTTGGGGGAGCCGGTGTGGGACCGGGAGCCGACACGCGGCTCCCTGAGGCCCCGGGGCCTGGGACCGAGACTCTGGGACTGAGTGTGTCAGTGTGCACGCGTGCGTGCATGGCTGCGTGTGCTGGGGAAGGACCGGTCTGCTTGCACAGCTGGCATCAGGGACACACATTTCCAGGGAGTCTCCTGTTCTCCCTCCTGGTCCCCACCCCTGCCCTTGGACCCAGTTCAAGGGCATGCGGTCCGTGGTGACCGGCCCTGACAAGTGTTGCACCCTGAGCCTCGTCTCAGGACGGCGAGAGGCTGTCTCCCAAGCTGGCGCAGGCGCCGCTCCCAGCCCCCAGTGCAGACAGAGGCCCCGCCCCCGCCTCGCAGCCCTCACGGGGGTCGTGCGTGTGCAGAGTCCCAGGCTGCTGCCCCTGCTGCTCGGGGCTCGGCATCGGCCCTCACCTGCTCCGGTCCTGCCCTGTGGACTGGGAGCTCAGCCGTGAACGAGGGGGGTCCTCGCTCAGGGGCACCCGGCTCCAGGCTTCCTGGCCCCGGACCCCTCTGGCCAGGCCCCCTTCCCTCTCTGCCGTGGGCGAGGCTCACTGCCACTGCCCACCAGGCGCCTCCTGAACCTCCACATGCAGCCTGCGCCCCTCACCCCAGCCTCAGGCTGCCCCTCCCCAAGGCCCCTCTCCCCCGGTCTCCCCACGCCCCACCCCAGGGCAGGGCTGAGCTCCGGGACTGCAGACACTCACCTGGGTGGCGAGTGTCCGCGAGCTGGGCTGGCTTGTCCCCCAGTCGAAGGCAGACTGTGGGGCAGCTCGGAGGGGAGGCTTTGAGGGCTGCGGCCCACAGCCACTGGCCGGTAAAAATAGCACAGACCTGCTGGCCCTCCTGCCGCCCCCTCCCACCTCACCTCCCGAAGCCAACACCACACGGGCTCACACACAGCTGGCTCACGGCCCGCAGACCCATGTGGGGGCTCAGAGGACACCCAGATCCTGTGCACACAGAGGTCACCTCTGAGTGACCCCCAGGGAGCCAGGAGCCAATGAGGGGAGAGAATGGCCAGGCCAACCCAAGGGGGCTGGAGCAGGGATGGGACCCAGTAGAGGCCACCAGGAGTCCTGGGGCTGCAGGGCCGGGGACAGGGGCCGGGGGCACTGTCTCCATGACCGGACACCTGTGACATGGCAAAGGAAAAAGGAACCCCAGGCCCAAGCCCACGTGTTCTGGGGACCCCTATGGTCTCAACTCGAGACTCCAGCGGGTGTCCAGGGCTGAGCTGGCCTGGCCGCCGCCACCCCCGGGAGTCTGAGGGGGAACAGAGGCCCTGCATCCTGGCCCCACGGTTCCTTAGGAATCCAGGGTTCCCAAGGACCAAGGGGCACCCCACACCCCAGGCCTGGACCTCACTGAGACTGTGTCCCCTCTCCCACAGCCCTTGTCGCCAGGTCTGCACCTGTTTGTGGGGTATTTTTAGGGTGGTTGAGGAACACATAATACCCACCCAATAGTCAGAGAAAGACAATGCCCGCTATGTTAATCCTGTGGCTATTATTGTCGGGCATCTCCTGGTGCTGAACCCAGGCTGGGCCAGGACAAATGGGACACTGGCCCCTACTGGACACCCAGGAGATGCCTGGCCAGTAGCCGCACGTGGAAGAGCTTCACAGGGCCCTTATCGGTGGGGGAGAACTGGTGGATGGTGTCTAAGGAGATGCACCGAGACAGCCCAGGGAAGGGTAAGGCACTGCCCTCTCTCTGGTGAGGACAGGAAGTGGTGAAGGCAGGTTGTATGGTCCCTACAGCATCCCGCCAGCATCCCTCCCACATCACTCCAGCATCCCCTCAGCATCACCATCAGCAGCCTCACCAGGCTCCATCTTCCTGCAGCCCTGGCTCTCGCCACCAGGGGGCGCTGCTCTCAGGGGTCCACACCCACCTGCAAGTCACTAAGCTGCCCACCTCTCCTAACTCAGCCTCCTCTGCTTTGGCCCCCAGGGGAAGCCAAAGACCCCGCTGTCCAGACAGTCGTCCCGATGTCTGACCCAAGGCCCCTGTGCTGTGGCAGACGCTGCGTCCCCGGGCTGCCCTCCAGGGGACGGACAAGGGGCCCTGGGCTCTCACCCGGAAGGAGATGGTCCTGGGGCTGGAGCGCTGGAGGGAGCTGCTGTAGGTGGCCCTGGGGGAGGAGGGCGTGCCCTCCCCGTCCTCCTTCCTGGGGATTTTCACCTGGATGGAGAGGGGAGGGTCGCACGGGCAGCCCTGAGCCCCAGCTGCCACCGGGTCACCAGGCGGCCAGGCCCATCCCAGGAGCCGCAGGAGGAGGGGAGGGCGGGGTGAGAGGGTCCTGGGCCCGCCTCTGCTGTGGGGACGGTGGACGCAGCTCTGTGGAGCCAGGCAGAGGGGCAGGGCGTCTCCCGGAAGGACCCAGAGTCTGGGGTCCTGAATCCCTCCCAGCACCAGCAGCCTGCCCTCGCCCCCCCCCCCCCACGGTGTCCCCTGTTCTGACAGTGAGTGGGCGGCAGACGGGGAGAGAGGACACGGCCGAGTCAGCCTGCAGGTGGGAGACGGGAGCCGGCACGGGAGCCGCAGACGCCTGGGCGGGGGGGGGGGGGGGGGCGGGGGCGGGGGGGGCGGCCCTGCCAACCTTGAGTGTGATGGGCGGGAGACTGGCAGTCCTGGGTGGAGGGTGGCGTGTCCCTGGCTCTGCCGGGGACAGCTGGGCCTTCCCAGGGAGAGTGGTGGCTTTCCGGCTTCCCCCAGCTGCCGGCTGCTCCCCGGGCTGGGGCTGCTCTTGGACCCCAGGTGCGTGCTTCTTCAAGACCCGGCCCCTCGTTGGGACCAGCTGTGTCACTGAGACCACAGACCTCTCAAAGGCTAACGTTTTCTCAGACACCGCGTCCTTTCTGAACCTGACGTCTCCCCTGGGGCCTGCTCCCTAAACGAGCCTGCTCCCTGAGCTCCTGTCAGCCCCGGGACGGCAGCTTCTCCGTGGGGCCCTCCGCGGTGTGTGGGCCATCGGAGCCCGGCAGCCCCCGAAATGACTCCCTCCCCACCCCACCGCCCAGGCGGGCCCTAGCCCAGAGGAGTCTCCCAGGGGTCCGAAGTGTGCCCCAGCTTTGCACCAAGACCCACAGCTCACCCGTGGGTGAGGGGTTGCCCCACAACCTGCTGCCCAGAAAGGCGTCCAACCTGGCTGAGACACCTGCCCGAGACACCTACCCGGCCCCTTCCCGTCCACCCTGGGCATCACGGTCCTCTGAAGAGGAGGACACGCAGGGAACTGGGGGCAAAGCAGGCACGAAGGTCAGTCTCCAGGAGGGACCTCGGCAGGTGCAGTTATGGGAACCCCCCCCCCCCCCCGGTATAAGAAGAAACCTCAGGACAGAGAAAGGGGCTTATTTGACACGGAGGGGCACACGGCAGATACCTGCAGGGTGTGTGTGTGTGTGTGTGTGAGAGAGAGAGGGAGAGAGGGAGGGAGAGGGAGAGGGAGAGAGCTGGGGACTCTCAGGTGGGACTTCCAGCCCAGCTGGTGTGGGGACAGGGATTCCCCGGGATCCCCACGCTGGCCTCTCTGGGGAAGGAGAAGCTGCCCTTTGAAGGTCGGGGTGGGGGTGGGGGATTCCGGACCCTGACGCCCGTTCTGGCCGCAGAGATGGGGCCCCTTCCCACCGCTGGCCCGAAGTCTTGGGGGCCGTGGCCTTGACCCGGGACTTGCCCCAGAGGAAGTGAGCAGCGCACACGGACGAGCGTTTAAGGGACGCGTAATGAAGAGAAGGACAAGAGGAGCATCTCGCGCCTGGAGACCGGGCTGTTGCACCTGCCTGGGACCCCCGGGCCCGGCGACCTCATGACCCTCCCCCTCGCAGGAAGCAGAGCGCGGCCCACACGTGTGTGCCCGTCGGCCTCTCCTCTGGGTAACGTCGGCGTGCGTGTGAGTCCCTGCACCACCCGCGGCCGCTCCCGTCTTCTCGTCGCCCCGACGGACGGGCTCGCTTTCCGCTTCGCCCTGTGTGAGTGAGTGAGTGTGTGCGTCCCCCAGATCACGGTCCCTGGGTGTGGCAGGAACGGAGTCTCTGCACACCTGTCCGCCTTTGCCCCCTGAGCGGTGTGCGGCAGGGAGCCGGGCACATCGCTGCCTCCCCCGATGCTTGCCCCGGCCGGTCCCTCGCGGGCTGGCGCTGAGCAGCCCTGGGCGCCGGAGCCTGCCCCAGTGAGCAGCTGGCACTGCACTTCGCACCCGGCTCCTGGCGTGTATGGCAGACAATGCGCTGGGGGCAGAGGGCAGAGGGCAGAGGGGACACACGGGTGTTGGCGGGGGCTCCTCCTGCCCTGGGAGCGGAAGGCCGAGGGGCCCCGGTCAGGGGCCGGACACTTGCTCTGAGGGCGGAGCTCCGCCTCTCCAGGACCCGCGCTGCGGGGCCTGGGGAGCTGCCCCAGTCCCACTTCCCACCGCAGGCTGGTGCCCTCACTGGGCGCTGGGCCCAGGAGTTGGGGGATGGAGGGAGGACCCGACCCGGAGGACAGACTACGGTGGCCCACCCCAGGGTTAGGGACCTGGGGCAGGGACCTGTGGGGGATTGTGGAGGAAATAACTGGGACCGGGGTGGATGCAGGGCAGGAGGCCCCGGGATGGAGGGGAAGGTGCCCCCTGGCGGCCACCTGGGCACCTGCCCTGCGCCTGCAGGACTGTGCAGGGGCTGAGAGCCCCGTGATGGCTCCGCCCAGGACAGCCTGCAACGTCCAGCGGCAGTGGGGAGAGGGTCCTTGTTGCGGAGGAAGGGGTGGTGGACTCGGGCAGCACGGGCTCTGGGTGGCTGGAGTCAGAGGGTGGGGGGCGGGGGCGCTGGGGCTCATTCCCGGTCAAGGTGGGTGAGCTGTGCACCTGCTGGGGCGGGCGTGCTGTGTGTGGCCACCGGGACGGGGCAGAGGGTCCCAGGGGACCTTGGCCGCCCCACTGATCCCTTAGCCCTCATGCTGACCAGGCTGCTCGCTGGCGGGGGCGGGGGCGGGGGCGCCAAGCGCTCTCTCATCACAGACTCCCCGAGACGCTGGCGACACTGGGCTTTTAATGGAGAGGCCACCGAGCCTGCGGCCACTCTGCAGGTCAGAGCAGCGGGGACGGAGGGACACCGGGCTGAGGCGAGGTCTTCAGACTCGGCGGTGCTCCTCCGTGTGTCCTCCGGGCCCGGGTCCAGGGGACGGACGTGGCGCGCAGGCTGGCGGGGGCGGGGCCGTGGGGGCTGGCGGGGGCGGAGAGGCACGCAGAGGGAGGACTCGCGGGGCTCCAGAGCCGGTGCAGCCTCGGCCTGTGTGGGCGAGGGGCGGCCGTCAGTCCGGGGGACCCGTGTGCGTCCGAAGGGTCCCGGACTCACCCGTCGTGCCCGAGGTCCGGCTCCCGCAGCGGCTGCCCCAGAGCCTCCATTCACAGGCCCAGGGCCCACGTCCCAGCCCCGCCCTGCGGCTCCACAAGGGGCCCCCTGGTCCTGGGCCCTGTCGCCTCCCCTGCTGGCTGTTCACACCCCTGCAGTCCCGAACCTTCACCTCTGACCCTGCCCACACTTCCTGCAGCCCCTCCCCTTCACCCAGCCTGGGGCCCGATTGGCTGCTCTGTCCAGTTTCCCCAGAGGGCGGAGTCTGTCTTCTCCGCACAGAGCCCCACCCCGAGGTGGGCAGGGCCTGGGGCGCCCCACACCTCTCGGACTCCCTGGAGCTCAGACTCCCTGAAAGGCTGGGTCCAAGGGCCCTGGCTCAGAACCCCCGGGGGGGGGGCCGGCCCCACCCCAGGCCCCCTTCAGTGGCTCCAGGTGGGTCCCATCCTTATGCTCCTTGCTCTGCACTGGGCCGGGCACCCCACCAACCTTGCCCTGGGTCCCTGTCACCCTCCGACCCCAGTGGCCCCGACAGGTGGGAACAGGTCTGCAGCTACCTCTACTGGTTGGCGTCAAACATCTTCTTCCGGCCCTCCATGCCGGACATGGCCTCCACATTCTTCCTCCAGTCTCCCACCTCCACGGGCCGCTCCTGCGGGCAGACCCCAGGCTCAGGGACACGCCAGCCTCCCCGGGCTGACCTTGCACAGGGGACCAGTGGTTTCCGGCCTGTGCCCGCCCGAGACCCACAGCCCAGCCTCACCTGCAGGCCCCGCACCCCCTGCTGCTCCCACTCAGCAGCCCAAGGCCGCCTCCTCTCAGAGGCCTCGCCCTGCTAGTTGGGCTCCTTTTCTGTGCATCAAGCCCCGCCCTCCCTCGGGGCCCTGCGGGGGAGGCAGGTGAAGCCCGGTGGGTACAAGGCCCTGAGGGAGCCCTCACCTTCTCGGAGTCCTCCTTCTTCACCGACTTCAGGTTGGCCCGCAGGTCCATGGACACGTTGTGCTTGGAGCCGAGCAGGGCGCGCAGCATGGCGTCGGCCGAGACTCGGACCCTGCGCAGGGCCGGGCGCTTGAACTTCCCGCATTGGTCCAGCACGGTCAGCTTCAGGTTCTTAATCTGCGGGGGAGGGGCCAGAGCTCTCTGGAGGGTGGCTACCACCGGGCCAGAGCTGCGCCCCAGATATTCCAGACTCCACAGACACGCCGACACACCCCTCCCTCTGCAAACAGCGGCGGAGGTGGGGGGGTTGTGGATAGATGAACAATGAGTAAAGGGACCGATGGAGCCGCCTGGCCTCCCCGCCCCGAGGGCTGTGAGCAGGGGCGAGTCCTGCCCGCAGTGTGGCGCAGCCTACTCGGACCTAACTCGTCCTCCCCGCCCAGCCTCGGCCCTGCAGGTCGGACAAACCGCAGGTTCTGACCCCGGGGGGTTCCGGAGTTTCACGGCTGCGGACCCACAGATGTCACCGCCACGGAGAGGCAGGCAGTGGCTCTGGGACCTCCCGCCCGCTCTGGGGGGCCCATGCACGGAGCAGCAGGAGCCCTGCCGTCCATGTCCTGAGCAGCTGGGGACCACCAAGGGGGCTGGAGCCGGGCAGTGTGTGACCGGGGCCCCTCTGGCCCTCAGTGCCCCCCTGGGAGGCACCCGGAGCAGCACCGGACCCGCCTGCAGGTGCGAGGGAGGGGCAAAGGCACAGGAGGGCGGATCCCACAGGTAGGACGCTATCCCCAGGCACGCGTGTCTGCGTGGGGATGACAGCAGCTGCTCCCGTTGCAGGCAGGAGGTGTGGCCTCGGGGGGACCTCTGTGCCCCCCATCTCTGCCAGCTCCAGCCCTGTGGGGCCCATGTGAAGGGTGCGGGGGAGCCACCATCCTGCCTGCGGCCACTCCAGACCCCGAGGAAGGAGTGGGACCGGGGACACAGCTGCCCGTCGGCACCCCCACGCCCACGCTGAGTCCCCCAGCCTCACCTCCCTGTTGTTGAGCCCGCACTTGGCCTCGATGTCGTATCTCTCCTCATCCACCGTCTCCGCCTTGGCGTGCAGCTCCCGGCACAGGTCCTGGGGGAGACAGGGTGAGCGGGGGCACAGAGAGTGGGGGACAGGAGTGTCCTGCCTCCCCACCTAGTACCCGGGGCGCCCCAGCCCCTCTGCCAGGCCAGTGTTCCCAACAGGAGCCCCTCCCCTCTGAGGTTCGCAACGCCGACAGCTGGGCCGGGAGCCCATGGCTTCCTTTCTGAGTGCCCGCGATTCCTCGAAAACAGGCTCTCATGGAGAAAATAACACAAGCTGACTGACTGGGGAAAGTTCGAGAGCTACGTATTCAATACAAGGGACTAGTGATGCCACCACTAGGGGTGACGATGGGTGGCGTGTCCCTCCGTGCCCTTCTCTGCAGCTGCTGGTCTTTCCACGGTGCCCAGTGTGCGGCCCACACGAGAGCCCCCTCTGGAGGTGAGGACCGTGTGTCTTGGAGAAGGGGGGCTCCCGAAGTCCTGCCCCCTCCCCTGCAACGCCGCCCACGCTGTCCACCTCTGTCCACCCTGTCCACGTGGGGCCCTGACTCAGCCAGCGGGGACGCCTCTGTCCCCGCACCTGTGCTGCAATGGTGGGGGCTCTGACCCACCGCACTCGGGGGGTGCGCATGAGGAAAAGCTGCCCAGAGATGGCAGAGCCGGGAGCCCGGGAGGTGACGAGCCAGCGCCCTGGTACCAGGCATCTCCCCCGCTCCGCCCCCGCTGCCAGGCTCACCTGCAGGGCGCTGAGCGACAGGCCCCGGGTCTCCAGCTTGGGGACGCGCTCGGCCAGGTAGCGGGACTTCTCGGCCTCACGCTCCTCCTGCTCCTGGTCCCAGCACTCCTTGGCCTTGGCCAGCATCAGGCTCTGCGGGGGATGGGGCCGGTCAGCCAGGCCTGGGCCCGGCCCCTCCCCAGTGCCAGGCCTGAGGGGAAGGCGGACCCCCAGCCGGGCTGGGGGGGGCCTCAGCGGGCTGTGTGGGCTCCGTGTTTCCACACCCGGGGAGCCTGGGACCAGGACAGGCGCCGAGCGTGGCGGTGTGGGAGTGTGAGGACAGACACCATGTGACCACGCACGATCTGCGTCCCCGGGGCCTGATTTCCCTCCCAGGCTCCTTCGACCATTTCTGCCCACTCTGCCCACAAGGCTCCGAGGAGAGACTCTTACCAACATGAAGCCGGCCCTCGCCCCGGCCCTGGCCCCCCACCCCGCTGCCGCTCACTGCCACCGCTGAACACCCCGCAGTCAGTCCCAGGGGTGACCTCCGCACCTGGCTGCAAGCTCACCTTCAGCTGGAGTTTTCGGGAGGCGGAGATCTTGGATTTCCTCTGCAGGTGAGAAGGGGAGCACCGGTGAGCGGGGGCTGCGGAACCAAACGGCCTGGCCAGGGCAGGGGGACTGTGTTCCCCAGAATCCTGGCCGGAGGGCCCCTTCAAAGGCCCTCACCGGGACTGGGCCAGAGCTCCCACATTCAGAGAGGGCGGTGGCGGCAGCTCCCCGGTCCCAGAGGCCGAGCCCTCAGTCTGCTCTGGCCCTGCTGGGGCCGGACCCCGGCCAGGCACTGGGGTCACCCGGCCTCTGGGGGACCACCCTGCTCATCTTCGGATCAGGATGCTGAGCGCCCCCATGAAGTCGAGGTCATCGCAGGCAAACAGCCACAGGGAGGCGCTCTGGACGCTAACACCTGACACCTGGGCTGGACAGGCTCTCAGACTGGGTCACCCAGGGCCCCTGCTGGCTGAGGGGGCAGGGCAAGGACAGGGTGCGGAGTCACAGCCCCAGGGTCACCCTCCTGTGACCCTGTGCACTGGCCACCCCTCCCCAGATCCCGAGAAGACCCGGGGTCCAGAATCTTCACTGACAGTGTCTATTCTGGGAATTTGCTAAGCCACTGGGCACCGCCCCCTGCCCCAGGTCCTGGTCCAATCTCTCTCTCCCGTCCCCCAGTGTCCACCCCACCTCCGCCATGTCAAGTCTTAACCCCGACAGAGATACCCCACACTGACTCACCTCGCTTCAGGCACCCATCACGGAAGGACCCGGGAGAGAGAGGAAAGCAGAGGGCACGTTACTCCTGCAGGCACGTCCCATGGGTGGTGGGCAGCTCGTGCGGGGAGGGCAGGTGACATCAGGGCCCAGAAGACCCCGGACTCAGTGAGGGGAGCAGTTCAGGGTTCCCGCAGAAGAGAATAAAACCCAAGGCCCTCTGGGCTTGCTGGGCGGTGCTTCCCATGCCAGGGGTTGGGGTGGAAGGTCAGGGGAGCCTGGACTGGGGGGCCTGGCAGCTAGAAGCTTCGTCCCTGGGTGGCAGGTACGGCCCTAAGGGTCATCCATCTACGGGGCCAGTGACAGTCACGGCCTGGTGCATGTGACCCATTGCATCAGCGCAGACAGACAGACAGACGCTGGACCAGGCCAGCGAGGTTCTCCCCAGGCAGCCTGAGGGCTTGGGTTCCGCTCACAGGGCCTGAGGAATGTGGGGACATGGGAGCCCTCGCGCTGGGCACTGCTTCTGTCTTAAGACCCAGCCTCTGGGGAACGGATTCGGAGGGTGAGCTGAAGAAGCCCGAGTGGGGGGCTGAATTCTGCTGGGAGGGGCGGGCCAGCAGAGCCCGCGTGGGGTGGGTGTACTTACACTTCCGGCATGGTGGCGGTGGGGCAGCCCCTGGGGGTGCAGAGGACTCATTAGTGGGGGGACTCACAGCCCAGGACCCCAGCCCCACAGGGGGAGACAGCCAGACCCCAGGAATGAACGCCCGGCAGAAGGGGTCCCAGCGGGCGGCGTGGGGCGGCAGAGCCTGGGCCTCTCTGCAGGGGGCCCTTCCCGCTCCTCACAGTGTGATGGTCACCCGGACACAGTGTGGCTGCACCCGGGGAGGGGCCGAGGGGACACCCGGTGGGGTCTGAGCTGGTGGGAGGCAGGCACACCCGTGTCTGCCCTGGTCTTTGTCCCCACTGTCCCCAGGCCAGTTGGCCTCTCTGCAAAACCAGGGGCAGGAGAAGTCCATCCCCACTTCACACTTAGCTCTTGCACCCTTGTTGGACCCAAAGGTTCCTGGTAAACTAAGCAAAATCCATCCTCGACAGTGCCCTGCTCTGGTCACCGGGGTCACCATGGGAGCCCGGGGTCCTCCAGGGGAGCCCCACTTGGGCAGACAGTTCAAAGGCCCTGACCAGGGGATCCTTTAACCTGACAGGTGGGGGTGCAGGCTGAGTAGGGGCCCTTGAGGCTGCTGAGGGGGGTGCTGTGGATGAGGCCTGACCCCTGGAGGGTGAGGCTGTGTAAGAGGTCAGCTGGGAGCAGGGGCGGGCGGGCAGGCCAGCGGCCCGCACTGGGGCAGGGAGGGGAGAGGGGACCCGAGTTTCCAGAGGGAGGGGCTCGGGCCCAGGAGTTTGGATTTGATCCAAGGAGCTGGTTTGGAGCAGGGAGGGCAGCATCCGGAGGACTCCTGGGAGGTGGCCCCCCTCTCTGCCTGGAGCCTCTCCTTTCCCTTGTGCCCTCGAAGCGTCTCCCCTCCCCATGAGGGGGGCTGGACCACAAGTCCTGAGTCCCCTTCCGTGTGGGACCCTCTGGCCCCAGCTGTGCCTCTGCTTGGCACGGGGGGAGGGGGTGGGAGTGCATCCGGGGGGGTGGGGGTGACCCCGGAGTCTCAGCTGTCACCCTGGGCACGGGGGGAGCGGTGGGCGCCAATCCACCATGCATTCCCAAGATGCTTGGCTGAAATTAGGTTTCATCGCCAGCTGCTGGTTGTGGGGCTCTGCCTCTCCAGAGCCCCTGAGAGAGTCCTAAAGGCATCTCTGGCTGGGGCAGAGCCACCCAAGGCCCATCTGCCCCCCCGCCCCAGCCTGCCCCCCTGAATGCCGGTCCCTGTGCCGGGCCTCAGCGGCGCATCTCCTGTGTCCCTTCTGGACGAGTCCCCCGCCCCGGTGGGCACCTGGTGGGGCTCACGCCTGTGCAGTGATCACCAGTGTGGGGTACACCTGCCCAGCCACCACCAGTCCGGGCCTCCTGCCAAGCTCCAGGGCCTGCCCCAGTGACAAATGCCAGGCAGGGGTCCCCAGGCCTGGCTGTGACACCCAGCAGGCAGGACCCCCTGACAGGCCCCGCGGAAGACAGGCAGGGGCCCAATAAGGAGTCAGCAGGCCGACGGCAGCCAATGGCGGGTGGGAGGCCAGCATTCCTTGTCCCCACGGTGGCCCTCAGGAGATCATCGGGACACCCACAGGCACAGGCGGGGGTTGGGGGAGCCGGTGTGGGACCGGGAGCCGACACGCGGCTCCCTGAGGCCCCGGGGCCTGGGACCGAGACTCTGGGACTGAGTGTGTCAGTGTGCACGCGTGCGTGCATGGCTGCGTGTGCTGGGGAAGGACCGGTCTGCTTGCACAGCTGGCATCAGGGACACACATTTCCAGGGAGTCTCCTGTTCTCCCTCCTGGTCCCCACCCCTGCCCTTGGACCCAGTTCAAGGGCATGCGGTCCGTGGTGACCGGCCCTGACAAGTGTTGCACCCTGAGCCTCGTCTCAGGACGGCGAGGGGCTGTCTCCCAAGCTGGCGCAGGCGCCGCTCCCAGCCCCCAGTGCAGACAGAGGCCCCGCCCCCACCTCGCAGCCCTCACGGGGGTCGTCCGTGTGCAGACTCCCAGGCTGCTGCCCCTGCTGCTCGGGGCTCGGCATCCGCCCTCACCTGCTCCTGTCCTGCCCTGTGGACTGGGAGCTCAGCCGTGAACGAGGGGGGTCCTCGCTCAGGGGCACCCAGCTGCAGGCTTCCTGGCCCCGGATCCCTCTGGCCAGGCCCCCTTCCCTCTCTGCCGTGGCCGCGGCTCACTGCCACTGCCCACCAGGCGCCTCCGGGAGCCCACGCCCCCCAACCAGTCCCCATGGCCGACCCACCCGGAGGCTCCTTCTCCCTCCTGGGACCTGCGGGCTGGCCCGGGGTGAAGACAAGCCCACTCGGCTGTGCCCTGGGACCGGGAGCGACTGGGGGGGGGCTCTGCTCCTGGCAGGAGGGGGCCTCCTCCAGACAAGACGCTGTGCGCGGGTTTGGGGGGCTGCTCCCCGCTGAGAACCCACTGGGTCCGCCCGTCAGTGCATCTCCCCCCCGGAGCCCTGGGTTCCCCCCACGCCCCACCCCAGTGCAGGGCTGAGCTCCGGGACTGCAGACACTCACCTGGGCGGCGAGGGTCCGCGAGCTGGGCTGGCTTGTCCCCCAGTCGAAGGCAGACTGTGGGGCAGCTCGGAGGGGAGGCTTTGAGGGCTGCGGCCCACAGCCACTGGCCGGTAAAAATAGCACAGACCTGCTGG
Source organism: Glossophaga mutica (assembly GCA_039655065.1). NCBI lineage: Eukaryota > Metazoa > Chordata > Mammalia > Chiroptera > Phyllostomidae > Glossophaga > Glossophaga mutica. The sequence goes on from CM077314.1 coordinate 66,672,260, forward strand.
CCCTCCTGCCGCCCCCTCCCCCGGCCGACACACACACCCTCAGGCACAGCTGGCCCGGGGGCTGCAGCCTCGGGTGGGGGCGAGGCCGGAGCAGTGAGGCGACCGGGTGGGGGCACATGGACTCTGGGCTGCAGCGCTGGGGGCGGGGCGGGCGGGGGGGGTGAGAGCTGTTCCGTGACCCGACGCCACTGTCATGGAAAAGGAACAGGGCCCCGGTGAGGTGAGCCCCTCTCCCGCTGCCCTGTGTCCAGCCATACATGGGCAGGCCCGCACCTGTTTGCAGGGTATTTTTAGGGCGGCTGACGACACCCGACACCCCATCGTCAGGAAAGACAATGCCCGCTATGCTGACCCTGCGGTGTTATTGTCGGAGCCGGACCCAGGCTGGGCCAGGACAGCGCGACCCTGGCCCCTCCCAGAGGCCCAGGCGGCGGGGGCGGGGGGGGGGGCAGCCGCCGGGTGCTCGGGAGCCCCACCGGGGCCTCCCTGGTGGGGGGAGAGCTGGTGCACGGTGTCTAGGGAGAGGCACCCACGGTGCCCAGGGAGCGCTCAGGCCCTGCCTGTTGGACCCTGTCATCCTGAGACCCAGCCACGGCCACCGGAGGCTCTGCCCGTCCGCTCGGGGGGGCCTCTGCTGGACGGCTGCCCGGGAGAGAGGACAGGGTCCGGCTGTCGTGGGGGCTGGGTCCCACCTGTCCTGGGGGGGCGAGGGGGCGCTGTGGGACTCCCAGGCCAGCAGGAGCCGGAGGGCAGCTGGGGTCAGAGAGGGAATCGGGGTGGGGGGCCTGGGGCTGAGACCACAGGCCTTCACGGTGGCATTGCTTACGATGTCTATGACTTAGACAAGAACTTTCTTATAGCACATGGACGCGCACACAGAAAGTGAACTCTCCGCGTGGGCCAGCCTGCTTCTGGAGAAGGAAAGACAGACAGAGGGAGTGAGCTGCCCGAACCCTGGGGTGAACGGGAGCCCCCCCGCCCGGGGCGTCACGGGCTCTGAGAGTCTCGGGTGCAGTCCCTGCGCAGGTGCTGCTGGGGCGGAGTCCCTGTCCCCGGTGCAGAGTCCCCACAGGCGGGGAAGGGAGTGTCTGGCCAGGGCAGCTCAGCCTGGCGAGGCCGTGGGTGCGCAGTCGTGGCCCCGTCCCTCTGCGGCCTGCGGCGGTCAGCCCCGCTGCCCGGCACTGGGCGGGCAGCGAGGGGCCCAAATCGGCCAGCGACCGGACCCGGCAGCGTGCGTCTTCCAGGCTCCAGACCTGCCGGGGCCGCGGCCTCAGACCCAGCAGCTTCGCCCCCTCTGCCTCCTCCCGCACCCCCAGCCGAAGCCCCCCACCCCGCCCCGTGCTGCTCCAGAGCCAGGCTTCCTGTGGCCAAACATCCTCCCCCCTCAACTCTCTGCCACCAAGGGGCTTACCACTCGGGCCTGTGGGTGGCGTGGGAGGCAGAGCCCAGGGAGACTCACACCACGCAGGCTCGAGAAAGGGTCCCGGCCGAGCCCTCCAGGGCCGCCGCTCCCACCTGTGACCCCGGCAGCTGTGGGCGGAGGTGAGGCCGAGTGGAAGGACCCCCCCCACCCCCGCAGTGTCTGCCTGCGGGGAGCCCCTGAGAAATGTTCGCTCTCCAGTGCCCCCCCAGACAGGCACTATTTTTAACCGCATCCTGGGAAAGAAGAAACAAGGCTGAGGCGGCTGAACGACCCCCAGGGCTCCCAGCTGAGGGGCTGGCGGGGCCTAAGGAGCCCCAGAGCCTGGCCCAGGGCATGGGCGCCCCCCCCCGGGACCCTGGAATGAACGGGGAACTCATGGCAACATCCAGACTGTGCAGTGTGCTCTGAGTGACTCATTCTCGGTGAGGCTCGCTGCGAGCGGCCCGGCGGCGGGCACAGATGGGGTCAGTGCCATCTTCGGGCTGGGAGCCAGAGAGGAGGAGGCCCGGGTGGGGCCCGGGGAGGTGAGTGGCAGCCTGCTGGGCCAGCTGGAGCGGGAGCCCAGGGCGGGCAGGCCTGGTCAAAGCTGCACACCGCCGCCCCCCCCCCCACTTCCTCCCACACCCACCGCGCTGCCCAGACCTGTAGTCTCACTGCTGCCTGGAGCTGCCCGCCCTTCGGCTCTGCCCCGCCCACCTCCGCCCATCGGTCCGGTCCGTCCGTCCGAGGGCCACGCCGACACCCCCAGCCCCCGCTGCGCCGCCAGCTGAGCCCTCACACCTGAGAGCCCGAGGCCGGGTCTTGGCGGGCCCCTGCACACCAGGCTGTTCTCCAGAAATCCCATAATGAGCAGGAGGGGTTTGGGGTTGACCCTGCAGAGCTGGGGTGGGGTGGGGGGCACGGAGGTGGAGAAGGCCCTAGCAAACCAGGGCGCACCCCGCCCTGCAAACCAGCGGCACAGGAGCCGTCAGCGAGGCCGGGCCGGGGGCCCAGCTCCCCGAACCTGCACCCTGCACCCGCCCGGCAGCGCCTCCCAACCCAGACACTGGGGGGCTCTGCCCTGCTCCTTGGAGCCCGACGGTTTCCGCAGCGGGACCGGCCCCCGCCCCCCTGCCTGCCCCCAACTGCTCCTTCCAGGCCTGCTGGGAGCCGCGGCCTCCCCGGGCTCCACCCCGCGCCCCACCCGCCTCTCCCGCCGCCGGAGGCGCTGCCGGAGCCCGCCCTCTCTCAGGGGCACGTTTTCCCTTTGCGCCGAGAAGCTGTTCGGGGGCGAGTGAGGGGCTCCTGCTCTCCGTCCACCCCCCACCCCGGGACGCGGTGTGGCTCGGGGCGGGGCAGGCCGCTGCGAGCCCCGTGGTTTTCGGCCTGTCGGGTGCCCGAGGGCTGAGCAAGGCAGGCTCCGGACCCACCCCGCGTCCCTGGTTCCGCAGGTCTCGGGCGGAGCCCAGAAATTTGCATTTCTAACAAGTTCTCAGGCGATGCTGGGGCCCCACTCTGAGAACCAGGGCAGGTAATCCCATTAGGAAAAGTCACACCCCGGCCCGCAGGTGCACCCTTTGGGTGAACTCCACCTCGCCCTGCACCGCCCCTCAGCAGGGCCCTGGAGCCGGGCACCAACGACCCCCCCCCCCGAGCGCCAGACTCGAGAACTCCGCTTCAGCCGGGTCTGACGGGCCCACCCTCACCTCCCCTGGGGGCTGGCGCTGGTCCTGGGCCCCGGGCCCCGGCCCCTCACTGTCCGGTCCCCTCGCCCTGCTGGAACACTGCTCCTTCTTCCCACGCTGCCGACGGGGAGGGACGGACATTGTTTTCTTCTTTGTCAGAGGGACGAATGTCACCCTGGGGCTGAGCGCGGAGGGTGAGGCAGTGGGCCCTGGATCCCGGCTGTCCTGGGGGCCGCGTCTGTGTCTGGGGCCCAGGCCACCCTCAGCGCCCTCGTGAGCACAGCCGCCCGTTCCATCTGGTGGCTCAGGTGTCCTCGGGCCCCCACCCACGGGAGCCACCCTGACCCCAGGGCTGCTCCTCCTGCTGTTTGCCACATCCCAGAGGAAGGCACGGCCACTGTCCTCCAGCCGACACAGAGCTCTGCGGCCCCCCCCCCTCGCTCCCATGATCCGCTCAGCGCCCAGTTTTGCCCTGCGCCCCACGCAGGATCCCGACCGGCCCGCCTGCCAGGGTTCTTTGCAGGCTCCCCAGGACCCCGCTGCCGCCTGAACCATCTTCCCGGAACGAGGGTGGGGTCTGGTCACTGTCCCGTTTTCCCCGTGAGAGACCGTGGGACGACATGGGGGTTGCTCTCCAGCCGCCACACACGCCCTGGATGTCCTCCCAGTGCCCCTGAGTTTGGGGGGCCCAGGAGGCTCCTCAGAGGGCCCGTCTCTGCCCCCAGGCGACCTGCCTCCCCCAGGTCTTCGTGGAGCACCGACTCCTCCAGGAAGCCTGCCCTGACCACCCCTGGCTGCCCCTGTGCGTCCCTTCCCTGCAGGTAACCTCCGTGCTGACATCATCGATCTCCTCCTCGGAGGACTCTTGAGTGGTGACACCACGTCTTCTTCATGTTTCTGTCCTCGGCGCCTGGCAAGGGGCCTGGCACTTGGTAGGTGCTCAGTGAGTGCTCGCTGAACGGAGGAGTGCCCAGGAGACTCGGAGCGCAGCCTGCTGATGGCTCTGTGGGGAGCCGCGTCTGGGGGCTCAGGAGGGACCCTCGCTGTCCCCTGGGTCCTGAAAAGAGGGTGGGGAGCGCGTGGCTGAGGGCACAGGGACAGGGCTGCGGGGCAGCCATCTGGCTCGGGTCCCGGGAGCCGAGAGCATCCAGGCAGCAGCCGCCCCCAGTCACAGCCAAGAGCTGACCTTCACATTGGTCACGGACCGCTGTCCCCTCCAACAATGTGCTCGGACCCGCATGGAGACAACAGGTGGGCCGCTGGGCCCTTGTTGGGGTTAAACTTAGCCCCTCGGGTCACCCTGAGCCGTGACCGCCGCCTGCGCCCGCGTCCAGGCTGAGCTGGGATCGTCAGGGCACGCAGGTGCCGCCGATGCGTGTGGAGGGCCCTGCTTGGGGCCTGGTGACCACCGGGCTCCCTGCGCGACCCCCCCACCCCGAGTCCTCTCCACACCCCAGACACCAGCTCGCCCCACACTCTCCTGTCCCTGCTCCCCGGCTGTCCGTGCAGCGGCTGAGATGAGGTGACCTCCCCCAAACACCATCCCTGCTCCCCAGGGCAGGGCTGCCGGGGGCCCCCACCCTCTCCACACAGGGGCAGGGTGGAGGGGGCTGCCTCCGCCTCTGCGCGGGAAACGGGAACCGTCTCCTCGTGCGTGTCCCCCCCTCAGACACACACGGGGTCGCAGCCCGCACCCACCTCTCCTTTCCTCCCCTCGCCACACGAGCCACCTGCAGGAGGAGTCCGAACCCAAAGGCCTGGTCACTCGCTGTCACCCAGCAGGGACACAGGACAGCGCCCAGCTGGAACCGCTGGACCAGAGGCAGGAGGCCGGAGGGGCGTCGGAGGGGTGGGGCGCTCAGCGGGCCCTCCCACCAGGCAGGCACCCACGGGGGACAGCCGGCCTCGCCGGAGGCGCCCCGACCGAGCAGCCACAAGGTGTCCGCCGTGTCGCAGTGCGTAGGGTCGGCGCGCTCGGAGCCCACAAGGGCCGCGCTCGGCGTGACGGCGTGCTGAGCTCCGGGCTGGTGCTCATAGCGCGTGGTTTTCATTCGAAAGAGTGGCTGGAAAACGACGGGTGGCGGACTTGACCGTCGGTTGTTAGCTTCTCCAACGTGACCCCAGTGCGCCCTGGCTTCAAGGAAAGCTGCCGAGCGTCTTCGTGGCCAACTGTCAAAGTCCCGCTTTGAAGGGAAAATGAGTATCTGCCGCTGGGAGGGTGACAGCTTCCCAAACGCACAGCTTTTTCTGGTCAGATGGGGGTTGGGGGTTAAAGGGCGTGGGGTCACAGGTCACTGCGTGGCATAGGGAACTTGCGAGCATCTGGAAGGCCCGTGTAACTCAGGAGGCGCCCCGTGTGGGAAAATCGCTGGGGCGGCGGCCCGCTCCCAGTGCCAGGGGACCACCGGGGTGTCGCAGAAGGGAAGGAAAACTTCCCTGTGCCCTGGCCGGGCGGCGCGGAGGGTCGGCCGTCACCCCACAAAGTGAAAGGTCGCCAGTTCGATTTTGGGTCAGGGCCCACCAGGTCCCGGGTTGCGGGGACCGATCCACATTTCTCTCCCTCTCCTTCTCCCTCCCTTCCCCTGTCTCTACCCATAAATAAATAAAATCTTTTTTTTTATTTTTTTAAGATTTATTTATTTATTTATTTATTTATCTTTAGAGGGGAAGGGTAGGAGAGAGGGAGAGGGAGAGAAATATCAATGTACAGTTGCCTCTTATGTGTCCCCTGCCGGGAACTGGCCTGCAACCCAGGCATGTGCCCTGACTGGGAATCGAACCACGATCCTCTGGTTCGCAGGCCCGCGCTCAGTCCACTGAGCTACACCAGCCAGGGCAAATAAATAAAATCTTTAACACAAAAAAGAAAAGAAAACTTTCTTGAGAAGGTTTCAGATTCCGTGGCGTAGCTCACCCTCTAAGAAACCCCCACTGCTGAGTTTTGAAACAGTAACCCGGGAAGAAGACCCGCAAGTCTCCGAATAGCCCATTGACACGCTCCTCTCTTTGCCCACCACATGTCCAGGTGAGGCTGGACGTTCTTAACGAGCTTCGACCCCCGCGTCTCGGAGCAGACGACTCCAGAGGAGACACAGGAATCCCGCTGCCTTCTGGTAAGCCGGCCGGGGAGCGGGTTCACACAACTGTGAAATAGTGACGCTCTCTCCTTAGCATTTTCATCTTGTAATTTTATTGTTAAATTTTTGCTGATAATAATTACTTTATTCATATTTATTCATGTTTACGTTGCTTATAATGTTACATTTATACAAATATCTTATTTATGTTCACATGTGAGATAGGCTTATGGTTGTAATTATTAAGGAAATTAATATTTCTTTTTTCTTTTTTAAAATATTTTACTTATTTTGCCCTGGCTGGTGTAGCTCAGTGGATTGAGCTCGGGCCTGCGAACCAGAGGATCGCGGTTCGATTCCCAGTCAGGGCACAGGCCTGGGTTGCAGGCCAGTTCCCAGCAGGGGACACACAAGAGGCAACCGTACAGTGACATTTCTCTCCCTCTCTCCTACCATTCCCCTCTAAAGATAAATAAATAAAAATCTTTAAAAAAATATTTTACTTATTTTATTTTTAGAGAGGGGAAGGGAGGGAGAGAAACATCAATGTGTGGTTGCCTCTCACGTGGCCCCTACTAGGGGCCTGGCCTGCAACCCAGGCATGTGCCCTGACTGGGAATCGAACCTGCGACCCTTTGGTTCGCAGCCCGCGCTCAATCCACTGAGCTACGCCAGCCAGGGCTAATCAATATTTCTTAAAAATTTAAGTGTACTACCTAATATGGTAACTGTTGATAGCTGTGACCAACAAAGATCTCTTCTAAACAGATTATTATTGTTATTATCCTGATTCACTTATTTTTATCTCTAAAAGAAAGTAACGAACAAAAATGGTCAAGAGAAAAGGAGTCTGATCTTTAATTCTGTCCCCAGCCAGTGACGGCAGTCAATCTGGGATCCTCCAAGTTATTGAGTGCGGGACGGGCGGCTATAGTGAGCCCGGGGCACGGCGTGGTCCCCTGGTCTCATGAAACGTCCCTCGAATGACAAGTTAGGGACGTTTTCCTAAGGAACCGCCTGGATCAGTCTGGGCCTTTCAGTCCAACTCCGAACGTGTCTGTGTTCGGGCCAGAAACCCGGTGTCCATGGGCCCGTTCCCGGAGCCGGAGGTGAAGTTCTGCTCCTCGCCACCAGAGGGAGCATGTGTGGATGCGCGCTGTGTACGTGCGCGCGTTGTATGCGTGCGTGCCTGTGTGTGCGCCTGTGTGTGCACGCACGTGTGACAGAGAAAGTGTGAACGTGACTTCCCTGTGCCCTATCCACTCTGGACCCGAGATCGAGTGTGCGCGAGCATCGGAAGTGGCTGCCGGCCTGAGGGTGTCCCTTCTCTCCACCCCGCCCCTGCCTGCGTCCACCCAAGTGTTTCAGTCCCAGGCCCCGATCCGTCACTGGCTGAGCCTCCCCCGCTCGCCATCCTGGTCGACGCCAGGCGACCTGAGTCAGTTCCAGAGCCAAAGCTTGGAGAGCAACAAACACAGCTTATCTGATGCAACTGTTTCGAAATGCAGTTCCTGTAACCTTCACGTAGCCACTGTGAAAGTGTTTATCTTTCTTAAAGTGCCGCTCCTCGTTCCCCGATCATCTAAGTGGCTCCTCTGCGGGAGGCGGGTGTAGAACTTCCTTTGAAAATTCGGAAGACACGGTACAATCGCACACACTTGGAAAGTCATAAGCCTTCACACGTACCCGTTCCGGGGGCTCAGAGACCCTCGGAAGTGCATTCGGAAGCACACGAGGGAGGGGGCCCTGGACCAGCTGTGTGCCCAGCCAGGATTCGCGGGTCCTTCTTGCAGGCAGGGGGCGCTGCAGCCCTGCCGCTCTGGGTGCGTGGGTGATGCTGAGGAGCAGGAGCCGCACCGGAGCGCGGTGGGTGCTGGGAGTAAGTGGACCGTCTCTCCACTCCACGACAAAAGGCGGAAGGTGTGAACTGCCCAGGACGGCTCCTGCTGTTCCCACTAGGTAAGGACACCGAGGTCCCCAGAGTGCCTGTGCAGGCCACCAGGCCAGGCCAGGCCACAGCCGGAGACAAAACGAAGCTCGTTCCCACCAACCCTCCACCCCGGTGTGCGATCACATCCGGGGACTGAGGAGTCTCAGCCTGGGGGAGGGGAGGGCTCCTCTGCCCTCCCCCACGGTGGTACCTGTGGATCCTTCATGGTTCAGACCAAAGCAGACGGAAGGCAGCCTTCCTCTCCCGCTGGGCTGTCCACGTGCGTGCGCCCCTGGAACGTCTGTGACACACGCAGTAACATGTGCGTGTGGGTACCTCGAAGGTGCGATGAGTTGGCTCAGGAGGGACTCGGGGCGGCTGTCGTGGAGGGGGGCGAGCCCTGAGCTGGGATTTCAGGGAGGATCCGAGTCTTCCAGGCATCCAGGGAGAAAGGGCATCGCGGGCCCAGAGGACAGGCTGAGCGGGGAGGGACCCGGTAGCAGGGAGAAGCGTGGGCGTGGGGGACCTCAGGCAGTTTGTTCTCAATCGTGTGGGGGACTACGCTGGGGACCGAGGCGCGTCAGAGAACCAGACAGCAGAGGAAAACCTCTGACTTGGAAGACATCTAATCCAAGCAGGTTCAAAAGCAACCTGGAGGAGCAAACAGTGCAAAGGAAGAACAGAACAGAACATGTCTTTAGAAACTATGATTAATAAGGAGAGAGCGGAGCGATTTTATCTAGGAAACGGGAAGAGAGAGCTGTGTAAAAAGGAAAAGGAACATTCAGGAAATAAAAATAACTCTTGGGAATCAGGACTATGGTAGCAACAATGAAATGTTTAGTAGGGCTGCGGGACAAAGTTGAAGAAATCTTCCAGAAAGTCCCCGCCCCCTGCAAAAAAAAAAAAAATACATGCGAACTAGATCAGGAAGGATAAGAAGATTCAAGGACAGCCAGGAGGTGCAGCGTTGTACTAGCTAGAGTCTCGGAGAATTTAGGAAGCCATCAAAACGTAAATAAAAAAACCCATACCTCCCAAAACCAGGGGCATAGGGCTCAGCCAGTGCCCAGCTCTGTCATCGCAGAGACCGGAGGCTCGGGGACAGGCAGAACAGGGTCACCCCCAACGCATGGCTGCACTGGCACCCAGGATGTGGCAGGCAGCAACGATGTATCAATAGCCAGTCGCTCACCGGAACCGGCCGGCTGCTTGCACGCATGATTACTTCAATAGTAGGAGAAACTGCGCGCGAGTGAGGACAGCATTCCAGAAAACTGCGCTTGCTGTGAAATCTTTCTGTAAGCCTAAAACCGCTGTAAAAAAAAGCTTTTAATGGAAAAAATGCCTTCAAAACGCTAAGCGAGAATTCTTTCCCGCCTGACCGCCTCCCAGGTCCGCTCCCCCACCCCACCCAGGGGCCCCGGCACCAAGACGGGGTCCTGGCGTCGCCCTGGAAGAGGACATTAGGGGGTGCTGGTCACCAGCTCAGCTGGGCACTGCGGTGCGTGGTGCGGCCCGGCCACCAGGGGGCGCGCACGGCCCCCTCCGCGCCGCTCCGCGCACTGGGAGCCCCGCGGTCCTGGGGGAGGCGGATGAACAATGGGGCGATTGATGCAAACGCACATGAAAGACAAATTGTTCGCAGGAAGCGCTGGGGGCTCCTGCCAAACGCCCAGGGCGTGTGGAATTTCAAGGAGAGGCTGAGGAGAGTCGGGCTGTGGGCCGCGACCAGAGCCTCCGTCCGCAGGCTTGACCTGGGCCCCCAGAGGCCCGCCCTCTGGGTGAGGGTGCAGGCGTGGGTGGAAGTGGAAGGAATACGTGGGCAATGGGTTGGGGGCTGCTCCAGAAGGGACCGGACCCCCGCTGCTCAGGGTGCCCTCGGCCCTGAATAAACTCCTCACGCCCTCGCCAACCCCATTCCCAGAGCTGGTGTGCGCCCTGCTCATCCCCCCTCCTCCTCCTCCTCCCTGGGCGGCCTCGGGTGAGACGGCGCCTCTTTGAACCTCTGTTTTCCCATCTATAAAATGGAAGCTCCGCCCTTCCGCATCTGCCTCCCACGGGTGTGCGGGTCAGATGAGAAGAGGCCTGGGACCTCAGCATCTCCGCCCTTCTGCTCCGACCGGACCCCCTGGGCGCCGCCCGCCTTGCCCCCTGAGAGCTCCACGCCCCATCCAGGGCCTGCAGTGCCCACTCCGGCCTCCCCCACCCCAGGGTCTGAACTTCCGACCACCCCCAGGCCAGGGAGGGTGGCGCAGGATCTGAGGCCGAGGCACAAGGGCGCCTTGTCCTGCTGCGCAGGCTGGCACCGCCCGTCCCGTCCCCAGGAGGCCTCTCTCGGGCACCCTTGTCTTCTTCTGCGGCAGCTTGGGGGAGGGGCCCCCAGGGTCCACCCGGGCCGGGCCAGTGGGGGGCTCACAGGGTAGGGCGGTGCACCCAGAGGAGTCCTCGTCTCCCTCCCGAGGCAGCGTCCCGACACCTGCCGGCGTGATACCTGTGTCCTGTCCCCTCTGCGGACCTGCGCTCCCACCCCGTTCCCGTCCTCACAGCCTCCGTCCTGCCCCGGTTCCTTTGCCGTCTGTCCTTCATGAGTGACCGTTGACAATTCCTACGGTGGCCCGAGCGGAGTGCCCGGCCCCCCCCTCGGTCACCCAGGGCAGGGGCGAAGTACCCTCCTGCCCGCCCCGCAGGGCCGTCCCCCGGCCCCGGCCGAGCCCTCACTCCGGCTCCAACACTGCACCGTCGCTGGGTGACGCCGAGCTAGTGACGAGCCGTCTCTGGTTCCCAGTGTCTTTGTCCACAGGTGGGGGTGCCTCGGGGGGGATCGAGTGAGACAGCAGCCATGAGGCCCCTGAACTGGCGCACCCCCAGGCCACACAGCAGGGAGTGCGCTAAGGCTGAAGGGCTGATGGCCGGCCTCCCCTTCCTCCCAGCTCCTTCGCACGCCCCTCAGCCCATTGTAACTTTCCCAAGTGCATCCAGTCGGAAGAGCGAGGGAGGGCAAGAGAACCACTCTGGACAGGTGGCAAACGTCAGGGTCCTTCGAGTCATTTGTGGGGAATTTATGATCCGCCAAAGGCAAACAAGGGTCCAGCCCCCTACACCCACGGGGTCTGGTGAGGAGAGTGCTCAGTACACCAGGCTCGTTTCAGCGGCCGGCCCTGCGCGGGGCTGGGTCCCGGGTGCCCCCCAGAGCCTGGTGTAGTTCCCTTCGGAACAGAGACCTTGGGGACTGACCCTGGGGGGCTGGTGGTGACCGAAGAGGAGGCAAGCACACGCGCCCCTGCCAGTCACGGCAGGGGCTCGCCTGACCCGGCCAGACCTGGCCTGGGCTCCAGCGGACCCTCCACACGCAGTCCCGGGGCCGTGGCCAGCGGCACACTCGGGAGCTGGAGCTCAGGCCCAGCGAGCGGTCAGCCGGCCCGGAAAGGGTTAAGTCCACCGGACGTGTGCCTGGGACCCAGCTGTTCCCCGTGGGCGTGTGGATTTACAGCCTCCGGGGCTGGGGGCTGCCAATCGGGTGCTGGGGGGAGACCGCGCTCGGGGAGACAACAGGCGAGGTCCTCGACCTGCGGCCAGACGCCCCCGTCAGGCAGCCGGGGCCTCCCACGCAGGCGCCGCCGGGGAGGGCCCGGACCGGGTAGCCAGGGGGCCAGCAGCGGGCAGGGCTCCCCTGCAGACACCAGGCTGGTCGGAGGCGGGGCTGGCCCTGTCCGCCCTGGGCCTCTGCCCCCTGGGGACGGTGAACGAGGCAGGGAAGCGGGTCTGGGAGCTCAGACTTGAATTCCAGGTGAGGCTATGAGGCTGGGCTGCTCCGTGCCTCGGTTTCTCCCCTTCTGGGCACACCCTGCGGGGGGAGGGTCGATCATGGACCCCCACCGTGTCCCCCTTCCGATCCCTGGAGCCTGCGCCTGTCATCCTCAGTGGCCAAGACCTGGCAAGTGTGGTCATGTCAGGGGTCTCAGGGGTCGGAGAGCGCCCTGGGTAATCCAGGCAGGCTGTCCTCGAGATCCCCAGGGACTCAGAAGACGAGGCACGTGGAGGTCACAGACCGAAAAGGAGGCAGCAGTGTGGCCGAAGAGGCAGAGGTGATGTGGCCACTGGCCCCGGGCCCTTGAAGTCACCAGGCGCCAGAAGAGGCAAGGCCTGATGGTGACCCGGAACCTCTGGAGGGACCCGCCCTGCCCGCACCGTGACCTCAGCCCGTGTCAGCCCAATCAGCCCCGATTTGGGGCATCTGGCCTCCAGAACGGGGAGATGATGCGTCCTGTTGCTTTAAACCCCCACCTCTGTGGCAGTTTGCCACGGGGGCCCCCAGGACACGCACCGGGGGTGGCAGCCTCCCGGCCCGCGGGCCGCAGAGAGCGCGGCTGGGCTGGCGCCTTGCGAAGCTGCTCCACCTAGTTCCCGAGCTCGAGTCCCCGCTGTGAGCGCGCGGCGGCGGCCGAGGGCCGTCCCAGCCCGAGTGGTCGCTGTGCTGAGGTAGGCGGTAGGGCGTCCCGGCTACAGGCGCCAGCCTGCTCTTCCTGACTCGTGCTCGGCGCCCTGTGACTCCCGGTCACCACGGCCCTGGACGGAGCCCTGAGCGTGTCCTCTGTGCTCCCCGGGCCCCAGGGGCTCGGTTTCCCTGGAGACCTAACCCACTTTCTCAGAAGGCAAACCGCCGGAACTGGGGAGGGTGTGGGATGGAGATTCCAGAATCTCAGGGGGCCTCAGCGAGCACTCACTGAGGTCCCCCCACGGGCCAGCCCCAGGCCCGCCCCGGAGATAACAGTGGAGAGACGGTGGTCCCTCCCGAGAGGGGAAGCGAGGAACCCCGGTTACCGGAGGGGGCCTGGCGGGCTCCCTCCATCCTCCCACCTCCGAGCGCCAGCCCTTTAGGACGAGGACGCTAATGCTGCAGGGATGGGAGTCTGTCCCGCCACGGCCCCACGTTAGGACGAAGTCCTGGTGAGCCGCCGTTCCGGTCTAACTGCAGCAGCTTTCTGCACGGGGGTCGGCGAGGCCAGGTGGCTGGACTCCCCCGCCTGAGCAGACACCCACCGTCCGCCGTCCCGGTCCTTATCTCCTTTGCCGCGCACACGCCAACTCTCGCAGCCACTCTAGGAAGCCGGCCGGTGCCATCAGCTTCCGTGGGGTGCCAGGTGCCTCGTTCAGGTCACGCAGCTAATCAGAGGCACAGGGGAGCCTGCGACCGGAGCCCCACGTGCGACATGGGCACGGCCCCCTCTTTGCGGCCCTATGGGGCCCCTCCCACTTTGAGAATTCCCCTAGAGAAGCAACCAGATCGCCCTGGTGGGTGTGGCTGAGTGCTGGCCTGACCCAAAGGTCACTGGTTCGATTCCCAGTCAGGGCACATGCCTGCCTTGCTGGCCAGGTCCCCAGTAGGGGGCGCCCAAGAAGCAACCACCCATTGACGTTTTTCTCCCTCCCTTCTCCTCTCTCTAAAAGTAAAGAAATACAACCTTAAAAAAAAAAAAAGTAGCAATCAGAGACAGAAATGGAGACTTCGGGAGGCAAATGTATGTACAGCTGCAAAAAATGGAAAGGACACTGTGTCCAGCCAGGGCTGGCTCGTCAGTGAGTAACAGTGACCGCAGTGGTGGAAGAACTCCCACTTCGGGGCGGGGCTTCCTACCGCGACCTGTTGATAGGTGAGGAATCGGGACAGACGGAATACACGTGGACGGCCCCATGCACGCACCGTGATCACACGTCGAGTCACACGTGTGTGCACAGAGGTCACGTGGAGGGGCGCACACGGAGACGCCCCTGGCAGAACCACTGCCCACGGTGCCCACGCACCCCCTCTTCGGGGAAAGGCCAGTTTCAGGGTTCCGCAGCCTGCGCCCTGTGGGTCTGCCTTCCTCTCTCCTGCTGCCGTTCAAGCCACAGACTCCTGGGGAGGCCCCCGCTCCCCGCCCCGCCGGCCCTGACCAGCTAAAGCTGCCCCTCCGCCCGCCGGCCTCCCCACCCCCAGCCCCGTCAGACTCCCCGGGGCTGGGCTGGGACTTGCCCCGTCTCATTGTCCTGCGGGTGACTCACGCAGTCGGAGCAGGCGGGCAGGGGTGAGGCAGGGCCGCCCGCCGGGGCAGAGACGGCGGCCACGGCCCTGCCCGGGCTACCCAGCGTCCGCGGGCCCCACCGAGCCAAGTTCCCCGCCTCGTGCACATCTGCTGGCACTGCCCGCCTGTTTGTGCCCTCGCCGAGGCCCTGACCCTGCTCTGCGGTCCGGCCCAGCGTTCCTGAGGCCAGCGCTCCTTCTCCGGAGTCTGGAGTTGCCGGGACGGGGGGGGGGGGCGGGGGGGGGCACCCGGGAGCCCAGGAAGCAGGCCGTGCCCTTCCCTGGCAGAGCAACGCACGCTCCCCACAGAGGGCGCACGCGTGGCCTGGGAGCCCCCTCTCCGTGCCCAGAGTCCCTGGGGCCCCGGGAAGCCACGGACTCTCAACAAATGCTAACCCACCGGCCCCATCGCAGCCGCCACCGCTTGCAAGGGATCCAAGGGCAACACACCTCCCACCCCGCCCCGCCCCACCCCTGGGGCTGGGACCCCCTGGGCGCGGGGAGAGACTGAAGCCGGGGTCGGGAGGAGCCGGTGCACACTCGGGGCCAACAGGGCCGCCTCCCCTCTGCTGCGCCTGCCCCCGACACCCCGAGGGCCGCGCCCTCCGCCGCCCAGCCTTCAGAAGGCTCCCTCGGAGAGCGGCTGGGCCGGCACGGGCAGGGCGCAGGCTAGGCCCGGCGCTCCCTGGCTGCCCATGGCCGGCTCTACGGCACCGGCTGGCGCTTTCTGTCCCCACGGAACCTGGCTCCGCAGGGCAGGGCTCCGCCCAGGGCCTACCCAGGGGGCAGTGCGTGTGCTGGCTGAGCACCTGGATCCAACCCGCTCGCCAACACTCCCCTCTTCCAGAGGGCCCGGGGGTCTACTTGGGGCCCAACTCCCCAGTGAGGGTTGCCTCGGGTTGGAACGGAAAAGCGAAGACTCTCTCTGGGGCCGGAGGGCGGAGAAGCTCACTCTTCCCATTCCGTCCCCCGAATCCCTCCACACCCATGTGGGTAGGCATGCCCCCCCGCCCCCCTCCCAGAGAGCACCCAGCCACTGCGCTGGCCCCCACACTCCTGCTGGGCCCAGGTCTTTCTCCGGGCCAACTCGGGAGAGGGGTGGGCATGTGTGGCACCGCGGGACCAGGCTATCCAGGGGACACGTGTGCAGCTGCGTGAGACCACGAACGCCATCTCTGTAGAGATGCCCAGGGTCCTGTCGCCCCCGTCATCCGTGAGGTGTGGTTCCCACATCAGGGAAGAAGCTTCGCCAGGGGCTCCGAGAGGCCGGGGTGCAGAGGACCCCCGAGCCCCCTGCGCTGCCCCAGGGCTGGCGGATAGGAGGGCTGGCAGCCTCATTGAGAGGCCTCGGGTCCCCGATTGACAGTCTCCACAGAACTCGTAGCGCCGCTACTGTGCCTCGGTTTCCCCCAGGCTGACCTCACTCCTCTTAAACTGCCCAAGGTGTCAGGCCCGAGTCTGCAAAGCGGGGAGAGCGCTCTGCCCAGAGGCCGGGCCGCTGCCCGGGAGAGCAGGGGAGGCCGCCCTGCTGCAGGGCAGGCAGCGACAGAGCTGACGGGGCCGGGCCCTGCGGCCGCCCCTCCCGAGGACCACCGAGGACCACCGAGGCCGCGTCTCCGGGGGCCACGCTGCCCGCCCCCACCCAGGCTGGTGATTTCAGGGCAGGCTTCGCATCGGGAAGCTGGGGTGAGGAGCGGGGTGCTCGGAGCGCCGTGTCTTTGAGGCCGAAGAAGTTCACGCAGCAAACAGTGCAGCCACCGCCCCTGCAGGGCGCCTTCATTGGGGGGGTAGGCGTGAAATGGTAACGGCCGAGCCCCCACCCCACCCTGCCACCTCCAGGCCTAACACCCCGGTGGGGGCAGAAGGGTGGGGTAGGGGAAGAAGTGTGCAAAGAGAGGGCCTGGAGGGGAGGGGGTCCCAGAGGGACCGAAGCAGCAGGAGACCCCCAGTGCGAGCCTCTGGCCCATCAGCCCCCCCCGCCACGGTCAGTCCCGAGGCGGCCCCCCGGGTCCTGAGGCTGAGCGCACCGGCCCCCTCCAGTGCAGCGGGAAGCCGAGGACCAGCAGCAGTCTGCGGACTAGCGAGCAGGGCCCTGGGGTGGGGGCTTTGCCCCAGGTCCCCATCAGGGTCCCTCAGTCAGGCCTGTGGCCGGAAGGCCCTTAGCTGGGGACGCGTCCTCTGAGACGGAGAGGGTCCAGGGGCCGAATCTTCATCCTCAGCCCCGAGAGGCCTTCTGTCCTCCTGCCTGGAGCGCCTGACCCTTCAGCTCCGAAGCCTCCTGCTCCCGACGGTGACTCTGCCTCCCCAGGTGGGGCCCGGTCAGCCCCCGCATGCCACAAGGGGCCAGGACGCTGCCAAGAAAGAAAGAGTGTCCGTCCGCTGTGGGCCACTGCGCGCCAGCTCTCCGACTCTCCCGCACCGGGGCCAACACAGAAAATAATGTTCATCAACGCACGGCGGTCGATGGGGGAGCCCGCTGCCCCCCAGACCCGAGGGCTCAGGGGGGTCCAGTCTCGGCTGACCGCCTCCCCCAGCGAGGGGACATCTACAGGAGGGTCAGAACGGGGTGCGGCCTACAGGGGCCCTGGCTGGCTGGGCTCCTCCTGGTTACAGTGGCGAAGCTGCAAGGCAGGGAGGCGCGGAGTGGGGAGTGAGAGCCGAGGGGACCCGGGTTCTCAGCAGGGAAACTGAAGCCCCAGTGGTGCAGACAGTTCCCGCCCCGCCCCGCTCCGGTTCCCAGGGGAGGGCGTGGCATCTGGGGCAGAGGGCATGGGGTCGGGAGCCAGGCTGTCCACGTTCTATTCTTGGTCCCTCCCCTGGGCCTTCCTGACCGCAAGCCCGCCCCCACCCCCTGCCCACTGCTGCCCGGGGAGGGAGACTGAACAGCTCATGAACCATGACCCCCGACCCCCTTTTTGCCTCCATCCCCGCACCCTGCCCCAGGGCCCCGCCCCCTCCAGCTCAGCGCTAGAACCCAAAGCCCACTGTCCGCAAAGGGCGGAGGAGCCCAGGCCAGCACTCCGGGCCCTGCTGCTGAGGTCCCTCCTGGCCTGAGGGGCTCCGTGGTCTTTCCATGGCCCCTGAGGACCACGCCAGCAGAGGGAGGCCGTCTTTCTGCCTCAATTCCATGCTCAAACACTCCTACGAGAAGTGTCCATCCTAGGGGCAAGCTTCGGTGCCTCCCACCCTGGGCTCTCCCAGCTCTCGGAGGCACTGCCCAGGCCCCCGGCCCCAGGCAGCGGCAGAGGCCCAGCAGACTGGGGGCCGTGCGAGCCAGCCCCCCTCCTCCTGAATCAGAGCAAGGCCCCGCCGGCCACCTTCCCCTCAGGGAGTGCAGGCCCTGCCCGGGGTCCACAGGGTCGGGCTCCTGGACCCCTGCTGTCTGGTGGCTGCGGGACGGTCCAGCTTTGAGGTGCAACGCTGGCAGGAGTCCCCCTTCTCTCCAGACCGGACCGGAAAGAGAAGGAAGGAAGCCGGGGTGCCAGGCCCCAGAGTGCTTACCCGACGTGCCCCCGGTCGCCGACTCCGTGGGGAGTAGGGAGGTGAGGTGATGCGCCTGGCCGCTCAGGACACGAGGGTCCCAGTCCCCAGACTCTGTCGGGCCCGCACTGTCTGGATGGCTTGCTGGTTCTTGAACTTGACCAGGCCCAGGGTGATCTGGGCATTCCAGCCGGGGTCTTCGAGGGGACAGCGGAAGTCGATCTCGCCGCCACCCTCGGTCACCAGCGTGAAGTAGATGTGACGCCCGGTGCTCTCCACACACTCCACGGCCTTGATGCGCGCAAAGCTGAGCTCCTTGGGCCGGCCGCCGGTGCCCTTGGCCTCGAAGAGCTGCAGCCCGCGCTCGGTGAGCACGCAGCGCTTTCGCTTCCACTGCTGCAGGAGACCCCCGCTGCGCTTCTCCAGCACGCCCTCCTTCAGCACCGCCGCCGCCGCGGCCGTCATGGGGCCGGGGCCCGGGCCCGGGGACGCCGCTGCGGGCCGCGCGCGCGGTGCGCCCTGACTGCCCGCGCCCCGACCGCCGGTGCGCGCGCCCCGGCGTCCGCCTGGTCACCCCGCGCCCGCTTCGGCCGCAGCGGCCTGCCGCCTTTGCCCGGTGCGCCCAGCCTCGCTCGCGCCCCTGCCCGTTCGCTGGCTCGCCTGGGCTCCGTCTGCGCGCTGGGCGGCAGCTCCGGGGACTTGCCCTTACTTGTCCCGCCGCTGCCTCCTGCGCGGCGCATTCCTGCCTCGCTGGCCCTCCCTCCGCACCGCGCGCCCGCCCGGGCAGCGCCTCGGGGGCGGGGCCGGCCCGGGGCTCCGTCCCGCCCCGAAGGCACCAGGGGCGGGCGGGAGGGCTGGTACGGAGAAGCGGCCGCTTACACAACAGCCCCAGCCTCTGGACCCCCGTCCGCCGCTTCTTGGTCCCACCGCCCCACAGGCCCTGGCTGCAGGGGAGACAGTGCGGGAGGGGGGGCAGGCTTGCACCGCCCTCTGGCACCTGCAGGGTGGACGCCTGGCCGCCGCCGGTGCTTTCGTACCGCTGCCCCCTTTCCCAGCGTGGGCATTGCGCAGTCAGAAACTTGAGGAAGATCCTGGGGGGGGGGGAAGGACGGGGAACGCAGCCCGCTGGATCCCCCCCTCCCCCCCGCGGCAGAGTTCTCTGTGCAGAGTGCTGCGGGCGGGGGGGGGGGGGGCGGGGAGGCCCCAGCTGTCCCTGCTGGGAGGATCCACCCTCCTCCCACCGTGTCCAGGACAGGGGAAGCCCCGCAGAGAGAGGCGGGGTGAACCTGGGTGAGGCACCTCGAGGCCACTCAGCCTCTGCTTGCCTCCTGTCCTTCACAGCCCGGGGGGAGGGCCCCGGGCCTTCATCCCCCTCCGCAGAGAAAGGACACCCACCCGCCCGCTGAGCCCTAGGGGGCTCCGCTCCCTTCACTGCCTGAAGCGCACTGTGCCAGGACCGGAGTTTTGGGGAGCTGGGTTCAGACCCCCCACTGGGCCCGGCCCACCTGGGGCAGCTTCACTGTCCGTCAGTGTCCCCCTCTGTCACCGGGAGGATGAACTTAGTCTTGTCTCCGCATGCTGAGGCGAGGTTGCTGCTGTGCACGGCCCGGGCGGCCGGACAGGGCCCAGCCACTCCCGCAGCCTCAACAACAAACGAGATCCCCCCCACACACACACTGTCCTGGCTTCACAGCGGGAGGGGGCTTGGGCGAGGCCAGGCCCTGGAAGGCACGACTCTGCCCCATCTTGCCCTCCCATGTCTCAAGGGCCTAGTCAGTGACGTGTTCATCACGGATGATTGTGGAAATAATGATATGTACTGCTGACACTAATGAGCTCTCTTTGTCCCCACACCCAGGGTTCCACCCCGTGAGGCAAAGCCTAACGGTGGGAGGAGGGTCGGGGTGGAAGGGGGCGCCCTGCCCTGCAGCCCCCACCCCGGAGGCGGGCGGAGGGGGCTGCCGGGGTCCCGTCCGCAGTTCTCCAGCCCGTGAGCTGCAGGGCCCCCCAACACAAGGGACCGTGAACGCTCCAACCCCCTCCGGGAGAGAGGGGCAGCACTGCGCGAGAAGGCAGGAGCCAGAGCGGGCATCCCCTGAGGCCCAGAGGGGCGATGAAGGGGGCTCGAGGTGCCCCCCCGCCCTGACTTAGGGACAGTCCTCCACCAGCGGTGCCCTCCCCAGGCTCCTCTCTCCAGCCACACCCTCCCGTCCCTCTGTGGGAATCCCCCAGCGGGCGCAGTTTTGTCATCTCGGGCCTGGGATGCCTGACGCTGTCCACCTGCAGGGTAGTTCGCAAACACCCCTCACAGGTGTTCGATTCTCAGGACGGGTATGGTTTCACTGAGGAGAAAAACAAGGCTCAGAGAGGTCAGGCAACCTAGATAAAGCCACACAGCTTTGCCCATGGGACCCGCCAGGCAGACCCCGGACCTGGGGTGCGGACTCTCCGCTGCACGCGGGACGTGGGGACCCGGTGTGGAGGAAGGGGCCCTGAGCAAAGACGCAGCGGCTCTGCGGCGGGCCCCTGACCTCAGCGTCCTTCTCGTTCACGTGAGGCTCTCTGGCCTGTATGGGGTTTGTGAGAGTGCCCGCCGGTTCCCGGGGGCCAGAGACTGTCCACATCAGGGGCCCCCGCTTCAGGCGAGGCCGGAAGGATGTCGCTCCCCCCTCCTCAGCCCGACGGTCCCATTCATCCGGCCAGGGGGCTCCTGCTCGTGCAGACCGCACAGAACCAGGGCTGCTCCCCGCCCCCCCCCCGCCCCCCAGCTGACCTGCCCCTCAGGCTTCCCCTGAGCCACCCCACCCCTTTGATGTGGGGCCTCCTGTCCCAGGGCTGCGGCTTCCTCGCGGGGAATCAAGCAGCAGCAACAGATCAAGGGTTCAGGTCTCTGAGGACCTGGGCTTTATGGGCTCCATTGCAACAGTGCTCCAGGGGGCAGCGCCCGGCCGACCGGCCTCGGCTTGCTCCTGGGCCGGGCGCGCTCCCGCGCTCACTCTCTCTCGGTGGAAATCCCCGCCCACGCTCAGCCCTTTCATCACCTTCCAGCCCAATTACTCTGCCGATTCCCAGGGACCCCTTTGGTCTGGAGGGCACCCCCTGCCCCCGTGGATGAGCTCGGGCGTGATGGCATTTGATCCCAGCTTGCGTCTGGCAGAGACTGGACTCGTGGGCGCGGGGTTCAGGTTGGGGCCTGCAGAATTCCCCTCTTCCCAGGGCATGCTGGCATCCAGGCACCCGTGGTGTAGCAGCCCAGGGGCACCCCTGGCATGACCCTTGTCCCGCACTGGGCTGAGGGGCAGGGACACCAGAGGACTGGCCGATGCCCGGGGAACTCGGGGCCTCGATCAACCTGCCAGCGCGGCCGTGCAGACTGGACCCGAGTGTGAGGTGAGTGCTGTGAGCCAGGCCCTGGGCTCCACACTGGGACACGGTTCTCCTTTTGTGGGGACGGGCCCAGGGGGTGGTGGCGTTCCCGTCCTCAGGCAGCCCTGTCCAACCGAAGAGGACCCTAGAGTGAATCTGTCACCGGCTGGGACCTTGACTTTGCAGAAACCCATCCCCCAGGACTGGACGCAGCTGCGCCGGGTGAACCCCCCACGTCAAGCACATGTGTGTTTGTGGGAACAGGCTGGGATGTGCCCCACTCACAAACTCCCCAAACCCCGCAGGCTGGACCCAGCTCGGGCCACCCACTCAGCCCACGCGTCCGACGTGGCAGACAGGGCCAGCGCCGGCCAATCTGGGTGCTCAGACGCTCGCAAGTGGTGCAGGGGGACGCCTAGCTCACAGGCCGACACAGGGCCAGTGGGGTCCACATCCTGACTCCTGCATCAGGCCGTGACACATCGTCAGTGCACGGGACGGGTGGGTGGCACTCTCCATGACAGGTGACGAGTTTCGCCCACAAGTGACGTGTCTCGTTCCAACTCAGAGGCCAGAGCAAGCCTCTGAGGCCACGTCTCACTTCACGAGAGGAAGAGAAGTGTGCCCTTGCACGCACACAGGCGGGGCACACGTGCGATCAGCCCTGGCAGTGTGGCCACAGGGGGGGGGAGGGTGCCCCCAGGAAGCAGGGACAAGCCACCCCACCCCAGGCCCAGGCCGGAGCCATGACCCTCTGGAGGGGTCCGGCTGAGGTCAACAGGGTGGAAGTGCAGAAGGCTCGGGGGCAGGCGCTCGGAGACGGCGCCCAGGCCTGTCCAGGCACGAAATGCCCACAGAGTCTTTATTCAGACAGCCTGCTTCCGGAGTTTTCCTGGCCTTTGGGGCGCGTCATCCCAGGCCCACGGACTCAGAAGCCGAGAGTTGGGCGGGTCCCGGAGTGCGGTCAGGGCCACGGCAGCGCCACCCTCGCCTGGGAGCTGGGGGGGCACCAGGGCGGGCGCAGGCCCCACCCCGAACGCCTGAAAGTCATCTGCATTTTCACAAGGTGCGAGGTTCCTGAGAAGCCGCCTCCGGCATTAATTGAGGCCAACGTCCCCATTTCCCCATTTCACACCGGGGCAGGTGACACCCAGACAGGAGGAGGAGGCTGGCTCCAATGGTGCCACCACCGCTTGCCAGTGACTTTGACTAAGTGGCCTAACAATGCACCAAACTGCAGTTTCCCCTTCTGTGGTAGAAGGGTCTTGTCACCGCCTCACACCGCTGACCTAGGGACCGAATAAGACCACATGGAGACTGTCGCCGCCCGTGTGGGCTCAAGGCATGCTGCTGCCGCCATGGCCCCCCCTAGCGGCCCCCCCATCCGCGCCCGCGGATTCTTCTAGAGAAGACCCCGGGGCAGCGGTGCGGGAGTGGGGCCTGGGCCCGGCTGCCTGCGTTTCTATCCGGCTCCGCCACGGGACCTCAGGCCGGTTCTGGGCTCGTCCTTGGTTCGATCATTCGTGGTGGGTGCGATGGCACCACCTGCCCCCCGGGGTTGTTGCGAGGACAGTGACTTAACGCCCCGAAGGTCCCCCAGAGGCCGTGGCGCACAGTGAATGCGGGGGCGGGTGGTGAGGATGCTTCCCGAACGTCCAGCGCAGAGGCTGGGGGTGGAGCCAGCCTGGAGGGGAGGGCCTTTCCCAGAGGGCGCCGCTTCCGCCCCGCCCCCTGACCTGTGTCCCAGCGCAGGTCCCCTCCGGGCTCTGGCCCCTGCGCAGCCGCGACCCCTGCTGGGCGTTTCGCTCTCAGCTGACGAAACGGCCTCGCCGAGCTCCGCGGGCCTCAGTCGGGCACCGCTGGGCGGCCGGGCCGTTTGTCCCCGCGAGGGGCAGCTGTCACGCAGGAGGGGATCGGACCCGCGGGACAGAAATAGGAAGTCCCCGGAAGTCCTCGGTAATCATGAGAACCCCTCCGAGCCCAGCTGCGGTCAGCCGGGCGGAGCCTGGGGGGCTGGGCCGACGCAGCCCCAAGCCCCGCCCAGGCCTGTACGTCAGAGCCCCTGGGGGCGGGGCCGGGAATCCACTTTAAAAGACTCCGCTGATTCTCGTAACTGGCGCCGACTGGAGGCCGGGCCAGGGGTGGCAGAGCCCGGACATCTCCCGCGGGCTCTCCCCGACGGGTCTTCGCCTGCTCGGCCCGCTGCTCCCCCTCAGCTGACCCGGGGGGCGGCCCCTCCCACAGGGATTACTTGCCCCACACCTGAGAGCAGCTCACCCCCCACTCTCCCTCCCCGGGGCTCATCCCTCCCTTCCCGCTCCTCTGATCTCCGTCCTCAGCCCGCAGGTGACCCACACAGGTTGCTCCCTGGGAGGCGGGACCTCCCTGACATTGGCCTCCAATCAGGAGGGCAGCTCTGTCCCATCGCCCCCTCGGAGCCCAAGAACAGCCACTCCTGCCCCGGAGCGCCCAGGCGCCCGCTCAGAGATGGGAGAACTGAGGAAAAGAAGCCCGCATGGACGCGAAGACCTTAGCCCCCTTCCTCTGGGTCCGTTCCGCGGCGTGGCAGGCCCGTCAGCGGAGGGCCCTCCGAGGAAGAAGCTGTCACCTGGGATTGCGGGTGCGAACCCCGCCCCCCGCAGGGGCTTGGAGGGGAGGGTGGCGGGAGGCCGGGCGTCCGCCTCCTGCCCCGGCCCACAGCGCCACCTGCCGGCGGCCCGTCCCTGCAAGGGGGCCCACCCCAGGTGCCCGTCCCCACTCTCCCCTCCCCTCCCCCACTACCTGCCCTCGGGCTCTTCTTGGTCAGCGCCCTGACCTACCCCTGCCCCGGGAGGTGCATCCAGCCCGCTCCCCACAACCGTGTTGGCGGGTGGCTTCCTGCAGAGACCTGCCAGAGCGGCCAGCAGAGGGCAGCCTGTCCCCAGGTCTGTGCCCCAGTCTCCCATTCTGGCGTCTCCCAGGGCAGAGATGATCCAGGTGGGCATCCTCCTTCCCCCCTTCCCCGCCCACCGCAGACCTCTCGGGACCCTGAGACATGGCCTTGCATCGGACGCTGCCCTGACCTGCTACAGCCTTACCTGTCCCCAGGCACTCACCCTAACCCTACCCCACACCCGTGTGGGTCCCGTTCCCAGGGCCAGGAGGGGTCTGTCAGGCCACAGTTGGACCTGTTCCAGCCTCCGCTTACTGTAACCCAAACTCATGGTGAGGGTCAGGGAGCCCAGCCCACAAACGCCGGACAGGGCCCCTAAGATGAAGGCCAGGCTGCAACAAGACCCCTCCAGGGGCCGTTCACAAAGGGCCAGCTTTCCAGAGCTTGTCCGTGGGGGCTGCCATAGACGGCATGTCTGTGCCCCCTGAGTTCGTGTGTTGAAGTCCTAACCCCCAGGTGACGGTGCGAGGGGGGGGAGTCCGTGGGAGCTGACTGGGTCACGAGGGCGGCGCCTCTAGGAGGGGATTAGGGTCCTTCTAAAAGGCCCAGAGAGCTCCGTCCCTTCCACTTCGTGGCACCAAAACCTGCCCATGCTTTTATCTGGGGCTTGCAGCCCCCTAGAACTGTGGTTTGTAGGCACCCCGTTTTGTTAGCACAGCCTGAGCTGATGAGGGCAGGACCCTAACTGCTGGGGCTGAGTCAGCCTCCCTGCCCTCGCCACTCTGGGCAGAGCGAGGCTTCTGGGTCCCACAGGGAAGGTCTCCGGGCCAAGTGTCCCGGCACACCAGGGCTTTCCAAGCCGGGAAAGGGTCCGAGCGCGGCTCTGGGGCTTCGCCGAGCCCCTCAGATCCCACGGCACACGCAGCTTCACGTCCAGGCCCACCTGAATCACGGCACAGGCATGCGGCTCAGGGAGTGTCCCGTCAGGCCCCTCCCCGCCCAGGCGCAGGCGCAGACGCAGAGCTCTGCTCTAACAGCGTTTATTGACCAGATGCAGGATCCGCGCGAACGCACGCAGCTACAGCCCGAAGCCCTCCCAGGCCACAGCTCCGCGGTGTCCTCGTCCGTCCCTGGGAGCAGCGCGGCCACCCTCCCCTGCTCCTGCTGCTCCTGACCTGGGGTCCTGGGAGGGGGGGTGACCCTGGGGAAGGGCAGGTGGAAGGAACAAAGCCTCGCGTGGGGTGGGAGGTCCCGAGGTCTGGGTGCAGGGCAGGGGGTGTCCAGGAGACCGAGGCTGTGAGCCTCCACATCTGAGGCGCTAGCAGGTGGCAGCTCACGTGCCTGGGTGTATGGGGACGGGAGCAGTGCTCATGAGCCCCTCAGGGCCCCAGGGGAGGGGGCAGATCCAACCCCCCCATCTGGGCCTCTGAGAAACAGAAGCATGTGTTGGGGTGATTCTCGGGGGCCGCCCCTCCCGTGGGAGCTGAGGCCACGTCCTGACTCTGGCTCTCAGAGCCGCATTCTCCAGGCCTGAGGGAAGGACGCAGCTCCCACAGCCTGGAAGGCCACGCCCGCAGCCCTCCGCCCTGTCTCGTGCCTCTCTGTCCCCTCGCCCCTGCCCAGTGACCCCCGAGCTTGGGGGCTCCCCAGGCCTGTGCAGAGGGATGCCCAGAGGCCCCCCCTTCCCTGCAGGGCACGGGCTCTGCAGTTCACAAACTGCAGCCTACCCACCGGCTCCAGGTCGCGGTCAGACGAGGGTGGACGCTCAGACCAGGAGGCTAAGAATGGAGGTCTGTGGGGTAGGTGTGGGGTGGGGGTGGGTTCAGCTGTCCCACCAAACTGAAACTGCTGGGGTGGCCTGCTGGTGACAGCAGCAGACCCCAGGCAGGGGAGCCCCTGAAAGGAGGGAACCTAGGGCAGCCCCCAAACCAGAGGGCATCAGACATCGAGTTCTGTTCACTAGTGATGTGCGGCAGGACTGAGAAGAGGGGGCTGAGGTGGCTGGGGCTGTGGGAAGGGGGCGGTGAAGACAGCTCATGGGTGGGTGGTGGGCAGGCGGGCTTCACTCAGAGTGGACCAGGGCCCCTGCTCCTTGCCCGAAGCCAAAGCCCTTGGGCCCGAAGTTTTTAGCGTAGCATCCTGCAGAGAGAAGAGACGGTCAGCACCCTCTGCCTCCGGCCCCCCTCCCCTGCCCCACAGCAGACATGCCACCCCCAGGGCCTGGCCAGGCCTCCGTGGCGGTGCCGTCCCCGACCCCAACAGTGAGGAGGCCCCTGGCCCCACCCCGTCCACCCCTGCACTGCAGAGATGACCAGCAAAGGTGGCAGCCCTGGCCCGGGGCTCAGGACCTGGCTCTGCCCGACCCCCACCGCCCCGCCCCGCCCCACCCCATTCACCCTGGGACTCTGGCCAAGTCACTGTCTCCCCCGGGCTTGTCTCCAGTGTGACACGAAGGGTCTCCTAGATGCTCTGGAACTGCCCCCACCGCCCTCGGTCAGCTCACTCCAGGGCACCAGCGCTCAGCCCCCACCCCGGCTGCCTGGCCCCACGCCGGAAGTGATGCACCCACCTTTGCAGTAAATCTCGCCGTCCTTGTCAGCCAGGGTGGTTGACTCAAGGCCTTTGCCGCACTTGGCACATCGGAAGCAGGACTTATGCCAGGACTGTGTGGAAAGGGCACAGTTAATGCCGCCCCCAGGGACAGCGGTGTCCCTGCCCCCAGCCCCACTCCCCTGCCATAATGATTGGAAGTCTGCTCAGCCAGGGCTGCTGGGGGGATGTGACCTGGGCCGGAGAGTGGAGGTGGGATGGGGACCTCACCAGGTCTCACAGCCTTGCAAGCAGCTGGAGCATCAGCACTACCAGCTGCACCCACCAGAGTTGGCAGGCCAGGGCATGGGACCATCACCGAGGTGCCTCCTCCGGACCTGCAGGGCAGGGGCGTGGGCAGGGGCTTGCCAGGCCCTGCCCCTTCCTAGCTGCGTGCGGGCCACTCCCTCCTCTGGAGAACTAGAGATTCCCAGAGACAGCTCTGCAGGGGGCAGGGCAGGCTTTGGTCACGGGGCTCCCTGGGGCTGGGCCAGCCTCGGAGCTTCTAGAACAGGCGCCTCATCTGCCTGAAGGCCATTGCCCCTGGGACAGGGGCCGGCAGAGGCTCCCTCCCCAGGCCCCTGAGAGGACCACAGGGCTTTGGCAGGGGCCGGGCAGGCCCAGGCCTGGCCCGGAGGAACCCTGAGCCAGGGGCGCCTGGCGCTGCTCTGGAAAGAGGCCCGGGTCTGCGCAGTGCTGTGAGCGCAGCAGGAAGGTCCCAGTGTAGCTCCTCCAGGGGACTCGGGAGGCCCCAGTGGCTCCGAGGGGAGCTCAGGGGCTGCACAGGGCTGGTGGCCTGGCCGGATCACCGGCACAGGTCTGTACCGGGTGACGGAGCTGAGGGGGCAGGAGACTTCCCTGAGGCCGGCAGCAGCCCACAGGCCCGGTGGCTGACGCGCAGACAGCTCTGCAGGGGGCCGGCAGGCAGCGCACAGGCCAGACAGCACCAGGCCTTTTAAGGGCAAAAAGCCTCCCTCAGCCCAGTCCCTGCCTGAGGCTGGAGGGCAAGATAGGAAGCTGGACCTCCTGGGGTCCCCTGGCCGCCAGATTTCTGCAAGCTGACCCCTCCTCCCAAACAGAGGCGGCCCCCAGACCTCGGCCCCGCCCAGCGCCCTGCCCCTGCTCCCCAGGCTGGAGGAGGAAGGCTAGCAGGCAGACCACCCACGGGCTGGGGCCTGGCCTCTCTCCCGCTGGCTCCCCCAAGTGCTCCTGCTCCTCCGTATTTCTTTCTTGGCTGAGGTTGGGGGGTGGGTGGAGCTCCTCCCACCTCTGCGCAGACTCAGACTTCCCTCATCCCGACTCCTTAGCAGAACAGCCTTAACTCGGACTGTGACCCACATAGGCCACGGAAGGAGCGATTCTTTGCTACTTCGCAGCAACTCAGTATTGATGTGAGTGTCTCCTGTTTTCACACCACTTCATCAACGGCAAGGGCCTTCCCGCTGACCTCACAGCAACCCCCCAGAGCAAATTACTAGCCACTGGCACCGGGCACCGTGTCGGGCGGTCCTCCCGCGAGATCTCATTTACAACGTCCTAAGGTGACTCTCTGTGCCGGGGTCCATCATTACAGACCGGAACTGGGGCTCCAAAGGTGGCGGGACCTCCCCAAGTCACACAACTAAACGGAAGAGCTACGGCCCGGTGAGCTGAGCTCCAGAACCCGAGTGTCAGGAAGCTGTGTCCCCGCCGCCCCTGTGGCCCCGGCAGCCAGCTCACCTTCCCAGCTCCAATCACCTTCTCAGCGGCGTAGACCGCCTGGCTGCAGCGGGGGCAGCGCTCGGAGCTGCCGATCTTCTGGGCAAACTTGGACGCGTTGGGGTTGGTGGTGGGCCTGTGGCCGGGGGCCCTGCGTGGGGAAGGGTGCTGTGAGTCACTCGGGAACTACCGAGGGGCTGAGCCGTGTGGGCACGACCGCCTCCCCCACGCTCGGGGCAGGGCCGGGGCCTCGGGGGGCTCTGGGGTGGCCTCCCATTTCACAGAAGAGCAAACCCGGGCCCCCCGCGGCGTTCTTTCCCCGGAAACACCCTCCTGCCGCTGTCACCCACGCGAGCCGCTGGAGTTCAGGCCGCACCTCGTCGAGGGGCCCTGGCCCCGCCCCCCATTCCTGCAGCCTGTCTGTCATCAGATCCTATCCCGGACGAATCTGCTGAGAAATCACTCCCCCTGGGCCACGACCTTGGCTGGACTGTGGCCACGCATCCTTCAGTCAGTTCCATCCATCCCCCTGGCCAGGGTGACTGCGGACAGCACCCTACAGAGCCGGCCAGAGGTCAGAGGGTGCTGGCCAGCTGGTGACAGCCTAGTAGCGTTTCTGAGGAAGGGACAGACTTCCGGCAGCAGGGGTGACAGGTGGCAGAGCCGGTCCGGCTCAGACGCGCTCTGGCTGGGGGGACCCCTGACAGGTCTGGGGCCCTGGGCTGGGTCTTCTCACCTGTGAAAGGGGAGCTGGGATGCAGTCGCTCCTGGGGCCTCTGGGCCCCAGAGGGAGGCGCCTGACCTGCTTAGCTCCCCTGCTGGGCCTGGCACGGACTGGGGGCTCCGTGGTGACCGGGAAGCGGCCTTCTGAGCCGGGGCCAGAGGTCGGCGGGGGGCGGGGGGTACGGGGGGCACGGGGGGGCCGGTACTCACTCCTCGTGCCGGATGCCCAGGGCCTCCCCCTTGTCGGTGCTGAGCGTGCCGGCGCCCTGCCCGTAGCCGTAGCCCTTGGGCCCGTACTTCTTGCCGTAGCAGGACTTGCAGTAGATTTCCTCGCCGTGCACGGCCACGGTGGTGCTGTCCAGGTTCTTCCTGCAGACCACTGCGGGGCGGGGCGGGGCGGGCAGGGCGGAGAGGTGAGGGGCAGGACCCCGGACCCTGCGGGAGCAGCCTGGAGGTGCTGTGGGGCGGGCCAAGCTGGGAGGGCCCGGGAGGGGTCTGAGCCCCCTCTCCCGGGAGCCTGGGGGCCTCCAAGATCCCCGCTTGGCCTCAGGCCGCAGTGCACCGCGGGGTCCAGGAGGGGGCAGCAGCCTAGGCTGACCCCCAGCCACAGGAAGCCTGGTGCCACCTTGGCTCCGCCCTTGAGAAGGAGACCACGTGTGAGGCCAGGAGAGGGGAGAAAAGAAAGGAAGGAAGAGAAGGGCAGGGCTTTCCTGCTCCCCGCACCGGGTCGGAGGGACAGACAGTACGGGCACATCTGGGGGGAGGAAGGGATGGCAACGCACCCAGAGGCGAGTTCATGGTTCTCAGGGGGGCTCGCAGACGGGCCGCAGGCCACGCTGGACAGTCCCTCTGGGCCAGGAGGATGGGCAGGCCGACCCTGGAGGACGCCCCAACTGGGCTCTGTGGGCGTGGGTGCCCCCCGTGCACCCCAGAGGGGAGCTGGGCTCAGCCGTGCAGGTCAGACGGCTCAGAGCAGCCGGAGGCAAATCTCGGCTTTCCTTCCCGCTGTCCCAGCGGCGCGACCTCCCCGGAGGCGGCGCGACCTCCGGCCCGCTGTCGAGATCTGCCTGTACGAGTGACACAGAGTCGGCGGAGGCAAAGTGTCCCCCAGAAGGGGCTGCGGGAAGCCAGTGAGGGCTCACGCAGGAAGGGCTTAGCACCGCGCCTGCACACGGTCGGTGCATAATGAGTGTTGACGCCGCTCATTAGTATCTGAAGTTACAGCCACGGGGACCCAGGGAGGGGCCGGCCCAGGCTCCAGAGACTCCACTCTGTCTCTTCAGCTCTTGTCCTAGGATGTCAATTTGGTTCCACAATTCCCGCAAATACACAGCGGGATTCAGCGGGGCCCCGAGTCCCCTGAGCCTGTCCCCTCCCTCCCAGGAGGCTCTCGGCTCAGCCCCTGGTAAGTGGCCACTCTTGCCCTTAAAGGGCCAGTTCCTCTCACTTGGAGCCCCAGGTTAGAGCCCTCATACTAAATAAGGCCCCCCTCTCCTGCCTGTGAGATCCCCGCCTCATTCCAGCTCTCCAGGCAGCCCAAATACGGAGCTCCCCACCCCACCCCCGCCCCCGGCCTGGCTCCAGGACGAGGGAGAAGGAGCAGCAGGCCAAGGTCCCAGCATTCCCTAGCAGGGTGGGACGCAGGGTGCTGCTTCCTGTGACACCCAGGCTGAACTGCGGGTTCCACGGCCAGGGAAGGCAGAGAGCAGAGACAGGGGTCTCTCCCGACGGGTCTCCGGCAGGAGCCCCAGACCTTGGCCCAGGGCCTCCAGGTGGGTCCCCGCGGTGCGGGCTGAGCCCCAACTTCTAGATCCACCGCAGGGCCCCCGGCAGTCTCCGTGCTGCCTGCTCTCCCAGCGCCCACCTGCCCACCTGGGCCATCCTCCACTCTGCCCCGGCCCTCTGCCCCTCCACCTCCTCCCCCAGGCCCGGAGGTCCGCCGGCCTGTGGGCTCTGCCAGAGACTCGGTTCCAGGGGGTTCTGAACACAGGCCTCAGCTCTTTCTACCAAACCATGTTAAGCCAATAAGGAGAGGTTCAGGTTAGCTACTCAGGCTAATTAGTTCTGTCTCCGGACGCTTGTGCTGAGTGAGGCCATTTGGACATGCAGGAAAGAAGGAGCCCCAGGTGAGGGGTCGCCCCCTTGCACCCCGAGTCTGAGCACGACTCCCTTGGCTTCCAGAAGGGAAACCAAGGCCCACGGAGAAGCTCAAGCCCCCAGGATGGGCAGAAGCAGGGCCAGGCCAGAACGCAGCGGGACCTGAGAGCTTCTGCAGCCCCCTGGGGGCCCGGAGCTGAGTCCTGACGGCACCCCGCCCCCCCCCCGAGAACGAGGAGACGGGAGACACCGGTCCCAGGGCGTGTGGCTTCTGAGAGCTTCCCTGGGCTCTCAGGTTCTGGGACCGGCCGCTTCCATCAGTCACCACCATGGGGTGGGGCCAGACCCCCCCCCCGCAATGGCCACCCCAGCAGGGAGCCGATCGCAGCTCAGAGGGGGGCACTTGCCTCCACCTGCGGCAGGGCCCCCACCCGACCACCCGACCACCCGACCGAGGAGCTGCGCCTCCCTGCCTGCCAGTGGGACCCAGCTGTCCCTGCCACAGCCCCAGGGGTGCAGGGCAGGGACGCTGCTCTGGTCCCGGCTCTGGGGTCAAAGGCCAAGCCCAGGGCAGAGGCCGATCTCCCCAAGTCTGTCTACTGCTCCATCCGTCTTCCTGTCCGTCCCAGGCTGAGCAGGGGAGCGCAGGCGGAACCCAGAGGCCAGAGCCCAGGACTGGAAATAGCCAGAGGAGCTGAGGACACACTCAGGCCCGGCCAGCAGGCGGCTGCGGCCCTCCTCGCCAGCCAGGCCCGAACCCCGCGGCCTCTCACTTCCTTAGAAGGGAAAGTCCTCCGACTCTGCGGGTTATTCTGAATCCCCGAGCCCAAGATGGACAGTTTTCACGGCTCGGGAGAAGTGAGACCCCTTCCGCCCCAAACAGCTGCCGACTGCTCGCTGCCGTTCCGGGCACCAGAGCAAGCACGCGGCGGAGGTGCCTCCCACCGCGGGGACCCCCCCCCACGCCAGGGGGGACCCCGAGACAAGAGACCGTGCCGTGTGGCTGCTAGTCCCGACGCCCCCTCCGCAGCCCGGCTCTGACAACGGTCTCTATCCTCCACACCCCCCATGCACCCCGGCCCCGCCGGCTGCCTCCTCCGCAGCCCCTGAATTCCCGACTCCCCTCAACCGCCCGACCCACAGCTGCCCCCACAGGCCGGACTGCAGGCAGCAGCCACAGCTGGCCCCTTCCCGTCGCTGATGAAGCAACACCGGAGAGCAGAGGGGCCCCAGGGACCCCGGGCGCCCCAACCCTCCTCCCAGCCAAGCCAAGCTGTCCGCTCCCTCTGAAAAAACAAACGTCCGGAACATTCCTCAGCCAGCGAAGTGCTGATAACACGGTGCTGCTGTTTGCAGCTCTCCCGGGGGCAGCAGGGGCGGCAGCTGGCCTCACTCACTCCCCATCCATCAGACGGGCCTGGCCGGCCGGCCCTGGGCAGGGGTGGGGCCCCGAGGCCTCTGCCGGTGGCCCGTGCCGATCCCCGGGAAGCAGGCAGCCGCACCCCGGTGGGCGGGTGGCCCGGGGCCCAGCGGCTCCCTACGCGGGGTCCCGAGGCACCTGGGACCTGGAGGCCGCAGCCTCTCCTGCCGCTGCTCCCGCCCGGGAGGTGGGAGGGCAGGTCTGGTTCCTGGGGCTGCTGGACACGGGCTGGGTCTCGGCCTCGCCTGGGGTCTCCCTTGGGACCCCCCACGGCTGTGTCAGCTGCGTGGGTCCGGGAGTGTCTGTCACTCACCGAACGCTCACACTTCCTTCACATGTTTTATTTCCCAGGCTTCCCGCCGGCGTCGCAGCAACCCCTGTCCTCATCTCCCGTGAAATAACGAGAAACCTCAACCGACCGAGACGGACTAACTCTCCCGTTGCCACACGCAAACCCTGACGACCACCCGGGCTCTGAAACCTGGGGCTTCGCTGGTCCTTCCTGCGCCCCCTCTGCCCGCCCCCGAGGGTGACACGTCAGCGGATCACGGTGAACCCGGGGAGGCCCCCCACACCCTCACTTCCTGGGGGCTCCGAAAGCACCCCTGGCCCGGGCGGCAGCCAGCACACAGTGAGGAGCTGGGGTCCTGGGCGGCCGAGGTCCCCGGGCCGCTCGGCGTTGGGGGCCCGGCTCCTGCTCCCTGGGGCTGCGACCGGAGCAGGTCTTGCCCTGGGCCGTTGGGAGAGGGTGTCAGAGAGCTTGGGCTCCTGCTGGCCTGTCCCAGGCTGTGGAGGCAGGAAGGGAAGTGACAGGGAGTGACCGGGCTCAGTGCGTGGGACAGGGAGGGACAGCCCACTCTTAGCTCAGACTCGGCTTCCCCTAAGGCTGCAGCCGACGCTGCCTCCGGAGGAGGGGGGACGGGGCCCACGGGCTGGTGAGCCCTCGGGCTGGACATGCCTTCCCCCAGCAGGGTGGGACGCGGCCGCGAGCGAACGGAGAGAAAGCCGAGTGGAAAGTTTTCCTAACGGAGCCTTCCCAGCCTGGCTCTGGGCCCCCGAGCCCCCCCACCCCCCACGGGCCCTGGCCAGCGTCCCCTTGGAGAGCTGCTCCCGCCGGAACAAAGAGGCCCTGAGTGTTTCCCGCCCCAGCTGCGGCTGCAGCCAAATGTCAAGCTGTTTACATCCCACGGGGCCAGGCCCCTGGGGGGCCGGCAGGCCCGGGCACCCCTCCCACCCGTCCCCATGGCGACCGCAGGGCCTGGCCGTACTCACTGCACAGGAAGCAGGACTTGTGGAAGCTGCTCCCCTCACACTGCACCTCCTCGGCGAAATACACGGTCTTCTGGCAGACCCCGCACTTCTTGCCTCCTCCCCAGTTGGGCATCCTGAAACTGGGCGCAGAGCCGGGAGTCAGCATGCGGGACCGTGGAGACGCGGCGGCCCGGGAGAGGGGACCTCAGCAGAGCCTGGGAAGGGGAGAGAGCCGGGCCGGGGAGGGGGCCCGGCCTCGGTGACACAGAAGAGGGGCGCTGTGGGGACTCGAGAAAAAACATCCCGGGCGGGCGAGCGTCTGAGACCCTCCTGGAAGCGGCCCTGAGGTCCGGGGGGCTCGGGGCTCTGGGCTGCCGTCTCCAGGGGCCAGGCAGGCCCAGGACGCAGCTGGCAGCAGGGACCGCAGAGCCCAGAGACAGAGAGACCCAGTGTGTGGTGACAGCTCCCAGCCACCGCACGCAGCCAAACTCTCTGAGTTTCCCCGTTAAGGGAACCGGCGCAGCCCGTACAGCACCCTGGCAGCGATGCCCTGGAACCTCCGTCCCCACACGTCCCTGCACGGCCACCAGGCCCCCGGCGCTGCAGCCGCCCCCCCCCCCCCGACACAGCACAGCCTCCACTCACTGCCCAGCTCTGCCACCTGTCACTGCGCCCGCACGCGGTGGGGGCTGGTGATTTCGTGCTCCCACCCGCCCGTGGGGTGCCCAGGGCAGGGCTGGGCTGTGGGAGAAGCTCAGCCAGGCCTGTGCCGAGCTGGGGGCTGCACGAGGTCGGGGGGGCACTGGAGCTGGGCCTGCTGTCCCTTCCCCCGAGGCTGCTGCAGGCCGTGGACCTGCCTGCGGCCAGCTTCCCCTGTCCAGGTCCGGGCCAGCCGCAGCTCACGCACATCCCGGACACACCCGCAGGTAGGGTTTCCGCACCTGACCTCTCCGTGCCTTCCTCGGACACCCCACACCCCCAACAGGCCTGAGCTCCCAGGTCCCCGGGGACAGTCCTTGCGCCCCACCGTTCCTTTGGCCCCTCTCTGCCCCGGGGACGCCGGGGGCCAGTGGCCTGGAGGGGCCAGCCCTCAGGGCTGCGAAATTGGCTGCGAAATCACGTAACATCGAGGACAGTTAATCAGAAGAACAGCGAGGGTCGCTGTCTGCTTCACCACCAAGCTCCCCCTCTTCCTCGCCCCGGAGCCTGGCTCCATCCAGACAGCCCCCTCTGTCCCGAGTAACTCTGTGGGGTGTCTGCAGCCCGAGGCCCAGGGCCCAGCCTGGTCGCACGGCCGAGTGCGGTCACGTCCCACGCTTGAGAAACAATGTCCGAGGCGGACGTCCCCACATGCCCCGAGGAGACCAGTAAAGGGATAGACCCCTCGGTGCCCTCAGGTCCAGTGGAAAAACCCCATCCCTCCCGCCCACAGCTCACGTCCCTGGGGCAAAGAGCGACTCTGCACGGAGCTCGTGACCCCGCCCTCGAGATCCGGCCAGGACCTGCCAGGTGTGTGTTTGGCTGGAGACACGCTCTCATGTTACCTGTGCTGGGCGGCATGTGGCCAGGTGCGCAGGAGAGCCGCGCTCCTTCCCAGCGCCACAGCCCGGCCAGCGCACGCCCGGGCCAGGTCAGGAGGGCAGCCAGGGAGAGGAGGGGCCGGCCGGTCAGGGGTCAGGGGTTAGGGCTGTGTCTCGGAGGGGACGCCAGAAAGGCCCAGGAGAAGACCTCCCCTGAAAGCCACCGTCCCTGGCAAGGACAAACGGCCAACGCAGAGACGGAGGCCCCCCTCACCCCCACACCCCGCCGGGGTTTCTTCGGAGCCCCGCACTCAACTGGCCTCCCTACACGGCTGACCGCCGGGCCCCATGGCCCCCAGCCCCGCTCGCTCGCTCTGCCCTGAGTGCTCGCTCTCGGAGGCCACGTCCAGGGCCCCTGCGGGACTGTGCGTGACCAGGGCGGGGCTGTCTGTGTACCTCCCTTTCCTGCTGCCCGTCCCCCCCCACCCCCCCGGAGAGCACACAGCTCTATCCCCTTGGAGTCAGACATCTGAAGGTCAGTGGAGGTAGGTAGACGCTGGGGTGCAGGGTCTCAGCATTTCAGGGCTCTCACGGGAAACCCTGCGGATGACCCACGCAGGTCCCCCAGTGTCGCCCACAGATCCCGTCCCTTGGCCTTTGGCGGAACGGTGCCAGTGCAGCTTGCTAACGGCCGGTGACCCCGCGCTGACGAGGTCCCCGGGGTTGCTCTTTGATTCACTGAAAAACAAGTCAGCAGCACCCTTTTCTTACACAGACGTCTCAGGAAGCCCGGTCCCAGGCACCCAGGTGAAGCGCACAGGGTGCCATCCGGCGGGGAGGGAGGGGCGGGTGGGGGAGGCTCCGGCCCAGCTTCTGCCTCGGGGGACCTGCCTGGTGGCTGGGGGACCTGCCTGGTGGCTGGAGGACTCGCGGTGCCTTGCTGGCTGGGAGGCTGCCTCCGCCTCGGAATTTACACACTTTACCATACATGGGAATCCCTGGGAGCTGACGTCAGACGGATTCCTGCGGGAGCTGGGCTGACAGCAGTTGCTGACAACTGGAAACCACAGGCCGGGGACCCCTCCCCCGCCACCCCCACGGGCCCCGTGTGCGTCGGCGTGTGGGATTCCGCAAGCCGACCCTCCGGCAGGCTTTTCCCGTCCTGCAGACCTGGCACCAAAATTCAACCGCGAGTTAGACCTTAGACCTGAAGAACGCAAAACCGGATGGGATCGGGGACCCGCCTTCCGGGGTCCCCTGCCCCCGCCTGGCCATGCAGCAGAGGGAGCACCTGCAGGCGTGAGTCCCGACCCCACCTCCATGCACACTCGCGCTGACAAAGCCGCATGGGGCGCTCCTTTCCGGCCACCCTGAGGACCTTGGCAGAGCTTTTGCGTTTTTGTCTCTCGGGGGCAGGTATTTCTGTCCTGAGCCGCTCTTGGAAGAGGAAACAGAGTAGCAAAGAAAATGGTAACATCGGGACTGCGGCGGCTTTGGAGGCCGCCTGGGGTTGAGTGCCAGCCGGGGCGGGCGTGACTTCGCACCTCTGAGCCTCAGTTTCTTCCTCTGTACAACGGGGCGCACCGGTACCTACCTCGTAGATTGCTCCGGATAACACATGAAGGGCTTAAGCCGGTGCCAGCACCTGCTTGCTGGTATCTTAAGGAAAGACCAAGTCGGGCACACTGTCCATCTGCAGGTCTGCCAGCTCGCCTGCGTTCTGACAAGTGGCTGACTCGGAGGAAAAAGCCCTCCCAGGCTCATTAGCACCTCGTGATCCCCCCAAGAAGCCAACTTCTCACAACAAGCCGGGGAGCACAAGGGTTTAACCCTCCAGCAGTCTGCCAAGGGAGCTTCCTCCCCCATGAGCTCCCCTACCGGGACACCCCGAGTAAACAGACATGGCGGCTTCCCTTCACCGGGGGCTCGCTCCCGGCCCCTCGTGTGAGAAAGACACTGGCTGGCGGCCAGGGCAGGGGTTCTGAGTGTCCGCCCCAAGGGCGGCTCAGCTGCGAGCCCGGAGCCACCGCGTCCGTCACTCGGCGCCGAGTATTCGCTGGTGGCCAGCCGGGTGCCAGCACCGGGCTCCCAGGCCGCCGCTCTGGCCGGACTTCTGGCTCCGGGGGCAGGCGTTCGCGGTTGAGAAGGGACAGTCCGGGCCAGGCAGGAAGGGGCTGGGGCAGACCGGAGGCGAAGGCTGCAGCCCTGCTGCTGGTCAGTTTTACGAGCTGGTGGGTCCTCACTTTTCCTCCCGCACCCTCCCCAAACCCTCCCGCTGGGCAGGGCACCCCTCCCCTCCTCTGGCCCCACCGGCACCCTCCACCTCATAAACTTCCTTCCCTGCCTGGACTGTCCCTCCCAGGGCACCGAGAGCTGAGGACCCTCTCTGGCAAGAGGCCAGAGCCCAGCGAGAGAATCGGGTGACCACAGGCGAATAAGAACAGAGTGGCTCGGAGCCCGCCACCCCCAAAACCCCGCCTGGGAGGCACCCCCAAGATGAGAGATGGGCAGCCAGCACCCCAGCCTCCTTAGCTCTGGGGGGGCGGGCGGGCAGGGAGAAGGCGGTGGTTGGCCCCAGTGTGTCCCTGGCCTGTCACTCTGTCCCCGGAAGGAACTGAGCAACAAGACGCCGTTTGTCCACGGTCACCCACGTGTGAAGAGGCAAAGGCACCGTGAAGAAGCAGCCGGTCTGCCTTCCGACCGTCTGTCCCTCCGACAGCAGGCTGCCTCTCCCGGGTACACTTTGTGCTGTGGCCTGGGGACATCCCCAGTGCCCTGCCCCAGGGCCCCCAAGCAGAGCCCTCCGGCTGGGAAGAGCCTGTCCCTTTCCACCCACCCCCACCCCCACCCCGCAGAGCAGGGCCCGGGCTGGAGCCCAGGCTGCAGGGAAGGGCCGGAGCCCCTCCTGCCCGGGCCTGTGAGCAGACGGACCACCTGCCTGGCAGAGGCTGCTGGGGAACAGACCGCGACCAGCTTCGACCACCCCCGCTCACATCAGCCCCTCCCTGCACCCCGGCCCTCAAGGGCTGAGGCCTCAGAGCGCCCACTGGGGGTTATCTCGGGCTTCGAAATGCCTGTCTGGCACCAAGATGCGGGTGGCGGAGGTGAAAGGTTGCACAGATACCCCAGGCGGGGCCATGTGGCCAGATGTCCGCGGGCGGCCAGGGAGGGTGAGGGAGGGGGCGGCTCGGATGTCCTCATCCCCTTGCCGCGCCACAGCGTCGGGGGAGGCGCGAAACCGCCCATTGTTCTGCCGCGGGACCTGCCGATGGCGGGGAACCGAAGGCCAGGGTCGGGGCACGTGGGAGTCCTGGCCGGGAGGGACCCAGCGCCTCCCGGAAGCAGAAGCGCCGCCCGGCTAACTGCGGCCACTTGTCCCTACTCCGCGCCCGCGACACGGCAGCGCCACTTCTCCTTCCAACTTTCCTGGCAGCGGGAAGGACCCGAAGGCGCTCAGGACGCACGGCCCTAGGGGTGCCGCGGGGGAGCCGGGGCGCATGGAGTGGGCTAGGCCGGGCGCGGGGGCGGGGGCGGGGGGCGGCGGCCGGCGCGGCCCGGGGCTCACTCAGCAGATGCGCTCCCCTGGCGCGCTCACCGCGCGCACTCACCTGGCGCACTCACCTGCAGCGGGCTCGGGCAGCTGGGCGGGAAGCGCTCAGGAGCGGCTGCGAGATGCGCCCGCGCGCGCGGTTTTGTTCCGCTCGGGCGAGGCGTGTCCCGGCCCCGCCCACCTGTGGGCTCTGCACACCGCACCACAGCAGGGTGACGTCAGGGCGCCCGCCAGCGGCGCGGCCCCCCCACATCTGGGGGCCTGGGGGCCTGGAGACCCGGCTCTGGCCTGCACTGTGGACCCACTGTGCGCTCAGAAGCTCTCAGGGTTTCCTGTCAGCCAGATGGTAAGGCGGAGTGTGAGCTGAGACCCCGCCATAACCTTGTGGCCCAAGGGAACGGAGGGGGGAGGGTGTCTCACTGTTGTGGGCCCTGGGGGCGAGGTGTAAGGAACACAAAGACGAGTCTGAGCTCTGATTCTGCCCCCCTTGCTGAGCTCTCGGCCTGAACGCAGCCCCTCTGGGCTTCAGTCCGCACCTTTAAAAGTGGGGGACAGACAAGACCCTGGGGGACGCAGGGGCCCCGCCCTTTAATGAATGCTCAGTAAATTAACTGGCCTCCTCCCCCCAGCAGCTCCGACCCCTCAGTTTCCCCAGCCACCCCTGCTATCCAAGGGGGCCCCACCCCCTCCAAGAGCAGCAGTTTGGAAAAGTGGGGCCCTCCACGCTTCTGTAGAGCAGACTCCCATTCTCCAGCCTGGGCTTCCTCGGAAACCCCAGGAGTAGAGTCAGACAAATAAGTATTCCCCGAGTGCTTCTTGCGTGCTGCCATCAGAAACATCGTTCCTTTGACAGCCCCTCCCGTACACAGGGCCCCCCGAGATGAGGACACCCCAAGGACACTCAGCCAGGGCTTCCTGGGAGGAGGCAAAGCCGGGGAATCCCTGGCCGTGCCGCCCTGAGCAAGCAGTCGATGAGCGGGTACGGAAATTAAGTTCCAAAGTTCCAGAGCGGCCGGCCGGGTCGGGCGCCCCGGGCTTGCTGCCCGAAGGTCATGCTCTCATGAGGTCACCGCCCCCCACCCCCCTCCAGTTCTCAGGATCCTGGAGAGATGAGCTTCGGAGTCTTGCCCCCCCCCGCCCCCGCCCCGCCTGATTTCACAGCCGGGCAAAACTGCTGCGTCTTCTTCTCTGGTCTCTGTCCTCTCGGAGTTCCGGGGCAGACTCAGTAACGCGCCGCCGGCGCCGTGAGCTGTCC
Source organism: Glossophaga mutica (assembly GCA_039655065.1). Lineage (NCBI taxonomy): Eukaryota > Metazoa > Chordata > Mammalia > Chiroptera > Phyllostomidae > Glossophaga > Glossophaga mutica. The sequence goes on from CM077314.1 coordinate 66,712,239, forward strand.
TGTGGAAAGTGGGGAGAAGGAGAGGAGGCTACCCTGCCCCCGGCGTTTCCCCCGCAGGGTCTAAAGCCCCGGGACCCGGGAGAGGCTGGGGGACACGTCAGCCAGACTGCAGTGGTGCTTCTTCCATGTGACAGGACAGTGACGTCCAGGCAGCCTCGGGCCGTCACCGTCCCATTCCAGACCGCGGCCATGAAGCCAGTGTCGCAGTGAAGGCAGGTACGTGGATTTTTCAGGTTTCCCAGCGCGGGTAAAAGTTCTGTTGGCACTTGACTGCCGTCTTTGAAGTGCGCCGTGGCTCTCGGTCTAACAGCCAATGTGGACGCCTCATTGCAAAAGACACCTTATCGCGCCCGGCGGGTGCGGCTCAGTTGGCTGCAGTGTCGCTGATTCCCGATCGGGGCCCACACCAGAGGCAGCCAGTCAGTGCCTCTCTCTCTCCCCCTTCCTCTCTTTCTCTCTAAGAGCAATGGGAAAAATGTCCTTGGGGAGGATAAAAAATACTTTATTTCTAAAACAGTGTTAACCCTCATCTAAGTCTTCAGCGAATCGTAACCTGTTTGCTGGGGGTGGGGGGGTCCTAACTTCCGTCCGTGGAACAGGCAGTGTCTGACCAGCGCACCGTCCGAGGTGAGCCTGTCTCCATAACCCCAGGCCGCCCCCGGCCAACCGGAGCTGGCCGCCCCGCACGTCCACCCACGGACTGTGTCGGGGCACCGGTCCCAGGAGCTGTCCAGACGGAGCTGGAGACAGAGGAAGCCTAGCAGGCCCAGTCTTGCCTGCTGTTTTCCCGGAACCTTCCAGCTTTTTGTCACACCGCCCTCCGGCCTTGGACATCCCCTTCCCACATAAGGAGGACTCGGGGGTTAGGGAGGACCTAGAGGCGATCAAAGGTGTGTGGGAGTCGCCCCCCAGGCACGGGCCTGATAGAGAAACCACAGGAAGGCCATCGGTACTTGTGACATCGCACGTGCTGAAGGCTCCTCCGGCTGACCTCTGGCCCACAGCATTGCCGGGACCGGCCCGCCGGCCAGCGGGACCGGCGCGGCCCTGACAACGCAGCCAGAGCTGTGGGGGCCCCAGCCACCTCGGAGCAGCACGGGGCGCCTTCCCCTCTGGGTTTTCCTGGTGCATCTTCCTGGACTGGCTGTGACAAGGCAAGTCCGAGGGGAGCTTTGGCCCTGGGCCCAGCACTTCTGAGCGGGAGCCTCCGCTTCTGCCTCCGCGTTCCCGAGGGCAGGGCCTGGGGCCTGGGGCCTGGGGCGGGGGGGCTGCAGGGGGCTGCAGGGGGCTGAGCAACAGCCTTGCAGAGGCGGGGAGTCTGGGAGACCACACAATGCTTGGAGGCAGGAAAAGGGGAAATCCGTCTGCGAAGGCACCCGGGGCCGGGGGGGGGATGACGGGGCCCGGATCCAGGCCACTGGGAAGGGCAAGGCCGGTCCAGGGCCGCTGACGAGCTGGCCCAGGACCTCCTCAGGGGCAGGGCCAGGGGCCCCAGGACTGTGAAACCAGGACATTCGGGTTTTGGTGACCACTTCCCCTCCTCTCCCCTGGGCTCGAGCCAAGGGGCCACTTCCGCTCCCGCTACTTACTTCGGCTGAAGACGGGCCTTCGTGGGAGGGGGCGCACCTCGCCCCTCCCGTGGGCAGGGACACCAAGGGGCAGCAGGGAGGGAAGGGCGCGGGAGCTCAGGAGCTACCACAGGCCTGGGCGGGACCCTGGTCCCAGGCAGTCAGACGGGCGGGCGGCCGAAGGCCCGGAGAGGTTCCCCTGGTGGACACAGCACCACTGTGTCCCCTCCTGTTCCTTCCAGGACACGCCCCCTCCTCTGTGGTCACAGGCCACACGGCAGAGGGTTAGCGCAGGGAGTCGACTGGAAAGACCTCAGGCACATCTGTCCAGCAGGGGCAGCCCTGTGAAGTCAGGCTCTGAGGTCGAAGGAAGGATGGGGGCCTCGTGGAGCCTGCCGTCCAGAGACGAGCTCGAGACAGAGCTGACCTGCTGGGAAGGTCTCGGGAGGCAGGGGCCGTGGCCTGCTCTGCCCAGCAACTCACCACCCTCCGCCCCGGCAGGTGCTGTATTAACACTCAATAGTTCACTAGTTACAGTTCACCAGTAAATTCATCTCTGGTCGGCAAAGGCGCGGGAGCGGCGCTGCTGCCACCTGCTGGTGGAGTTGTGAATGACGCTTCCCCACAGCCTCAGCTGCCAGCCGTAAGAAACCTGGGTTCCGCAACCCTGGTATTTTTCCCAGGATCGCATGATTCTGACGATTTGTAGACATCCTAGGTTTCTAGCAGAGAAGCCAAAGTGTCCGGGGCACCGGTCAGAGACAAGGCCTCTGAAGGCAGTGGGAGCTCTGTTCCCTCCCGGCCCTGCTCTCCCAGTGGGCAAGCGTCCTGGCGTCCCTCCCGCGACCCAGGAGCACCGCCCGCCGGTGCCCAGCAGAGGGCGTTGGGGAGGCGCCCCCTGCGGGAGGAATCGCGGGCGGCGGCTCTGGGGCTGGTGGCCAGCGCAAGGGAGCCGGTCACGAGGGTGCTCAGGCGTGCTGACCGCGGGCAGCGTTCCAGTTATCGCTCCAAATAATTGGATGCGGCTCCAAACTTAGTGGCCGAAGGCAACAACGGCCCTTTGTTCTTCCCGCGCGTGGTTCTGGGGTTCGCTGAGGTCAGCGGGCAGCTCTCCCTCAGGACCTGCCATGGGGCCGCCACGCTCAGGGGGTGCTGCCTGGGGTCATCGGCAGCTGATGCCCGTCGGGCCCCTCCTGGTCTCCCCCCTGGGCCTGCACTCTCACAGCGGGGCTGGGCTGCGGGGCCCGAATCCCCGGGGGAGCCCGTGGTAACCCGGCCTGGGAAGACCGGACTTCACCTGGACTCTCCTGGCCGGGACAGGCACGGAGCCCCACCCAGCCTCAAGGGCCTGGGACAGAGAGCCCACCTCTGGACGTGTGAGCGCCAAGTCCTGGAGGAGCTCGGGGTCTGGAACTAGTACCGCCGCCCCTCTGGGAAAACGCCGTTCCGCAGGCAGGAAGGCCATTCTGGGCGGCTGCCGCCACTGGTGGCGGCTCCGGAGAGGCCTCTGCTGGGACAGAAAGCAGCTTCGGCCAATGAGCGCGGCTGCGGGAAGGGCTGAGGCCGAGCAGGCGGCCACTGGGCCATCCCACTACGCCGGGCGAAGACAGCTCTCGGGAGGGGAGAGTCGAAGAAAGGCGTTTGGGCGGCTTCTCCCAAAGGGCGGCGGGGGGCCGAGATGGGGACCAGCGCCTCTCGGCCTCGGCGGGGCCTCGTGGGCATTGAAGGGCCCTTAGTGTGAGGCCCCGCTGGGGCTGATTCTTAGAGCGGAAGGACTGGCTTCGAGTCCCCACAGCCAGTGGCCAGGAAGCCAGGGGTGGAGCGCAGCCGTGGGCAGTGACCAGGGAGCAGGGACAAGTACCAGGACGCTGCGGTGTGTCCAGAGAGAGAGGAGGCGTGCTCACTCGGCAGCTCTCGGTTTGGGGGGCTCAGAGGCCCAGGAAGCTGTCCGCAGGCCAGGACAGCGCTCGGTCGGTCAGAGACCGTGTCGACCCCTGGGGCGGGAAGGAGGGTGGCACCGCCGAGAGGCTACAGGTAAAAAGGGAGTCAGGACGGACAGGCCTGGGAGAACGGGCGCGGTGAGACCGCCGTCACGCAGCGAGAGTGTGCGGCGCGGCGAAGGGCAGGTGGCTGACACCGCCTCTCCTTCAGTGGGTGTCTCCTCTGTGGGGGGCGATGGGGGGGTCCGGCTGCGCCCGTGCTGACTGATTTCCTGCTCCGCACGGTGTCCCTAAGGTGCTGGTTACATTTCAGGTGAAGACCTGACAGGGCCACGGGGCGCCCAGATGCTTGGCCCCATTGTTCTGGGTGTTTCTACAAAGGTGTTTCCCGATGAGACTCGCATTTAGACCGGTGGACTAAGTGAAGCGCCCTCCCGACGGCGGGCGGGCCCGTCCAGTCCGTGGGAAGTGTGGCAAGAAAGGCTGACCGTCTCCCAAATAGAAGGGAATTCCTCTGCCTGCAGCTGCTTCCCCCAGGGTCTCAGGTGCTGACCTCCGGGCTGGCATTAGGCCACCAGATCAGTTCCCGGACCTTCTAACTGCACAGGAACAAAATCACTGGCTCCCTGGGGGGTCCAGCCCGCCCTGCCCACCTGGGGACTTGCCCGGCTCCGAACTGCCCGAGCCCGTTCCCTGTGATAAATGCGTCAGCATCTATGGGATCCGTGTCTCCCGAGAATCTCGACTGGTAGGCCTGTGTCCTGTGTTACTTTCTGAACCGTCGCATCACTAAAACCTTTCACAAGACAATTTGAGAGAAGCGACAAAGCAGCGTTGGCCGCTACTGAGGTCGAGTGAAGGGAGAGCCCCAGAGAGCCCGAGAGGTTTCGCCTGGAGCGGGCCAAGGGCCAAGGGGACCGTCGGGACCCTCTGTAAGTGACGTGGGGAGAGCGGATGGCGGGGAGGAGACTGCTTCTTCCTCTCCAGCTGTGTGGTCCGCCCCCGGGCGCGGTGAGCGAAGGATTCCCAGCTGCCGGCGCAGGGCCAGGGGCGGCAGGGCGATTCCAGGCCACGGCTGCCGGCCTGTCTCCCTCGGCCCCAGACTCCGTCTGGGCGTCGCTCTCACGTCTTGTCTCACCAAAGGCGCTCCAGACGACCGACCCACGGAGGGAGCCGGGGATTCTGAGCCGGGTGTCTCTCCCCGCCTCTCCCAGTGGACGGCGAGGCTTCTCCGCCCTCCCTGGGGCTGCGGAAAGCAGAGGGCCAGCAGGGGTCAGCCGCGCCTCTCGGGTGGACGGGCCGCTGGGGCTGAGAGCTGCACCCGTCCAGGCCTTGGCACCGCTCTGCTCGCAGAGTGCAGGCTCTGGCCACCTGGCCCTGAGCGAGGCGGGGGAGGGGAGAGGCAGCGACGAGTGGGCGTGGGTGTGATCCCGGACGGCCCGGACGCCAAGTCCCCATCTGGCTCCCTCTCCAAGGGGAGGGTTCATGGGTGTTGGCTCACTCGGCGCCTTCAGCTGCTCTGGATGGATGTCCTCGTCGAAATTTTCTCAAGGACCCAGGGTTTCTGGACTTGTTCTGCATCCAGGCGCTCAGGGCGTGGGCGCCTCACGGCCGGTGGGAGCCACCTCCCACAGTGCGCGCCAGTCCACGCCCCACGCAGGCTCGGCGGGGGCTGGCACTGCCCCCTGGCAGCCACGCCAGAGCGAGGGCTGCGGTCTCTTCCAGGCTCGGCCCTATCGGGCCGCACTGCTCCCCAGCCCTGCCTCCCCCCCCTCCCAGACAGCTGGGGGCCCTCTTCCAGGCTTCTGCTGCTCTCCTCCCTTCTCTGTCCCCCACCCCCACCCCCGTGGCGGTGCAGTGGCCTCAGGGGCACAGCCGGAGGAGGGGCCCTGTCTGCAGCTGAGACCCCTGCCCCAGCAGCCTCCAGGCGCTGCTGCAGACACCGCACCTTCCCACCTGCCCTCGGGAAGGAGGGCTTGGCCAGGCCCAGGCACCTGGCCTGTCTTCCCAGCACGGGGGGCAGCGGCGGGGGGGGGGTGGAGGGCGGGGGGTGACAGCCGCTGATCCAGACAACAGGTGTGGGCCCTGAGGCGCAGCTGCTGCTGGGCATGCAGGGCACACAGGGCTGCGGGGAGGGGCTGCCGGGGGCGGGGCGGGCGTGTGGAAAGGCCAGGGGGTGACGGGGCCCCTCCCTGCTGCCCACGCGGCCACCGGAGCCCCTCTTCCTGCACCCCAAGTTTCCTGCGCCGTGCGTGGCGACTGAAGGCAGGGACTCGGGAGCTGGGTGCTGGGTGCCCATCCTGGCTGCAGCAGGTGCTGCCTGGGAGCCCCAGGCCTCCTGGCCCCTGTTTCTTCGCCCCTAGACTGGGGACCGGAGTGGCGCCTCCTTCCTGGGGCTGCTGCCAGGCGTCAGTGGGGAAGGGCCGGGAGCTGCGGCGCGCACGTGGCACCGGCTGCCGAGGCCCGGACTCCGGCTTCTTCTCCAGCACGGCCCCGCCCCTGAGAGAAACACCTCTGCTCAAAAGCCATCTTTGGAAAAACACGGCAGGACTCCGGCTGATCTCCTTCCTGGTGGTGGGGAGAGAGGGAGGAAGGTGGCTTCCCGATAAGGCCATGACTGGCTCACTCCGGGGAAGCTCTCAGGACGCCGCCAGCCCGTCCCCCAGGCCGCCGCCAGCTCCGGCAGCCCACTTGGAGCGCCCTCCTTGCCGGGGCCCCTGGGGCTGGTCCTGGGCTCTGCCCACAGCCCCCTGACGCCAGGAAGCCCCCCGCTGGGTGGGGGGTGTGGCCAGGGAGGACGAGGTTACTCCTGGACGGTCTGGCTTTCCAGCTGCGAGCCCATAGCCCCTCGGGGCGGGGACGGGGCTGGTGCTTCTGCTCAGGCCCGGTGCAGAACTCCTTCTCCTTCTCCGTGACCCCCCGACACTCCCCCAGCCCTGCTGGGTGGCCGCTGTTGACCCCTGGGTGTCCCACCCGTCCTGCTGAAGAGCAGAGGGAGGTGGCGCCCGTCAGCACAAGGCTGGCCCCCGGGGTGGACTCCTGGTGGTTTCCCGCTGGGCCTAGAGGGGAGCGCAGAGCCCCCACGGGCCGCGCCTCGGAAGCTCCGACAACACGGCTCGACGCCCGGGAAAACACGGCCGGCCGGGGCGGCCTCCTCCTCCCGCCGGAGTGACCACTTGGTCCAGACTGTGGGACCACTTGGTCACGGTCCAGCCGGAGCCCAGCGTGCAAGGACGGGCCGGCACAGGCCCAGGGGCCTCGAGGGGCAGGGCGGCCGGGCCTGGACTCGCCCATCACTCGCCGCCCTCCCCGGCTGGCCCCCGCAGCTCATGCCAGCCCGGACCGGGACGACACCAGGCTCCCGGGCGGATGTTTTAAAGCCCATTTGCCACAGTGGCTTCCATCCTGCTGTTGGCTGCCTGCTGCCCCCTGGGGACTGGCTCCCGCTGCCTGTGGGGGAGGGGGCGGGGGGGCTGCTGCGTGTTGGGGAGCCTCAGGAAGGGCCGAGGGCCCTTTTAGGTGACAGGGCCGGGTGGGGACGTGGTGAGTGACCAGGGCCCCCCCGCGGTGAGCCTGCAGCGCACCCCCAGCCCCTGGCTCCCCGCCCCCCTCCCTGCTCTCCTCTGATTGATTTTCATATTTCAGGAAAATCCATTTGCTTGATTCAGAGCAACTGAGTCATCAGTGCCGGCTGGGAAGAAAACCGCTCGCAACGCGGGTGCTTGGCCGAGGCCCCCGCTGGGCTGGGTGGGGGCCTGCTCCCGCTGGGCAGCGCGCGCTGTCCGAGGCCCGTCCACCCTGATTCAGGTGCCTGCCCTTCCTCCACCTGCCGCCCCCGCCAGACTGGCCTTGGGTCCCTGGCCCCTGGCCTGTCCACACGCTACTGTGGTTTGTCTGGGGTCCTGGGGCAGTGAGGGCTTGTAGGGCAGCCCTTCTGGAGGGGGGGGGGTGTGGGGACTAAACCCCACAAAGCGGTGCCTTCGGCCCCCTTTCCGTTCTGGGGAAAGGGCGTCATCCCAAAACGAGCCGAGTGGGTGGGGGCCCTGTGTCCAGCCCTGGTCAGTGCGCCCAGTGTCTCCTGCCCTGGCGTCCACGGCCACTGTGACCTGACCCCATGGGGCTCAGGCAGGCCCCGGGGGAGGGGGGGCCTTCATCCCGCCCGGGCTCCCTGCTGCCTGGTGCCGCCTCACCTCCTCAAGCCCCAGCCTCCAACCCCTCCCCCCTGGCCTGGACTCAGCCTCACGTTGGTCCCTGGAGCTGGGAAGTCTGGGGCCCCAACCTGCTGGGTCCCTTGCTCCCAGGTCGCCTTCCGCCCTCCTCCACCGGCCGAGCCGGGCGCCCCCCACAGCCCTTTAAGGAGGAGGGAGGGGGGCCAGAGTCAGGAAGCGGGAAGAAATCGCGCGTTTTACTGAGCACCTACTATTGCCGGCCCTTCGCAGCCAGCGCTCGGCTCCGGCCGAGGCCCCAGCTCGGAGAGGGACGCCGGGCGGGGGTGGGGGGGAGGGGGCGGAGCCAGGCGCCGCAGCCCGGAGGGCGGCCCATCTGTCCCCTCGTCCCAGGAGCGGCCGCGGCGAGGCCGGAGCGCGCGTGCGGGGCGCCGCGGGTCCGGGCACAGGAAGGGCTCAATTGTGCGCAGGCTTCCGCCCCGGCAGCCCGGGCCCCAGCCCGTCACCGAGCAGACGCCTTTCCGCGGCCGGGAGGCGGGGCGGGAAGGCGCAAGCGGAAAGGGCCCGGGGATGGCTTTCCAGTGACCAAGTCTGGAGGGACCCGAGCTTCCGCCCCTCGGCGGGTCCAGCTGGCACCGCGCGGGAGGCCGGCGGGGCGGTCCCGCGGTGGAGCGGCAGCGGCGCGCGCCGGGGGCAGCGGGTCACCAGGCTCCGCCCCGGCCCCGGCCCCGGGGACGCACTTTGTTCCGGACGCGCCTCCCTCCGCATTGTGGGCCGGGGCCGGCGGCCCGAGTGCGCGCGCGAGGAGCGCCCGCCGGGAGCCGCCAGGAACTTTCTCAGCGAGGCGAGGACAAGGGCCGGCGCTGCCCGGGATGCGCGACCGTGAGCGGCGGCGGCGCGGAGCCCGGGATCCGAAGGTACACGCACCGGTGAGTGGCCCGCGCGGGGTCGTCGGGGCCGGGGCCGTCAGGCCGGGATCGGCCGGCAGGTCCTGAGGGGCCCGGGCCAGCCCCGGAGGTGTTCGCTCCGTGCCCGGGGAGGAGGCTGCGGGCGGCCCGGGAGGGGCGCCAGAGTCACACGAGGGGGAGCGGCTGCCCGGGAAGCTGGGTCCCGACGTCCCCACGGGGCTGCGCGTCTCATCCAGGGGCTGACGCGCCACAGCAGCCAACGCCAACCCTCTGGGCCTCAGTTTCCCGTCCTGGGAACCGCGTGCCACTTAAAGTGCGCCGAGACCCAGCAATCGGAGACACCCAGTGCTACGTGGCCCCGCGCCCTACCGCGTCGTCTCGCATCTCAGCGGAGCGAGCGGAACCTCGGGGCAGGTGACCTTGGGGGCCGGCCTCAGAAGCACCCTGGGAGCTCGGGGAAGGGGCCCCTGCGTGGCGTCTCCCCGAGCTGTGCTCCTTGGCGCGCGCCCAGGGAGCGCGTTCCCGGGCGTGACCCCGGAGGAGCAGGAGGAGGCAGAGGTCGGGTGATGGCTGGGGGCCTCACCTGAGGGCGCTCCAGGCTCGGGCCCCGCGGTCCCGTCTACCCTCAGAGCGACAGAAACCGGTCCCGGGAGGAAGCCTCGGGCAGGTCCGCAGAGCGCAGGCAGAGAGGGCAGGATGCGAGCGGGGGTGCGGTGCGGGGGTGACGTCCACCGCGCAGCGAGGGCGTCTCCCCCCCCACCCCCGCCCCCAGGCCAGCACAGGAAAATCGGCTGCTGAGTCAATGGGACTTCGCGAGTCCGGCCGGGGCGCAGCTGGCGCCGGCCTGGGGGAAGCTGGGTCCCGGCCGCTTGCTGTTTATCTGGCTTCCTGTTTCAGCCATTGCGAGGCCATTGGCTCCTTCAAACCCGAGGCCCAGACGCTGCCGCCTGCCGCGCTGCTGCAAAGGCCACGGTGCCCGCCTTTCCTCTCCGGGCGCTGCGCTCCCGCTGCGTGGGGGCCCCCGCAACTCACGTGCGGGGTGGGGGGGCAGTGGGGCTCACACAGAGGACCCTTCCAAGGGGGACAGAGGTGTCACTCGGAGATGGAAGACGCAGGTGACTGCAGCCTGCAGGCGATGGACGCTGTTCCCCGGCTGCGCGTTGGGGTTGGGGTGTGTCCCGGGAAGTGGTGGCCAAGGGCCTGTTTCTGATTCGTCTCCACCCCTTTTTCCCCGGGAAACACGGTTCCCAGGGGCCGTGGCTGGCCTGCAGGTGAGCCAGCGTCCAGCCTGCGGGCCTTTCCTGGGACCTCCTTGGGGAGCGGGGAGAGACTGAAAACAGGAACTGTTTCTCCTTCCTCCCGCCTCCGGCCCCTCCCGAGCGCACACAGGCCCCTGCTGTCCGCCCGGGGCCTGGAGGGGAAGATCGTGTCCCTCCTTGAGAATCTGTGTCTTCCTTTTTCCTTTTGTTTGATCAGCACCACTTCCCTCTTCTGTTAAAGTCCTTTTGAAATCTGAAAGGGTTGGGCCGGAAAAACTGGAACGTCGAAGTCCAAAGGGTGTCTTCCCTCCCACCCTGCTCGGTGTTCGTCCCCTTTACCGGAGGGACAGAAGAAGCCAGCCCGGACGGAACACAGGGCTCCTGACTCCGGGCTGCTCCCCGAGGCCGCAGGCGGGAGAGGCGGACGGGCCGCAGCTGGGTCCGGGAACATAGCGACGTGGTGGGTGCTTGGCCAGCGCGCCGCACCCTTCGGGCCCCTGGTCACAAAACAACAGCTAGGAGCTAGGAGCACTTTTAGTTTCTCCTTCAACTTAAACCCCACTGACTTTTCTGGTGCAAACCACCCTCTTCGGTCAGCAGCTCCCCGGGTCTCATCTGTCCCCTCCGCCTCCTCGGAAGGCTGGCTGACGCGGGCCGGCTCCCCCCCCGCCCCCCTGCGGCCCGTGGCCCTGGGGACGGGGCGTGAGGCAGGGGGGCTGAGACCCAGGGTAGCTCTGCCTCGCACGCGCGCCCTGGCCCGGCCGGCTCCCTCTCCTCCGTCCGCTCCACTGCATTTTACTACGAGATGTGCTCGGACGCCCGCAAAATCGCAGGGACCGGCGCGTGTGCCTGCTCGGGGACCGTTAATAACCTGATGTTTCCACTTCAGGGGGCCCAGACCGCCCCGCTGCCCAGGCCGCAGACGCTCTGGGGGCTGCGCGGACGGGGCTCCTGCCTCATTTTCCTCTCGGAGGGCTGGCGGCTGGTGCGCGAGTGGGGGTCTGGTCCCCTGGGTCGTCGCTGAACTGGAGCTTCGTTCTTGTGTTCCGTGTGCGTGGGCTCTTTGGGATTTGCTGTCTGTGGGATCACGGCGACCGCGAGAAGAGGTCTTTTTTTTTTTTATCTCTTTTCCAATTCGGATGCCTTTTATTTCTCTCTCTCGCCTCGTTTCTCCCCGTGGCTGGGCCTTGCAGAGCGGCGTTCGGCGGCAGCGGCTGGCGAGGGCCTCCTTGTCTTGCTCCCGATCGGACGGGAGCCTCGGTCGGTCTCCCCTCCCCCCCACCCCCGGGAGGACGGGATGTTTGTCGTGGGTTTGCCGTGGTGCCCTTTGTCAAGCTGAGGAGGCGCTCTCCTCTCCCCAGTTTTCGGAGTGTTTTTATCTCGAGAGGATGTTGGAGTCTGTGGAGCGACTCCTGTGTCTGAGTCAGCAGAGACGGTCATGTGCTCGGGTGTGTCCGGCAGTTTGCTGGGTTGCCTTATCGTCCCGTGATGAAACCCTCACGAAAGTAGTTTTTCTTTTTTTTCAATCGGCCAACTTTCCGAAGAAAGCGTGAGGCGGTGCTGGCATGCTGCCGCTGGGTGGACGGGTGAAGGCTTCTCACACGTTCGTCACGGTTCCTGTATTTACACCCTGAAAAGTGTTGGTTGTGGTCGACCAGGCAACATCAGCTGGGCCGCCGGACCACCTGTGAGGGCGCAGGTCCGGGGCACAAGTGCATTCACGCTGTCGCGCGCCCCGGTCTCCCCTGCGACACGCTAACTGCCCACCCCCACGCTCCCTGCCCCCGGCCTCCACCGTCCTGCTCGGCTGTGTGTGAATTTGCGGGAACTTGGTAGGACAGTCAGGGCTCTGGGCCACGGACCGCGGAAGGGCCTCCCTTCTGGAGGGCACATGCTGGGGGTGTTCTGAGTGGGGGGCTTCTCAACAGCCGCCCACGTGGGGACCCCAAGGCGTCTCTACCTGCACCAGGCCCCCCCTACAGCGTGCCCCCGGGCTCCCCCAGCTGGGACGCCTCTGTCCCTGGGGAACTCCCCGGAGTGGGGCGCTGAAATCCCCTTGGTTTGTAGCTGGACGGCGCTCTCGGAATCCCCCTGGTGTCCGTCTGTCTCGGGTGTGGCTTCCCCATCGGTGAACGCCACCACGGGGGATGGGCTTCCCCAAAACGCACCCCCAACGAAGTGGGACGTTCAGGGCAAAGTGGGCATGGGAGGCGGGGCCGCCTGCCGCAGGGACCCTCGGGCATCTGCACGCAGCTCCCTCCTGGGCTCCGAGGGCCGGCCCCTCCTTCCTCGGGGTGCACTGGACGCCTGCCGGGAAGCCGACGACGAAACAGGCCGAGTCTGGGCCGAAGGATGAGCCAGACCTGGGTCGAGGTTCAGCTCTCGACTTGGCTCGCAAGGTGCTGAGCACCCAGGGGTGTTGGGCCAACGTCGGCGACCTGTCCCTGTTCCTCCTGTGGGCCCCACGGGCCCCTGGGGTCCCAGGCGGGGCGGCTCGCTCTCCTGCTGTGAGGTTTCCCCTCTGACCCCCTTCTCCCTCGATCGCCCCCCAGCCCCCCGCACAGCCAGCCCTGCGGTGGGGCCCGGGTGCAAAGCACAGAGTGACAGCGGGAGGTGGGCGGCACAGGGTGGGCCCGACCGGCCCCCCTCCCACGACCCCCCAGGACCAGCTCTGCTTTGTCTGCGGGGCCTCGCACAGCCCGGTCGGGGGCTCCGGGTCGCATCAGCCATGCCTGTCACCTGCTGCCAGCGGGGCGGCTGAGCAGCTTGCTGTTCAGTCCCCCGGCGACCTGGGGACGTGGAGAGACCCCGTGTCCCCTGAGTCTTTGCGGACCTCAGGTGTGGCGTGGGGCAGGGCCTCACCGGTGACATCCACGGTCGTGGAAGTCAGCTCCCGGCCTGCGGGGTGCAGGGCTGGGATGGCACCGAGGCGCCAGCTGCTCGCCTTCCCCTGAACAAAGTGGGGGGGCAGCTGCTGACGCCCCAGCTCTCTCTGCCCCCCGCCCCTCCCACCCCTGCCTGGGCGGCCCGGCCGCCCTCACCTCCTGGGCAGGCCGCTGGACCAGGGGCTTCAGGACGAAGTCAGCCCAGCTGGGGGGCCACGCGACTGCCAGAGGCTTCTCGACATCAAAGCTCTTTCCCCCCAGAGGGTTCTGTTCCGACAAATGTCCAATCACCAGAGAAGGTGAGGGACTTCTGGACTCATCTTGCTGCCCTGACGCATCCGTCGGTCTGTCTGTCCACACGTGTGGATGTGAGGACACTTTCCTGCCCCCTCTGAGACCAACCCGCTGGCATCGTGGCCCCTAACCCCTCACTGCTCCCTGCGCGTGGCAGGAACAAGGGCATCGTGACCTCAGTGCCCCCAACATTATACCAGCACCTCGGCTGCGGCAAAATGACCTCACGCCTGGGCTCATGCAGATTCCGGACCGTCCCCAGGCCCCCTCCAGCGAGCTCTGCGCGTTCTCCGCAGCCACAGCCGTGCTCGGCCTCCCCCAGAAAGAGGAAGAGGTCCATCCCCGCCCCGGCCCCGGCGGTGCCGCCCGAGTGCAGAGCCCTTGGGTTTCGGTGGCACCCGTTCACCCGGGCAGCCTCTGTGCCGGAGAGAAACCGCGGTTCGGACAGGTCTTGCTGCCGCCCTAGACCCCGCGCCAGGACCCCGCTCCCAGGTCGCGAGTCAGGGACAAAGTATGGGCCACAAGACCTGAGCCTCCGACGTGCCGTCTGCATTCTCAGGGTCTGCCCTGGTCTCCGAGGCCTTGGGACCTTGGACTGGACGGGTGCGGGGCAGACGCTCCCTCCAGGCCGGGGCTCAGCGGGGCTCGCGGTCAGGACGACGTACGTGACCTTTGCCGGTGACCGCTGTGCGGCCGGCCGTGGCACGGGGACAAAATGCAGCGGCCGGGAGATGGGAGGAAGGGGGAGGGGCCTGCCTGCCCTCGAGTTCTGGGGGGGTGGGCTGGGTGTCTGGGACAAGAACCCTAACTCAGGGCTAAAGGTGCAGAGTCACCGGCAGAAGGAGCCGAGACCCGGCCGTGGGAGGGAGGGAGAGCGAGCGAGCGGTTCCCCGGGGACTGCCCCCGCCTCGAGCTGGGCGCTGGGGGTGCAGCCAGCCCGGGGAGTTCCCCGCGGCGGTGTGCGGGCCCGCAGCACCAGGGCTGTCCGGGCGGCAAGCCGGAGGGACGGGGCGGGGGTGCTGTGGCTGGTGTTCAGGGGGTCCCCTGTGCAGTTTGACAGTGGCGGCCCGTCTCAGGGGTGCGGAAGGCAGGTGTCCTGGCTGCTCGGTGCTGGAGGGGCGGCCCAGGGCCTGGTGGGGCAGCTTCTCTGAGGAGCTGAGCCCCCCGCCCCGAGGGGAGGCCATCCCAGGACCTCGGTGCCCCCACTCCCGGCGTGCTTCCTGAGGGAGCCCAGGACATGGCACCCCAGGACGAGACCCCCTCACCCCACACCCCCAGGAAGTGGTGATGTTGTTGCTGTAACAGTTTTTAAAGATTTTTATATCTTTGCCCTGGCTGGTGTGGCTCCGTGGATTGAGTGCTGGCCTGCGAACCAAAGGGTCGCTGGTTCGATTCCCAGTCAGGGCACAGGCCTGCCTTACAGGCCAGGTCCCCAGTAGGGGGCGCACGAGAGGCAACCGCACACTGACGTTTCGCTCCCTCTCCTCCTCCCTCCCTTCTCCCCTCTCTAAAAATAAATAAACAGAATCTTAAAAATAAAAATTAAAGCTGCTTAGCAGCACATCCCCAGGGTGACCGACCGCGAGGGCTAACTTTGGTCACGCAAAGGCGGGTGTGCTGTCTTCCAGGCCCCGTTTCTCGCCTCCTCCTCCGAGCGGGCGATCCGGCCGAGTGCGAGCTCGGGGCCTAAGCAGCCGCCCCTCCCTCCCCGCTGAGGCTGACGCGCCCTGTGAGACGCCTCCGTTCCATCTCTCACGGCGAGTCACCACGAAGACCCGGCGGCTGAGGCCCACCTCTGAGTCACCCCCGACACCCAGGCTGCCGCGGCCGGAGAGAAATCAGAGGCCGCTGCGGAGGCCTGGGAAGTGACCGCAGGGCCGGGGTGGCTGTGGGCAGCGTGCGGGAAGGCTGAGCTGTCCGCGGAGACGGTGACGTTCCTGCAGCCACGTCCCCGGCAGACAAAGGCCGCTGTGTTTGGGATGCCGGTGGGGCTGGGGGTCGGGGCTGGCGGGCAGATAGGGTCTGGGCGAGGCCCCCGGGCAGAGCCAGGCCCTCAGGCCGCAGCCGGCTGGCCGTGGCTCTGGAAGTGGCCCAGCTGGGGTCCTGCACATGGTCGGGGTCACGGATTCCGTGGGGGGGAGGTAAGGGAGGGGCTTGTCCTTGAGCTGAGAGACGGGCAGGAGGGAATGTCTGTCCCTTTCTCTTCCCAGGGGGTATGGGGCACCCTCACCCTGAACCTCTGTGGCTTGCCCATGGGCGCCTCTGGGCTGCTGGGCTGGTTTGGAGTCAGCCTGGCCTGGGGCCCCTGCAACGTCCCAGCTTGTTTCCTCGCCTGCAAAGTGGGGACAGCGGTGCCCACCCCCAGAGGCGCGAGGTTGTCCTGGAGGGAGGGTGTCGCCAGCATGGGGCACGGAGCTGATGTCAGCTGCCCCTCACCCTGCGCCGGGCGCCCTGTGGCTCGTCGTACGTGGTGTTTCGGGACCACGTGCAGGCTAGGCAGAGTGACCGCAAAGCCGCGGGTGTCTCGGACACGCGGCCCCCAGCCCTGCAGGCCACACTGCGAGGTGGGCTCTCCCCGGACGGCCCTGTCTGAGGGTCAGACGGGGGAGGTGCAGGGTCCCTGGGGCCCCCCAGGCGCCAGCTGCACACCCCTCGGGGGGTGGGGGGAGCAGGTGCCTGGGTTGCGGTTGGCGGAGCTGCTGATCACCTGGCCCGGCTGGCCGCAGGGTGAATGCACCGCCCCGGAGGAGGGGCCGCAGATGTGGCCCGGGCAGAGCGTGCGGGGGGGGGGGCGGGGGGCAGGGGGAGGTTGGGAATGAACTCCGCCGGGCGGGCGAGCCACAACGCAGGCTGGGGCCCGCTCCGCGGCCGGAGGTCCCCACGGACAGCTCCGCCTGGAGGCCTGGCTTCTCCGCCCGGAGGCCTGGCTTCTCCGCCCGGAGGAGCCGCGCTCAGCGGCCCGTGGGCCCCAGCTGCTCCGTTTGCTGCCGTCTGCCTCCGAGCAGGGACCGGGCCGCTGCCGGGACCTGAGCAGAGCTGGAGCGAGGCCCCGGGTAGAGGGGGACCAGAGGGGGACGAGCAGAAGGTGAAGTCCCTCGCCTGTGCATCTGAAAGGTGGTGGTAGTGGGGGGGGCCCGTGTCTCTTTTCTTGTCCTTCTGTGCTTGGGTTGCGGTATAATGTGCAAACGCCTTCGTAACCCGCACCCCGGTCCCCGTGGAGAACGTGCCGCCCCCGCCATGTCCGCCCATCCTTCCACCAGTCGCCTCCCCACCCCGAGCGAGCGCCGTGCCCTGCTCTGGGACGTCACGCCCACGGACTCGGGGCGCTCCCCCCACAGCGCGCCCCACTCCTGCCACTCCCTGGCTGTCCCCGAGGCTCCTCGGGCCGGCACCTGCGCAGCCCGTGTGGCCCTTTGCCCCACGAGCCACATCGCCCCGCGTCCAGAGGGGGCCTGCCTGCGGGGTTTCGAGAGGTAGGACGAGCCGGATGTCCGCCGTCCCTAGCGTCACCTCCTTTGTTCCCAGACCACTGCCCCCGGTCCGGGATGCCGGCGAAAGGTCACAGTCGCTCTTCTGTCCCTGGGGGAAGGGGACCCACCTTCCCCTTGGGGGCTCCTCTGTCAGGCCGGTGTGACCACGTGCCAGTTCACTAGAGCTGCCCCAACGCAGCCGGGGGCTGGAACTACAGAAGTGGACGGTCAGTTCTGGGAGCTGCAGTCGCAGGCCAAGCGTTGGGCAGGGCCGCGCCCCCTCTGAGAGCTGCAGGGGACACCCCGGGTGCCTGCAGCCCCTGGTGTGGCCGGACCCTCCTCTCCCCTTCCCTCGGTGCCTCTCTGGGTCCCGAGCTCCCTCTTCCTGCGGGGACACCAGCCCGTGAGGCCACCGGCTCCACGGGGACCACACCGTGACTGAGTCCTGACGGCCCTGTTTCCGACCAAGGTCACATTCCGAGATGCGGAGGGTTAGGACGTCAGCTACCTTTTCTGGTGACTCGGCTCAACCCATGACTGCCACGCGCCACTCAGGACCGATGGGCGATGCCCCTGGAGCCCGTTGTAACCGGGCCGTGTTAGGGGCGTCTCCAGGCTGACTTCCCCGGCCTGGGGAACTGACTTTATCGTCACGCGCATCCTGCGCAAACTCCTCCTCTCGGAGTCTCCGCTTCCTCATCCGATCTGGTGTCTTAAGTCCTTCTCCCCATCTCAGTCCCGTGCGTCTGGCTCCGACGTTTGGAGCCCGGGGTCCCTGGCGGACCATGGAGGCGGGAGGGGAACTGACTGGAGCGATTTTCTGCCCCTCATCTGGGTGCCCAGAGTCCCTCCGCGGTGGCCCGGCCCCTGGGCAGGCCCGGAGCGGCTTCTCCCCGCACCCCATCGACCTGCCCGCAGGGAGGCCCCGGAGGACAGGTCCGCTGGAAACAGCGCCCCCAAGTCAAAGGCCCCCTTCCTGTTCAGGAAGCGCTGTGGCCTAACCGGCAGGAAAAAAGGTGTTTGGGGGCGGGGAGAGACAGAGAGACAGAGAGAGGCGGAGAAAGGGAGAGGGCAGGTGGGGGTGGGGGAGGACAGCAGGGGGAGGGGCAGTGGCCGGCCGCCGGGTCGCCCCTCCCAGAGCCCCTGAGAGCAGCCTGTGAGAAGGGACCTGCAGGGGTCCGGCGGGGAGACAGGCGTTCAGGCCCGGAGAGGACTCTGCGGGCACGTTCTGATGGGGCGTGGGCGCCCGGACATGGGCCCTCCACGGTGGCTTCCCGCCCGCTGCAGCCGCGGCCCCTGGGGGGTGGCGCTGAGGGCCGCAGACAAGCGGAGCGGGGAGCAGGGTCTTGAGGTGCCTGCCAGGTGAGCCGTGGCCCAGGTGAGGCCAGGGCTGCGTGTGCGCGCGCGGAGAGGGAGCGGCCCCGGGTGGGTCCGTTGGACCTGTCAGGCACGGGTGGCGCTGTCCCCGCACCGCTCTGAGGACGGGGACCTGGGGCCACCCAGTGGTGCCTGACAAAGGCACGAGGCGGGATTCTGGGAAAGGGAAGGGGGCGCGGGGGCGGGGGAGGCTGGACCCCTTTGTCTGCGCGTCCTGCGCTTCCCGTTGCCGCCACCAGAGGGTGCACTTGCCCCGCAGAAGCCGGCGGTCCCCGCCCTCCTGGGCGCGGGCGGCCGGCAGGGGCAGCAGCGAGCAGGTTCGGTGGCGGGCGGCCTGGGGCAGAGCTGGATCCGAGTCCTCCGCACCGCGTTTGCCGCCGGTTTGCCCGCTGCATCAAAACCCCCCTCATCCTTGCTCTTGGGTCGGTCTCCCACTAACCGCCGCCCTCCCCGCCCCAAATCAGCCTTCCTGCCCGCCTCTCGTGGGCCTCCCCTTTTGGGACGCGGAGCCCGCTTGGGGTCTTCGGGGATGGCAGGCTCGGGCACTCTTGGCACCAGCAAAGGGGCAGAGTTTCCAGGCTGGCGGCTGCTTCCGGAATCTCCTCCCCTGTGGGGGCCGCGACCCTGAGTCAGACCAGCCCTTCCTCCCCCATCAGGCAGGACAGCTTGCCCAGGGCAGCCGGGCTGAGCGTCCCCAAACCACAGCGACCCTGCCCTGGGTGGTTTGGGGTGCCGAGGGGCCGACACCCCAGAGTGAGGTGGAGGAGGGTTGGCTGGAGCTGGCCCAGTTCCTCTCGACCCCCCCCCCCAGGGCCCTGAGAGGCAGGGACCTCTGAAGTCTTGCCTCCTGTCCCCTCAGGGCCCAAGTCACTGTTTCCATGGAAGGAAGCCAAGCTCTCGAGGATCTGGAACTCCTGCTGCGGGGCAGCTGTCCGCCTCCCTTTCGGCGGAGCGCTTTCTGGGGACAGAGGAGCCACAAGAGCCTTCGGACATGTCCCCTGGGCCCCGAGGCCCTTCAGGCTCCAGCACAATGACGGGGAGGCCATGCCCCTGCCCCAGCCGGCGGAGGGTGTCACAGAGCAGACGGTCAGCTGGGCGCACACGCTCAGCATTTCTGGGGTGGTCCCCCCTCCCCTCCGACTCCCGTCCCAGGCTCCCCTGGGGCTCCCGGTCACTCCCCTTCCCACGGCCCTGGGCTTCCTGGGGGGCTGGCTGGTGGCCAGCTGGGCTGCGGCCTCATTGCTCCGGGACCCCAAAGTCCGCGCCTTGACCAGAGTCTCCTGGTGGGCGGCTCCCAGGGTTTGTGGGCACCGCCGTGACTCTGGCCATTTTAAAGGGACAGCGTTGGCAGCCCTGACACCTGCCAGGGTGGCCGGGTGTGTCGGTCGGTGAGCTTGTCTGAACGCAGGGGTGCATGGTGCTGTGCCCGTGGGGTTCCTCCGAGTCCGTCTTCCCTGCCGCTGGACACAGTCCCTCCAGAGCCGTGACCCCCCCCCCTCGAGAGGCAGGTGCCACCCGCACGTGCCCTTCCGGCCCCTTCTCTCCCCGCTGTGTGCACCGCGGGTGTGCGGCGCTATCTGCACTGCTCCAGCGTCGCTCGTGAGGAAACAGTGATCGGCCCGGGGTCTCTGCCCCGCGCTTATCTTCCCCAGGCCACCGGTCGCTGTGGGGGACCCGGCCCCCACCCCGGCCACCGGAACCCGAGAGGTGACTGACCAGCTGCTCCTCACGGGGCCCCGATTAGGATCTGGACCCGGTGGGGGGGGCTGGAAATCGGTCTCTCGCCCTCCCCGCGCCCTGCCCTTCCTGCCTGACGTGGGAACGCCGGCCAGCACCCCGCCCGGCCCGCGAGGACCCCATTTCCGTTGGCACGGGCCTCCTTGCTGTTTTCTCGGGCTGGCTGCCCCCCCCCCACTCAGGGGCAGGGGCGGGGTCAGACCGATAGGGTTCACTGCCACCACGGGAGGTGGGCTTCGCCACCCGCTGTTAGGTCTGCGGGCAGCAGTGCTCAGAGAGGCATCTCTGGGGTCACTTTGTCTCTTGGAGCCACCAGCGGGGACCTACTGTGTGCTCGATGACACTGACGTGCCCGAGGTGTCCGCACAGGGGCATGGGGTTCATGACCCCGCAGGCCTGGCTCAGCTGCTGCCCACCCACAGGGTCTTGGCCCCCCTCCCCCGAGGGTTCCTGCCCCAGCTGTGCCGGGGCCCCAGGCTTCGCCCACGTCATGGCGGGAGCGCAGGCCGCGCGCCTGGCGTGTCTGCTCTCCGTGGGGCGCGGAGCAGAGGTGCTGACTCCCTCACACGAGGATCTGAACTGGGAGGCGGAGCCTCGTCTGGGGCTCTGACCGCAGCGTGGTCCAGCTGGGACCCCCTGTTGTCCGAGAGCAACCGTGGCGTCAGGCCTGCGGAGGCGGCTCTGCGGCCTCAGTCCCCCCCCCCCCCGTCTGCACGCAGGACGACGTCGGTCACGCTCACTCGCAGCGTCGCCGTGAGGCTGCGCGAGACCACACAAGCGTGTTTGCCCAGGGCCTGTCCCGTGTGCGCCGGGGGAGGGGCTCCCCTGCTGGGCCCTTGGGCGCCTGGCCGCTCGGGGACCCTGTTCTCTCGCGGGGTGTCTGTCTGGCCTGGAAGTCCAGAGGGGTCTGCGTGCACACGGCCGTGTCTGGGGTCCCCTGCGGGAGGGACACAGGCCCTGGCAGGAAGGCCCGAAGCAGCTGCGGGGAGAGGCGGGCCAGGGCTGGGACGGCTGCGCGCGGGGGACCCTCCTCGGCCCTGGGGCCGCTTCCTGTTAGCAGGACACCCAGGGGTGGGGCCGAGAGTTTCCTCCCGGCACCAGGCCACCCAGGCCACCCCTTGGCCCCGTGTGCGGCCCTGTGGACAGGACGGACCCGGGGGAGGCCTGCCTGGGTGGACAGCCAGAGGGGCGCTGAGGCCTGTCTGGGGCCGTGGCAGGTCCCAGTTGGCACCCAGGGCCCGCCCCGTGGGGTTTTGGTTCACGAAGGGGTTCCATGTCCAAAACGGACACGGCCTCCAGGCCCTGCAGCAAAGAGCCCAGGGACCTCCCAGCACCCTCTGGGCAGAGAGAGCCCGTCCGCCTGCCCGCAAGGGCATCCTTCGTTTCAAGGTCGTGGCAGACGTCCGTCTGGGCGTGGACGCCCTGCAGGCCCCTGCAGACCGCCGCTTAGACAGCCGGTCGGAAAAATTAGACGACGCACTTTTTAAAAACTGACTGTTTTAGAGAAGGAGGGAGGGAGGGAGAAGGAAACATCGATTTGTTGTGGCAATTTCTGATGCACTCGTTGGTTGATTCTTGCACGTGCCCTGACTGGGGATTGAACCCACAACCTTGGTGCATTGGGATGATGCGTGAACCCACTGAGCCGCCTGGCCGGGGCTGCCCTGAGAAACTCATGCAGGAAGAGCCAGGACAAGTCCGTGCCTCCCGCAGCCCGGAACAGGGTCTCTTTGCTCCGAAGGACAATGCAGACAAGGGCAAAGCCTGAAGAGAAGACGAGGACTCGGGGGTGGCAGGCCCCCATGTCGTGCCCGCCGGCGAAGGTCGTGTGGCGGGAGCAGGAGGCACCGACTTGGGGCAAATAAAGCTCGAAAGGGACCAGGGTCCGGGCGTGTCAGCAGCTGACTCTCTAACGGTTCAGGGGGAGAAGGTTCCTCGCCCTAAGACTTGGAGCTTTGCTCTGATCGTAAGACGATTTCCAAAAAGTTAACCAAGAACAAACACAAAGGAGCAAAGCTCTGTGAAGAGCCGACGGCCTTCCTCGGGCCCAGCTGGAGCCCTTCCGCCCGATCTGGGGCGCCCGCGGCTCTTTGGGGGGGGGCGTTGCGCCACCTTTTCTATTTCGAGCCCGGTCTGAACTCACACAGTCTCAGCGGCTGACACCAGGCATTGTCGCAGGGTATTTATAACCCGAATCCGTCAGCTTCCAGGTCAGCCGGCTTCCACCCGCAGAGCCAAGTTAGCCCGTGAAGAATTGGAGCAAGTGGAGGGGGTTCTGCAGGGATGGGGTCCGTCCGCCAGCTTGAGGAAGGGATTTAGGATGAGCAAGCGCCGCCGGAAAAAGCAACAAAAACGGGCCCTGGCTGGGGCGGCTCAGTGGACGGGGCGCCGGCCTGCGAACCAAAGGGTAGCCAGTTCGAGTCCCAGTCAGGGCACATGCCCTGGGCTGCAGGCCGGGTCCCCAGTAGGGGGCGAGAGAGAGGCGATCATACATCCATGTTTCCCTCTCTTCTCCCTCCCTTCTCCTCTCTCTGAACATAAGTAAATTACATCTTGTCAAACCAAAACAACAACACGTTTCCCGGGAAGGTGCGGAGCGATGAGCTGCCTAGTCTCTGTTCCCGGGGTAGGCGGGGGGGGCGGACCTGGAGCGGTAGGCTGTGGGGCGGGTGGTTGTCCCTCAGCTGACTGGCCATGACCTTGCTGGAGCCCCTGCCGGGACTCAGGAGGGGCCCAGGGCAGCAGAGTTGAGTGAGGCCTGCTCCCGGGAGCCCAGGTGTCAGGGAATGCCGCCTCCCGGGGCGGCCCCCGACGGGCGGCCTGCTTCCCCCACGAGGCCTGCAGCTGCCTGGGCTCTGCGCTGACCCTGTTGCCTGTGGCTAAGGCAGCAAAGCCCTCGAGTTTCCTGAGCGTCAGGGAGTCTCGGTGCCCACCCCCGCCCTGGCCGTGGCCGCCCCGCCCCGCCCGGCAGGAGGTGCCCTGTGGCTGCCCTGTCCTGGTCGGGGGGCCGTGCCCGGCACCGTCCGAAACGGCTGTCACCCCTGGGGAGGCTCCACGGGCGAGTCCCCCCCTTCAGAGTCCACAGTCAAACTTCGGTTAAGGCCCCGATGTCGTGTTCACTTGTGTCCGTCAAGCTCCGATGGCACGACATGGGCACAGGCCCGTCCCTGAGGGACTGACCGTCTAGGACAGACACCTGGACGCACTCGGAGGCCGCATGGACGGCCGGACATCAGGGCAAGGCCGCGCACAGGGCACGGACCCTGGAGCGCGGAGTTCTCAGTTACACGGCCGCTAACCGAGGAGTTTTCCTCCTGCTGAGCGAGTGTGCACACGCGTGTGCACACACACGGGCCACGTCCACACTTTCTTGGGGGAAGAAGGCAGGGAGGCGGGGCCGTGTGACCCTAGGTGAACCCGTGTCCCGGGCAGCCGGGCCCTGCCCCCCCCCGCCCCCCCCGCCCCCCCCCCCCCCGCTCCCCCCGGCCTGCGCACAGTCAGGACGCTCCGTAATGACAGAGGGAGGCCCAGACTGTCGTCTGCCCCAGGCCGGCCGGCCCTGGCCCTGCGGCTGGGTCCAGATGTGGCTGCCCTGGGCTCGGCCACAAGAAAGCCCGGCCCAGCCCGGCCACAGGCCTGGCAGCTGCGGTGGCTCTGGGTGGCCGCCACCGAAAACCCTCATTGCCCAGAGGGCAGCCCCACCCACCCTCGGGGCGGGGGCTGAGGGTTAAGGGGGCAGCTTGTCCGCTGATCTCGAGCTGCCCTGGTCCAGGCCCAGGCCCCCCGGTCCAGCCCAGAGGGTCAGAGAAGGAGCGAGACCGGTCGGACGCATGGGGAGTGTGGTGCGAGGTTCCGTGCCGGCGTTCTCTGGTGCGGAGGTGCCCCCGGGTCGGAGGGACCGGGTGCCGCCAATCACGACCGAGCCCACACGTGTTGTTAACCGAGGACACGGCCCGTGGCACGCGGGGGGGCAGGCGGCGCACCCTGAGTGCCGCGCCAAGTGTTGGAGATGGCGCGCACCAGCTTGGCTTTGTGAATCGCCTTAACGTTCGGGTTCCGCCCAAGTGAAAGAAATCCTCACCGTGTTTCCGAAAGCGTTCTGTTTTTAAAACCCTCGGGGAGAAGTGCGTGCTCTGCGACACCGTGGACCGGGAGGGCGGGGCAGAGACTCGCGCTTCCGGGTGGGCGCGCCGGGAGAGGGCGCAGACCGCTGCAGGCCCGGAGAGCCCAGGGCAGGCGGCCAGGTGCACCGGGGAAGCTGGGGAGGGAGGGAGGGGGTGTGGCCGGGTCAGCCGAGGAAGTCGTGCGCAGCAGGACGTCGCAGGCGGTGGAGGCTAGCAAGCAGGTGTCCGTGGTGGCTCAGGTGAGGCTGACCCAGACCGCAGTGGGGGAGAGGGCGGAGGGCCAGGCTGGAGGGAGAGTCCGGAGGCAGGACTCCCAGGAGGGGACGGATGAGGGACGAAGGAGGAGCTCGGCCCCTTGGCCCCGTGGCCCCAGGGGAGAGCGGGAGGGTCGGGTCTGGAGACCGGAAGACAGAAGAGGCGCTCAGCTTGGACGGTGGGCCATGGTGTCCGAGTGGCCCTGGTGGGGGGGGGATGTCAGGTGGACGGATGTCTCCGCGGAGACGTGGAAGCCAGAGACAGGGCTGGCAGTCGTCACGTGGGACTGGTTGTCAAAACCACGGAGACTCACGACGGGGACGGGGACGGGGACACAGAGGGAGCCGGGAGGGTGGGCCAAGCTGCGGTGAGTCCGGCTCCGTCCGGCTCCGTCCGGCTCCGTCCGGCTCCGACCGCCTCACCGGTCCTCCTCCGTGTCGGTAAGAGCGGAGCCCACGCGGAGCCCACACGGAGCCGAGGGCAGGGGAGCACGGCCCGGCTCCTCCGAGGGGGACCGAGAAACCTGCAGCCACGAGGAGCGGGTCCGCCGGGCCTCCTGTTGGCACCGGTCAGCCAGAGCTCAGGCCGCCTGAGGAGCTGCACACGGGGCCGAGGGGCGGGACGCCCAGGAAGGGACTGTCCGGCATCGCCCAGCGGCTCGGAGGTGCCCGCTGAGCTCGGAGCAGGGCCCCCCTGCACTGGGGACTCGGGGAAAGCGCTGAGGGCCGGTCGGGCCCCGGCCCCAGCTGCCCGACTGGAGCTGGTGACACAGGCTCAGGGCGACAGCGCCTTCAGGTGCTGCCCAGCGTGCCGTGTGGGCGCGGTGGCCCTTGCTCGGCCTGAGCCTGGGGAGAGGAGGCTGCAGCGGGGGGGTCGGGGGGGGCGGCAGCCTGGCGCCAGCTGTGCTGATGGTCGGGCCCCCAACAAGCGAGCCTGTCTCTCGCCTGCCGTTCAGACAGAAGCTCGTTCTCTCCCCTGCTAAGGGCCTTCTCGGGGGGCTGGCACCTGCAGGGCCCGACAGGGGTGGGTTAACTCCTTCCACGCTGTGGCCGAGGAGGCAGCCGGGCCTGGGCGTGGCTCCGAGACGGGCTGGGCAGCCTCGGGCCAGCGCCGCCCCCTCCTGGGCCTTGGAAAGCCTTTCGTGCCCCTTCTGCCCAGGGAAGCTGGGCGGGAGAGCAAGACGCTGCCCACCTCGTCGGCCCTCTCGAGTGACAGAAGGAACCAGGGCTGGCAGCGCCTCCAGGAGTCAAAGCCCTGCCCAGAAAGCCCGCAAACCCTGAACGACCAGCGGCGCCTTCTGCAGGCGCGGGACTTGCGGAGGGGCTGGCTCGTGGGTTTGCAGCCCTGCCTGACCTTGGTGGTCCGGGGTGCGCCCCTCGTGTCCACCTCTGCAGCGCTAGTGGGCCTGCCCGGGCCGTCTCCAGACCCTTCCCTGCGAGAAGTGCGTTCCCTGCGGGGAACGCGTCGGCACACGAGGGCAGACACGGGAGGAAACTCGTTCACCGAACAACCCTGCTATTCCCGGGTCTCCCCCGTCCGTCACCTTCTCGTTCAGCGAGATGTCCTCGGAGCGAGATGTCCTCGGCCAAAGGTCCCGCACGTGGGGGCCTCTGGGTTCCGGTGCATGTTGACGAGGCTGGAAAGCCACCTCTTTTCATGACACCGTGTTCCGGGGCTGCTGATCGAGGTGGCTCCTCGCAGGACCAAGGCAACAGTGGCAAGCCACCTAGCCGAGGACACTCCCTGGGAGTCACCGTGCACTTCCGATGGGCAGGGACAGCCCGGAG
Organism: Glossophaga mutica; assembly: GCA_039655065.1. Classification (NCBI taxonomy): domain Eukaryota; kingdom Metazoa; phylum Chordata; class Mammalia; order Chiroptera; family Phyllostomidae; genus Glossophaga; species Glossophaga mutica. The sequence continues at coordinate 66,738,009 of CM077314.1, forward strand.
CTCCAACCAGCTCGCCTGCCTCCGAGTTCCCCTCACTTGGCTCTTCTCGGCAGAAGGCGCTTCCGTAGACCCCCGAGGACAGGGCTGGGGGCTGCCCGGCCTCAGCCCCCCACGCTTCCCTCTCTGTGAGAGAGAGCTCTCCAAGGCCCTCTCCGATCGTCGTCTCGCTCCCCGAACCACGGGTTCCAGGGGGAGAAGGGGCAGAGGAGGCGGCTGGGGCGGTGGTCACCCCTTCGCAGTGAGGGACGGGCTGTCAGACAGGGAGGTCTGTGCCCAGAGGGGAGGAGGGAGAGGGCTGCGTGCTCAACGCCCCTGAGTCAGCCCAGCCTGGGCCCCTCGCACGTGCACTTGGCCGAAGGAGGGAGGGGGAGGGAGGACCGGGAGAGGCGCGTATGCAAATCTATGCAGATGTATGCAGATCGCTGCAGCTCTGCGGCCCGCCGCTGGCTCTGGGAGGCCGGGAGAGCCACATCCCAGGGTCACATCCCAGGTGCGCCGCCTCCGCTGGGCCGGCCTCAGATCCCGCTCCCTGCTTCTCCCTCCGGAGCCCTTCCCTCCCGGGGCCCCACCCCCACAGGAAGTCTGGGAATGTGAGAAAGCTGAGTCACCAGGTGGAGAAGGGAAGGGCCAGGGCCCCCACTGCAGATGACAGCACCTGAAAGCCACAAGCTCCGGGCTGCATGTCCTGCTCAGCCCCAGAGAGCAAGGGGTCACCCTCCTGTCAGGGCCACCAGGTTCAGGGCCTGGGGCTGTGTCAGGCTAAGCAGAGGGGGGACAGGCTGTGACCCAGCCCCCTCTGAGCCCCCCTCCCTGTCCCCCTGCAGAGCTCCTAGGGTCGGGGTGGCCCAGGTGTGGGAATCGGGAAGCAAACTCTTGGTTTGGCCTTTAATTTCTAAGTCACCACCTGCCACCCCCTCATGGCCTGTGCTGTCCTCTCCGCTCCCACATGCGTCCCCCCATCTGCCATCGGGACTCCCTGTGGAACAGGGGACAGCACGGTCCCCCCCCAAGTGTGAGGGACAGGCCCAAAGAACCAGCAGAATTAATCCAGTGCCTCAAGCCGGAAGTCCAGAGGGTGCCCCGCCCAACCGTGCTGCGGGCTGCTTGGAAACCAGGCCTAGGGGCGGACAGGACTCCCCTGGACCACACAGCTGGGTGGCAGGGCTGGGGCGAGAGCCAGGGTCCCCCGATTTCTGGGCTGGTGCTCTGCAGGCCACAGCTTGCTGGGTTCTACCATTGAATGGTGGTGAGGGGGTGGTCAGGGAGTCGGGCCCATGGTGGAAGGTAGGGCCTGACCCTGAAGGCTTCCTGGAGGAGGGGGTGTCAGGTTAGTGGTCCTCAGGCCCGCCCCAGGAGGAGCGGCAGGGAGGGCGTAGCCAGTGGGGCCTGGTGGGGCACGAGAGGGGGGCTTCCGCGCCGGCCCTGTGGCCGAGGGGGCAGCACGGAGGCTCACGGCAGGGAGGGGTAGAAGGCGCCACGGCCAGCGGCATGGGGGGCCAGCAGCACCTCGAGGCCCCCAACTCTGCTCTCAGACCAGGGTGCTTCCAGGGAGGACCGGGGTTTCCTGGGTGGCCCTCGGCTGTCCCTCCTAGACCCTGCCATCCAAGCCCGGGGCCGCGTCCCCCCCCAGTCTCATCGTCCCCCCTCTTCGTGGCTGGGCCTCTGTGTCCGCGAGCGGGGTCGGGGGGTGGGGGGGCCTGGTGGGGAGGCAGCGCCAGCCTGGGGGCCCCCGACGCCTGGGAGCTGGGAGCTGTCCAGCACGGGAACCTGCTGAAACCAGCTGGGCCCCACGAGGCCTCTGGGGATGGGGCGGGTGAGTCTGTTTCTGACCTCCATTCACCCGGCCCTGCCTCTCCAGACCTTGCAGGCCTCTGGCCGCCTGAGGCAGTGACGGGACAGGCTGCAAATGTGATCGTTGTGAGTGGGCGGGCCTGGGAGGCCGGAGGCCCTCTCACCTGGGGAGGAGCTCCAGCCAACCGAACTGAGCATCACCCCCCGCGCCTCCTCGGTGGTCACTGCGCGCCTGCCGCCAAGCCTGTCCCTCATGTCCTTCCTGTCCCCCCGCCGCCCGAGCCACATCCTTCCCGACCAGGAGGAAGAGTCCTCCTCCACGTGGTAACTCACTGGTCCAGCTGCCCCCAGGCCCCATCCCCAGCGGCCTGGGCCTCGCTGGCATCGGATGTACTGCAGGGCCCACGAAGGCGGGCTGGGCCACGCCCACCCCGCTCCCCAGGGTGGGGCTCAGGCAGGTGCCCGTCCTGCCCCGCCCCCCACCGCCCTGGGCCCAGGCCAGGCTTCCCCCCCACACACACCCTCCGGAAGCTCTGCCCAGCCTTCCACCTGCTTCCTGTTTGCTGTGGACGCTTCCTGGCCTGCTTCCTGGCCAGCTGTGGCTCATTTCCTCCTCCTCTTCGTCCCCTGGTGTGCCACCTCCTGCCTGCCCGCACCTCACTCCCACCCACCCTCCCTCCCTGCAGGGCGCCGGGGTGGAGCGGCATCCCCGGAGCGTCTGTAGCGGGTGCCAGGGGCCCAGGCTCAGGGAGACTGCGCCCTTCAGGAGGGCTGCTGGGGAGCGGGACGGAGGAGACCTGGGGCCTGGGCAGCCAGAGCTGCAGGTGCTCGGGGGCCACTTGGCTCCCCACAGAAGATCGGGGAGGCCTTCCTGGAGGAGGTGATGTCCGAACGTCTGAGCTGAGCCCCTAGGATGAGTAGAAACTAACCAGAAAGAAAAGCCTGAAGCTGCCAGTGTGCAGGTACCCGGGAAGCTGTTCGGTGACGCCCAAGGCAGGGGGCAGCCTCGTGCAGAAGGGCCTCCAGGGCCCCCAAGAAGCCTGATGTCATTACACAGGAGAGTCACGGTCAGACTGCAGTCTGGCCAGGGCCTGTGGCCTCGGCGCAGAAACGGGGTGTGGGGCCTGGAAAGCAGCTGACGAGAAACCTCGAGGGTGGGACGGCGCTCAGGACAAACGGTGGGACCGCAGGTCTGAGCGGACACCGGGGCCTGGCATCGGGGACCGGGCTTCCGGCCCGCTGGTGGCCTTGCGGCCCGGACGAGCTCCTGCCCTCTCTGAACCTCGGTTGGCCATGCACCAACGCGGCCCCCTGTAGTGGAAGGAGTGGGGGCGGCAGCGGGGACAGTCACGGCTTCACCACGTCGAGACCGGCAGGGCCTGCCAGGGCTGCAGCCAGGCGCTGATTCTTCAGCTCGGAGACGGGGCCCGGGCGGGAGGTGCCGTCTCAGTCTGCGGCGGATCCTGGAGCTGGCGGGGCCCTGTTGCGGACACGAATCTTGGCCCCTCCCCTGGGCAGGTGGGGCGTCACAAGCAGGAGGCACCCGCCTCCTGGAAACCATTTCTGGAAGCCCTGGGGGTGGGGGCTGGGCCTGCGGGTGTCTGCCTGCCAGCCCCCACACTCAGGCTCGGCCGGGCCAGGGTGGGCCCCGCCGCAGCGGCACCCACCGAGGAGGGCCTTCCTGGCGCACACACCCCGGTTCCTCGCCTTGTCCTGTATCCGCCCCGACCCTGCTGGCTGGAAGGGGGCTTCCTTCTGCAAGACCCGTTTTCCCGGGGATGGAGAACCAAGGCTTCCTTCTTACCTGCAAAGCCCTCGGGTCTGCCGCCCCTTGACCTGCGCTGTGCTGCGGGATGGGCCGCCGGTTCACCAGCCTCTCGCCGGCGGGCCTCCACCCTGCGCCCCGCCCCTGGGCGTGCTGCCTCGTGCCCCTCGAAGGCCGCGGAGCACAGAGCAGGTTGACAGGAGGTAGGCCTCTGGCAGCTCCGCATCTGTGGCCGCCGGCCAGCCAGCCCGGGGCCTGTGGCTCTGATGCCCACGTCCCCAGGACACCAGAGCCCTTTTCACGAGCCCGCTGGCGAGGAGGGGGCCCACCGGGCAGGGCCGTCGCCTGCTCTGCGTCAGCGCCGCTCACGTAACCGTTGTAAGAGCAGCGCAGGGACGGGGAGGAGGGGAAGGTGTCTGTCACAAACAAGGGGGCGACTTAGCGGTTTTTAAGCGACAGAGTCTCCTCCAGGGAGAGCCCGAGAGGGGAGAAAACAGCGCTTTATTTGGAAACAGTTCTGCTGAGGTGCGGTCTCATCTCGGCTTCGCTTTCCCTGCCGTCCGAGACAGTGTGCTCTGTGCTGTGATGTCGCCGGCCCCGAGCCAGGGGCCGCTGAGGCCAGGTGGTCTGTCCGTCCTGGGGGGAAGGGCCCAGTGCAGGGCACATCGGTGGTGGTGCCGGTCGCCTCATCCTTGGGGTTCCTGGGGACAGAGGCCCCCCAGTCGTCCCCGAAAGCCTTTGCAGCGCCAGGTGGGCTCCGTGGGGCGGGGCCCGGAGGCCGGGGCAGGGTCCTCCAGGTGTCTGCGCAGAGGCCGTCTGGTCCCTTCATTCCTGCCCGGACGGTGCCGCTGTGGGGATGCCCAGGCGCGCGGGGTGAGGCGGGGCAGGGACGGGCTGCCGTTTTGCCAGAGGACATTGGATCTGAGGCCGCGCTGGGTCCCGGGTCAGACCCCGGACCGGAGGGAGGGGGTCAGTGGGACCTGGTGCCCCGCTCGCTCGGGCTGCCGGTTCTGGCCGGCGCCGCGCCCCGGCCAGTCCCTTCGTGGGCCCAGAGGCGCTGACGCCGTGCTGACGCCCTGTGACACTGCGGCGTCGGGGGGGCAGGGAGGGCGTACCGGGACGCGGTGCTGTCTTTGCGACTTTGCTGTACGTCTGCAATAACTTGAAAATAGAAACTTGGTTTTATTTTTAAAGCTGGAGGGAGGAGCAAAACACAGACAGAGATGAGGCAGGAAACTCGAGAACAGCGAGGCTTACACACTTGGGGGCCTGATGCCCAACCCGGGCAGGACCCTAGAGCACCCTCCCCAGGGAGAGCCCAGGGGTCCCTCCCGCGCGTCCCGGGCCAGCAGCCCCAGCCCCTGACGGGTCCCTGCCTGCGGCCGGCCCTGGAGCTTCGTCCCCTGCCCCCGGGGGTGCCCCTCCTCCGGCCTCTGCGGAACCCACGCAGGAAGCCTGCTTGTCGCTGTTGCTCTTTCTGGACGGAGTAAGGCCCTGTGGTCACCAGGCTCCCTCAGTCCCTTGTGGTCCCAGAAAGTGACCCAAGTGGGGAGACCGGCAGAGTGTTTTTAGTGGGGTGCACGTGGTTTACGTAGGATCTGACCCGGGGAGCCCCCTCCCCCAGCACCCCTTTCCACCAACCGGCTCTTTGGGGCTCCCCGGGCCCCGCCCAGCTCCCGTTGTCACCCCACCACTCCAGCACCTCAAGGTGGGCCCCTCTGTGTGCCTCACCCCCACCCCTCCCCCCGCCCTCGGTGGGGGATGGTTTTCCAAAGTCCACCTCCAAGGGCCCCAAGTTAAAACTACCCGATGCCAGCAGTCCGCAGCCGCCAGGAGTGTCGGGGGGGCCGCTGTCTCGCCTTCTCACTGTCGAGGCTGCCCCCCCAACCGGCTCCCCTAAACCTCTCTGGCCTTGTGCGCCCTCCCAGAGCCGCATGAAGAGAACCAGGCTCCCTCGGACCTCACGGAGCCCCGCGTTCTCGGAGCTGCAGCCAGCTCTTCTGTGCCGCCGCGCCTGTCACCCGGAACGCGCAGTGGTGCCCTTTGGGTGGGGGCCTTCCGAGCCCCTGAGAACGGGTCCCCAGGGAGGGTGCTCGAGGCCGGCGGCTCCCCGGGGCCGGCCGTCGCACTCCCGGTTGCCCTCCCTGCCCGGCAGCCCCACTCACGCCGCCCCCTCCTGGGAGCCCGGCTCAGGCCCAGCGCGATGGTCCCGGCTCCCCGGACGTCTGCTCACGTTGTTGGGAACGTCAGCTGTGAAACCGCCGCTGGTTCGGAGTGTGCGGGGCCGGCGCTGGGGTGTCGAGGGACGAGGACACAGTGTCTGCCTGAGCCCCTGCCCTCCGCCGCCTCCCAGTCCCTGCGGGAACCTCCCGCAGGGAGACCTTCCCAGCCGGTCACATCGCTTTGGGGACAGACCCAGAAGGACTCGTCCGAAAACTGCAGCAGGACGGGGTGGGCTAGTCAGCGGGCACTGTCCCCTGGACTCCCCGGGCCCCGAAGGACTTGGGGCGTCTCTTTCCTGGGACACCTGCGGCAGTCCGCCGAAGCTCCGCCTGCCCCGGGCACCCAGGTCAGTCCTGCCCCTGAGTTTTCTTCTTCTGGGACTCGGTGACTCTGGCAGGGTCCCGGTGTGGCGTGGCTGCCTCTCTGCTCGGGGCACAGAGATGGCGGGTGGGGGCTGTCCCTTCCCGCCGCTTTTTGCTTCTCGTGACCAAGTCCTCGTTTTGGCAAAATTACGTCTTCCCTGCGCCTGCGTCATTCTCTCTCTTTCGGTGTCTCCTCCAGAGTCATACATGGGTGCAGGGAGGGCACCCAGGCCTTGCCGGACGCGCCCCTTCCGTGGAGGAGGATCGGGAGGGGCCTGAGGTGCAGCACCCGCAGGCGGGGCACCGGGAGTGGGGGTGCTCGTGTGCAGGACACCTCGAGGTGCTCAGGGTTTGGTGGTTGGAATGGGGCCCTCCTGGTCAGTAGCGACGCTCAGGGGGAGAGCTTAGGGCCCCCACGTCACAGGTGCTCCCCGAGACCCGGTGAGGCCCGGGCAGCGGGAACAGGGCTCCTCCCGAGCCGGCACACGGCCTCTCACCTCTCTCTGGTCATCGCCGTGGCGATCAGGGCCACAGCGAAGGCCGATGGCCGTGACCGCCTGGCCACCCTCCCTGAGCTGTGCGCCCTGCTCACCACGGCGTGAGAGAGGGACCTCGTCCCCGCCTCACGGAGGGAAAACCGGGGGTCCAGGGGCTGTCGTCGGGCGGGGCCCCTCATCAGGGGGTGGGCTCTCTGCGCCCCCCGCCCCCGCGCCATCTTCCCGCAGCCTCTTCCCGCTCCGCCTCTCCTGTCTGACCGACTCTGCTCTGTAAACACAGCTACGAACACAGGCCCGTGTGTTTGTTTTGCTCTGCCGGTTTCGCCGAGGGCGTCGCAGCAGGCGCCCCGGGGCCCAGCCCTGCGCGTTCCTCCTCCGGTTCTAGTTTGTTTTCCTCATCGGCTAGGTCTCTGCCCGGCTCCCAGCCTGTCCCCCGAGGGTGTTCCTCCTTCCCCTCCTCATCCTTGCTGCTCCTTCAGCCCTCGGCAGCCAATCCTGTACCTCCCCGCATCTCGTTGCCAGGCAACAGGCTTCCTACCTGCCCCATTGTGTTAGCGTCTCCATGACAACAGGTATTGCCAAAAGAGAGGGGGGAAGTTCGGTGGTGGTGGTAGGAGGGAGGCACGGTGTATTTGAGGACATGGCGCAGTTGTCCCGCAGCCTCGCGCTCGCTCCCCAGTCCCCAGGGGGTTAGTGCACAGCCCAAACCAAGCTCGGAGACAGCGCATCCCGGGGCGGGGTGGGGGGGGGCAGGGTGGCGGTCTGCCTGTAGGGACAGAGGTTCTCGCTTGGGGACATTCCTGCCAGGGCCATGTATGGGGGCCACGGGTGTTTCTGCTCAGATAAAGTGGGGCTGGGCCACTCGTCAGTTTCCATGGGAAAGTTCCGGAAGGCAGCGGACGAGCGAGGATTTTTCCATGGTGGCCTGAGCTTGGGAATGGAGAGCGTTTTCCAGTGGGACGTCGGTAGGGGTGTGTCCAGGCGGAGGCAGCATCAGGGAAGGCGGGGGCGGGGTCGGGGGCGTCCCGCACAGGATGGTGGGCCCAGGGCCCCGGGCGTGAGCGAGCCCTGCGAGATTTCCCCGGGCGGCTGGCCGCGGGTCTCCGCTCTCGTGCCCGCACTGGGCCCTCCTGCTCCCGAGGCCTGGAGGGCGCCTGGGCGGGGGAGAGGGGAGGAGCCGGGATGGCAGGGGGCTTTTCCAGCCGCAGTGCTCAGGGGGCTGCAGGGCGCCCCCAGGATGAGAAAATTGGAGAGAGGCCTCGGAAAAAACGAAGGACTGGCAAAGGGAAGAAACCTTATGGATCAGCCCCTGGGAGCCGTGTATCGGGTCATGTCGCCGGGGACTGACCGGGACCCTCGAAAGGGCCCCTCGAAGGGCTGGAAACCCCTCTCCTGGGGGCCCAGCAGGGCCTCGGGGCTCTGTTTCTCGTTCGAGACCACCAACGCCAGCTCCCGCCTCCCCCCTCCACCCACCGTGCGTGCTGGGTCTTTGGTGAAGGTCAAGGTCATGGCCCGTGTAGCCAGCCTGCTGCTTCGCCGACCTGGCAGGCGGCGGGTTCCGCTCCTCACAGCCCAGCCTCGGGGGGCAGGCTTGCAGGCGGACCCCGAGGCCAGCTCTCTGGGACATGGGGGTGCGGCGTTCCAGGCAGGGCCCTGCCCGCCCCAACCCAGTAACCCCGGACTTGGGGACTTAGGAAGTACTCGGGACTCATGGAGCGAGCCCTCCTCCATCCGCCTGGCTGGGGAAACCATTTGGAAAGGACAGGGGGGGACTCCCGTTGGGGAGAACAGCGATAATAAAGTGTGAGCAAGACGTAGCCGACAACAGGGCGGCTGGGAGGCTGGTCCCCTGGCCAGCTGCCCGGGGGGTCGACGCAGGCTCGGGTTTCTCCGTCTGTGGTGGGCCCCCACCTGCCGGCCCGGGGGCCCATCTGGAATCCGCGCTATTGCTGGGGAAGCCAGACCTCTGGTAATCCTGGCCAGGAGCAAGGAATGAGGGAGGGAGAGGGAGTGACGGGAAGGACAGGCTTTGGAGCGGGTCCCCCGGGGCCTGGGCACTGTGCCCTGCGATTTAGATCCCGGGCTCCCACGAGTGACAGGAGGCCCACCGTGTGCTGGGAGCGAGCACCCAGGGCGGGGGAGGTGCCGGGGGCTGCGGCTCGACGGGGCCGTGAGCCACCCCAGCCCAACGACGCCCTGAGAGATATTTAAACCGTAAGCGAGGCCAGCAGCCCCCCGTGATGGGCGGTTTGGCTCTAAACCGTCGATTTTCATCAGCACGGAATCGTTTCTCCGGGCTGATCGACCAGGGGCCCTGGGGACCGGCAGCGAGCCGTTTCCAGGCACCAGATCAGGGGGACAGGACGGTGTGAGGACAAAGCTCAGGTCGTCAGCGGCTGGTCCCCCCGCCCCGAGCTCCGACTTCGGGGGAAACAGCTCCTGCCCCGCCCCCGCCCTCAGTGGAGAACCAGGGGTTCAACTTCACTCTTAGCAGGAAGACGGAGTCTGAAAGAACTTCCAGCCCCGAGCGGGGGGGCGGGCAGGTTCCGAGGGACGAGTTGGAGGGTCCGCTCTTATGTGGGTTGGGGGAGATCGCCCAGCGTCCTGCCTGTCAGCCTGGACCTGGCCAGAATGGACGTAGGGCCGGGCACGGTCCCTGGGACGCCGGGTGAGGGACGGGGCGGTGCAGTGCAGCATTTGGGCTGGACAGGTGGCATCTTGGCACTGGCACGGTGACGGCCCTGCCAGGAGACTGACCTACTTGCCGTTCGCTGCGATGGCCCCGGCCGGTCCCGGCTGCGCTCCGCAGAGCACATCGCCGTCTGGCCGGAGAGACAGGCTTTGCCGTTTGGAGGCTAAAGGACCGCCGGAGGGTGTTGGCGGGGCCCTGGCTCTGGGGAGGACAAAGATGAGCCCCGAGGCTCGCTTGCAGACGGTTCTAATCCCCATTCGGAGCCAGGAGCCCGCCAGGCGGGCGCGGGAGGCCTCAGCCCGCCTCGCTCCTGCCGGGCCCCCTGCTCACGCCCACCCCGAGGGGCCTGCTGGCTGCCCATCCTGCCCTCCTCTGCCAGGGGCCAAGCCTGGCCGAACGGCCCCCAGCCGGCTGTGCCGGGGGGCAGGGCACAGCCTCCAGGCCCTCCCCCTCTGTGCCCCCGTCTCAGGCCTTCCCGCGTCTCTCCTGAGAGACGGGCAGAGAGGAGAGGCTGGGCTCGGAGGACGAGGCTCGTGTAGGGGCCCGTTCTCGGCTCTGGGGTCTCATCAGAGGCGGAGCAGCCGTGAGCACAGCACGCCCAGGAGCTGGGACTGGCTCGGGACCGCAGCCGGGCAGCAGCTGGATCTGCACAGGGGGAAGGGGTGAGTAGAGAGGGCGGCTCTGGGTCCCGAGCCCACGGTCCTGACCCCCGTGCCCCCCTGTGCTGGCGTCCAGACTTACTCGTCCTTCACCACGCACGGCCGGCTTGCTCCCCCCGACCCCGTTTTGAAGCTGGTAAACCAGGCACCAGGGGAGAGAAATGAGGTGCCCGGATTCATTCCGCCCCCGACGGTCTCAGGGGAGCCCGTACCCCGAGTCCCACCTCCAGACCTTTCTGTTTTGTTTTATTTATTTTTCTTCCTTTCTTAGATTAAAAAAAAAAAAAAAAAAAGCATACCCAACCTCTTGGTGCTGCGGGCCCCTTGTTCTGGTCTTTGGAGAGGCCCCGGTCCCAGTGCTCAAGCGCAGGGGGCCCCTCTCAAGCCCAGGCCGGGGGAGCTGTCCCATCAGCACCACGGCGCCCGCCCTGCCCTGCTGCGGCCTGGCAAGCCCCCCAGACCCGGAGGGGCCCCGATTCCAGGGCCCGCCTTCCCTCCCTTAACTCCCGCCCGGCCCCAGAGCTGAGGGAGCTGATGGCTTAAGCTCTTGCCACCGTCTGAGCCGAATGAAGTATTTATGGGCCAAAGAGACTTCCTGGCTCGGGGTGTGCAGGCTACTGAGCCAGGAGCCTGCGTTCGTCCTGATGGGGCCGGAGCCAGGGCGCTGTTGCTGAAAGGCTGGGAGCTCGGGCTCGGGGGAGGCCTGGATTCGGGCTGCGGGGTGAGCCGCGGGGCAGAGCCGTCTCAGGCACGGCCGGAGCCAGGCTGTCTGGGCCGGGCCTCAGCTCTGCTGTCCTCGAACTGCGTGGCCAGGACCCCGTTCCTCGGCCTCTCTGTCCTTAGAGCCCCTGCCCGGCCACCAGGAGCAGCAGGAACCGCACCCACACGCGGGCGCCCTCAGCAGGTGGAGGAGCAGCACTTAGTGCCCGCCTGCGTCCGCACCTGCGGCTGAAACCGAAGCCGCACCGGACAGGAGGGAGAGAGCCCAGACGGGACCCGGAGGGAAGGGATGTGCAGTGGGGGCCGCACCCCAGGACAGGGGCCGGGGCTGCGCCCTCAGCACCGGCCGGCCACGCACCTGACTGCCCCAGCTGTGTCTGGCGGTGGCTCCGCCCCTCCCCGTGGCTTTTGTTGTCGTTGTTTGGTTTTAGTTTCCTCACCCGAGGACGTTGTCTCGTTGCTTTTAGAGAAAAGGAGGGAGGGAGAGAAACATCGATTCGAGAGCGAAGCACAGATCGGCTGCCTCCCACACGCACCCGCCACACCCTGGCCAGGTGGCCAACCCGCAGCCTAGGCAGATGCCCGACTGCGGTTTGAGCCTGCAACCCTTCGATTCCAGGACAGCCCCCCAACCAACTGAGCCACGCCGGCCAGGACGCTGCCGTTTCCTGAGCACCTACTATGTGCCAGATGCCGTGCTAGATGTTCACCCTCATGCTCTCATTTAATCTTTACAAAGCCCCACGCTGCCCGTTGGGGGTGAGGACCTGGGGCTCAGGAAAGCTCAGTCACTGGTCTAAAGCCACATGGTAAGAGGTAGCAGAGCCAGGACTTGAACCCGGCTCTTCCTGCGCCAGAGGCTCCACACTTCCGGCCCCCCCGCGGGTGGGCAGCGAGTGGTGTTTTCAGGTCCAGCGTGGACGGTGGGTGCCACAGGTTCCTGATCCCCCCTCACGTGGGCGGCTCTGGGGGGCACCAGGCAGCTCAGCCTCCAACCTGGGCGCCCGGGGCAGGGGGTGGACACGTGAAAGGGAAGGTGCTCTGTCCTTGTCTCCCCAAGGACAGCCCTCGGTGAGTCCTCAGTGTGCCAGGCTGGGTGTGTGTCCTGCGTCTGGGCACGCCTTGGGTGGCTGTGGCCCAGGGGACCTTCCTCGCCGCTTCCCTGGACAGCTCCCTCAACCTCCTCGGTCTTGCAGGATTGTCGTGAGGGTGGGAAACAATGTCTCGAGGAGGAGAAGCATCGTTACGGTGTCCAGGGCAGGGCTGAGCTGGGCACCCGTGGGCCCCTTTCCCGCCGCCCTAGCTTCCCAGCGTGGGGAGCGTGCTGCCTCTCAGGTTCCACCTGGGACAGGGGTACGTCACCTGGGGAGGAGGGAGAGCAGGCCTCCGCTGAGTGAGCCAGCGTGGGGCTGTTTTAAAAGCCTCTTCCCATCGGGCTTTTGAAGAAATGACGGTGAGTGACAGTGGCCGCCGAGTCTGCTCCATCAGCCAGTGAGGTGGAAGCGGCCGCCGGGCCTCCACACTGTCTGCTGGAAACCCGGCCCGTCCTAGATGTAGGGACAGACTGCATCTGAGCCAGGAGAGCTGGGGACACACTGAGGACAGTGGTGAGTGGGCTCCTGGGGGTCCCGGGCAGGAAGCCAGGTCGGGGGTGCGGCTCCCGGGCCAGAGTTCTGGGTTCTCACGGCGAAGTTGCTCCCAGAGGGCTGGTCTGGGGTGTCTGTGAGACTCTGTCCCCGCAGTGGGACTTGGTGGGGACCGGGACTGAGGGGAGAGGCAGAAGAGGCCTGGGTGGCCACGTGCTGAGCTTGGGAACACTGATGTCGCAGGTGGGGCTGCAGTGGGCCTGTGGCCTTAGTCCATCTCCCGGGGGTCAGTGGGTCAGCTCAGCTGGTCAGTGCCTGGCCCAGCTCTGTGCTGAAGGCCAGGGTCAGCAGCTCAGACCCACAAGGAGCCTTCGAGCAGGTCCACCCTCAGTGGCACCCTTGGGTCCCACTCAGCACAGTCAGAGACGCAGGTCGCGGACTGGGGGCGGGGGGGCAGGCCAACAGGAGACAGCAAAGTGAACCTCGTGTCCCTGCCCCCCGCTGGGGGCGGGGGCGGCCCCGGTCCATCCGTGAGGCCATGCAGGACGAAAGCACAAAGGAGAGGGTGGGGTCCTGGCATTTCCGTCTCTCCGGGAGATCCTGTCACCCGTCAGTGCCAGTCCTGTGAGTCCCAGCTCCCGCGGTCACCTCGGCCGCAGCTCGGTCCGTGCATCCCCGCGCTGGGGCCCCGCTGACGTCTCACAGTGGGTCACAGAGTCAGTCAGCGGGCGGGCGGCAGCAGCTGAGAGCCTCCCTGCGCGCTGCCGACAGCTTCCTCCGTGGCTGCCGGCGGGCTCCCCTCTGGGCAGAGGCCGCCCCCCTGGGGTGCGTGTCCGCCCACCTCGCTTCCCTGGGTGGGCCCTGTTCTCACTGCCGTCAGTGGGGGGTGGCCCGCTGCCCTGCGTCAGGCCCCTCCTGGATACTCAGCATTTTCTAAACGGCGGCACATTGTTTACCACAACGCGACTCTCTTCAGTTTTAGTGAAGCCTTTTGTATCTGTTACATTTTGACCAGTTTTGTTTGCTACTCTGCGTGAGTTTCTTGGCCAGGTCTCCGCCCTGCCTTCACTGGGGTGTTTGCTTTCAGTACCGATTTGGTCGAGCTCCCCCGTGGTTTACTGGCTGATGGCTTGCACCTTTCCAAAGGGCTTTCGTCAGCGCAAAGCTGCTGATGTCTGCGCTGTCGGACGCACGGGCAGCACTGCCTGTGTGAGCTGGTGCTTCTGAAGGCCCCCCCCACCCCGGACAGAAAGAACCGTGCGAACATTCAGGCGTGCGTCCTGCAAGTTCTTTCGTGGCTGCGTTTTCTGCACTTAACTCTTGCGTCCGTCTGGAATCGATTGCTGGTGTCTTCGTAAACTGCTTCAAGTTCCCTTTGAAATGAAAGTGATTAACATCGGTTCATGCGTTAGTTTGTTAGTCAATGTGGCGGGAGGGGGAGCCGAGGGTGCAGCACAGAGTTGGGGTAATTACTGCGTCAGGGTCCGGAAGGGAGGGGCTGGGTGCGGGGCGTCTGCCTGGGTCTGAAGGTGGGACAGGGTCTCCGGGACCAGAGGGGTGGGTGACAGAGGTCAGCTTGCCAGGTCAGGAGGTGCGTCAGGAGGGCTGTGAGCCAGGCGACTGAGAGGTGGGGACGGTGGGGGCAGCCCGGAGAGGTGGCCTGTGAGGAGGACGAGGGACTGGCGCAAGCCAGGGGGCAGGAGGGGGCCGGGGGCAGGGGTGGGGAGGCGGGCAGGGAATTGTGACTGGCTGCCCCACCTTTGGGCCCAGTCAGGTCCACCAGGGTGGGGGACAGTCAGGTGCCAAGCAACGTGGCAGGGAGAAGGGACGTGTGGCGAACAGGCCGGGGCACAGGCAGCGGGCTGACCGGGGACAGTGAAGATGCAGGAAGCCAGGGCAGGTCTGAGACTGGGGGGCGGCGGGGCGCCGGGAGCGGCAGGGTCGTCCCGACCAGTGGGCAGGAGTGGAGTTGGGGGAGGGAATTGACTGCGTTGGCCCGGCGTGCTGGAAGCCACGGAGCGCTCTCACCTGTGTCTGAGTGCCACCCTCGCGGCACCGTTCCAAGCAGGCACAGGTTCCCCCGAGTTGGGCGGTGTTGGGAACCGCCCTGCCTGGTTTCAGGAGCTGTAACCCCCCATGGCTAAGGCTGAGTGAGCGACCTTTGGACTGTAGGCCACTGAGGAGACAAGGCTTATCTCCCTGGCAGGGGCACCCCTTCTGCTCCTTTTACTTCATCCATCACTGGCCCCCAATGGTTATCGGTTAGCCAGTGACGGGTAAGATTCCCCAAGGGGGGAACGACCTAAGACAGGCACAATCACATGGAGGCCCTCAGGGAAGGACTTGTGGGGCTACAGAGAATGGGGTGATGGATCCTCACCCCTTGGCTATCCTGACATAGCCTGAGTCCTCATTCTGTCTGTGAGACGTCTCCTCATCTCTTGGCTGCCTTACTTCCCCTGCCTGACTTAAGCCTGAAACAATGACAGAGGGCGGTGCAGCCCTGTGCTGGAAAGGGCGGGCTCCCTGGGTGGTCAGGCCTGAGAAAGAATACACAAAATCCTGTGAAACCTGCTTTGCTAAGAATGCTCTCAATTAAATGATAAGGGTCCCAGCAGGAAATGAGTTTGCTTCCCAAAGTTTTGTAGGCCTTTAGCTGACAGACCCTACTCAGAATAAGCCCTAGTAGTTCTTTGTATGCTCTCCATTGTTTGATCCTTGCTGCCTGACAATGACTAACGAGCTTTGCCTGTATTCCTGTGCAAAATGAACCCAATAAAAGCCCAGTGAGGAAAAGGCTCTTGCCCCTTCTCCTCTGAGAGATCGGCCACCTCTCCCCCCCAAGCAGATCACGTTGGTAGACGTATTCTCATCCATGGAGGCCGGGGGAGGGGGGGGCCTGTGGGCAGAGCCCCCACCCCCACAGGACAGGGACCCCAGGAGCCCGGTGTCAGCCCGGCGCTGTGGTCTCCTGCCCCCGGCGTCCTCTCTGCCCACCTGGGGACAGCGGCGGGGCACGGCACCTGACGGCCTTCTCCCTCCTCTCTCCCAGGACGCGAGCCTACCCTGCCCGCCGTGCTGACCATGAACGGGACGGCCAACGTGGGCTCCGCCAGCCGCCCGCACTGCGGCTCCTCCATCCCGGTGCCCCGCGCTGCCTCCCAGACCCGGACCCACACCCCGGGCGCCTCGCCCCAGCTGCGCCCTCGCCAGGCCGGCCTGGCCCTGAGCCCTCAGCGAGCAGCCTCCCCGAGGCTGGGCAAGGCCACGGGGCCCCCCCGGGGCTCCTCCCCAAGGGCCTCCCGGGGCAGAGGCTCCCCAAAGCCTGCTGGGGCTGTGAGGGAGTCAGCTGAGGGTGCCGACGGCCTCTCCAGCTCCCCGTGGGGCAGTCCGAGGGCACCCCCCAGAGCAGCCCCCACCAGCCGGGCAGGGCCCAGAAGAGCCGGGGAGACACAGGGCTCGAAGGGGCGGAAGAAGGCGGCCCAGGAAGGGGTCCCAGCCTGCCAGGCCCGGGGCAGGAGTCCGGCCCGGACAAGCCCCCACGAGGAAACCCAAGTGCCAGGGGCTCCTGACGGTCCACCGCCTTCTGACTGCCCAGGACAAGATCGAAGAGAGAAGAGCTACAGAAGCTCTGGGGCCCCCGGGCCTTCGGGGGCCTCCTCCCCGGCCTGCAGCCCCGAGCAGAGCCGACGCCCTGCCCTGGCCCCGGGGCCCATCAGCTTCTCCTCCGTCCACCCGCAGGGCCCGCCCGCCACGGCCACTGTGGCCCCTTTCCAGTACAGGTGAGTGGGCAGCAGGCCTGGGGCCCGAACCTGTGGGGCCCTTGCTGGCAGGGGACTCGGGGACCCCCGCGTGTGGGGGAGTGTAGGCAGGGTGGCCCGCAGAGGGGGGCCTGGGTGCCGTCTTGGGGGCTGGAGACATAAAATGGGAACCGAGCCAAGCTCCTCCATGCTGGGGCTCCGAGCAAACCGAGGTGCGGGACGAGGGCACCCCTAAATGCCCCGTCTCCTCTCTGGGTAGGGATGAGACCTGTAGTAGGGTCTTTTTAAAAAGATTTTATTTATTTATTTTAGAGAGGGGAAGGGAGGGAGAAAAAGAGAAACACTAGTGTGTGGTTGCCTCTCACACGCCCCCTACTGGGGACCTGGCCCTCAACCCAGGCATGTGCCCTGACTGGGGATCGAACTCGTGACCCTTTGGTTGGCAGGCCGGCACTCAGTGCACTGAGCCACACCAGCCAGGGCTGTGTCAGGGTCCTGTGGAGGCTTCAGCAGCTCCTTGGGTGGGTGGGTGGGGCGGCCCAGTCTTGCCCAGCTCACCTGGGACCAGGTGTGTTGGACTGACTGCGCTGTCGTGGGCCCTGGGACTTCCGGCAGCTGTGAGCCAAATCTTAACTCCACCTCCGTGGGGGGCCCATCACCAGTGTGTCCGTCCGTCCATCCGTCGAGCGTTCTCTCTCTCCACTTAGCATGTCACCTCATGCGTGTCTGTTTTGGGGCCCGGCATACCAAGGGGAGTACGTAAGGCTCTGAAACGGTCGCAGGGGGCCGCCAGCCCTGCAGGGGGCGGTGGCCAGGCCCCCGTTCCAAGCACCACGGTCAGCCAGCTGGCCTGCCCAGCTTTCCGCAGACACGGCGCGTTGAGAGCATAGAAAAACAGACGCTCGGGTCAGCGGTGCTTTTCCAATAAAAACACAACTCCGTAGTAAAAGGACCACATAAGTAAACGAAACGTTAATTACTGAGTGTGACACGGTCCAGAAACATTCACATGCAAATGAGCCCCTGAGGGACTCCCCCCCCCACCGACCCCCTGGGTTTCTTCCCTGCCCGGAGGTGCCGGTGCTCAGGTGTGAGGTGTAGCAGAGTTTCCCCCTCACGCCCTGGACCCGGGGCTCCAGCGGCCCAGCGTCCGCGGGTGGGGGTGGGATGCGGTGGGGCCGCAGGGAGCGTGAACTCCCGCACGAGGAGCCAACAGCGTGGCGGCCCCCCGGCGAGTCTGAGGCCCTCACGCGCCCAGGCTGCCGGTGCCCGGGGTCGGGGGCGAGGACGCCAGCAGGCCCGTTGCGTTCTGCACGCGGCCAGGCCTCGTTCCCAGAGTTCCGGTGCGGACGCCACAGGGCGAAGGGCCGCGGACGCCCAAAACCACCCTCAGAGCGAGGCGGGCAGGGTGGTGAGGGACCGGGAGGGCCGCGCATCGCAAGGACGACGAACGGAGCCGAGCGGGTGGCTTTGGAAGAGAGCGGCCCCGCCAGGGTCTGCCAGCGGTCGGCGACTCTCGGGGAGGGACTTGGCTGGCCTGGCCGGATGCGGTGCCCAGGAGCTGGGCCGGCGGCGTGGGCTCACGCGTGCGTGAGCTGGGACGGGCTGGGAGCTCGGTGGGAAGCCCTTTCCAACCCGAGAAGTTCAGAGACGACCGGCCGGTGTCCTTGAGCAGCGGATGGTCCTACGGGGGGTTCCTGCCCCCCGAAGCATCTCTCTGGCTGCACAGCCCGCACACGGGTCCCTTTTCCTGAGAGGCCTTCTGTCCCTGGTGACCCCTCCACCAACACAGTGTCTCAGGGAAGAGAAAATGGGGGGCCCTCCTGCGAGGGGCAGGATGCTTCCCTGGCAACCCCGCGTCCTTCTCCTGCCCGACGTCCAGCAGCTTGAGTCCGTCTTTGGAGCGAGCGTCTGGGCACTCAGCTGCTTCGGTTGTTGCGTCCTCCACCCGCGGGTCCGCTGCCGCGGGAGAATCAGACGTCCTCCAAAGGGGACAGACCCCCCCTCCAAACATGTCGGCTCGACCTGAACAGAGCGGGCCCTGCGCATCTGCACCTCTCGCGGAAGCGCCAGGGAGCTGGGGTCTCTTCGCTCCCGCCCCCCGGCCCGGCCCCTTTCTATCAGGCCCTAGATTTGGGCCCTGGGTCAGGCAAGCAGAGAGTAGGACCAGGAACACCCCAAGGCACAGCAGGCGGGTGGGCAGGCCCCCAGCTCACCCGCCAGGCCTGGCGCCGGCGCCGGGCAGCTTTGCCAAGGGCCAGTCTCACAGCCACGGAGGCGCCATCTGCGCCCTGGATGCCACAGCCGCGCCTCTTTCGCGGAAACCTGCCCCCCGCCCCCGCACCTTGGCTTCCACAAAGCTCCCGCCCAGTCGCCCTGGCCTGCTTGTCCCGGCAGCGCCCCCTCGGGCCCTGCTCCCCGGCCCCATGCTCACAGCCGCCCCTCGTCGAGGGTCTGGGGCCGGACAGCCCTTCCCAGGGGAGCTTCTGCCCTGCCCGTCCTCCGACGCAGCCCCCGCCCCTCTGGACACCCTGCTCCTGGGACCACTCGGTCCCCTGCGTGGGGTCCCGTGGGGTCTTCAGCAGCGTCACCTTCCCACCTGCCAAGCGTTCTCCCCCGACACCCACTCCGCCCTTCGGGGGCTTGGCGGGCCCTGTGCACAGCCAGGCCTGCAGGGCCCGAGTCCCGCACCGACCGACGCGCCGTCCACACAGGGAGGGAGGGAGGGCGACTCGGGGCCTGGCCACGGGTGGGGCGGTGCGGAGCCCAGGGAGGTGGAGAGGTGACGGCCCCCCCCTCGGCATCCCTGGAGGTGGAGGGTCAGCGGCCCTGGCCCTGGGTCGGGCCCTGGCGTGGTAACAATGGCGTCATCCGGCAGGACGTGCAGGCCTCGCGTCACGCCCTGGCTCCCTTCACGCATGTCCCACACGCGCTCGCCAGCGGGTCCTCCCCCACTGCCAGCACCCAGCTCCCCTCCCGCCGCTCCCACTGGTCAGCCCCAGGCTGGCAGACGGGCCTGGGCCCCAGGGCTCCTGGCGGCCATCCGTGACGACACAGAGACGGGAAGGGACGGCTCTGCGTCACCAGCCCAGGTGACGGCAGCGCGGCCGTCCGGGTGTCGAGGAAGCGGGAACCAGAGAGATTGCCGAGCCTCTCTGGCCGGATCCCCGCGCGCCGCCCCGGGACCAGATTGGTTTCCCCGCCCACCCAGCCCTCCCTGCCCCCTCCCGCCCAGCTGCCAGAGGGCCCGTTTAGCCGGAGCCAGCCGGAGCCGCGCGGCTCCCGGAGCCCGGGGTAATTGCCTGTGACGAGCGCTTGCTCAGCCTTTGTTCCTGGGAGCGGCCGAGGAGCCCGGAGCTCCCTGTGCTCTCGGAGCCGGCGCCCGGAGACCCGCCCCGCCCGCGGCCGCCGCTGGGGCCACGAGGCGTGAGTGGCCCGAGCTGAGCCTGCGCCTCCCTCTTCCCGGCCTCACCGCCTGGACAGTGGTGTGGGGGGGAGCCTGGGGGCTGGTGCCACCCCGCTCCTCACTGACCTCAGCTCCGAGGGGGCTCTTCCTGGGGGAAGGGTGTGGCTGCCGTCCACTCACAGCCCGAGGTCCCTGTGCCGGGTGGTCGTGCATGTTTGTGGGGGTCTGTGCCCTCGGGGGCCCCCCCTTCCTTCGCCCCAGTCTGTCCGGAGGACACACGCTGCTGTTCCCATCAGGGAGGCCCAGGCCCTGGGGGGCTTCCTCAGCCCCACGAACAGGCGTCGAGGCCACAAGTGACCACAGTTCTTCGTCCTGCAGGTTGCAGACAGACCTCGAACCCAGGCCCCTGCCCCAGGGCAGCTGGGCCTTGGATGGCTACTCCACGCCCCCCGGCAGGACCGAGGACGGCTTCTCCTGCGTGGGTGAGTGAGTGGTCTGGGAGAGGGACCTCCTCCTGGGGCGCTGGCCTCGGACACACTTTGAGCTTTGGCTGAGGTCCACTCAGCCCGGAGCCAGGCCTCCGATCCAGGAGCACTCGAAGGTCAGGCCGGCAGCAGGCAGAGCCCAGGTCGCCGTGGGGGTGTGGGCACCAGGCCCGCAGCCAGAGGCCCTCCTGCCCCCTGGTGGCCATGGCTTTCTGCCCCTGCCCACCTTCAACGGCCAGGCCCCCGGGGCATCCCGAGTCACGTCTGGCCCTCGGGTGCTCGTCGTGCTGGTGACTGGGCCTCGGGAACCAGTGAGACTTGCGGGAAAGAGCGATGTTCCGGAAGGGTGGGCTCTGCAGGGGTGTCGGCCTTCCCGCAACCGTAGAGAAATACCTGGGGGACAGCTGGGGTCCACACCAGGGTGGCGGAGACACCCCCGCAGGGAGCAGCTCTGACCTCCAGCTTTGCAGAGAAAGGGACACTTGTCCAAGGGAAGAAGGCCTGACCTTGCTTTTGGCAAACCCTCAACTGCCACCGCTCCAGCTTGGTGGCCGGTCCAGAGGGCAACGCGGGGCAGAGGACACAGATGTCCCCAGGCCCGGTGGCGTGTCATTCCTGACTTCACTGTCCTCTGTAGGGCAGGGCTCGGCTGTCCTGCGGGGCCTGGGGACTGGGCCCCCTGAGCTGTCTCCGGAGCGGCTGCTCGCTCTGCCCGGCAGGCCTGGGGGAGGAGGGGCGGGGGGCGGGCCCGGGCCCTAAAACAGCAGCCCCGTGGCCTCCCACAAGAAGGAGACAGGGAGACGCTGGGGGCACCGGGGCACGGCCGGGGGACCAAAGGAAGCCCAGCCTCACTGGCAGCGGGAAGCCGTCCAGATCAGGATGCGGTAACTGGGAAACTATGTCTCTATTTTTACATCTGCCGCTTTGTTGGCGTAATGGCTTCCGTGTGCGAGCCACATGGCTTCAGCCCTCGGTCGCCACCGAGCTGGCTCGTGATCGTGATTAACCTCTGACGTGCGGGGCGACCCCAGGAGCCCCCCAGGCTTGTCAGCGGGCAGAGCCCTCCCCAGCTTGACCTGAAAGCGTGTGTGACCCTGAGGGGCGGAGTGCGGGGACCCTGGGAGGTGGGTTTCCTCCAGGGTCCTGGTGTGTGTGGGGGGGGTGGTTACACGGTGCAGCGTGGGCTCGGGCCCCGGCGGTTGTCGAGGTGACCCATGGAGGCCAAGGACTCGCCGAGGCTCTCTGACCGGTGGGATGGGGGGGTGGGATCTGCCCGTGCTTCGTGGCGGGCCGGGGGCGGCTGCGCTCTCCGCTGAAGCACAGGAACACAGCCCGGAGAAGAGGGAAGACGAGGGTGGCCTCCCCGAACGCCCTGCCCCCCGCATCCCCTCCGAGCCTCCCGCAGGGCTCGGCTGACTCCCTCGTTCATTCATGCACTCTGCAAGCCCTCGAGGAACGTTTGCGGACCCTCCGGAGGTGCAGGTGGCGTGAAGCGGTGCCCAGGCCGCCATCAGACCTGCTCTTGAGAGCCCGGGGCAGCCGGGCCGGCGCATCTGCGCCCACATGTGGGAGGCTGCGTGCAGGGCGACTCGGAAAGGCCGCCGGGGACAGGCCCTTAATTGGTTCCACGCTGTGACACGTCTGAAGGAGCGCTGAGTGGACACGAATGATGAGGGGCTTGCCTCATCGGAACACATGTCTTGGGGGACCGCAGCCCCGTCGGAACACCCGCGCCCACGGAGGCTCCGCGCGCAGAGCGGGGGAGGCGCGGAGCCCGTCCTCACGCTGGGTCTGCCCCCTCCTGCGTCCTCGCCCGCGTGGCAGGGGCTCCACCTCTGAGCCGCAGCAAAGTGTCTCGCGCCTCGAGGCTTTGGGGGCAGGGACAGAGTCTTGCTCCTAAGAAGACATGCGACCCCGGCGTGCCCTTGGCCGGGCGGAGCGAGCCCTGGCGGCTGTCCCTCAGCAAGGGGGGCTCCTGGTGGGCCCCGGGCCGTGCCCAAGCATGGCGCTCGTCTGGGAGCGTCAGGCCAAGTCTGCGCGTCCCGGGCGGCGAGTGACTCGGCATCGAAGGACTCGGGAAGCCATGGCTGTGACAGGACCCACACGTCACCCCACATGGGCTGCTCTTCCGGGGGTCGAGGCGTGGAGAGGCGCAGTGACTCCCTCGAGACGGCCCAGCCAGCAGTGGGTGACCACCGCCTTCCCCCGCCCTGAGCACCACGTGACCCAGTGCTGACGACGACCGTCATTCGCTGACCACCTACTACGCGCAGGGCGTCACGCCCTCCTTAACCACCCGGCATAGCCCTTTGCAGGTGTCCCTGTCGTTCAGGGGGCCAGGCGAGGAGACTGGGCCCGGAGAGGTTCTGGGGACGCACAGCTGGGGACCACGCCAGGGTTTCAGTCCGGGGTGTCAGAAAGCCACGCGCGTCCAGCGTCAGCCCCCGCCCCATCTGCTGCCGGCACTCACCAAGTCACCCTGTTAACCCTTCCAGCTCAGCCTGGCCCCCCCAACCTCTGCCAAGGGCGGGGGAAGGCACCGGGTCAGTGAGCCACGGCCCCGCCGCCCAGGGTGTCCTCCCCAGAACAGCCCTGCTGCTCCGTCCTCCCAAACCTGTGTCATTTCATGCCAAGCTCACGCTGTCGCGTCCCCTGCCCTCTGGGGACTTCCAGGCAGAGCCGAGGCTGCTGTCCCAGCCATCCATGCGGAAAGGGCGTGCAGACAATTGACTGGAAAAAGGCCTCCCTCTGGGCCGATGGCATTAGCTGTGTTCTGCAGGCTCGCCGGGGTCAGTGCCCCGTGGGGGCGGGGCGGTGTGCCGGTGCCTGTTGACGAACTGGGGACCCTGTTGGCGAACATAATCACCGCCTGGGACCAAGCAGACTTCCGGGAGCTGGGACAGAGGTCGGATGAATCGGAAGACAGCAGCTGACGGCACCTGTAATCCTCCACATTGCAGACATCGGGACCCCCAGTCCTACGGCGGGAGGAGCCCAAAACCTCCCGGCCTGGGGAGTCCGGCTTCAGGGGGAGCTGGAGGCGACGAGGGTCACGGTCAGGGCGGGGGAGGGCAGAGGGATGCTGGGTCACCCGCTCTCCAGTTCTCCCACCGGCACCCAGGGGACAGGCAGGCGCGGGGATGCGCCGCGCCGGGGTCAGGTGGACAGGGGACTTCCGAGCCCCAGCGCCAGGGATGGGGGGCGGCCCTTGTGCGCGAGTGGACTGGCACCGCCCGGGGACCGGCGAGACCCTGGCGCTCACTGCGTCCTCCCTGCCCAAGCCCCCGGGTTTCTTGGGGGCAGGAAGCACAGGGAGGGGTCGGCGCCTGGTGCTGAAACCCGGCCGCAGGGACAGGACGGCCCCGCCCCGCCCTGGACGCCCACCCGGCGCACCCGCCAGCGCCGTTCGCACCTGCACACGCCCAGTAATTGCCAGCGATTATTCTATTAAAATCCGCGGAGCTGCAGATGCAGGCACACCTCTGCACAGCTCAGCGCCTCGGCGGAAAACCCACGAACCCCCGCGAAGCCCAGAGGAGCCGACGGAGGAAGCGAGGACAGCCCCACACTGTGGCAGGGTGTGGGGGGGGTGCATTTCTGCAGGCAGCAGGCGGGCTGGTGGCCGTCCCGGCCGGTTCGGGGCCAGGCGGGCACAGCTCCTCCCTGCTCGCGCACTGGCCTTCCGGCGTCTGGCACCGAGGAGCTGCCTCGGAGCTGGGGTGGCGCGGCGTCCCCCCGACACAAACCTCGTGTGTGATGGTTGGCCTCCCGGACCCGCCGAGTCCAGGCTGAAGGCCGCAGGGCCGCGGCCACCTCGGGCTGGCCAGGCCACCTCCGGGCGGGGCCTCGGGGTTTTGTGCGCCGGCTGTTCGGGTTTCCTGGGCCTGCAGTGAGGTGCTGAGGCTCCTTACAACCAGCTGGGCTCTGTCCTGAGGCAGAACGTTGCGTGAGATGTCTCTGAGGTTCCACCTGGCACTGGGATTCGGTGACCTTAAAGCGACCGGCTCTGCAGGGACGTGGATGGGTCAAGTTTGTGCCCACGTCGAAGTTCACTCTCCTGGACCGCAAACACCCCCCCCACCCTGCCCGGAGGGGCCCCTCGCAGGCCCGCCGCTGCCGTGACACCCGCTCCCGGCCGCCCTGTCTAAGGAAGGTGCCCCTGGGAGGTGCAGAGGGGACCAAGTCAGAGACCAGCTCCCCGTGGGAGGTCAGGGAGCCCCGGCTTCCACAGAAGGAAGGAAGGTTCCGCCACCCTGTCCTGCGCCTCCTCCGAAGTAGGAAAGGAAGGAGACACCCAGGGCCCCCTGCTGGGGGGAGAGAGACCCCTTACTCCAGCCTGGGGGTCAGGACAGGAGCCACAGCCCAGCCCTCAGTCAGGCCTCCCAGCCCGGGACCCCGGGTCGCCGCCAAGGGGCCCGCTGCTGAAGGAGGGTCCCTCCTCGGCTCGGGGGGAACAGTCCCTCAGCCACCTGCCCTCGAGCTCTGGGGCTACTCAGCCCAGAGCACTGGCCCTGAAGGGAAGGTCAGTGTCCCTCCCAGCCTCGGAGAGCCTGGTTCTCCGGTGGGGCCACCGTCCTCAGGCTCTGGGCCTGGTCTCCACACTCCCGCTTCACACCCCCGGGTGGGGGGCTGCTGGGTAGAGGCTGGGGGTGGGGGGCGCGGATGGGCCCAGCGCCCAGGAAGGTAGGTTGTTGGCTGGCATCTCTCAGCACGTCCACCCTCCGGAAGCCGTGCCCGAGAGGGGGGTGGGGTCAGAAGGCAGACTGAGGCCCCCAGCTCCCGGCCCCACTTCCGCCTCGGTTTGCCGAGCCTCCTGTTCCCCTAGACAGGCTGGTCTCCTCTGAGCCCACACACCTGAGCTTGTGGCCCTGGGCTCGGGGAGCCTCCAGGGACGGAGCCAGGCCCCGCAGAGTCCTCGGTGACCAAGCAAAGGTGGTGGTTAGGCTCCGAGGAGGCTAGCGGATGCATCAGGGAGGGCTTCCTGGATGAGGTGTGCGCAGCTGCTGCCTCTGTGGCGGAGCTCTGTGTCCACTGGCCCCTTTTCTTCCCCAGGTGGCAGGGAGGGTGGGGCTCCAGTTCCAGCTGGGGTGGCCACCGGTGCCGCGTACCCCAAGGACGCCTTGCCCACTCCTGCCCCTGCCTCCCAGAGGTGGGGCAGAACTCTGCCCCCACCTCCGAGCAGAGCACAGACCGGGGAGGAGAGGGTCTCGGGTGCGACTCGGGCCGGGGTCGTTCCCCCGAAGGCCCGCGGCACAGACAGGCGTGTGCTGGCCGAGCTGTGGCCCGGGGCCGCAGTGCCAGTCTGGGCAGTGCCGGCTCCAGCCTCGCGAGGCCCGGGCCAGACCACTGCAGAGTCTGCAGGCCTCGCCCCCACTCAGCCACCTCGGCTCCCGCAGCGAATTCTGACGACGCAGTCGGAGTTCTTTCTGCAAAGGTGGCTGGGGCCCGACTGTCCTCCCCGCCACCAGCGTCCCCACCCAGCTCCAAGTCACCTGCAGCCCCCCCCCACCCCCCGCACCCGCCCTCAGACCCCGCCTGCTCACAGGTTACCTTTCAAGGTCAACCTCCCAAGGTCGACTGGGCGGGGCAGCCCTGCCCTCCTCCCACCGGCTCCTCCTCTCTCCCCACCCCCAGCAGTCCCAACCCAAACCAGCGGCTGAGCCCCCAGACCCTCCCCCCAGCAGACAGCGGCGTCTGCCCCCCCACAGTCAGCCGCAGGGTAAGGAAGTGCAGCTCGCTGGTCTTTCCTTGGCTCTGTGCCTATGTCTTCATGCCTCAACTTGGGTTAGGTTGTTGCTCAGCACGTGGGGTCCGGCCACGCAGCCCCCCATCACAGGAAGGGGCGTCACAGAAGGGAGGGCAGGGGCAGGGGAGCCGGGGTTTGGGGACTTGCATGATTCCCAAGCTCCCTCTATCCCCGGCCCCTCCTTCGGACACCGGGCAGGACCTAGTCCCCTCTGGAGGCCACCCAGCACCCCCTCCCTGCCCCCTGTCGCCTCACTCCTCTTGACCCGGCAGCCTCTCTCTGTGGGGGCCCTTCCCAACCCCCCCATCTGGCAAGTGGGAGGGGCTCAGCTGGGTTTGGGGATGGGGTGACGGGGAGGCCCCTCTCCTCGGAGGACTCCCTCCAGGAGGCCCCCGTACACAGCGGCTCGAGGGACTGGCGCTGGGAGCGGCTGTCGCCACGGCAGCAGAGCCTCCCTCTGCAGCAGGGCATGGTGGGAAACTCCGGGGAAGTGAGAAGAATGAGAAAGAGGTCGCACTAGGGAGCATCTGACGGTTCCGGCGTCCCAAGAGGATGGTGTAAAGGGACCGGCCGCCACGTGGCCATAGTAAGACCCTTTAAAGGGTGGCCGGGGAAGGTGGCCTGTGGGCAGAGGGAGAACTGGCCCTCGAGGGACCCCCGAGGAGTGAGCTCATCAGCTCAGCCTAGCAGGTGTTGCTGCGGAACACGGGGACCAGGGCGTGCGGGGCTTGGAGGGCTTGGCCGCGGATGGTGCCGCTTGTCTTGAAGAGGCAGGGTGTCAGGGGCGGCCTGCCGGAGGAAGGGGAAGGCCCTGGGGCTTGGGGTGCTGTCCCTGGGGAGGAGGCGTGCAGGAACGAGAGGAGGGGTCGAGAGAAGGGTGGGGGAGAGAGGAAGGTCGCGTCCCCAGGCCTGCAGCGACTGAGGCGCCAGTGGACAGAGTGACAGGTGGGGCTGTGTTCCATGCAGTCAGTCCCAGGGATGAGCGTGACGGGAGCGGACCTGCAGCTGTGGGTACCGGGGCCGGGGCGGGGGGTAACCCCTGGGAGAGAGCACCGGTCCTGCCTCCAGCAGCACGCGAGGGTGGGGCGGACCCTCCGTCCAGGAGGCGCCCATCACGCCTCCTCGTCTGGTGCGGAGGGGCGGGGGGGGTGAGTTCGTGCCCCCAGATTCACGAGCGGTTCTTCCCAGGAAAGCGGGGCCTCCCTCGTGGTCGGGTCACGTGCGTCTGGTGCGCCTTAGAGAGTGGCCCCAGGCGAGGACGAGGAGTTCTCAAGTGGCCGCGACCTCCTAGAAGGGGGAGGGCCTGGTGGCTCCGAGGCTTGGCACTCAAGTCCTTCCTTGGGCCCGGATCCTGGGTTTGGGCGGGATCCTGAGTGACTCATGTCACTCAGTGTCCAGAGAGGACACCTCAGGATTGGCCTCGTGCTTGGGACATCCCTGCTGTGCCCAGGTCAGGCTCTGACATGGCACCACGTCAGTCCCTTTAACCAGATCCTTACGGCCTGTCCTTTGCTGTCACAGACCCTGGCTCTGCTGTGAGCTTCCGAAGGGCTGGACACGGGCACAGGGCCTCCCGGCGAACTTCCGCTCACAACTCTTTCCCTCCACGCCCCGGAGGTGCTGTCGGCGCCGGGCCAGCCTGCCCGCTGCCTGCCCTGCTCCCAGCCGGACCCTCGCTGTGACTGCGCCGCAGCCCAGGGACCTGCCCCACCCCCCCACCCTCGCCCCTCTCTGCAGGCCCCAGGCCCGCGCTTGTTGCTCCTGCGCAGGCACACCTGCGAGGGTCTCACCTGTGATGAACGTGCGGGCCTGCGCGACGCTGCTTTTCCCCAGGTCTTCCTCACCTGCGTCGCGTTCCCTGCCCCACGCTGACACCCGAGGGCAGCATCTGGGTCCCCAAGGCCCAGCCGGGGGTCCGAGCTTCTCGCCAACCCTCCTCTGCCGGAGAACCCCGTGGGCCCAGCGCTGTGCGCAGGCCGGCTGCTCTGCTGGGGCCCCTGTAACGGGAGGGGCCTCGGACGCTCAGCCCAGCCCGGGGGTCACCGAGGGCGGGACCCTGAGACACACCAGGGGCAGGCAGGGGCCGCGTCTAGTGTCCGGCAGCCAGGCCTCCGAGTCCATTCGGCCCGCCCAGCCGCAACACAGACCCGTGCAAGGTGTGGACACCGCTGCACCCGCAGGCAGCTCTGGGGCTGGCGGGGAGACGGACAGACAGACGCACACGGGCCCTGGTGTGAAGACGGACGGACAGACGCACGCGGGCCCTGGTGGGAGGGCAACTCGGCCTCTTCGGGTGCTGGGCAGAGGGGAGAGGGAGCCAGAGGAGGCTGCTCGGGGGTGGGCGGGCAGCCTGAGGACGAGGGTGCTACCCTTGGGGCTGCCTCTCCTGGAGGAAGCTCTGCCTTCAGAGACTCCCCTCAGGTGTCTCAGCCTCTCTCTCTCGTCTGAGGGCCACTGGCTCGGGCAACTTGGCCCTGGCGCGAGAGACCACAGAAGGGTGGGCAGTGTCCCCTTCCTGAGGGTCAGCCCCAGCCAACCTGCTGCCTCCGTCCCCCGTCTCTCCCCCTGGGCCCAGGGGGCAGCCCCCCCCTCTTTAGCTCCATCCGGCCAGGAACCTGCGCTGGGCCTCACCCGGCGCCCCTGAGGTGGGCCCTGCACCTCACGCTTGCAGAGCCTTCGTCCTCCGGTGCGGCTGGCATCACGCCCTTGGGAGAGAAGGCAGAGAGCCTGGGGGGGGGGGGGCGGGGGGTGTGCAGTGACGTTGACAAGGTCACGCAGCCAGTTAGAATGGGCACCCAAAATACTGACCCCAAGAATCAGCCTTTTCCTTCGATGCCCCACCCCCCTCCCCAGTCCTCCTGAGGCCCTGGCTCCAAGCCCCCTCAGGAGGGCAGCCTGGTGCCTCAGAGGCTGAACCAGGTGGGACCAGGGACCTCTACGCAAAACCAGGAGGTTTGGAGGACCCAGCACCTGGATACTCCCTGCGCACCCCGTCCCAGCAGGCGGCCCCAGGCCCTGGGCGCCCCCCGGGCTTCGCGGGAGCTGCTGTCTCGGTCCTTTCACCTGCGCCCTCACGTCCTCCCCAGTCCTTCCCACCCTCGCCAGGCCCGGTGCGCGCCCACCCCTTTGCGCCCGTTACGGGTCCCCCAACTCATCCGCCCCTGCGTCTCTGCGCAAACACCACCCCCTCTAAGCCAGAAATAGACGCAGCCCGCGCCCCTGCCCCTCCCCGCGCGCACTCCTCCCCTGCCTGGTCGCGCCGCCTCCGCTCCCGCCTCCCTCCCTCCCTCCCTCGCAGCCGCTGCCGCAGCCCCGGCTCCAGCGGGCGGGCGGGCGGAGAGGGCGCTGCCGCCGAGCGCCCCGGGACCTGCGGGCGGGGGGCAGGCGGGGCAGGCTTCGGGGCTTCCATTCTTCCTTTGATTGATTTTTACATTTTAATTTGTGTCTCCCCGCCCGCCCCTTTCTCGCCACCCCCTCCCCTCCGCTCCACGCTTCCTCCCTCTTCCCTTTCCCTGGCTTCCTTCCCTGCGTGTCTTCTGCGCCCCCCGGCTGGGCTTGGCTTGCCTCCCTCCCTCCCTCCGCCCCCCGCCCTCCCGCTTCCTCTCCCTTCTTCCTCGGTTTCTTCCGTCCTTTCTCTCCCCTCCCCTCCCCCCGCCTCCTCCTCCCTGCGCTCCCCCGCCCGGTGCCTGCAGACGCGCGGGTCGTCCATGCGCTCCTCGCGGACAGAATGCTGGGCAGCAGCGTCAAGAGCGCGCAGCCTGAGGTGGAGCTGAGCGGCTGCGGCGACGAGGGCGCGGACGAGCCCCGGGGCGCGGGGAGGAAGGCGGCGGTGGACGGCAGAGGCATGCTACCCAAGCGCGCCAAGGCGCCCGGCGGTGGCGGCATGGCCAAGGCCAGCGCGGCGGAGCTGAAGGTCTTCAAGTCCGGCAGCGTGGATGGCCGGGTCCCCGGCGGGCCGCCCGCCTCCAACCTGCGCAAGCAGAAGTCGCTCACCAACCTGTCGTTCCTCACGGACTCCGAGAAGAAGCTGCAACTCTACGAGCCCGAGTGGAGCGACGACATGGCCAAGGCGCCCAAGGGCTTGGGCAAGGCGGGGTCCAAGGGCCGCGAGGGCCCGCTGATGTCCAAGACGCTGTCCAAGTCGGAGCACTCGCTCTTCCAGGCCAAGGGCAGCCCGGCCAGCGGCGCCAAGACCCCCCTGGCTCCGCTGGCGCCCAGCCTGGGAAAGCCCAGCCGGATCCCGCGCGGCCCCTACGCCGAGGTCAAGCCGCTCAGCAAGGCTCCGGAGGCGGCCGTCAGCGACGACGGCAAGTCGGACGACGAGCTGCTGTCCAGCAAGGCCAAGGCGCAGAAGGGCTCTGGGCCGGCGCCCCCCGCCAAGGGCCAGGAGGAGCGCGCCTTCCTCAAGGTGGACCCCGAGCTGGTCGTGACGGTGCTGGGGGACCTAGAGCAGCTTCTCTTCAGCCAGATGCTGGGTGAGTCCTGCCGCCGCCCCCTGCTTCTCCTTCCCCCCCGCCAGCTGCAAGGGAAGGTGGGGGGGAGCGCCCCCCCCGCCCCGCCCCGCCCCCGTCGGGCTCTCCCGATCTCAGGTCGGCTGGGCGAGGGTGCTGCGCCCAGATGCGCGGGGCTGGCCCCCTGCCAGATGCCGTGGCTGAAGTGCCCCCTTCTTACAAATGGCACCAGCAGGACGCCGCGCTGTCGCCTGCCTGGGGGCGGGGGGGGGGTTGGACAATGCGCTTCGGGGCCGCAGATTCTCAGAAACGGAGCCTCTTAGCTTCTTCCTCGAGTTTGAAACCCCGGAATCCTAACGCGGCAGAAGCAGGGCTGATGGCGCCTCCGCGGTGCTGCGGTCTGCCCCCCCCCCCCCCCCCCGGCGCATCCAACATCGCTGGGGGGCGGGGGGGGCGGAGCGGGGTCCCGGGGACACGTGTGCGGGAAGCAGATGTGAGGCCGCCGGCCCCGAGCGGAGCTGAGGCCCCACTTCCTCTGTGGGTCCCCGGTGGGAACACGGGTCGGATGTCCCGGGTGCGAGGTTCTGGCAAGGGGACGCGGCTGGGGCCGCAGGGGCGGCGCGCGGGCAGCTGCGCGCGTCTGGATGCGCGTCCCATACCTCCGCCCGGCTCTGGCGCAAACCCCAGCCCCCGGATTTCAGAGAGCGGGGAAAGGTCCCGGCTTTCGCCCCAGCCTCCTGGTTGACTGGGAAGCGGGCGCCCTTGGGCTAAGGGAAGCCGCCGAGCCGCGGGAAGGGAGGGACAAAGCTTGCTCAGGCGGAGGAAGCCCGGCTCCATTGTTCTCCGAGCCTGGACTTTGTGCAGAAAACCCGAGCGGCCCCGGCACTGCGCCGGCTTGCCCGGGATCCCCGGCCCGGAGAGGACAGATGGGGCCGCGCGGGACGTGGGGCCGCGGTGCCTCGGGAGCCCGCACGGCCGCGCTGGGGTCGCGGGAGGACGGCGCCGGCCTGGAGCCCGCGCGGCCACCGTGGCTCCGCGGACTTGTTGCGGTGGTTGGGATGCGGGCTCTGGACGCCCGGCGACTGAGCTTCCCGGGTACCAGGCTGGTGCCCGCCCCGCGGGGGCTGGGAAGGGGCGTTTCCGCGCGCGTGTGCGGGGGCGGGGCCGCGTCCGGGTGACCGGCTGGCGGAGGAGGGGCGGGCGGGGGTGGACGTGGACAGAGGGGTGGCGGCCTGGAGAGGGTGCAGCGGAGGAGGCCGGTCGGCCCTGCCGCAGTCTCCCGGGAGCCCCAGCCCGGGCTCGGGCCGGGGGCGAGGATCCGGAGCCTCGCGGGCGCGGGGCCTGTGGGCTTGGCACGGACGAGCAGGCTGGGGTTGCGGGTGCAGACGCCCACGGCGACCTCGGTGCTGTGCCAGCCTGTGCCCAGGGCTCCCCCGGGGGTGAGACAGACAATGAAGAGAAGCCTCCGCCTGGAGCGCGGCGGGGAGGAGAGGGGAGGGGTCGCCTGATGCAGCAGGACCGGCTGAGAGGCCTGCCCTGGACCTGGGGCGCGGGGTGACCCCTGAACCGTGGCCAGGCCTGGGGAGAGGGCGCCAGGCGGGTGGGGGTAGGGGCAGGCGGAGGAGGGGGGGGGCTGCCAGGGCGCAGGGGGAGTGAGAGGCTCAGCCCCGCAGAGGGCAGGACTGTGTTTTCAAGGTCAAGGCTGTGCCTCTTTGCGGTGAGAGCTGATCCCGCCTGTCCCCAGGCCGGGAGGTCCCAGCTGCCCCAGCACCTGGCTGCCTGGACGAGGCCTCCTTAGTGGCTTCTCAAGAGGCAGCAGCCGCAGACACTCTGACAAATGGCCCTCAGGCTGGCTGCGGTCCCCACTGCTGCTCAGCTTTGTCACCCCTCAGGGCCCACCCACGGGGGCCCCTCAGCGGCCTGGAAGGTGAGGAGGGAGCGCGCCCTCCCGCTCCCAGGGGCAGAAGGCGGGGGGCGGCAGAGCCCGCAGAGGTGTTCCAGGTTGCTGGGACCGGCCCTCTGTGAGGAGCAACTCGGCCCCCGGGGGCGGGCATGGCTGCTGTCCTGGAGCCTCCCGAAGGTGGCTGAAGACATGGGGGGTTGCTCCCTGCTGAGAGACTTGGAGTGACAGGCGCTCCCTGGTACCACCCCAGCCCGGAGAAGCTGCCAAGACCCAGTTTCTGAAGGAGGGGGTGAGGCAGCTCCGAGTAAGAGCCTTTCTGGAATGAAAGGGAACAGCCGAAACCTGAGCGCCCCTCCCCGAAATCAGCTGGGGCCCAGATGGCCCGGCGTGCTGCCTGCCCCGCCCCCGCCCCCACGCTGCTGGATCTCCAGGGTCCCAGCAGAGCGCCCCAAGAGGAACCCCAGAGAGTGGCTCCTCGGAGGAGCTACTCGCAAGGCCACCCAAGGGTGGCCGCCCGAGAGCGCGGCCTGTCCCAGGCAGAGAGGCCTCTGGGCCCAGCCAACTGAGCCTCCAGCAGCAACGCCCAGCCCCCGCCTGGGAGCCGTGAGCTTCGTGACCTCCTCCAGAACCCAGTGTCTGTCATGTTGTGAGTGGAAGGGACCCTGCCCAGGCCCCTCCTCACTGACAGGGCCTGGGGATCGGGGCAGAGTCGTGGCCGGACCTCGGAGCTGCCCCGGGCTGTGGGAGGAGAGGCCACTGTCCCCGCCACCTCGGCCCAGGGCCAAGGATCCTGACTTCCATCTGTCAGCTCCCCAAACGTTTCCCCTCTAGCCTCCCAGGAAAAGGGGCGAAGGAGGGCAGCGAGGCAGCCCCAGGTCAGGGTGCAAAGGGGCTCGGGACGGTGTCGGTGCCGCACCCTCACCAAGGTGTCGGGCCCAGGCCAGGGGTTGCTGTAGCAACAGCGAGGCCCTCGGAGGAGCCAGCCGGGTCTGGTCTCCCAGCCCAGTGGTGGGGGTGGGGTGAGGGCGGATCGGCACCGTGGAGGGTGTCCCGGGACGTGTGAGGAGCGGAGGGGACACACGGGTTTGAAAGCAGCCTTTTCTTTCTGTCCGTGTCCTGGGGGTGGCCGGGCGGTCCGGGGTCGCCGATATGCAGGGCAGACAGGTGAGCTGTGCCGGCACCCTCAGGTCAGACACTCCGCACGGTGAACCACGCACGGCCCCCCCCCCCGGGGTCCCCGAGACCTAGCAGGAGACTGGGGCTCACTGCTCGCTGCCCACCCAGCCCCGCCCCCCGCAGAAGCTGGAAAACCTTTGCCAAAGCCAGGCTGGAGGCGGGGCGGCAGGCGGGCCCGGAGGGCGCACAGGAACCGCCTCGGGCTCCTCGCGCGGTGAGGCGTCCTCTGCCCGGAGCTTGGCCTCCAGGGGCACCTGTGTTTTCCCAGCGGGTCCCCAGGCTCCGTGTCCGTGTCCGGCAGGGGCTGGCCCAGGTCCTGCTCCTGCCGGTGGGCGGGGCCTCCTTCGGACCTGTGAGCCAAAGCCCCTCCCCTGTCAGCAGGGCCGTGGGGACTCTGCGTCCCGGGGGAGCCGTGGCTGGACGAGGGGGTGCCGGGGCAGGTCCTTGGCAAGGGGAGGTGGTGCAGGTGGCACACGAGGGCCCCGAGCGTCTCTGAGAACCCGCCCGGGGGGAGCCGGGGCGGGGCGGGCACGGGGCGGGCAGCAGGGCGCAGTCCCTGGAAATCCCGGGCTGTTTTCGGACACCTTCCTCCTGTTCCACATACGTCGCCCCCCCCCCCCCCCACATCTGAAACCGACTCTGTCTGACCTGCCCCAGCCCTGGGCCACCAGCACCCGACACGTTCTCCTCGGCTCGCCTCTCGGGTCGCCCCTCCCCGCACCTGTCCGTCTGCACGGGTGCCGGCCCCTCGTGGCCTCTGACCCCAGGGAGGCAGGTGCGGGTGGGGCTCAGCAGGGGAGAGCCCCGAGGGCGCCTTCCCGCAGCTCAGCACCCGCCTTCTCCTTCGGCTGCGTGTGGCGGCGTCTCCCTGCGCAGCCTGGCAGTGAGCCCCCCCCTTTCTTCCGTGCAGAACGCGCCACCCCTCACCCGTCCCTGGCATCTCACTGAGCACAGAATGGTTGAGCCACCCACGTAGAACCGAAATGAATCCCTCTGTGGCACCGTAGGCAGGTGGGTGTTCTGTTTACATGCTCCTAGTGACAGCGCGCTCACTACCTTATTTTCCTGGAAAGCGCTCATTATTGGAAAGCCGGGAGCGCAGATGCTGTCTCCTGAAAGTGTCCGCCTGTGGTCCAGACCTGCTGCCTCTCACAAACCCCCTTTCCTGTGCCAGAGGCCAGAGCCCTGTCCATTCTCTGCCCCGTCTTTCCTTTTGAAATAAGGCGATGGAAGGAGGAGCCAGACCTGTTCCCCTCATCCCTGGATCCGGTCTTGTCCAGCCCCCACCTGCACCTCCCCCCCTCTTCCTCACGTCTGCACCCCAGCACCTGGCTGAGTTCCCTCCTGGCCCAGCCGGGCCCTCCTCCCTCCGCCTAGAAGCCTGGGTCAGCCGCCAGTGGAGGGGAAGTTCGAGCCACGTGCTTCTCGCTGGCACGGGCTGACCCCCTGCACAGCCCGTTCGGGTTACCCAGATGTGTTTGCTGTCCTGGAGCCCACGGCCTTGCGGCCCTGCCCAGGAGCCCTGGGAGCCCCAGTCAGCGCGCACGGCCAGCGCTACCCCCCACACCTGCCCCGAGCTGTTGCCTCTGGGCCCTGGGCCTCCTTTGCGGGGAGGAAATTTGAGCCTGCAGGTCCTCTCTGCCTGTTCCAGGAGCCCCCGCCGAGTCGGGCGCAGGCCCCCCCCCAGGAGCCGCGTCTGTCCCCCAGCTGGAGGTGGAGGGAGGATCGGATGTGCCTGGCGGCTGCGCGCCAGGTGTGTGCTCAGCGGGAGCGTGCTGGATGCGGCGGGGGCTCGGGGCGCCTCGTCTTTTGCCAGCACCCCTGCTCCAGCACGGCGAGGGGCAGAAGGAGGTGCCGGTCCTGGTGCCGCTGGGGGTGGGAGCCCGGAGCTCAGGCCACCTGTGGTGCCAGGCCCGGCCCCGGAGCTTCGGCTCCGGGGGACTCCCCGCTCTCGCTGCCAACCCCGCCGCCCTTGTCATCCAGCCCGTGACACTCGGCCCTTCTCCGGCTCGGCTCCAGCCCAACCTCGGCCAGGCGGCCAGGGCCCGCCCGGCCGGAGCCACCCTGGCTCTGTTTTGGACCCATGCATTCCGTGGCCACAGGGCGGGCGGCAACTCCGCAGAGCTGGCTGATGGCTGAGCAGCGTCTCCAGGTGATGCCGACCCGTCTCCCCGAGAGAGGCCAAGCACTTTCTCCAGAAGGTGGCTGTGTCAGAACGTCGTAGGGTGACGCTCGGGGCCACGGGCTGTCTGGAAGTGACGGGAAGGCCGGGCAGAGGCAGGAGGATGAACTGGGGCGGGCGGGCGGGCACCGTCCACCAGGGCCCCTTCTGCTCCCGTTTCCGGGCCATTGCAGGCAGGGGCCCCGCCCGGACCAGGGTGAAATGGTCAGCGTCCTCATTTCCAGGCAGGCTCGGGGACTCAGGCCCAATCCAGAGCTTGGCCCCCGGCCCGTCTATCCGCTTTGCACCCCGGGGCCCCCGTCCCAGGTCCTTCCATTGGCCGAAAGCCTCCTGGCGTTCCGGAAAGGTCCTCCCAGGGCTGAGGCCTGAGATCCTTCCTGGTGGCCTCTCTTCACACAGCTGGGAGGACATCTGGGGAGGAGTGAGGCCAAGACAGCCTGGCGCCCTCCCTGATCTGGGGGGGGGGCAGGTGCACAGCTGGGCGGGGGCGGACCCCTGTTTCCCACCAGCTGAGGCAGGGCGGGGGCCAGGGTGCGGGCGGGGGAGGGCCGTGCCTTCGGGTGGGGTGTCGGACGGGGGTGGGATCCGGCCCCACAGTCTCCGGGACCTCGGGTTTCCAGCTGAGCGGGCGTCTCTGGGCCCCAGTCCTCGGGTCCCCAGCTCCTGACTCCAGCTGCTGGCAGCTTCTCCGGCTGTCCGAAGTCCCCCCCTTACTCTCTCGGGGCCCTGGGAGGAAGGGCACAGACCGTCAGGGTCACGCGCACCGGTGAAGGGCGCCGACGGGCCCAGGGGCCGCGTGGCCTCTGGGCTCCCAGACCACCTGGCCCCTCCGAGCTTCGGTGCCTCCCCTGCTCACCTGCCAGGCGGTGGCTGCCCACCCGGGCGCCGGGAGCCACCGAGCGCTGCGTCTGCGCCAGGTTGCAGGTGCACACCTGCCCACCTGGGTGCAGCGCCACGGTCAAGAGAAAGCCCTTCCGTCCGTCGGCCTGGCCACGAGATTTTGGGGCGGCAGTTTTACTCTCTGGCTTCTGACCACTTCTGACCGTGGCTGGTGTCCGTTTCGATGCTCTGCGGCCGTGTAAGGAAGTGGAGGAGCAGTGTGCCCGGGTAGGGGACGCTGCGTCCCTGTGGGTGGGGTCGGAGGCCGTGGGAACAGGCCCGGGAAGGGGGGCCGGAGGCTTCAGCCCCACCCCCACCCCCCCGCCGTCTTCACCCAGCGCCCGGCCCTCCGTCTGCCTGTGGGGAGGCCAGCTCCCCGCTTTCCCTCGCTCTTCGCACGTTTGGGGACTGCAAACTGACCCTAGCGTCAGCCTGAGCCAGACGGAACTGGAAGGGAATCTGTCCCCACACCCACTGCCGTTCTCCCTCCTTCCAAGGGAGAAAATATTGCGCCTCCTCTCAAGCAGCTCTGTGTGTAGGGAACCAGTCTGGGAGGAAGGACAGATGGGGTGGGGGATGGGGTGTGCGCGGCCGTCCCTGACGCGGGGCCAGGGGAGAGTGAGCGGGAAGGGCCGAGGCTCGAGGCTCGGCTCGGAGGCTGGCGGGGACGACAAGTGAGACCTCGCTGCTGGTGCCCGACCCCCGGGTGGCGACGCCCAGGGCGCGGTTGCTGGAGGGAGTCCCCCACCTCATCGGCTATAAAGGACTCGCCGGAAAACCTGGGCCCTGGGAGCCCACCGCCAGAGCCGGCTGCCCCGGGGGTGCCCGGGGACCGACAGGCGAGTCCTGGGCCCGCACCAGGACCTCTGCCCACTGGCCAGTGGGCGGCAGGACGCTTCCGAGTGGGGCGAAGAGCCTGACTCTGGTCTTTAAGAGAAGACGGTGCTGGTGGCCGTTTTAAACCCCACCGGACACTCGGCGGAAGGAGCGTGCCCACGTTCGCTGCTTCCTCGCGAGCTTGCGGCTCTGGGCTCCGGGGGCTGCAGCCGCAGAAGTCTGGAAGACCGGCTTCCGAGCGCAGCTCCGAACTCGGGGTGGGCTGCGAGTCTTAGATGCGAGCCCAAGGCCTGGTCTGCAGCCTGTGGGCCGGCCGGCGGCCGCAGATGGGGGAGCGGCCGGGGCGCCGTGGGAGGCCCGGGCACAGATTGCGGTTCTGCTGTCTTCTCCCGGCGCGGCAGCAGCCGGCGGCGCGGGGGCGAGGGGTTGTGGGGCTGGGGTATGCACACCCGCTCCCCGCGGGCTGGGCCTGCAGCCCCCCAGACCGCGATTCGCCCTCCCAGCCTAGCCCCTCATCACAGCTGGGCGTGCAGAGCTCCTGGCCGTGGGCCACACCCAGCTCTCGGCGCCTTCCCTGAGCCCGAAGCAGAAATTTGATGCTAGGGGACAGGCTGTGCCCTTGGCCTGCAGCCTCCCGGGCAGGAAGGACCCAGTGGACAAGCCGGGGTCCCCTGGGCTGTGGAAGTGGGGCGGCCGTGGGCCCAGCAGGGGCCTGGACGGCGCCGTGGACCGGGAGCTGCACGAATGTGGGGCCACCTGAGAGTGTGAGCACTGAGATCGCTCGGCGCAGGGGGCCGGGGCCTGGTACAGGTGGAGGAGGACCCGGGAGAGAGGGCTGGGCGGGCGGCAGCAGCTTGGAGAAGGAAGTCAGGCCGCGTGGACCTGGCCAGCAGGGTCTGGGAGTGGGGACCAAGGAGGAGGGCGAGCCTGGGCCCATGGTCCCCAGCTCCTGCCACCCCTGCGCCCACAGCAGCCCAGGCCTCCGCCCTCCTCCACTCGGTCTTGGGAGCCTCGTGTGACGGATAAAGTCCAAGGACCCTCCTCAGTGGTGGACTCAGAGCCCAGTTCAGTCGCTATGGCAACTCTCTGGCTGATAGGGACTTCGGTTGCTATGGAAACTTGTCTGAAACCAAAAAGTATTTTGGGGGAGGGGTTTTGGCAGAGGAAGGATGGTGGGGACCATCTGTGGCCGGCGTCACACTGCCCAGGATCCTGTGTTTCCTGCTCAGGTCCCCGCAGAGGGTGGGGCTTCTCCAGGACCCACCCCTGGGCTCTCGGTGGCATCAGGGCCTCAGAACAGAACTTATCTGTTCTCTCTGGGGACCGTCCGATAGCACCTCTCAGTGCCCGGTGTCCTCCTTGATGCAACTGTGAAAGCAGCCAAGCTGACGTCCCCCGGCTGCCTGTCCCCCGAGTCCCCGAATCGCCCACACATGCCGTTTCCCTGTGACGGAGCCCTTCCCACCCCAGGCCGGGACCGGCCAGCCTCAGCTTCCTGGCTGCCACTGGGGGTGGAGGGCTACACGTCCCCACTTCTCCGGGACACCCGGAAGCGCCTGCGCCCTGTGATGCGGGCTCTCGGAGGCCCCGGGACGGCGGTCCCGCCTGGCGTGTGCCCAGCTCTTTTCTCTGGGTGGGACGGTGCACTTTAGGGACCCAGCTCTGCCCAAGGCATTTCTCTTGTTGCACGACTCTTGTTACAACCCCCCTCCCCACACACTCGGAGCCACCTGGGCTTGGAGTCCTCCTGGGGCTTTGAGCCCCTGGAAGCAGCTTCTGCAGCTGGAAGTCAGGAGAGGGGCCTCAAGGAGGGAGGCGATGAGGCAGCGTTCCGTTGGCCCGGAGTCTCGGCCCCGGAGCCTCCAGCCACGCTGCGAGGGTGCTCCCGGGTCCCCGTGGGCCTCCTTTCCCACCCCGCGGGGGACACGATTCCCGCCCCTCTTCCCAGATGGGTCCTTGCCGGGGTCCTGGGGGCCTCCAGCCAGCGCGGAGTGACAGGAAGCTGCCCAGGGTCCCCAGGGCGGTTCGCAGGGCCACTCTCCGGAGACGTTGTTGTCTGGTGGCCGCCACCTCCCCTGCCACTTGAGGGGGGGCTTTGCCTCCCTCCGGAAAGCCGCTTCCTGCCGCCCGGCTGAGCCCGGCCGGCCCGGCCCGGGGCTGCGCTGCGCCCTTTCTCCCACTTCGCTCCGCCCAGGCCTGCGACGGGCTTCCGGGCACCGCACCAGCTCTGCCCCCGTCCTCAGGCTGGGCGGCCGGACCCTCGAGGGGAGGGGGGAGTCTGGGAGCCTCGGAGAGGGCGAGGGGGGCCCACGTTATGGGAGCTGCGGGGACAGCAAGGGAAGGGTCTCCCCTGGGCGGTCAAGGCCAGGGCCCCGGGGTCTCGCGTGGTCCTCCCGCAGCCCAGCAGCCCCACCGGAAGGCGAGCCCAGACTCGGGGCCTGCAGCCCAAACCCTTTCTGGGCCCGGCGGGCCTCTCCTGACCGTCGGCAGCCAAGCACCTTTATACCGAAGTAATTAGGCGGTTGATAGCCACGCCAGGCCCTGCGTTCCCAGCTCCGCGCACTGAGCGCGGTAGACTGCAGGTCAGCCCGCAGACCCAGGCCCGCGGTGGCCGTCCTGTTTCGGTTGCCTGCACGTCAGCACCGTTTTAATTCCGAGCCTCACTCGCTGGAGCGGAGGGACATGTCCCGTCGGGATGGCCTCGGCCCTTTCCTGACCGCCAGGCCTGGGGGCTTGGCTGGCCCTGCAGTGGTGCCGCCTGGAGGCCCGCAGCTGGCCCAGGGACCAGTCCAGGGCCACAGTCCAGGGGCCTCTTTGCGAAGCCTGGGGAGCCTGTGCCCAGGGTCCCCTCCCCTCTACGCTGCTCCACCCTCCCCCACGGCGTGGGGACTCGCCGGGCTGCCTGTGTGGGACCCGCAGCTCTTCATCTCTCGCTCTGGAGAGCCCGGTCCCTCTCCGCTTCTCGGAGGCGGTCGGTCTCTTCTTCCCCTCAAATCACCTCCCTAACAGCCCGACGCTTGCGCCAAGTTTCCGGCGGGTTCTGCTTCCTCCCCTAACCAACATTCGTGAAGACAGGAGATTCGTGACCTGGGGACCTGCTCAAAATGAGGCCCAGGGACCGTGCAGGGAGAGACACGGCTGGTTAGGTGTCTCGGGGCTGCACCCTGCCCCAAGCACCTCCCCCCTCCAACACACACACACACGCACACACACACGGCTTGAGGGGCGCCTTCCTCTTGCGAGGCTGCAACCCTGCCACACCCAGCTCGCTGGGCCGCCCTGATGCCTGTCCATCGTCCACAGTGGCGCTGCCCGCCTCCCTAGCTTCCTCCTCTTCGTCCTCCTCGTCCTCCTCGTCCTCGCCCAAACCATCTGCCAGCACCTCCCCAGGGAGTTCTTGCTAGTTGACCTTAAAGGTGAAAGGCCCTGAGGTCAAAGAAGTCTAGGGAGCTCTGGGCTGGAAAGGGTTAAGCAGGGCTCTGCACTGCAGGGTTTCTCCGAGTTTCCCTCTGCTGGGGGGCTTCGGGACCCCCTGCAGTGCGTGTCCACGGGCGCGTCGCCCCAGAATGCCTCGCGGGGCTGGGGGCCCCGGACCTGGGTTTGCAAGCCGGGCTCCTTGCTCCTCCCAGAGTCCGCCCCGGATTTTCTGCTGTCTTGGGCGAAGCCACGTCCTCAGCGGAGAACGCCTGCTTCCTCTGTGACCACCTATAAAAACCCTGCCCAGCCTACAAAACTGTGTTTGCGACGGTGCCCCGCCCCTGACCGTGAACCTCTCCTGGGTCTTCTGACCCTCTCCGGCAGCACTTCGGACGGCAGTTGAAACTCTTCGTTCTGTGTTCTGCCTCGTCAGGCAAGCGGTCCCCCGCCCTCTCCCCGTCGGGCTGAGGGCCTTGGGGGGTTTCTTCAGTGTCTTCTACATGATGTGGGGGCACAAATGTGCTTGCCGTTGTGAGTGTGTAGAACACAGAGTCTACTTTGCATTGTGGTTTATTCGTTGTTGCCTTATTTTCCATACAAGCAGCTGTAAACCCACTTTTGCCCACCCTGTCTACCCCCCGGCCAGGCCTCACAGTCGTCGGAAGGGTTTCCGATAAATTGTTAACGTTTAGAATCGCTGTAGAACTGCCGCAGGGTGGCAGGGAGGTTCCAGCGGGTTGTCCCATGGCCCCGGCCCAGGCCCCGCTGTTGCTGACGCCTTGTGTTACTCGGATACATTTATAGCAACTTCAGGCCCATGCTGATACACTGTTGCTAACTCAAGCTCCTGCTTCATTTGCATCTTCCTAGTTTTCGCCCGATGCCCTCTTCCGCCCCCGGATCCCATCCGGGAGGCCACTTCCTCTGTGGTCATCAGCTCCCAGGCTCCTGTGGCCTGGGACAGCTTCTCGGACTTCCCCTGTTGGTGGAGACCTGGACAAGTTCGAAGGGGGTGGACGCTCGCCAGGGCCTCTGGAGAAGGCCCCCCACGAGGGCTTTGTCTGGTGTTTTGCTTGTGGGGAGACAGGACCGAGACAGGCTCGGGGGACGAAGAGCCCAGAGGAAAGGTGTCACTCTCTCGGCATCGACATCGAGGGAAGGGTGCACCCACCCATTGTCCGTGTTGACCTGGGGTGCCTGCCAGACTCCCCCACAGGCTCTCCCCCCCTCCCTGGGGGCCCCCTCACAAGGAGGGCGCGGGTCTCGGATGTAAATCCTCCCCCAGTGTGGGAGGGTTGGGTGTTCGCAGCCGTTCATTCCCTCAGACACCTGCGTGCTCGCCGATGCTCGCTCAGAGTTCGAGTTGGGCTCTGACACCACACCGTGTCGTGTCCCGTGTGCCACCCTTCGCTTTGGGTCCCACACGAGGCCCCAGAGGCACCTCGCGTGTCCCCCGCCCCCTCCCAAGGACCAGGCGTCTCCCCAGGGAGCGCGTGTCGCCTCCATTGGAGGTGGTGGTAGAAACCCAGCTCGGACTGCTGGGCTGTCCCTGCTGCCCCGACCTCCGACGGGCAGAGCGAGCAGACAGACCCGAGTGTCCGCGCGCGGGACTGTGTTTAATACCATCGACAGCGTAAACGTCAGCTCACACTCACACTCCAACTCCAGTCTGGTGCCACGGGCTTCTTTCTCGGCTTCCTTCCTCCGTGCAGCTCTTTAAACCCCGTTTCTTCTGAGCTGCCCTCTCCAAGGCCGGGCCAGACTCTCCTCTGGAGGCTGAGAAACACTGTAGCAACCTGGCGATGTCCGTTACATTTGAGTGGGGGGTGCCCGCCCCCTGCCTTCCCAGGACCGTGAGCACATCGGCTCACTGCCCCCAGGGACACTCTGCGGGGAGCAGCCTCACCCCCCCCCGCCCCCCTGCCCAGGCCAAGCTGTCTGGCCCGTGTTTGGGTGTTTCTCTCATTTCCTCCTGCAGCCGAGACTTCCTGGTGTGAGGCCAGCCTGTCTGGGACCCGTTGCCGCTGGCGGCAGGACCTGCGGGGACAGCCCTGCCTGTGCCCCTTGGCTTCCTTCCCGTGGTGACAGGGAAGGCACGCACGGGTTTCTGGACAGTCCTCGAAGACACGGGTCGTTTTACCGATGGGGAGCAGGCCCAGGGAAGGGCCAGTGAGGGGCGGAGCCAAGAGCAGCGCCCAGGCCCTCCGGGCTCTTGACGTCCGCCCTGTGTCCATCCGTCCCCCCGTGTCCATCCGTCCCCCCGTGTGGGCGCCCTGGGCCTGCGCTGCGACGGCGTCTGACAGACACCTGAGGGGTCCTCAGCCTCGGGGGCCCGAGGCGAACCCCGTGAGATGCCCCGGAACTCTGGGCCGGCCTGCTGTCTTCGGACTGGCGTACCTGGAGGGGGCGAGGGCCTGAGACGCTGCCGCAGGTCGACAGTCCCAGGTGTTCTCGGCTCACGGCTTTATTCCACGCCTGCCTGGGGCCCTGAGCCCTGTCCTTGGGGGGGGGGGTCCTGTCACTCCCGAGTGGCACCCTGCCTTGTCTCTAGCACCCGATCCCACCCTGGACCTGCTGGTCTCCTCACT
Source organism: Glossophaga mutica (assembly GCA_039655065.1). NCBI lineage: Eukaryota > Metazoa > Chordata > Mammalia > Chiroptera > Phyllostomidae > Glossophaga > Glossophaga mutica. The sequence continues at coordinate 66,781,135 of CM077314.1, forward strand.
CCCCCCGCGAGCTCCTCCCAGGCAGCCGCACCTGCGCCCCGAGTCCCCACGAGGACCCCCGCCCCAGGGGTGGGCACAGCCGTCCGATAAACTCTGGGACGCACGCTCTCCAAGGTCAGAGCTTTGTGTGCAAGGTCAAGGCCGGTTTGCGTATTCGGGGGCTTTGTGTTCAGGGCGGCCCTGGCGTCTCCTCACCCATCACCCCCTGCTGGACTGAAACACCTGTGAAGTCGTTGCGAGAGGCATTTGCGGTCCTCGCGTCTGCGCCCTGCCCCGCCCCTCCCGCATCCGTCTGCTTCTTCCAGTGGCTCCTGGAGGCAGGCTCTTCTCCTAAGGAGCCCTTCAGCGGGCTTCCTGGAGGTGGTGTCTCTCCTTTTCCTTCTGGAGAATAGCCGCCTCCGGTCCAGCGTCCAGTGTCGTGTCCCCCCTCCCCGCCCACCACCCGCCAGGAAGCTGGGGAGGCTGGAGGGGGCCCCTTTGTCACCCCTTCCAAAGCTCCTTCCTGGTGTGAAAGGCGTTTTGCGATTATGCTTAGTGACCCGTTAACAGAACTCTTTCCGCTCCTCGGGCACTCCGCCCGCCCCCCCCCCCCCCCGGGCCTTCTCTTTCCAGCCTTCGGAAGTCTCCATAAGCAAGCGGCCTCCGGCGAGGTCTCCTTGGCCAGTACTCTATAAAGGGCGCCACAGACCCGCCAGCCAGGGACCCTCGATGCAGGGCGGGAGGAGGCGGCGGCAGGTGGGGTGTGGGGCTGGGGGAACCTCTCCTGCAGGAGGGGATGCGGAGGCACATGGCGGCGGCCCCCCCATTCCTCAGAACCCAGGAGGACTTCCTGGGGAGAGTGGGGTGGCTTGAAGAACTGCTGGACGAGGGTGTGGGGAAGGTTCTGAGAAGGGGTAACGGTAGACGTGGGATGTGAGCCGTGGTACCATTTCTCTGGATAAAGGGTCCCACGTGGACCACGTCACCAGAGCGGAGCCCACACTTGGCCGCCGTGGTATTTACATCCGGCTCGCTGTCCAAGGCCCGAACTCCTTTCTGTGGGCTGCGCACGCCGGGGCCGAGGCTCCGACGGCACTGCCGCCCACCCCGGCAGAAAATAATTATCCAGGGGATTCCGGGAGCCAGCGTAATTAGTCCAATTAATCTCTAGCGAGGAATTATTCTGCCCGATAATGGTCCTCGAAGCGAAGGGTTCGTGAGCGTTCCTGGCCGACAGCAGGAGTCACGTGTCCTTCTGTCCCTCCCCCGTCCCTGACACGCTAGGACGAGACTGGCTATCCCCTTGATACATTCCGTCTCCATGAGCAAGGAGCCGCCTAAGGGAGCCGCAGACCCCGGAGCTGGGGCTGCTGCTGGTGTGGCCAGCTCACCCCGGACCTGGACTGTGGGGCCTCAGTTTACCCGGCAGAAACTTGGGGAGAGTTGGGTGTGAGTTTGTGACCAGCCAGCACGGAAGCAGGGCGTCTCCGTGGCTGCCAAGCAGCAGTCCCAGCACGATGGGAGCAGGCGGCTTCCCCCCCGCCCCGCCCCCCTCGAACGCTAGGGCCAGGGTCGTCCCCTCTGTCTGGAGCTCCACCTGGTGGAGGTGCTGATGGCCAGGTCCAGTGCGGCCCAGGCAGGGAGTCCCGCCCACCTTCCTGACCCGAATCCCAGCCCTACTTGACTTTAGGCGGAGGTAGGAGGGATCCCTGGGGTGTCGGGGAAGCTCTGCTGGGGGTCTCGGAGCAGCAGGGCGGGGCCCGTGCCCCTCCCCGGAGAAGTGAGTGCCGCACACGGGTGCAGGCCTCCACAGCCTCCCAGGGTCGGAGAGGCCGCGGCGCAACAGTGGGGTCGGCCTCCGCCCCGCCGACCGCTGGGGCCAGGGGAGGCCGCTGTGTGGCGGGCCGGCCGATGCACGGCCGGTGTCGGGTGACACGTCTGATGCCAGCAGCTGCCTGTCCCGGGTCTCGGCTGTCACACACACGCCCCCGGACGTTTCCAGCGCCCCTGGCGGGCACGACCACCGGTGGTCAGCGGTCGAGTAGTCCCTAGGGGGCGCCAGCGGCCTGCTCAGCCCGGCGGAAGCGGGCGCGTCTTGGGCTAGAGGAGCGGTTTTTCTTTTTCTTCAGTCGGTTCAGCTCTCCGTCCCTGGAGCCTTGCCCGGTTCTTGGCACCAAGAGGAAGCTCAGAGTCTGCTCACTGAGCAGATAGATGGATGGAGGGTGGACGAGGAAGGGCGGGCCCCACGGAGAACGGGGCAGTCACAGCGCCTGGGTGACAAGACCAGCAAGGGCACCCGGGGGCGGGAGGGCGGACGGGTCCAGGCCGCCTGCTCGCGGTCCCAGGGACGAGGAGCCGGGCTGGGGCCCGGGCACCTCTGACACCAGGGGGTCCTGTTAGGAGACTCTCGGGAAGAGGGGAGGGGGTGGGCCAGCGTGGATACGGCTCCGCCTGTGGGAGAGGAAGTAAGCCTGGCGCTCCGTCACAGACTCCTTCCTGGGGAGCTTGGACTTGACCTTGGAAGATAGCTCAGCACAGCCCTCCCAGAGTCACTGCCGTCACCTGGAGTCGCGCAGCCTGTGTCACTGCGTCCCACCCCGGACTCCGTCCTGAGACCTGACGGCAGAGGTGGGCGGGGCATCCTGCCTGCAGCCCGACCCCCACGGGCGCGGCCCCGCTCTGCAGCCCCGCTCTGCCGGGCTCCCTCTCCCTTCCCGTGGCCCCGCCCCGTTCCTCCTCGGCCGTGGGGTTGCTCCGTGGCTCTGCCGCCGTCTCCTGCTCCTCGTCCGCTCGCAGATCTCGGGCCAGCCCGCGGCTGTTGCTGCCCGGCCCTGGGGTCGATCTCGCCGCCGAGCGAGGCCCTGGGGAAGGGCCGGGGGCCAGGAGCCGGGAGCCGGGTGCTGGGCGGAGGCCTTCCGAGTCCGGAACCTGAGTTGTGCCGTTTTCTCGCTGTGCGTGAAGAGTCGAGTGTCTGCCTGCCCCCCCGAACCGCAGGCCCCTTGGCAACAGGGCTGTGTCAGGGCCTGGAAAACGCAGGAAAGCCCTCCCGGCGGGTCCCTGATCCGCCCCAACAGCAGTTCTGGGGCCAGCGGAGTCCTTCCCTGCGACCTGCGACCTGCGACCCGCTCCCCACGAGGGGGACCGAGGCGGAGTCGGTGGGAGGCTTGCGGAAGCCCACCACGTATGACCGGAAGGTCAGGTGTTCGCAGGGCAGCCCCGCGAGCAGCGGCCATCTCAAAGTCTACCTGCCCCCAGGACCTGCGGCGGAGCCTTGGATTCGGCAGCCGCGGGGACAGAACGCAGGGAAACGGGGTCCCTGCCTCTGGGGTCGGCCAGGCACGGGCAGAACCAGAAGCGGGCAGAGGAGCCGCTGCCGGCCTCTGAGACAATAGGCTGGGAAACGGGGGTGGGAGGGGTGGCCTCCCAGCCCATCTGTGAGCCGGGAGGCCCAGCAGGTAGGACAGGTGGGCTGGGGCGGGGGAGGGGCGCCACCAGACTCCGGGCCCAGGGGGCGCACACGTGTGGCCGGGTTCTCGGAGGGCCTGCGCCGGGCGCTGGCACCGAGGGTGGGTGGCATATGGTCCCTGCCCCGGAAAGGCGGAGGTGACAGCAAGCGAGACTAGAGGCGGAGTACAGATCTGTCCCAGGCTCCGCGGGGACTCACAGCCGAGCGACCTCCGCCGAGGGGCGGGGCCTGCGCGCTTCTCCCGGGGCCAGCGTTGCTGGCTCGTGGGTCACGCCGTGCCCGGGCGCCTGCTGCGTGTCCGTGACCAGCGTCGAGGGTAATGGGGGCGATGAGACCAGCGGGGACCGGGGGCCGTCCCGACACAGGGGGTGCGCGCGTGGGCACAGACTGCCCCACGTGGCTGGCGGAAGTCTTCCCAGGGGAGGGGTGACTGGGGCAGAAGCTGCTCCGGGGGGCAGGGGTGGGAAGGGAGGCAGCTGCGACCCGGCGTGGGTGGAGGGACAGCGTGGGGGAGTCACGGAAGGTGAGGCCAAACACCCACTATCCACTGGAGGGGCCTTGAACACCAGGCCCGGGGCGTGCATGTCCTCGGAGAGACCCTGAAGTCTTGTGCCGCAGGGGCCCACGGCGGGTGGGGGGCCGATCCTCAGACCCCTTGGGCTGAGGGACGGGGAGGGGCCTGTCTGAAGCCGCCTGAGCCGTGACCCGGCCTCCAGCCGGGGCCTGGCTCTCCTGTGCAAAACTCTCCCCCGGTGCGTCCCCCTGGCGTCCCAGTGGGGGAAGGGACAGGCGCAGACATCCATTCGCTCAAGTCTGCTGCTTTCCGGTCCCCAGGAGCATCCTCGGCCGAAGTTCCCATGGCAACCGACGGCCAGTGCCGAGAGCGGGAGAGCTGCAGGCCTGAGTGTCGCTGAGGGCATGGGGGGCGGGGCGCAGGTCCTTGTCACGCAGGGACGCCAGGACACCTTCGGGCCGAGGACCCCCTCTGTCCACTGAAGGGGGAAGAAGCAGTGAGCTGGCTGGAGGGGCAGCTGGCTCCCCTTCATCTCGTTAGAGATGACGACCCCAAGGGGCACGGGGCAGGGGTCACCAGCTGCCAGGGCCTCTGGCCCAAGACGGGCTGGGAATCCCTTGCAGGGAGAGCACAGCAGCTGCCGGGGGGTGGGGGGAATCCCGGGGGGGGGGGCCTGGTGGGCCGCCGTCAGCCGCCCCCGGGAATAGCTCGCCCTCTGACCAGCATCGGAAGCTGATCGGCAGCCCCGTCGACAGCCAGGAGTCCGTGTTCAGCGTGTGCTTTGTCCCTGAAAACCGAGGATGGGCCCTGCCTGGGGCCCCAGACGGGCACCCCGGGGTCAGAGTCGGGGTCCAGACCCAGGCCGAGCGGCACGCCGGTGTCCGCAGCCTCGCCGTGAGCTGCGCCAGCTGCCGGAGGTGGACCCACAGATGAGCCTGATGCTGCCAGGCCGGTCTGCGCGTGTCCCCTCCCAGACCCGCCCGGCCCGAAGCTCTCGTTCCTCTTGCCCACGCTCTCCACCCCGGCGGCTCCGCCCTCTCCTGGCCTCCGCCCAGACCCTCGCAGCCCGTCCAGGTCCCCAGCTGCGGCCTCCGCCCGAAGGTCTCCCCAGAGCTGGCTGCACCTGGTCGCCCTTCCTGAGCATGTGGCCCCCTGTGCAGCCCCCTCTCAGCCCTGTGGGGTTCTTCCGGGAACCCCCCGCTGGCCCTCGGGGATGCCTCGGGGTGTGGGCAAGGGGCTGGGTGTGCCCTCACTGAGCGTCGATGGGGCTTTAAAGCTCGGGGGCCTGGAAGGCTTTTCCGTGGGAACCTGGCCACGTCCACATGGTGACTAATCCCGGGCTGCCTGGTGGCCGAGGCCCAGGGCCAGGGCCTCCGTGGGCCGTGTGCAGGCCTGGTTGGCGTGGCCGAGGCCCCCCCACTCCTCTTCCTGGCCCTCTGACCCTCCCGGGGTGTCACTCTGATAGGGGTCCAGGGCTCCGCAGAGGGACCCCCACCCTTGCCCCACCCCACCTGTGGCCTCTGGTTGGGGCCCAGGCTGCTCTTGGGGAAGAAACCCAGGACTTGGCTGCGGCTCACTTCCTGTCTCTCCTCGCGCCCTGCCCCCACCTGTGGGAATGGGGTTAGTTCTCTCTCGGAAGGAGAAACTGAGGCCCAGAAAGGCTAGCCCGCTCGCTCCCATGCACCAGAGGATGCTGGGACTGGGACTCGGGGGCCTCAGCTTCCAGCGCCAGCGGCTTCCAGAGGAATGGGGGGCCCATGGCTCCTCAGGGAGGGCGGCTACAGTGCAGGACCGGGTCAGGGGGAGCAGGTGGGAGCCCCTGCCCCCACCTGTGCTGCCCCGGAAGGAGGAAGGGAGGGCAGGCGGAGGGGTGCGGGGCTGCGGCTCTGCTTTGGCTGCAGCTGGTTCCCAGGCTCCTGCCTTGGCCTGGGTCTGGGACTTGGACGGGGACGGTTAGCGTCTGCGGGATCCGATTAAGCAGCAGAGCACAGCCCTTGGTCTTGGCAGGCAGGCCCCACGACCTGCCTGCCAGACGCTCTAGGAGGGTTCTTCCGAGGCCAGAGATGTGCAGGTTCCAGAGAAAGGACAAAGCCGGGGTGGGGGAAGGGCCCCTAAGGCAGCCTGGGGCAGGAGCGGTGCCGGCCAGCAGGCCTGGACTGGCTGGAGGCCGCCGTCTCGGAGGGAGCGAGACCGGACCTGGCTGGGGTCCCGTTACTCATCCGTCTCCTGACGATCCCAAGGCCCATTCATCCCAGGGAGGGGGCGGGGCTCTTCCTGTGGCCCGGCCTGGCCGCAGCGCGACCAGCGTGTCAGCCAGGAAGGGCCCCTGGTGTCCGGCTGCGTGGTCTTCATTGTCACGTGTAATTTATCTTGGGAAAATCGTGGACTTGGGAGGCAGACTTGGACTCGGGCCCCTGCGGCAGCATTCGCACAGGCCGCGTGGCCTCGGGGCATCCGCCGGCCTCTCTGAGCCAAATGCCCACGGTGCAGGGAGGCCCCACCTGGGGCCGCTGCGTTGGAGGGTGGGCGGGCAAGAGCGTTCAGCGGGCTCGGGGCCCAGAATGCACTGGGCACATGTGACTACTTCCTTCCCTCCCCTTCCCTTCCTGCCTCCAAGAGCACTGCCTGTTTGTTTGTTCGTTTGTTTGTTCGTTTGTTTGTTCGTTTGTTGTACCCTCACCTGAGGGTACGTTTTTATTGATGTGAGAGAGGAAAGGAGACAGAGAGAGAAACATCCATCAGACATTCCCTCCCGTACCAGGAGGCTCATTCATCCCACTCACCTCCACCAGGACTGAATCACAACCTACAGATGTGCCCTGACTGGGACTCGAACCCCAAACCGTGTGGGGTACGGGATGACGCCCCAACCGGCTGGGCCACCCGGCCGGGGCTTGCCTGCCTCTGGCGATGCAGCTTCTCCTTCACCGCAGGGTTCGCTGCCTTCCCAGTCGGGAGTCGTCCCTCAGGCCAACCCGGAGACTCCTCGCTTGGGTTGTGCCCAAGCCCTACGGGGACCCCTGGCCTTGGTCTAAGCCTGGTGCTTTTGCTGCGTGGTGGGGCCGTCTTGGAGGTGGGGAGACATGTTGGTGGCAGATGGGCTGAGCCTCCGTGTCTGGCCGAGGAGGGTCAAGGGGACCGGTGACACGCAGTCTTTTCTAGAAACGGACCCTCCAGGGAGGCAGCGGATGCTCTGCTGGGGGGCGGAGGTCCGAGGGGCTCCTCGAGCGGCAGGGCCTCGGCCACCCCTGCCCCCGCTTCCTCCCACCTGCAGCGCCTCTGCCCCAGCCTGGCTCTGCGGTCAGCAGGCTCTGCCGTCCCGCCCACCACGCTGCCACCGGCAGGTCCTGGGAAAGGAAGTGCTGCCGGGGGTCAGGAGCAGGCTGGGGCCGGGGGCCTGGACGGGGAGTCGGAGTGGGCGGAGGGGGTGCAGGGCGGCGGCTGCTCCTCCGCCCAGAATTTCAGGCTCCGTCCGGCATGCCGCTGACCCGCTCTGGGCTCCGGGTCCGGGCCCCGGAACCTCAGGGTGGACCCTAAAGCACACGGAAGGCGAACCCTTCTAGCAAGAGCAGTGCCGTCCGTGCGCCCCTTGGGCTCCAGCGGGGCCGCCACCAGACGCCCCGAGGTGACGCGAGTGATGCTGTGGTCACCAGCCAACCGGATGCTGTGGCTGCTGCCACCGAGGAACTGAATTTTAAATTTTACTGAGTTTTAATTGATTGAAATATAAACGATGCTGAGCATCATTGGTCATGAGGGAAATGCAAATTACATCCACAGCGAGGTCCCGCTGCGTACCCACGAGGACTGCGGTAACCAACCAAACAGACGGCGCCGGGTTGCCGAGGGTGTGGAGACTCAGCCTCGGGCACTCGGGCGGGAACGCGGGAACCGCCCGCCGGTCCCTCCGAGTGTTCCACGCGGTGACCCGGAGTAGCCGGGTGACCCAGCGTCCCAGAGGATGGACTCAGATGTGCATATAAGAACTCGTGTGTGAGTGTTTCTTACTGGCTTTACTCACACAATAGGCACAAAGAGGAAACAGCCCCAAATGCCATCGGATGATGAGCAGATAAATAAACGCGTCCCTCCCACGGACGGTTATTCAGCCATGGAAAGGAGGGGTGGCGTGAGGCTCGCTGGGAAGGGGCAGAACACCCCGGCTTAGGTGGTGGCGGAAGGCCACGCCTTAGGGATACTTTTACGTGAAACGTCCAGAGCGGGCCGGTCCCTGGAGACAGGAAGCAGGTCGTGGACACCAGGGGCAGGGTCACCGGGAGTGACCGGTAATGCACGTGGCGTTTCTTTCGGGGGTTGGGGGGAATGTTCTGGAATAAGGCAGTGGCGATGGTTGAGGGGCTTCGCACTGAATGTGCCAAGGCCCTGGGGCTGCGCCCTTTCCAGGGGCGAATGAGGTGGCACCTGGGTCCCACCAGTTTTCTGCGTCCCTGTGGCTGGTGGCAGCTGCAATACCGGACAGCCCGTCTCCAGACTCAGATGATCTGAGTCTGCTCAAATCCCGGCTGTGCCGCTTGACGTTACCGCTTTAGGCAGCTCACCTGAACCTGTCGGCGGGGCCCGTGTCCTCGGCTGTAGAACCGGGGTGGCCGCCGGGCCACCTCACGGGGTCATCGTGAAGAGTATTAAACGGCCTTGGGGGCCGCAGCTCCCAGACTGGGGCCCACGCACAGGCTGTCCACGAATCAGCTGGTACTGACGCTAGCGGCTGCACACCCAGAAAGGCCCAGGCCTTCCCGGTGGTCGGTGGTCGTCCACCCCTGGGCCCCACCCCCAGCCCGCCCCCTTTGCCTGCGGGTTCTCTGTTGGGTCACCTCTTGTTGCCGTAACAACCACTCCCAGCTCCCAGCAGCCAGACTTGGTTGGAGCAGGTGCCGCAGATGGAGACGACCCCAGGGCATCTCGAGCGAGATCCGCTGGGCAGGAGAGACGGGGCCGGTCAGGGACTGGGGACCGCGCCTCCGGCCAAGGCAGGGGGGCCATCTCTGCAGGGGCCCTGCCCTCTGCGCCGAGCCCGGAGCCCAAGCCCATAAGTCGGGGAAGACTGGGTTGTTTGCGGACCACCTCTCTGATCCTGTACGGACGGGGCGGGAGCGGAGGACGGCAGCCGCCGGCGCCCCTTCCAAACAGGAGGCCAGGCGTCCCTCCTGGGCCCGAGGGCCCAGCCCCCGGCTGACGGGTCCTCACGGGGCAACAGGTGCAGGGTGCGGAACGAGGCCATGCGCGGTCACCTCCCCTGGACCCTCGCGCTCACGCCGCACGCCGCACCCCCACAGGCCACACTTGCCGACTGGCTAGGCGAGGCCGAGCTCTGGCTCCCGTCGTTCTGCGCCCGCCGCCGGAGCTTGCCGAGTGGGGTCCACAGGTCCCCCAGCCTCCCCACGCTGCTCCCGCTGCCCAGGAGTGGGGAGGCTGCCCCAGGTGGGTGCTGCACACTCTCGGCTGCTCTCAGGGTGCAGCCCGAGGAGTGCAGGGCCCGGAGGAGAGGGGGCGGCTGAGCAGAGTGCAGAAGCAAAAAGACGCTGCAGGAAGCTGCTCCCAAGCCGGACAGCTGCCAGTCCCGGGCCCTGTGGCAGAGGACCAGCAGCACCCCCTGGTGGCCCTTCTCGGCAGCCCACCCCGGAGACCCTGCTGGGCCCAGCTGGACGGGGCTGCACCTTCTGAGAGCCCGACAGAGGGGCTCCTCTCCTCGGAAGGCGCAGAGGGGCCCGAGGGCTCTCCCAGGGAACAGAGGTGGTTCTGTGCCCAGGAGTCGGCCTGTTCCCCGGACTCAGGACCCAGCCCCGCCCCTGGCTTCAGGAAATCCAGCCCTGGGTTAGTGAGGTACCCTGGGGGCGTGCAGCGCCCCATCAGCGTGTCTCAAAATGTGACCCTGTGTGTCACCTCGCCCTCGGTGAGGGCTCATGCTGCCGTGGGCTCCTGGGTCCCATCCCGCCCGCTGGCTGACACCTGGTACCTGCAGTCTGAACGCGCCCCGGGAGGAAAAACACGCTTCAAGTGGGCTTCAGCCAGTGACAGAGCCATCGAGCCTGTCAAAGTCGGTTAGGGGCCATGGGGACCCCTCATGTTACAGATGGGGAACCGAGGCCCAGAGAGGGGAAGTAATGTCCCCACGGCTAATCAGTGGCCTTGGAAAAACCCGCTAGAACGCTCTGCCCGCAGGGGCCTGCCTTCCCCCCCGCCCCCGGCTCACACTTCCTCTTAGCACAGTGCCTGCTGGAGACTCGGGACTGCGGGTCTTGCGGTGAGGATCGTTCTGCATTGTATACAAACGTTAACGCACGCAATGCACTCGGTGATACAATGTATACGATACACACAGTGTATAAAATGGCCATGTACGCAATGTGTACACTGATACAATGTGTGCAATACAAAGTATGCAGTGACACAATGTATACAGTATATGCAAATGTCAAATCTTTATACACCCAAAAGAAAGAAGAAAGCGGACACTGTCGGTGGTTGGGAAAGAGCCCTGCCTGGCACTTCAGGCCAGGGTGAGCGTGCTCGGCCCCCTCTCTCGCCCCAGATTCACCGAGGCCCCCGAGGTCCCCCGTCCTTGCCCAGGTGTCCACGTGGCCCTGCACATCTGCTTCTCCCCTGGTTCTGTCCCGGCATTGCTGCCCCCGCCGCTGGGCTCTCGGCTCCAGTTCGCTTCACTAGCTGGGCAGGATGGTGCGGGCTTCTTAGACAAGGGCAGAGGCTGCCGGGGGCTTGCCTAAGGAGCAGGAGATTTCAACAACGAGAAGCACGCAATTTGTCACGCTGCAGGGTTCGGTGACAACCGCCCCGGCAATATTGTGACTTGTGTGGGGGTGAGTGAAATGATCGGATTAGGAGCAGAGCAAATGGTCCCCCGCCAGCGTGCTCCGTGGAGGTGGGGTGTCTCTCACGCGGAGCCCCAACAGCCACCTTTCTAGGGCTTAGGGGGCCATTGGACAGGGAGGAAAGGGGCGGGTGGCGGGGTGGGGTTGTCATGGGAGAAGCCGCTGTGCTCTGCTGGAGGACAGAGAGATTGGTATGTGGGGGGTCATCCAGCTGTGGCCAAGCTCTCCCGGGCCAAGAGCCGTGGCCAGGAGACACTTGCCCCCGTGTGCCCAGTGAGAAAGGTGACTCTTTCGAGCTCTGAAATGGCGCCCCTGGGAAGTGGCCTTCCTTCACCCCGCCTGGCCGTTCACAGCAAAAGCCAGTCCGGCCTCCGGCTCGAACCCCGTTTTCCGCAGCTGTGCCCTGGGCGAGCCCGCCGCCGATGTGGGTTTGGAAACGTGGGTGGGAGAAGTACTCGAGGCTTCCTCAGGCAGTTACGGAAGGCGACGTAATCGTCAGCAAACGATTGAAGTCGTGCAGGACCTGGGGAGACTTGCCTGCTCGCTGACCAGTCCACTCCAGTCCCTCCTCCACTCTGCGTGTCCCTGGTCTGTGGGGTCACCACCCTCGGGGGAGGCAGCCCCACGGGGTTTGTAGGCTGCCGGCCAGAGAGACCCCAGAGGCCCAGCGTTCCTGCAGCTGAAACCGGCTGCAGGTGTGACGTCAGTACCGCGGGGGTCAGGGCTGACGACTCTGGACCGGGTCTGTCGCTGTGTGAGCACCTCCCCCAGGCAGTTGGAGGCCCCGGAGGGGACCGTAGGCTGCTCCCGAGCTGTGCCCGGCGGGGATGGCCCCTGGGGCGTGTGCCTGCTGCTCCCCGATCCTCTGAGCCCCTGACAGGCGCTAGCTGGGCTTTGCAGGCACCTACTCTGTGCGGGCCCCAGGCTAAGCCCTTCGCGCCCTCCCAGGTGGACACCGTCGCTCTCCCGAGTCACAGAGGGGAGACGTCTAGTTCAAGGTCAAACGCGCTGGGAAAGGCAGTCCCGGGATCTGAACTCAGGTCTTCCCACTCTAAGAGCTGCCACTGTCCCCTCTGCCGCTCAGAGCCGGGGCGGCACGTCCGCAGCCTTGCCCTGCTGGAGCAGCCTGCTCTGTCCCGGCGTCGGGGCAGAGAGCCGCGCCCTGCGTGCACCCCCTCTCGCCCTGCCCTGGTGGGTGCCGTGCGCCCTGGGCCGTCCTCCCCGGATGAGCCACCCTCTGCTCTGGGGTCCCCCCATCAGCCACCTGGGCAGCGTGTCCACACCTGTCCCTCGGCGCCCGTCTGCAGAAGTGCTGAGCCGCACGGGTCTGGGGCTGGGTGGGGGCCGTCCACAGCTACGGGCTGGACCGTCGCGGGAGCACCCTGTGTTTTGAGGGGCTGCTGCGCCACCGTGGAGGGAGGAGTGGCCTTGGGCTCGGACAGACAGGGAAGCACCCGGTGTGGTCGGGTCGCGGGGGGACACTCGGCGCCGGGCGTCGCTGTGTCTGCATGTGCACCTCTGCGTGGCTGCTGGTCCGTGGCCCAGGCCGTCCTCAGACGGGCGTGCTCCGTGGCCTTGTGCGAGTGCCCGGCCCTGCCGAGGCCCAGGGACACCACGCAGCGGTCGCCGTGGCGACCACACATCACCATGGCGATGCCGGGGTGGGGCCGCTCCTGCTCTCTTCTAGCCCAGGAGCACGCGTGCACACAGGAGCGTTTCGGTTGGGTAAGGGGGCGGTGGACTCTGCTGCAGATGCCACTTAGGTTTTCGAGCTGCAGACGCAGGCCTGCCCGGGGCGGTGGCTGCGAACGCCCGACTGTCCCCTGGCCTGTTGAGCTCCGAGGCCTTTCCCGCATGTTCCCATCAGTCCGTCATCCTGGGGCTATGCTGTCACCCAGGAATGTTGGGCGCAGCCGGCTTTCGAGCGGCCCCCCAGCTCCAGGCCCGCCCCGCCCTGAGAGGAGCCCTGGAGAAGCAGAGTGGCATGCCCACAGTGACCACCAGAGGGCACTGCCGGGCACAGGACCCCACCCAGCCCACCCCGGGGAGCCAGGCTCTGGCCCGGGCCCACCCTCCGCTTGCTCAGAACTTGCAAGAACTCCCCTCCGGGGGAGGCTCCCAGGAGCCCCCTCCCCTGGACCTCGGCCCGTGGCCCGGTGGCCGGGTGGGACCGAGCCCCTCCCGAGGACTCCGCGGCTCTGACTCCTGGCCTTGTAGGCGGTCCTGCCGACCGAGCTGACAGGCTCCTGGAAGGAAGCGGGACGGGAAAGGGGGTGCCGTGCTCGGTGCGGTGAGACGTGAGGAAGTGCCTCTCCCTGTCACGAGCCCTCTGTGACCCAGGAAACCCCGGGTGACCTTCCCAAGGCTGGCCGCCGGGAGTTCATATTTTCCCCTTGAGGAAGGACATCTTCCTGATCGGGACTCTGCCCGCTCGCTCCCGAGTGCGTGTGTTCAATTGTGGCAGCGATGTCCACTGAGCACCTACTGTGTGCGCTCCTCTACTCGGGCATGCACAGGGTGGGCACGCGCCCAGTCTCGGGGCAGCTTCTGGCCACCTCCTCCTTGGGACCGCAGGCCCCCTGCAGCGGTGTCCTCTGTCCAGGCTCCGCCCATGTCCCCGCCAGCATAGCCCTGGCCCCGAGCCCCCATCCCGGCACCAGGCTCTCAGTCCCCGCTCTGGCGTTCAAGAGTCAAGCTTCAGAAACACACACGTGACCCTTCTGGTCGTCCACGCTGCCTGCCAAGCCTCTGTCACAGCCCCTCTCGAGGTGACACGTGCCAGGGTAAATTGGCGTGGTGGCCGCAGAAGGGACATCAGCCTGGAGGCAGCTCCGTTCTCCCAGCAGCCAGTCCAGAGGCCTGGCTGCACGGTGCTGTCCACAGGGGACGTCGCCCCCGCCCCCTTCCCCCAGCCCCCTATGGCTCCTGGTCAGGGGAAGGGGCTGGGCTGGGCTGGGCTGGGCTGGGCGTGCCGCTGGTTCTCAGGAAAGGTGCCGCCTGGCTCCCTGCCCCCGGCCTCAGCGGAGTCGTGGGGGAAATGCCTCTTGAAGGGACTCGGACGTGTTCCCGGTGGCAGTTCAGGACCCTCATTCTCCTGCTGAGTGGGGGGGTGGGGGTGGCACCGAGCAGGCCCTTTGGTTTTCGGGCGAAGGCTGCAGGGGGCCGGGGCCAGGGCCCGGGGCTGCTGGTCGGCTCCTCGCTGCGGGTCCCTGCCTCTCCCCGAGGCGGTGTCCCGAGGAGGCTCTGGGGGTTCCACTCCGTGTAGTGGCCACAGGTCCCAGAGTCAAAGATGAGCAAGGGACGGGTGAGTCGGGTCCCCTGCGTTGCGTGTCCCTGGGCCTGCTGTGCTCTCCGGCGCGCACGGCGCGTGTCTGACCGCGGCCCACCGGGCGGGCTGATGGGAGCAGAATGGTCCAAGGCCTGTGTCGGGGGCCGCACAAGGCCTGAGAGGCAGGGGACCGGTGCGCCCCGGGACCGGCCCCGGGGAGACGGTCCGTCTCCGCTTCCCGGACCCCCAGGGTCCCAGCGAGGAGCCCTGCACTCACTCCACGCTTCCCCTCGCCCCCCCAGACCCAGAGTCCCAGAGGAAGAGGACGGTGCAGAATGTCCTGGACCTTCGACAGAACCTGGAGGAGACCATGTCCAGCCTGCGGGGGTCCCAGGTCACTCACAGGTACGCTGGGGGGGGGCGCGGGGGGGGTCAGGGCGGTGGTCACGCCTCCACTGCCCTCTTCCGCCCTCCGGGGCCCCCGGTCTCTCCAGACGCACTTCTGCTGCCCGACTTCCCCTCCCGTGTCAGGTGGTGTCACCGAGTGCTCTCCGGCCCCCAGCCGAAGCCTCCCTCACGCTCCCAGGGTCTTGGCGCTCTGCAGCTGGGGTCCCTCTTGGCTCAGCGGGGCGCACACAGTGCTGCCCCGACTCTGGGCCGTGTGAGTTGAGTGAGCCCCCCATCCACCCCCCAGGACCTGCGGCTGCCAGCTGCTTGGGCATCACTGTCCCACACCCCCCCTGCTGGGCGTCCTGGGCGTCCTGACTCAGAGTCTCCCGCTGCCGCCTCCTGCTCGGGCTGCCCCGCTGAGCTCATGCTGCGGTCTGAGCGGCGGGGGGACGGAGGGCCTGGCTGCACCAGGCTGGGGGAGGGGGGTGGCGAGCAGCAGCCAGGATTGGGAAATCTTGGGGCCGGGACACAGGAAGGCACGGAGAGGGATGGGTCGCCTCTCCAGCTGGCCTGCAGACCGGTTCCTCCCCATCTCCTGGGGCTGCAGAGGGAGAACGGAGTTGGGGCACGAGGACAATGGGGAAAGGACTTCGTTAGACCAAGTGTGCGGCCAAGTGATATGCAGAGTAAACTTACATACCTCCCGGGACGGAGAACTCATTATCTATCAGCCACCGCCCTCCACCCCACATGGGATGGGGGTCTCTGCCTCATCGCGTTCGAGACCCCATGGACGAGGTCTTGAATGTCCTCCTTCCGCATGCAGGGCAGCCGCTGCTCCCAGCCCCTGAAAACACTGAGTTGCCAAGAGGGTCACACCCTGAGTGACTCACCACAGGGAAAGGGCAGAGGCGGCGGCTGCAGCCTCCTGGGGCCACTGACTCTGAGCAGCCAGCCCCCCAAGTTCAGCAGAGCCTCTCGACTACAGGCAGGCGCTGTAGTGGGGGTGGGGGGGGGGCCGAAAGCCTTTTGCACACAGCTGACCAGTCTGGGGGCACCTCGGGCCTCTGGCTTCTGCCTCCCCCAGGGGAGGGGGAACCGAGAGCCCCAACCCTGGGTTCCTGTTTACACAGACCGAGGGCCGCTTCTGCTCTCAGCCTGGGTCTCTGACACCCCTCTCCCTCACGGGGAGGGCGGGCAGTGGCCCCTGACCTCTCACCCCACTTTGGCCGTCTCCAGCGCTTTCCGTCGCTCAGCCCCGCCCTCAGCCCTGGGCGTGCACAGTACGGGCCCTCAGCCCCCAGGCAGAGAGGGGGCGTCCTGGGCAGGTCACCCGAGTCACAGGCCCGCGTGGCTGGCGCCAGCGCCGCGCGGTACCCCGGCCTGCCGAGCACCGTCAGGCTCCGTGCCTGAGGGGCCCCTGGCCCGGCCGTCCTCGCCCCGGAGCTCACAGGCTGGTGCTGGATTCAGTTCCTTCCAGAAACTTCTATCCCTGCCCTGCTTCCCTGTTCCCCCAGCAAGGGGCGCCTCGCCTCAGGGGGCCGGACTGGGGAGGAAACGAAACCCCCTCCCGCTGCCCCCCGGCCGGCGGCTCCCCCCCAGAATGTGCTCCCCAGACGGGGGCCCGGGCACGGCCCGGGGCCGGAGCAGAGCCTTCCCCCGCGTCCCAGGCGCGGAGGGACGGTCCGGGGTGGACGGGGGCAGGAGCAGGGGCTCCGGGCCCCGGCCGGACAGGCGGACAGGCGTCGGCCCTCAGGACGGACGCTCGGCACTGGCCCCCCTCCGCCCTGCGGCGTCTCCGCCGTGGAGACCGCTGCACACTCCGCCTGTCCCTCAGCCGTCCCGGTCCTGGCCCTTCGCTCAGGCCACCGTCCCCTGCTAACCCGGCGGGCACCCGGGCCTCGGGCCTGGGACCCTCGACCTTCGCCCAGCGCCCCCTGTTCCCTGCCCCCCGACCATCCAGTTCAGCGGTTCTCTGGTGAGGCCCCTCCCCGCTGCCCCGGGCCTGGGCGAGGCCAGTCTCCCGGGGAATGGGCCACCCGCCCCAGGGCCCCAGGGCCTCGCCTGCGCTCCCTGGACCCCCCTCCAGCCCCGCTGCTGCCTCCGTTGGGAGTGAGGCAGCCCTCTGCTCGGCAGTAGAGAGGAGGTGGACAGAGGGAGTGACAGACTCTGACGCTCAGGTGGCTGGAACACCGCCCCCCCCCCCCCAACCGCCAGGCTGCCCGCAGGTCTCCCTGGCCCCTCCCTGCTCCCGGAGCGCGTCTGCGCACCAGGCTCTGCGTCACACGGGGCTTCGCTGCTGCGTGTGAGCCGGGAGCCCCCAGAAGTAGCCGTTAGCTGGCGTCCCCGATGTCCAGCGGAGGAAGTTGCTGTCCTCGGCTCGCTTACGAGCGAATGGCCCTCAGCTCCCATTACAGAGTCTGCGCTGTCGGGGGTGCCTCAGGTGGCCTGTCCGGCTCCGAAACCATTTCCTCCCCCGACAGCCTGAGACCACCCATAACAGGAGTAACTCCCACCGCGGAGGCCTCCTGGGGGGGGCAGCCTGGGCAGGCGGGGGGACTCTGGGGAGCAGTCTGAGGGCCTCCTGGAGGGGGCGGCCTGGGCAGGCGGGGGGACTCTGGGGAGCAGTCTGAGGGTCTCCTGGAGGGGGCGGCCTGGGCAGGCGGGGGGACTCTGGGGAGCAGTCTGAGGGCCTCCTGGAGGGGGCGGCCCGGCAGGTGGGCGGAGCCCAGAGTAACCCGACGCTCCGCCCCCCGCCCAGCTCCCTGGAGACCACCTGCTACGACAGCGACGACGCCAACCCCCGCAGCGTGTCCAGCCTCTCCAACCGCTCGTCCCCTCTGTCCTGGCGCTACGGTCAGGCCAGCCCGCGGCTGCAGGCCGGCGACGCCCCCTCGGTGGGCGGGAGCTGCCGCTCGGAGGGGCCCCCCGCCTGGTGCGCCCACGGGGAGCGGGCCCGCTACTCGCACACCATGCCCATGCGCAGCCCCAGCAAGCTCGGCCACGCCTCCCGCCTGGACGCCGACGACGCCGACCTCAAGTCCGGCTACATGAGCGACAGCGACCTCATGGGCAAGACCATGACGGAGGACGACGACATCACCACCGGGTGAGGGCGGGCCCTGCCCGTGGGGCGGGGCGGGGGGGCCGCGGGCAGGGCCCTGGGTTCGGGCCGCTGCGCTGGGACGGGGCCGTGTCCTGGGTTCGGGTTGTGACCGCCCTGGGGGGCGCCCGGTCCTTCTAGACTTGGCGTGGGGCGCAGGGCCGACGTCGGGGGTGGGCGGGGCCCTCATCGGCCCCTGAGGCGGTCACTCTGTGGCGCATCTCGTCCCTGGTCCTCGACCCTCCCCAGGCCGGGAGGGGCGGCCCTAGAAAGGGTGTGTGGGCCTCGGACGACTCAGCTGCCTCCCCGTTTGTGCAGAGAAGGTGGTAAGACCGTGTCTGTGCGTCCGGAGGGCTGCTGAGGAGCGGGTGGATTCGAGTGGGTGGCGTGGCAGGCGGGGGCAGCTGCGCCGCCTTCCCTGGCCCCGCCCCCGCCCCCGCCCGGCTCTCCTCCTGGCCCCCGGGTCTGCTCGCCGCCCCCCCGCCCCGCGGACCCTGCCAGCCCTGCGCCCCCCTGCCCCTGCCCTCGCCCTGCGGGATCCCTGTCCCCTTAGCTTCTCTTGCCCCCGTTCTCGGGGTGGGGTTTGTGCAGCCGCTTGGACACGCCGCCGTGCGGGACAGCTGGGGAGGCAGGGGGAGGTTGGGGAGAACGAGGGGCTGGCCGGGCCGCGTGGGTTCTGCAGAATTCTGCAAGCCTCTGGGGCGTCTCAGCGGACCGTATTTCCACCCTCCGGGGGGGGGGACCACACAGGTCGGGGCAGGGGCGACCTCTGCCCAGGAAAAAACCTCCAGCTCGGAGAGAGGGGAAGGGCCGGCGCGGGCTCAGGCCACCCACGGCTCCCGCCCGGGGTGCACCAGCGGGGACCTGGCAGGGCCTGTCCGGCGCAGGCGGCGGCTCTGGAGCAAAACAGCTGACACGCGGGCGGGGCTGTTTACTGCCTGTGAACCCGGGGCCCCGCCAGCCCGCAGCTGGGGTTCGGGTACAGTGGGCAGGCCCTGCCGGTGCTCCGCAGTCCCCGGGGTGCGGGGAGGGCCCAAGCCGGGCCCTCAGGGAGCTCCCAGGGCAGACGGTTCCCCAGAGGCTGAGGGACAGAGGACCCTGTCCATGGACTCGGCTGGACATCAGCGCATGCTGGGGACGGGCCTTCTTTTCAAACGGGCAGGTTCCGAATCTCGTCTCGGACCTTGGCCAGCAGGTCCTGGGCTGCCCCAGGAAGCCGTGGTTTTCCAAAGCTCAGGGGCTGTGGCCGAGACCCCCTTCCCACAAAGTACAAGAATCTTCTCGAGCAGCCACTCCTTCAGCCCGCACGTGCATAGATAGGCTCAGTGTCGGGGAGCTTACTCCATCCGAAATGGAACAAAGTTGTAAGAAAGTTTCCACATGGTCACCTGACATCTGCCTCGTTGCAACCTCTGCATGTTGGCGATTCACATTTTGTCATCGGGGGGGAAGGTGGAGTAAGTGTCCGTCTTCGTTCCAATATTGCAGCCACTTCCCAGTGCTGTCTTCTCTGGACCTCTCCCCGCCCTTGAGGGTCCCCAGTTGATTTTAGTATTTTCTGAAATGAGCCCGTTTTTCCTGCTTGTCCTGGTCACGCCCTGGAAGCTCTCGAGTTATCCGTGACCCTCCTAGATTTTGTCACCTCGACGGGTCCCCGCTGGCACTGTCCTGCTGCAGTAACACCTACATCCGACACCGCAGACAGCTTCAGGGTGGCTGCTCACTGTCCCAGATGACAGCGCGGGACATTTCTCCCTCTCGAAAAGAGGGAAGGAATTTGCTTTTCTAAAAATAGGGAGGCCTGGAATTTAATCGAATAAGATAAGGTGCACGGCCATCTGTCCCCCGACCCCAGCACCCCGGGCGGAGGGAGGGCGGCCCTGGCTGAGGGTTTAGGGCCGCGTGGGCCCGGACGGGAAGGAGGTCAGCCCCGCATCCCCTCCCCGCTCTCACCTGGATTTGCCTCCCCGAGCGTCCATCCCTGTCTCTGTCGGTGGCCGTCCGGGCGGCTGCGCCCAGCTTTGCAGGGCAGGTGGCAGGGGCCCGGGCCGAGCCTGCCGTGGCACTGGCAGGTCTCACAGCTCCCGGGCGGCCGCTCGCCTGGAACGGAGTCACGCTGCCCTCGCAGGACTCTGGTCCAGGGCCCCACGCCAAGGGCCACAGGCCCTCAGGCCGAGCCGCAGGCCCCGTCCTGAACAGGCTCCGTGGGCGCGTGTGGGGACAGCGGGACCCGCGGGGGGCTGCGTGTTCCGGGGCTCGGCGCCCTCCCCAGCCTGTCCTCTTGAACTGTGCCCGGGGGCTCCGGAGCAGATGGGATTTGTTTCCTGCTTGGCTCTGAAGCGCCCTGACGTTGAAAAATGTCAAATAAAATAAGCTGGAGGCCCCCGCCTTCGCCCAGGCTGGCTCTGCGCCCCGGAGGCAGCGAGCCTGGGCCTTACAGAGGCGGCGCCCAGCCTCCCGAGACGGCGCTGGTCGCTGTTGGCCGGCGTGGCAGAGGTCCGACCCCGCATGCCCACCCACCCACCTTCCGCCACAGGAACCCCCTGGAGCGGGCCCGGGCTTTGCAGTTTGTGCGAGGAGGAGGGAACCCGTCCGAGTTCGGACGAGCAGGGAGCGGCGCCGTCTTTTCCCTCTGCCTTTGTCTTCCGTTTCCTGGAAGCTCGTCCGGCAGCCCACCCGCTGGGGCGCTGGACCGGGCCCGGCTTTGGCCATGGGGCCCAAGGCTTGGGGCAGAGGAAGGTGGGGGCCCCCTTCCTGGGGGAACCCGGCGTTCGAGTTCAGCGTTGAAATAGTTTCTGCTCTTGAGGTGCATCAGATCTACGAGGAGGAAGAGGCCTCCTAGGCCCAGGGCAGAGGCAGCCCCAGGCGGCCAGAGTGCCTGGGTTCGAATCCTGGCTACCCTCACTAGCGGGGAGTTCGGGCGAGTCCCGCGTCACCCTCCGCTGCAGCCTGCTGAGCTGGCAGCGCGGACAGGAAGCGGTGCGGGTCCAGGCAGCTGGTGGGCGGGGTGTACCGACCAGGTGGGGTGTACCGACCAGGTGGGGTGTACCGACCAGGTGGGGTGTACCGACCAGGTGGGGTGTACCGACCAGGTGCTGCTCGTCGGCAGCGCCACGCGCCAACTCCCCGCGACGACAGAGCTCGGGAGAGTCTGGGCCAGTCTTCCCGCTTGAATGCGACGTCTCTGGGGCCCCCGGGAGGGCCTGCTAAGTCGTCTGCCCAGCACAATGGCTGCGCTCTGACCCAGGGGCGCCATCCTTGCAGGACGGCTGAGCCAGCTGCACGCAGCGCCCGCAGGTGAGCGGCCTCTTGCCCACCCCACCCGGGCTGACGGGCCTGTCCCCCGACCGCGGTCGTACGTGAAGAGTGTCCCGGGCTGGGGTCCCGCAGAGTGACCGAGACTGAGGTTTGAGAGCGAGGGGTTTATTGGGGAGGGGGTGGCAGAGCCCTGGTCGGAAGCCGGGGAAGGAGTCGGGAAGGACCCCCGTGAGGGGGAGTTCACCTGCAGGGCTGCAGGGCGGGGCGGGGGGCACAGGGATTTCTGGGACGTCCTGCGGAACCCAGAGGACGAAGAAGTGTGGGTTTTTGTCTCCCACTGGGTCCTGGCTGCTGCACTGGGAGACAGGCCCTGGGCTGCGAGTCCCCGGGGCCCTCAGGGGCACTCTGCCGGACCCTTGGGGACCGTGGCTGCAGAGGGGACCCAGGCGGGACACAAGTGGCATCCGTCATAGAGGGAAGGCAGGAAGGAGGGTGTGGATGGAGTCAGACTCCTGCGTCCGATGGGAGGGGAGGGGGTGGCTTCAGAGAGCTGCGCCCCCCGGGCCCCCCCCTCCTGAAACACCCTTTCATTCTTCGGGCGGAAGGGCGGTGTCTCTCCGCAGTCTGTGTGGGGTAATCTGCATCGCGGTGTCTGCTCAAACCTGATAGGGCTGGTGGGAGGCGCGAGGAAGCCAGGTATTCCGGAGGGGCGGCTGGATGGATGCTAGTTGCCATGGCAACTCCGCGGGCTGGAGCTGCTGAGGGGCCCCTCCCTCTGTGTGTCCTAGTAACCTACAATTGAGCTGCCGGGTTTTCACCGAGTTTGATGACAGGCAATTTGGTTGACAGTCAGGGTGGGGACGGAGGTTGAGGAAGCTGTGGAGATGGGTTTGGCGTTTCCCGCCAGCCGCGCCCACCTGCCTGTCTGCCCCCCCCTCCCCCCCCGTCCTCCTCTTTGGCTGTCAGCCCCCGGTTTCTCCCGCAGGCTCGTGTGCTGCGCTCAGCCAGCGGGGCTCGCTCGCTCGGTGCCTGGAAATGCTCAGGTTCCAGGAGGAGCACAGGTTTGGGGGTGTGGCCAGCGGGGCTCAGATCCCAGCTGCGAGGCTTCAGGAGGGCTGGCCTGCTCTGGTGGCAGTAGTGACACGAGACCAGGGTTGTTGTTGGCGTGCTGTAGAGTGTCGTGGTATTCACGCGAGGAGTGCAGGAGAGGCTCCAGAGGAAACATCGCCTCCCTCCTTTTGGTTCGAGGTGCCTGGAAAACCAAGCCTGTAACAGTCCCGAAGGCTTTAGATGGGAGCTTTCCTGCCCGGGGAAGTCATGCCCACTTGTCTTCCTAAATGCCCCTCCTCCAGGAAGCCCTCCATCATTCACCCCATTGCAGGTGATTGCGGTCGGATCTTGGAGCCTGTGTCTCATATACTCGGTAGGGACTCGTGGTGATTTCACGATTCTCTGACGATGGCACCGTCTCCTTCAGTCTGAGCAGCACTGTGAATTGGATGAGGAATCGGAAGTCAGCTGGCCAGGCTTGCCAGGATCCCATAGCTTGAAAGTGGCATCTCCGGAGCGGAGCCCGGGCCTCCACCCCACGCGGCCCTGCGGCCGCCCCCTCTGTCTGCGGCCCACGCATCCCCAGGCCTGGGAGCGTGTCGGGGGTGGGCATCACGACCCTTCCTCCGCAGCCAGAGCTTCCCTAGGACAGCGGCCCTCGAGGCTCGGCCCCCGCTCAACATGGAATCTACGGCCGAGTGCTGAACTGCTGGAGAGCGCTCCCAGAATGCCCCCAGGGGACCCCCCATCTTCCCGGACAGGGTCTGGTCCAGAGGGCCACAAGCGGCCACAGAGCCCCGGGCAGCAGGCGCCCCACCCCCAAGCCCCTGTGAATGCGGGTCCTTGTGGGCCTGCTCAACGGCCCCGCTGTCCCGGGATGAGCACGAGGGGCCAGCTGCGGGCCCCGGGCTATCGGGCGTCTCTGGCCGAGCGGCTGACCACAGGCCAGCAGGGCAGGTGGGGGACTTGCCCACGGAGCTGCGCACGGGGCGCCCACGGGGGCTGGGGGCTGACGTTCTCCCTCACGACCTCACAGCCACGACGCGGCGCGCACAGGTGGACGCCTGACAGTCAGCATTGGGCAGCCAGGCGAACAAGCCGGACCCCGAGACCCGAAGCACGGAGTCACCTAAGAGACAGATCGCCATGCACCTCACGGGCAGCCAGGGTCTCGGGGAGACGGGCGGGAGGGAGTGATGTGGGGGCCGGTGGTGCACAGGTGGCAGGCACTCGGGGGTCGGGGGGGGCAGTGAGAGACAGGCAGGCACTGGGAGACCCGTCCGACGCCGGGGTGAGCGGCAGCTGCACACGAAGGGGCTGTGTGCGCCCTAGAGCTGCTGGTGGGGGGCGGGGGATGCAGGGCGCAAGGGCAGGGGGTGTGCAGCCTCCACGCAGGCAGAGTGAATGGTGGGGGCGCTCCTCCAGGCCGAGGTGAGCACCCCCGGGGCAGGGTGGGACATCCTCACCAGCCTGCCCGCTTGTCCTGAGAGGGGGCTCTCTTGTGTCTTGTCCCTTGTCCCTTTGTCCCCAGGGGGCATCTCCAGCCTGGGAGACGGGGACAAATCGCTGACCCCGTCCCTACCCTCCTTATCTGACTTCCTGCCCTCTCCCAGCCCCTCTCCTCCCTGTGACCTTCCTCGGTCCCGCCTGGCTTCTGTCTCTGCCCCCATGGGGTCGATGACAGGGCCATGCGGACAGACTCGGGTGGCGGGGTTCCCAGGACTGCTGACACTCTGCCGAGTGCTGGTGGAGGAAAGGGGCAGAGCGTATCATCCAGCTGTCACCGTCCCTTTCCGAGCGCACGGCCCCCACAGAGGGGCCGGGGCACCGCCAGGCGCCCGTGTCCGTGTGGAGCGGACTTCCTCAGGTGACCCGTTTTCTGGGTGTCTGCGGGGCCGGGAGCTGCGTGCTGGAGCTCCAGGCGGGGCCCAGGGTGTGGAGGCAGCAGCCGCCCAACTCACGACGTCCCCCCAGTCCCTGCGGTTAGTTTCCTGTCCTCGGGCGGCAGGTCGGCGACGTCAGGGGGACGCTCTGGAGTCCGCCTTACCGGGTTTAGTTCTGGGCTTGCCCCTCACTCCCTGCGTGGCCTCGAATGAGTCGCTTTGCCTCTCGGTGCTTCCTGCGGCCATCTGGAAGGAGCAGTGGTGACGATGTCATCCTCGTGGGATTGACTCATAGAGCCACTAAGTACTCGTGGAGCAGCCACTAGACCCGGCGTTGGGGACATAGCAGGAGAAGAAGGGAATCACTTGTAAACTCACGTACAGGAAAGAGGTGGCGAGCCGGGCATGCACGCACTGTGGCAGCGCAGGCGGCGCTGGGGACACCCGGGGACAACCGGGCGGGGCAGGCGGAGCGGCGGGCGCAGGCCCTGGGCGATGATGGGGCACCGGGCAGGCGGCTCTGCCAGGGCAGCTCGTGCAAAGGCCCTGAGGCGAGGGCGGCCCCCATGGCCGGTGCAGAGCAACAAGGGGGCAGTGGTCAGAAATGAGTTCGGGAGGCAGCCGGGGGTCTTGCACAAGGGCTTGGGCTTCCCGACCGAGTGGGGGGGGGGCGAGGAGGGCTGGCTCCAGTATGTTTGCAGAGGGTCTGCCTGGCAGCCTCAGGGAGAACAGGCCCCTGGGCACCGGGCAGAGCCAGGAGCTGGGCGAGGAGACCGTTCCGTGACCTCGGAGACAGAACGTGGTGCGTAACCGGTGCGGCTGCTGCGGAGGGGCCTGAGGAGACGGGAGATGCTGGGTCCTTCCCGCCGGAGCCCGGGGGCCTGTTCTCTGCTTCTGCAGGGGCCAGAGATGCGGGGCTCGGTGAGGGGGAGCCTGCAGCCGCAGGGCCTTAGGCTGCTCTGAGGTCCTGGCTTCCGGCCTCCGGGACCCGAGCTGGGGGGTTACAGACACCCGTGTACACGCATGCACAGTGTGCACCGTCTGTGCACAGTCACGCACAGCCCAGGGAGGCCAGCCGGGGGTGCGCCCGACCCTTTTGGAGAGGCAGCCTCTTCCCTGCCCCATCGTCCGTCCCATCCGCCGCCCCCGTGTCCTCAGACCCACACAGAGAGGCGGAGCTTTGGCTGGTGGGAGGGGGGCCTGCGCGAGGGCTGTGGGAACAGTAGCTCACTGTAAGGTCCGGAGGAGGAGGCCGTGTCCCCTCCGCTGTCCGTCCCCCAGCTGCCCGTGGGTGGGGGCGGGGGGTGAGGGAGGCAGGGCTCCTCTGAGGTTGTGTAAATATTTGCAGAGCAGCAGCGGCAGCAGCTGGAGGAGGACCCCTTCCTCCAGCTGGCCCAGTCGCTCCCCAGAGACTCGCCTTGGGACACCGCCGCCCCGTGCACCGGCGGTGCCACCACCCGGAGCGTGCCGCCGTCCCCCAAGGCTTCCGTCCGAGCCCCGGGCTGCGCTGGGGAGGCAGCGGCACCCGCCAGTCCAGACAACGCTGCCCTGGTCAGCCCCTTGCCCTCTCTGAGCCCCGACTCTCCCTCTGCGAAAATGGGGGGGCTGGCCCGCGTGATCGCAGAAGTGATTCTGGCTCTGACACCCTGGCTCTCTGCCCACTCGAAGGGGTCTTTCCGGGCTCCCTGGCCTGGGGGGCCTGGAGGTGGCGAGTGGAGGAACAGCCTGGCCAGGTGCCGGGCCAGAGAAGCTCGCCGGGGTCACGCCCAAGGAGCTCTTGGCTACGCAGCCTCCCCGAGAGGGCAAGAGCCCCACCTGGCACTGGTGTCGCCGTGGCTTCCACGCCTGCGGCTGGACCGCCTAAGGCCACTCTCCCAGCCTTTCTGGGCCTTGCTGCTCTAAGTGCGTAAGGACCCTGCCTCCCTGGGTCCCCACGCTGCCGGGGAACGAGGTCACGGGTGTGGAAGAGCCAGGCCGGGCGGTTTGGTAGATATTTCAGTTAAGGTCACAGAGACGGCTCCCCGAGACTCAGTGGGGTCCTGGGGCTCTGGGATCAGCGACGTGGTCAGGTCTTCCCCGCTGAGAGCGGTGTGAGCACTGTGGGGCCACCTCACCGAGGACCTGCCCCAAGCCCTCTGTCCCGTCCCGGTCCCTCCTTTCTGCCTGGTCCCTCCTGGACCGCCACCCCCTCCACACGGTACAATGCTCCTTGCTCTCCCCCTGCCTTCGCCGCCAGCTCAACCAGGCCAGGACGCCCGGGGCCTCCGGCCCGGCTCTCCCCACCAGCCGAGACTTGAGGGGCAGGGGCCCCCCACCTGTGGGAGCTGATCGCTTCGTCACTGATGAGGAGGAGGAAGTGAGGGCAGGTCGGGGACAGCGGGGGCCGCCTCCCTCCCTGGGACTCTGTCCCCCAGGGCTCCCACAGGGGACCAGGGCTGCGGTCAGGCCCCGGGCCGGTGACCCTAGAAGCCGTACTGAGTGCAGCTTCCTGGCGGTCTCCCTCTCCTCCTGGCCTCACTCTGGCTGGCCCATCCACCTGTGAGCTGCTCACCAGGAGACACCCAGGGCCGGCCCCCCAACCCTTTGGGTGTCTCTGCTGGAGATGGAGCATCGGTCTTGGGGACCCCGGGCCTCGGGGGACTCGGGCGAATCGCCCCTCGCAGGAACCTGACCGGGAAGTCCTCATGTGTGTTGGTCTGGGCTCCGCCCCTGCTTTGAGGCCTTCCTGGCCTTCCCGTGCCTCAGTTTCTCCCCTGTAAAGCACGACCGTGATGTCCTGGCCCGGGAGACAGGTGAGCCCATGCGCCCATGGGCTCCGAGGAGCACCGAGGCCTGTGCCTCCCGCTCCCAGCAGGATGCCGTTCCTCCTCCGCGTGGGCCTCAGCTGTCCCCCTCCCTCTGCGCCCCCCACAACTGTGCAGCCTGGGGCACAGAGGGGGAGGAGAGCCCCTTCCTGCCAGGTGTCCCCCACCCCCCACTGTATTCGAGTCAACCAGGCATCCCCATGCCGCCCCCCCCTCCCCACCCCTCGGGCAGGCCTGTTTCTCTGGGGTCACAAAAGCCCCACAGCACTTCCCGATGTCACCGTCCAGTTACCCAAAGGGTCTGGGCCTGCTGAAAACGCAGGTGCTGGCTTGCATGCTGTGCGTTTGAGTGGCAAGCCCCCAGGGCCCTGCTCCTGCCCCTGGAACAGCCCCTTTAGTTTCTGCCAAGGGGACGGGGTTCAGAAGGCGGAGCAGGGCGGGCAACCCACCTTCGTCATCGGGAAGGTGGCGTGAGGACGGCAGAGGGCCGGCTCCCATTCTGCCGGGTCCCGCCAGCTTGGCTCAGGACTCAGACCCGGGGGTGGGGGAGTGGGGGTTGGAGATCCCCCGGCGCAGAACCCTCTTCGGGGTCCCAGAAAGCTGAGACTCCCGCCCCTGGGCTGAGCGGCTGCCTGAGACGTCCGTCTCCCTTTTTATAAAAACCAGTTTATTGCAGTTGACATACAATATCATATTAGTTTCAGCTGTGTCACACCGTGATTCAACATTTACGTGCCTTTCGAGGTGAGACTTGTTCCGTCTGGGGCCTGCGCCCCGTCCCCGTGGGAGGCCAGACACCGGGGAGAGGCTGCCCAGGAAGAGGGGCTCCGCGGGGCTGGGAGCCGTGTGCAGGGACGGCGAAGTCCCCTGGACCGACCCCCGTCAGGCCCCTCCCCTGCCCTCCAGGCTCTGCCCGTGTACAAAATGTGCGCAGCTAGATCCGGAGAAAAACACCCCCCGCCGGGGACGCCCTCCGGCCGAGACAAAGTCGATTTACTCGGGATTCCACGCCGGCTGCAGAGAGTCCCCCGCGGCTCCGTCCTGTAAGCTGTTCCCCAGATGAGCCTGCTGGTCCAGCCCGGCCGAGCCGCGCGGGCAGCGCCTGCCCCTCCCCCCACCGAGGGAGGGGTGCTGGGAGGGTACCGGGACACCCCCCACGCCGAGATAGAAGACTGTGTGGAACAGAACCACCCGCCCGGCTCCGACCCCGCTCCGAGCTGGTCTGCCCGGGACCCGGTGGTCCGCCCCAAGTCTTCGGGTGAACGGGACCATGTCCAGCTGCACCTTTGAGCTAGTGGAAAGCTCGGGCAGGAAGTTGGCCCCGAGAGAGTGACCCTCCCCCGCGCACAGGGTCATACACAGCCTGGCCCAGAGCTGCTCCGTCACTGAGGGCTTTAGGGGAAAGGGCTCTCCTTGGGACTCAGCCCCACCCACGCCCCTGGGGCACCCGACGGGGTGGGGGAGTGAAAACGGAGCCCAGGAAGCTGGAGCTGACGCTACAGGTCTCTGGGAACACAGGTGGCCTGGGGCTCTGGGTGGCTCAGCCGCAGCCGCCGCCCGAACACCAGAAGCAAGTTCGGCTCCGAGGTCCGAGGTCGTCTCAGTTCAGTGCTTGGGTGGGGCCGCTTTTTAAAAATAATGACTGGTGTTGCTTGGGTTGGGTAAAGAAATTTCAGACGTCGCCCTGGCCAGTGTGGCTCAGTTGACTGGAGCGTTGTCCTGTAGCTGAAAGGTTGTGGGTTCGATTCCCAGTCGGGGCACGTGCCTAGGTTGCGGGTGCGACCCCTGACCCCCGCCCGAATGGGAGGCAGTTGATGCCTCTCTCGCATCAGCGTTTCTCCCCCTTCCTCTCTCTGTAAAAGCCATGAAGAAAGTGTCGCAGGTGAGGATGAAAAAAATCGAAGGAACCGCAGACGCCATCTGTGTGTCTCCAAAACGTGGGGCGCCCGGCCACCGGGTCCCCCGTACTTCTTCCTCTGAGCTCTTCCCACCGAGGGCCCCTCTCCCGTCATCAGCTGATGACGCCCCTGGGTGCTGGAGGCAGAGGTGCTCCTGGTGCGAACAGGGTGTTCTCCCCACAGCGGGCGGGCGGGAGGGCTCCCCCTCCCCCGTGGGGGTAGGCTGCCTCCGACGGACCCTGGGCACCGGGGCCTCACCTCCAGCCCCTCCACCAGCCCGTCAGGCCCATGTGCGGGTTACCTGCACTTGCGCTAACGTTCCGAGCCTGGCAAGCCCACCAGGCGGCGGGGGGGGGGCCCACCGCGTGCCCACCACCCAGGCACCTCGGAGACCCGGAGATGCTCTGCTCAGGCCCCTCCGCCGCCGCAGCCCAGGAACGGCGCCCAAGGGGCCGCAGTGGGCACCCCAGGGTTTAACCTCGCCGGCTCAGGTGGGGGTCGGTTCGGGTGGGAGTGGAGGCTGTGGCCGGGCTGCATCGCACCCCCCTCCCGCTCTCCAGAGTGGAGACACCTGGCCCCGTGGTGCCCCGGCTATCGAGGGTCAGGGCCCCCCAGCCCCGCTGCACCCCAGCCCCGGGCCCCGGACCGCGGCCCCAGCGTCTCTTTGTCTACCTGCCCAGGCGTTAAAGGGCCCGCCGGCAGCGCGCACCTCGGGGCCGGGGCGGAGTCGGCGCGCGGGAAACGGGGCTCTGCGGCTTTAAGGGCAGCCGGGCGGTGGGGCGGGGAGGAGGGGGCGGGGCTCGGCTGGGCTCCGCTCCGGCCTCCGCGTGGCCCGGCTCTCACCTCGGTCCCCGCGCGCGCCCCGCCGCCTAGGGCCTCGGCTGGGAAGATGCTCCGCCTGCCCCCGCCCAGGGCGCCCAGGGTGCGGAGGACCCTGCGCCTGCCCCGCAGGTGAGTCCCGGCGCCCGGGAGCGGGTCCTGGGGTCCGGTGTGCAGCCCGGGGCTGGAGGCGGTCTTCGTTGGCGGGAGGGGGGGGGCAGACATGTGGCCGGGGACCCCAAGGTGGGCAGCGGGTGCAATGCGGGTCCTGGAAGGGGGCACGGAGGCGAGGCGCTGGGACTCCCCAGGGACGGGAACAAAGCTGAGACAATGGCACAACTTGATGGAACTTGGACGGTGGCCACCAGTGCGGGGGCCGGGGGCGGGGGTGGCCGGGAACGGTGGACAGACCTGGGAGCTCAAGTTGGGCTGCAGCCCCTGGACCGCTGGTCCAGGGGCCCCCAACCCCCAGAAGCTCCTGTGCCTCCCCGGTGAACGGGGGAGAAGGATAGAAGGGGCAGCCCGGAGGGGTGCGCGCTCAAACCCCTGTGGGAGGGGAGGGGTGAAGCCTGGGACCAGCTCTGAGAATCGGGGGAGGGGGCAGGTCAGGGCTGAAAGGTGAGGGCTTTGCACTGAGGCTCCCACCCAGGCAAGGGGAAGTGGCCACAGCCAGCCCTCCAGAGGGGATTAGGGGATCCCCCGTGGCCTGAGGAAAAGGGCTTCCTGCTCTTTCCGGGAGCTCCCCCGGGCACCCCTCCCCTCACTGTCTCCTCTCCGCCTGGGTCTGGCCTGGCCTGCAGGGCGAGGCGGGTGAGGGACGGAACAGGAGGTGGGCCTCCTGGTGCCCTGACCGCTCCCACCCCCAGAGCCCAGACTGGAGCCCGCCGACCTGCTCCTGCTCCCCCAGGCTTCCTTGGAGGGGGCCCAGGGCCCTCCGCAGGCTCAGCCTAGGAGCAAAAGACCCAGGCAGGGACAGCCTCTGGGGAGCCAGAGTCGTGGGGCCCCCGCTGGGTGGGATGGGCGGTAGCCCCTCTGGGATGCGACTAGGGCACCTTGGAGTCCCTGTGCTGAGATGACCAGTGGGGAAGTTTTGCAGAGGAGCCAGTTCACGAACAGAGAATGGGTCCCTTCAGGGACTTCGGGTGGGGTGGGGGTCACTCCTGGTGAGGTCCTGGACCGGTCCTGGGTCACCGGACCCTGGAGGCGGTGGAGGGAAGGGGCCACTCGCCAGCCCCACTTCCACAGCCACTGCTGTGCAGAAC
This sequence comes from Glossophaga mutica, assembly GCA_039655065.1. Taxonomy (NCBI): domain Eukaryota; kingdom Metazoa; phylum Chordata; class Mammalia; order Chiroptera; family Phyllostomidae; genus Glossophaga; species Glossophaga mutica. Next base: position 66,811,677 of record CM077314.1, read on the forward strand.
CCACTCCAGACCCAGACTGGTGCGCCCACGGAAAGTTCTGATTGGCTCTGCCCCCTTCCCTCCCCACCCCCCCACCTCTGCAGGACACGAAAATCCCTTCGCTGACTCCAGCACCCTTTCCCTTCCTTCCCCCTCACCTGGGCTGGGTGACTCCTTCATTACTTTTGAATTGGTTTCCCCGCCCCTCCCCACCCCAGCCCCAGGAGCCCAGGGCTTTGTGCCGTGAGCTTCGTGCCCTGTCCTGGGTACTCACCTGGCTCCTTACCAGAAACCTCTTCTGGGCAGGTGCGCCCAGGCGAGGGCCTGCCTGCCGTATCCAGAGCGAGGTGCCTGCGGCAGCCCGACCCTGCCTCGGCCTGCAGCGGGGGTGGGGCTGGGAGGGCCCGCGGCTTCCTCCGCCCGGTCGTTAGCCCGCAAGGAGAGAGAGCGTGTCCTTAAAGTGCAGGTCAGGCCTCTAGCTGCTGGGGTTCAGACATGAAACTTAACTGCCCTGGCCCCTGGCCACACAGAGCCGTCCTTGTAAACGATGGTCAACCCCCCTCCCCCACCCCCACCCCCGCAGGGATCAAAGGGCCGAGGTCCCTGCCGCTCCATTTCCCCTTCCGCGGCAGAGGCGGCTGCAAAGGAGGCGCGAGGTGGAGGTGTGGGCCGAATGGGCCCCTAGCACCTCCACCACCGGCTTTTGTGAGCCGAGCTGGCCTCGGGCCTCGATCCCCCCTTCGCCCTGGAAGCAGATGACTTTGCTCCCCCGCCCCCACGCCCGGAGGCCAGCTCTGGAGGCCCTGTTCTTGCGCATTTCTAGCCTTACGGCCTCTCCTGGAGACCCCACCTCCCGCATTGTCCCACTTCCTTCCGCATCTTCCAGGCAGGAAGCCTGGAGTCCAGGCGCCGTCCCGCTCACACAGCTCAGCGTCCTCCTGGAAAGGACCCTTCTAGAGCCCGGGAACCCGAGGGGGTGAGACCCTGGGGCGGCAGCAGCCTGTGCGGGGACCGAATGAGCACGGGGCCCGAGGACCTGATCTGGGACTCGGCTGCAGTGCCAGTCAGCTCTGCGGCCTTGCAGAGGTCGCTCCGCCTCCAGCCTCAGTCGCCTTGGCTGTGAAATGGGCCTGCCTCCCTCCCTGGGATGCAGCAGTGACTGCAAGAGCAGAGTGCTTCCGAGGGCGGCACATTGGCGGCGGTGCAGGTCCGGCGCCGCCACCTGGGTCCGGCTCCTCCTCTTCCCCCGCCAGGACCCTGCGACAGGAAGCCAGGACTCCTGTCTGTCGCAGAACGGAGAACAGCCTCCCACAGCGGGCGGGGCCCTCGCCTGAATTCCCCGTCGCCTGTCTCCCATTTTCCGTGCCGCCCAAAGTCTGAGCCGATGAGGGCGGCTCGTTTACACATCTAGTTTCCGGTGACAATGTATATAAAACCAAGTCACTTTCGGTCATTTTTAAAAAAGCAAACCTCGTCTATCTGACCTTTCCTGCGTGGTAACTTTGTGCCGGGCACTGGCCTCCAGCCCCCGGGAGAGCTGCTTCCCAGGCTCCTCACGGCTGATTCGTGGGTCCCCCACACTCGCTGGTGCGGCGGGGCCTTGCCCAGCCCTGAGTTCTGGGGGCTGGGGACTCTTGCAGGGGGCGCACACCCGGAATTTGATAATGGTCGTGACGACAAAAAGTGGTGAGTAGGACCCCGTTCTCAGAGTCGTGGGGCAGCTCGGATTTGGATGGACCACGAGTGTCCCGGGCCACGTCTCTGAGAGCTCCGCGTGGGCCCCAGGCGTTCCTGAACCCCCGCTTCGGGGCCCGCGCCGTGCTCATCATCCCCTCGGCCCACGTCGAGGCCTGACCAGCGTGTCGTGGGCTGGATGCTGGCTTCCGAGCCCGGGGGCAGTGGGTCGGAAATTCGCCGGGAGCTTTATGCTCAGGTTGAGGCGCCTTGGCAACAAGAGGGCGGGAGGGTGTGGCGATTTGGGGGGAGTGTTCAGGGTGGAGGCGGCGTCCAAGTGAGGAGGCGAGGAAGGGTCAGCCCTGGGCCCGGGGCGCACCTGCCGTGCGAGAGGGTCACGGGCGGTGGCGCAGGCAGCAGGCAGGCCAGGCCGCCCCCTCCGCCGTCCGACGCGGTCACACCGGAGCGGAGCTGCGTGTCAGCTGGCCGGTGCCCACGCGTGCTCCCGTGAGCGTGCCCGGGAGGAGCCGCTGTTTTCCAGGCGTGGCTTGTCTTCCCCTGGGTGAAATTCTCCTGTGGGTCTGTCCCGGGGGACCAGGGTTTGATCCTGCTGATCTGCCAGCTGCGTGACTTTAAAAATAGTAAGTTATCAGCTCTGAAGCAGAGGCGGTTTTTCTGCTGGTGGGTGGAATTACGGCTCAGGGGCCTTCACGGCAGACGGATGCTTGGGGGTCCCCCCCCCCCCGGCTGTCCTGGGTTCCTGGGATCCGACCCCTGGGCTCAGCGGCCAAGAGGACAGCACGTCCGCGAGCACAGCTCTGAAGTGCGGGGGGGGGTGGAGTGGCGACCAAGTGGCAAATCGGACCCCGAGATGCAAGCCTGTTGTGTGGGAAGAGTCCCCTGATGCGACCCCTGCCCACGGTGGAGTGTGTCCACGTTCCGGAACCCTCTGCCCCTTCTCCCCACTGCCTACATTAAATGCGAACGAGGGCCCCGTACCCTGTGCCGTTTCTCCGTCGGGAGTTCAAGGCAAACATCCGCCGCTCCCAGGCCCTGGGCTCCCGGCCCAGGTCTCCACGCCTGCCGCCGCCGAGGGCTGGTCCTCGGAGCCGCCTTCCGGAACCCAGAGCTCCCACAGCGACTCGCGGGGCTGGGCCCCCCCCCACCGACTTGGGTGGGTCCCTGCGGAGCAGCGAGGCAGGCCCTTGAGCTCAGAGCTGGTCTTGAGGAAGACTTGGGAGTTGGCGCTTCCTGAAAATGTGACGGCCTGAATGAGCCAAGTTCAGAAAGACTCCTGTTCTCCGAGCTCACGATGCCTCCCAGGGCCGTTAAGCGGGCAGTGCCCCGGGCCGGGCAGCAGTGTGCTGACTCTCCTCTGCTGTGTGCTGACTCTCCTCTGCTGGCCGTCCCCACCGTCCCTGGTCACAGGGTCCCCACGCGGGGACAGAGCTGCTCTCACCTCTGCCGTTCTTTTTCGGGGCTTCCTGTTCTCGAGTCTCAGTCTGGAAATGTTGGGGGGGGGCGGTGGGCTGGGGCTGCACTTCAGTTCTCTGGGGGTCAGCGGGGGTTCCACTGGCCTGGCCTCGGACCCCAGCGGGTCAAGGGCCTGTCTGACTTCCCTCCGTCTGAGAAGCACCGCAGTGCGCCTCTCGGTGGAGGAGGGAACACGGCTTGCTGAGCCCAGGGAGCCTCCCCGCTCTCTGAGAAGTGGCCCCGGGGACTTGGCGCGGAGCTGTTCACTGGGGCGGCAGCCCCAGGGATGTCCAGACTCCCGGGTTTGGTGTCTGGGTTCGCACAGCAGCCGGCCAGCTCCCCAGCCCCTCTGCGTCTTTGACGAAGTTGAACCGGGGCTTCCTAACCCCGAGCGCTTCTCCCCGCAAAGCAGCGCCATCCGAGGGAACGAGGCTGGTGGTGCGACCTGAGCCCGAGGACCCGGGCAGAACCCGAACATCCCTCCCACCAGCCCCACGCGCTGAGCCTCCTCACCTCTGCTCTGTGCTCGAGGAGAAGAGGTGTTCGGAGAAGCAGGAGCTGTTGGAGTGGAGTTCCAACGACGCCTTCAGCCTCGCGAACGCCGCTCCTGTTCCCCAGGCCCTGCACGCCGGTCACCACCAGGCTGCCATCTGGGGGACCCCCAAGCTCCCCCCAGGCCAGGAGCTGCCTGCCCCCAAACCCGTTCATGCCAGCTAACAGTGTACCCCGTAATTCTTGCTCACACCGATGGGACTGTGAGGGTCGTTTCTCCCAGAGCCACGTTCATGACGGCTTTGGGACGCTGGCGGGGCGAGCGGCCGGGAGCGCATTCTGAGCGGCGGTGGCACTGGCCGGGGGTTCCGAACTCCAGAGGACTTTGCGCGTGGACCGCCCTGCGCCTGGGGACGGTGCCGGGCGTCCGCGTGTGTCGTGGGCGCAGCTGGAGAGGGCGGGTTTGGAAAAGCGGCGGACGTCGGGGGAGCCCTGCTGGGTCTGGTCTGGCGCTCGGCCGGCGCGCCTGGCTCTCGGTGACGAGGACTCGGGGTGCTGTGGTGAGCGAGCGAGCGCCCCAGGACGGTGCGGAGGGCGTGACCGAGACAGACACCGTCGTGGGGGCGACTGTTGGTGGGGGGAGAGGAAACAGCCGAGACCGCACCGTTCCTGGTTTGGGGGGACGTCGGACCCTGAGTGTAGCCTCCCTTTCTGCGTTTTTTTACCCACTTTGTACTTCGGGGGCTGTGGTATGCATGGCATTAAAAATGGGTTCTCCTACGAAGGGCTTGCAAACTGCCAGGGCAGGCCCTTCTGTGTCTCTCTCCAAATCTCCGTTCGGCTGCCCGGGGCTGTCCTCCCCCCGCCCCCCCCCCCACCCCCTCCCCAGACACTAAGCCGTGTGTTCAGTGGCCAAGTCACACCTTTTGTCATTCATTTTCCCGCCTCCTTCTGAGTGATAATGGGTGGATTCCATGTTTCTCAAAAGCAACACTTGGTGGAGGCTCAGGGGGCTGTGGCCTGGGGGGTGCCCCACTGGGCCCTCTCAAGGAGGGGGGGACAGCGAGGGGCTGCCAGGCCCCCCCTTGCGAGCTGAGAGGGCCCGGAGCCACCCCGCGCCCCTGCAGGAGGGGAGACAGAGTGTGTTCTCGTTCCTGTCTGGTGCCCCAAGGCTCCTCCTCCCCAGAAACAAAGCCAGTTTGATTTGGATTAACTTTCTTTCTTCCTTTTTTTTCCCATCTCACTCTTCTTTTCTCAACTTCTTTAAGAATTATGCCCAAAGCCCCAGATTGAGTTGAAAGCCTCAGAACCCAGATTTCAACTCCGAGTTGCCCAAGAAAAACATGTTCGTACCGAGAGCGATTTTCTAGCCAGTCCCTTCCTGTGCTCTCAGAGTTGCTCGGTTTTCCCTAAGAGGTGTATCTGCAGATAGAAAAACAGTTCCCCTCTCGCCCCGGGGAGGCGAGGTGGCGGAAGGCCCTCTCGGTCAGGGTTGACGGCGGGGGGCCCAGGATAGGGGCTTCAGTCCAATCAGGGTCAATCACCACATTTTTGACGCCGAAGCGATGAAGAACTCCGATGCTGACTTTGCTGCTGGCCTGTTCCAGGACCCAGGGCAGAACTTCCAGCCTCCGTCTCCCCTGCTCTGGTGGGGAAGGAGGGTTGCCGGCAGCCTCACGAGACAGTTTGGCGGGAAGGGCTCTCGGCCGGGTGCCAGGTGTGGGGCGAGGGTTTGCCGCGGAGTTGCGGCGGTCCAGCCCCCCGGGCGTCGAAAGCAGAATCCACTCTCGGGGAGGGCCGGGCGCCCCGGCCTGCACAGCACTGTGGGCCCCTCCGTCCACGCGGGCAGGACCCTGCCGTGCAGAAGGCCGCGCCGGGGCCTGGACGGGCTTTTTCACCCCGGACGCCCGCCCGCCCGCCCGCAGCTTCTCCGGCAAGATCTTCGCTTCAGCCGCTGGCCGGCTCGGACTTGGGGCCCTTCCTCTCCTCGTTGTTTTTGCTCTGAGGCTCTGCAGCAGGTGTGCGGAGAGGGGCTCACCCTGCGTGCACGGAAGCCTCGGCCGTCAGGATGAGGCCTTCCGCCCCGCTGAGCAGGGGCTTCTCTTCGGGGCCGACCTCTGACCCCACGCACAATGCGGGGCCCAGCTGCCCTGTCCCCTGGAGTGAGAACCAGCAGGGTCCTGCACGGAGACCTTTCAGTGAGAGTGAGCGGTCTGGGAAGGGAATGACTCCAGATAAGAAGGCCGTTAATTCGGAGGCGAAGATGAAGGCGAGTGGTCTGTAAGATTCACAGTGCCCACCAAGCCCAGGTCGCTGACCCCTCCTGCACTCCCGCCCACCCCCCACTGAGGGTGGGGGTGACGACTCAACCTTCCCGAAGACCCTGATGAGAGAGACGAGAAAACTGCTGGCATTCTGCGGGCCCGACCTGGGCCGCCGTGCTCCTGGGTGGACTGATGGAAGGAGCTCTTGGTGGGGGGGGCGGGGGGGCGCTGCTCGGAAGGCACAGATGGCGGGAGCCACCCCCCCCCCGCCCCCGCACACTCCTCTTGAAATCCTCACCAGGATTTCACCTCACCTCACTCTTGTTCTGAGGGTTTTGATCAAGGACACACGCTTTTATGGGCTGGTTGGCAAGAAAGGAAATTTCACCACCCGCCCCCCCAACGGACCCGGTCACAGCGCTGAGGAGGGGCCAGAGCGCACGGTGCTGCCGTTGCGTGCTCTTTTCCTTGCTGCTCTCTAGAAGAGTAGGAAAAGACGAAGCCCTGGGAACAAGCCTCGGCGTTTAATTGTCAGGTTGGTCGCGAGGGAGCCAGAGCGGCCCGGCAGGGCCGGTCACAGTTGGGTCTGCCCAGAGAAACCCTGCCAGGCCCACGAGGACGTCCAGATTCCCGTGGTGGGAGCCAGCTTCTCCCCGCGGCAGCCGGTGACTCGCAGATTCTTCCCCCGTGAAGCCTTATTTTTGTAGACCGCGGAAATTGACATGTTGGGACCTATTATTAACTGCCAGTTTTGTGCTGTTATTGGAAATCTTTACATTAGGAAAGAATGTATGGGTTGTTTGGCGGTGGGGGGGAGGTTCAAATGAAGGGTTACCTTGTACGGTGTCAGATCCGTCTGGGCTCAGAGATTGGATGAGAGGTCCTGGTTCCCCCGTCCCCCCAGGCAGAGAAGGTTCTCTCGGTCACCCGGAACTGTCTTCCCAGAGGAAGAGCATTCACGCATCTAAGAAGTGGCGGCTACAAAGGAAAAGACGATCATGTAAACACTTCTTAAAGTGTCTGTCTGGGAGGCCCTGTGCGGAAGCACTGAATCCCCCCGAAGGGCCGAATGGATGGACCCTGTCGTACCGACGTGGCCTCTTCTGTCCACGGGAAGAGCTGGAGCGTGGCGCTCTGTGGAATTCCAGCCCGGCACCGGGTAAACGGAGAAGCGCCCTGAGTCACTCACCCCGGGTGGCGGGAGAGCGGGTGCCGGATGCCCGGCCGCCACCTGGACTTGGAGAGGTCGCCCGTGTCTGTAACGGTGGCCAGCAAAGGGCTCGGCTCGTGGACTCAAATTCCCGGACGCACGGCCGCCGGTGTCTGAACCACGCTGTGGCGACGGCACCCGAGGAACGCACGGCTGGGCTTTCTGCGTGGGTCAGCGTCTGCACTGGAAAGCTCCGGAAAATGCGTGCCCTTCGCACAGACGCCAGGCCGTGGCCCAGCACAGAGGCGGCGCGGCAAAGAGGCCGGTTCCTGGTGAGCTCGCGGGGAGGGGTGGGGCGGGGGGCCGCGGGTGCCGGGATTGCCGGAGTGAGAACAGGCGAGGGAGCCGGGCGGGACCTCTGGCCGCAGGCCGACGGGGACCGTCCCCAGGCCTCAGCGAGTCTGACGCAGAGCCCTGAAGTGCTCTCATCCTTCACCTTCTCGGGTTCCCCCGTCCTCAGGTTGTCCTCCAGGAAGCCACAGGGCCTCCGCACAGCTGCAGGCGGTCCTTGGGGTGGGCGTGGGCCGCCGCTGCCCGTCTGTCCGGCCCTGGACAGGCTATTAGTCATGTGTGGTTGGGGGGTGTGAGCGTCTGGCTGCTGACCCGGCGACCAGCGGCTTTCCGGAAGGCAGTTGGCTACAGCGTAACCATCGTCGGTCACACCGCAGGCCCCGAGCCCCCGGCCTTGTCGCCACTCTGTCCCCTGAAACACCGGGGCCAGGCGAGCCTCCCTGGGGACAGCTGGCGAGCCCCCTGGGGACACACTGCCCTCCTTCGTGGACAGGTCAGAGGTGACAACCGCCATTCCCCTGCCACCCGGCAGGGCTGGTAGTTTCGCTAGGAGTCCTGCGGAGGGTGGGCCGTAGCGAGGACCTGCACCTGTTGGGGGGGTGGGGAAACCTACCTACCTGGGCACTGGCTCCGGCCTTCGGAGTGACCGAGGAAGGCGTGTGAAAAGTTTCCACCGCCTGGAAACCAGCGTCATCTTTTCTCTGTGATTCTCCGACCGGCCCGGGGCATTTATTTTTCTTCACATATACTGAAGGGACAAGGATTTGGGGGTGGCCCTGCGTTCGCCTCGCATCAGAGTGGCCATCATCCGAGGCTGTCCACGGAATTTCTCCCGAGGAATCCCACGAGGGTTTGGCTCCCCGAGGAGCGGCAGCCTCCTGCGGTGGATTCGGGCTTGACTGAGCGTCCCGCGGTCACCTGTGGTACCTGGCTCCCGCGTCCCCAGCCCCTCCCCCGAGGTGCTCAGGCCTCTGGACCCAAAGCCGCCCTTGGCCTCGCGGCGCCCCGCAGTGGTTGGCAGGCCGGCCAGCAGGCGTGCGGAGGGAGAGGCCCGGACCTCTCGGGTCTCGGGATTCCGGTCTGCGGTGGTTTCTGTCCTCGGGGCTTCCCGTCTGACACCCCACGTTCCGGTTATCTTCTGTGGATTGAGGGCGGGCAGAGAGCGTGGGGGCGAGTTCGCCTCCACTCTGCGTCAGGATGGTGGACTGAACAGGGGGGCTCGGGAGGTCGAAAACATGACACCTCCCCCCGCCCCCAGTTTGTGTGGGAACAGTAAAGAAGTCGGCAAGGGGGCTTTTCTCTGAAGAGGGAAAGGGGAGAGAGCTGGCCCCGGAGCGCTGGGCGGTCCGGAGCGGGAAGGGGCCGCGGTGGGCAGCCTGGCTCCGGGCGCGGCCGCCGACCGGCTGGCTCAGCGTTTCACACCACGGTCGGGGCTGAATCTCGGGGCTGCCAGAGCCCTACCCTAGGAGGGCGGGTCCAGGCCCGACGCCCCCCACACCCGGGACTCCTGCCCCCCCTCGTCACCTCCCGATTCGCACTCTGAGCTACCGGGGTGACTGCCAGGGGGGCGGCAGCTGGTGAGTGTCGAGGACTTTCTGTCACCGTGACGGTAGCGGGACCTGCACATCACCCAGGCGCTCTGCGGGGCTCCCCCCAGCCGGCCCGCGCTGTCCGGCCCGCCCTGCATCGGGCCCCCGAAACGACGGACGCGTCCGGGCCCCGTCCACCCCGAGACCCGGCTGATGCGGCAGGGGCTGGCAGGGGGCGTGGCAACTCTGTACTCTCCCCTTCTTTCCTTGTCCTCCCTCCCCCGCCCCCCTCTTTTCCTGGGTCAAAACTGAGCCAGTGGCGTTGCTGGTAGAAAAATCTTGCTTTGACTTGTGGACTGAACAGGGGGGTCGGAAAGGAGTGACAGTGGAGGTCCCTCGGCGTCCCCAGCGGCGTCGGCCCAGGATTGGCCCCCCGAGGGGCCACGATTTCTCTTCTTTTCGTTCTTAGTTTGGTCTCGGCGGGCAGTCGGCAAGCTTCGGCACCCTGGGCCAAGACCGGTCCACCGCCTCTTCTTGTCTGGCCACAAAGCTGAGAGTGGTTTTCACATTTTTAAGTGATTGGGGGGAAAAGTCAAAAGAAAAATAATACTTAGTGCCACGTGGAAATCAGCCGTCTGGACATGGCCGCATCTCGCCTTGTCTGGGCTCCAGCCCCACCGATTTCACGGAGCCGGAGACGGTACCGTCGGGTGCTGTGCGGGGAGAGACGGCCACCCCCGCCCCGGGCCCGGACCCTGAACCTGCCCGGCTTTCTGTTGGCGGCTGTCGTCTTCCTTCCTTCCTGGTTTAAAGAGGGGCCGCAGGGAGAGCACGCAGCCGTCGGGGGTGGGGTGGGGGGCCGTGGACCACCGTCATCCATGGTCCCCGCTTGCGTGGCATCTCAGTTTTCGTCGAGAGGGTTCTTTGTCCAAGTTAAGAGTCGAGTACGCTCCCTGATGGTCCGCTTGGCCGACACTGGGTTCCAGGTGCTGAGGTTGAGCTGAGACGGGGGAACTCGCTCGGCTGCGGAGGTGAAGGCCGCGTGGAGAGGGACCCCCGAGTCAGTATTCCAGGACCTTTCGGGGGGGGGCTGCCGTAACCCCTGGGAGGGGATGTGCTGGCACCCCCACTGCTGTCTGGAGACGGTCCCAGCTCCCTGCTCTGTGAAGGGTTCACACACCCTCCCGGGACACACCTGGGAAAGAGAGGAAGGGACCCTGTCGGCCCGTCCGTGCCCCTGCGAGGGGCCGGAGGCGGGAGGCTCTGAAACCGGAGAGGAGGCAAACCAGCCGCGTCAGCTCTCCCCGCCCGCTGTCGGGCCTCGTTCGGGAGGCTCTGGGCTCCGCTCCCCGGCCGCGCCTCCTCCGCACCGCAGCTGGGAGACAGCCTCTCGCCTCCCTGCCTGCCCCCCCCCCCGCCCTCCCTGCAGCCGCCCTGTCCCGCACGGAGACCCCAGCAAAGCCCACCGAGGCCGCCGGCCCGGGTGCTCCCATTGCACCCCAAGGGGGCTACACGCTGCGTGTCGTGCTGGTCAGGGGGCGCACGGCCCGGCTCCCTCGTGCAGAGCCGGTCCCTCCAGGTCTCTCTCCACACTGCATGGCTCCCCCCGAGCCTCGCGGGGTCGGGGGGCGGGTATTTCCCTTCTGCCCCAGTGACCTGTGGTGCCAGGGTCCAAGCGCCGTGGCACTGAGCCTGTCGGCTGGGAACCGACCCCGAGGGTGGAGGGGTCGGTGTCCCGTGCGGTGCAGCGGGGGCGTCTCGGAGTTGACACGAAGAAGCTGGTTTCCATCACCCTGCGGTTGTGTTTCCAGTCTGCTCGGGACGGGACGCTGCGGCCCGTCGTGAGGGTGGTGCGGCTCCAGCCACGGAGGGCGAGCCTCTCGCAGCTCTGGAGGCCGGAAGTCCAAGGTCAAGGCTGGTCTCCAGTGAGGCCTCTCTTCCTGGCTTGCAGACAGCTGCCTCCTCCTTGCAGCCTCACGTGGCCTGTGCCCCGCGCACAAAGAGCACCCTTGGGTGCCCCTCCTTTTACAGGGACACCAGTCCTGACAGCTTAGGGCCCCGCCCGCAGCACCTCATTCAACCTTAATTACCCCCTGAAGGGCCGGGCCCCCAGTGCAGTCCCTGGGGGCTGTGGCTTGAACACAAGGATTGGGGGTTGCGGGGGACATGCGATTCAGCTGATGTCAATGGTTCGAGTTTAAGAAGCACCACCTCGGGGCGCAGATTCAATGCCGGAACCAAGGGGCAGTGCTAACGCAGCGTGAGATGGTACTTGACAAGAACTTCCCCCTGGGCCGTAGCCATCTGGGAATCAGACTTGCCCGTCCGCCGCAGAGTTTTGTATAAAACTGCGAGGTCACCCCGCTTCTGACTGCTGAGCCCTGCACACTGGCAGGCTGGTTCTCTGGAAATGTTCTCCCGCCACGGTGAGGTGGTATCTGGACCGAATCGGGCGCCGGGACCGGAGCAGACACGTGGCTTTACTTCGACTGAGTGGAGCTCTGCCCCGGGCCCTGCCGCCCCTTCTGTAAAAGCTGGGGCCTCGGAGGAGAGGGACAGTGGCTAGAACCTGAGCTGGGACGAGTCGGGGCGGGGGGCGCCGTGGCGACTCAGCAGACAGACATGTTTTCCCCGCCGTTCAGTCACAGCAAGGATCGTCACAGGTAGCGGTCCTCTCCTGGGCCCACTAGGGCGGCGCTCCGTGTTCCTGGGGCAGAGCAGCCCTGTGCTGCTCGACACTGCCCCCTGTCTGCGGGCCACCAGGATCTCCGGCAGGGACTGAGGATGGGGGTGGCAGTCTGTGACGTCAGAACGTCCTGGTAGGTCAAAGGTCTGACGTTCTGGGCTCTTACGTCGTCAGCTGGGTTGGGTCTCTGCAAAATAGCTTCAGGTTCTGCGGTGTCACTGTTTCTGATCTTTGCACGTGGGTCCGAGTACGAATCCATCCGCTAGGCCCTGCAGGTGATAAGGAAAAACCTCCGGCTCCAAACGGGGGGTGACTGTTTTCTCTGACTTCGACGGGGCCCATGAGGGCCGCGGGGCCAACCTGTAAGAATGAAGTCTGAAATGCGGGGTCCCTGGCCCATGGCCATTCACAGCGGAGCCTCCGCCCTGGAGAGTGGAACCGGATTAATCAGACAGGTCTGTGGTTCCCGCTGGAGTCTAGGAAGCGTCTGTAACAAGTTATGGAAACACGGCTTTTCTCGCCGGCCGGGATGGGGCGAGCTCACTGCCAGTATCCCGGGGCCAAATGCGTTTTCCTGGTCGTGTACACCCTCCGATTTGGGGTCCGGCTCTGGCCGCAGAGTTCCTTCTTTTTGGTGACCCGTGCCCTGATGGAGACTTGGCCAACGCTTAGCTCCGGAAATCCGAGAGGGCTGCCGCCCTGCTCCCCCTCCACACCTCCCGCCGCGTGCAGTCCGTCCCCCGCCCGGCCGGTGGGCCAGATCCGGCCGGCTCGCCGCGGTCCGCCAAGCCACAGACGTGGGGTGAAGCCAGCACTGTCCCCCTGGCTCTCGGGGTGCCCTGAGGCCGAGTGTGGTGGGAGCGGGGAGGTGTCGACTCCAAGGACACTGTCTCTGTGTGGCTTTGACTTGCGTTCAAAACCGAGCATCATGGGATTGCCCGATTTCACGCTGACTCTCCCACTGTCTTCTTTGAAATCTCGTGTCCCCTCGAGCCTCCCGAATGCCCCCTGAGGACTCAGGCCAACAGCTCTGTGCGCGCATACCCGACAACTGGGTGCGTTCAGTGCCGGGTCGGGAGGGCGAGTCGGAGCAGAACCGCAGGCTGTCGCGGCAGCGTTGCCGCAAACGAGCGGCCCCTCGAAGCTGCCACCTCACCGACCAGACGGCTCCTGCTCGGGATGGTGCCTGCTAGCAGAAGCCTGGTGCACGTCCCAGAGGATTTTGCATCTTCTGTAGACACGGTTTGAAAAGTAAGCCGGGTGGAGTTCGTTACAATGTTTCACTTGAGCCAGCGAATCTGAAACGTTACTGGAATGTGCAATCTGAAATCGTTAATGAGAGACAGCCCACGCTGGTTTTCGTCCTGAGTCCTGGAACCGTGTGGCGCATACGGCAGGAGACAGGGGCTTCCGCGCACAGCGCTCTTGTCCAGCACGTGGCAGAGAGTCCGCGGTCTGGCTGCTGAGTCACCGGCGTCTGCACCCCAGACGGGAGTCGGGCCCAGGGGCCGAGTCCGACCCCCAAGAAGCCTGCTGTGCCGGCGAAGCAGTGGGCTCTTGCCTGTGCGGTCGCAGCGGGTCCACCCTGCCCACCGGCTCCCCCACACCCTCGGCCACTCCCGGTTGTGGGACGGTTGGACCGGCCCCTGGGGTGGGGGAGACCGTGTGAGAGAAGTCTGGGAGGGTGGCCAGTCTGGGCCGAGAGTCGGGGCCCTTCCCAGCAGGGAGGGGGGCTCCCTGCCCCGTGCCTGGCCACGTGTCTGCTCCGACACAAACCGAGCAAAGCTCCATCGGGCTAGAGGCCCCACGGCCCTGTCTTCACCCTGCAGAGGAGCTGGCTGTCCCCACGTGTCCCTGAGACGGTGGCATCAGTGCTGGGAAGTGGGCAAGAGAACAAGAGGAGGGGTCATTGCGGTCCTGGCAGCCCTGGCCGAGGTCTGAGGAACCAGCCCTCGAGGCTAGCGTGTTGGAGGGAACGGCGTACAGCACACCCTCGCTCCCGCCCTGTCGACCAGGAGAAGCTGGGCAGGCAGCAGCCTAGAAAAGGGAACAGGTGGGTGGATGTCCGAGGGTGCGAAGTTTCTCGCTGGACTCCATTCCAGGAGGGCGCGAGCCCGCCGTGGGGGGAAGCGGCGCCTGGCGCGTTCTCGGGTGCGTCTGGCGGGAGAGGAGAGCCCAGCCGGGGGCCGAGTGGGGGCTGCCTGTGAGGACCCCCCCCCCCTCCGGTGGCCGGGCAGAGACGCAGCCCACGAACTCCCGGTCTCCCGCGAGGCCTCCCTGAGTGCGCGCAGTGGCAGCGAGTGGAGGCCGCGCTCCGGCCAGGCGGACAGCGGGGCTGGACACCGGTCCCCTGCGGGGCGCGCAGGGCCGAGGCCTCTCTGGGCAGCACGTCCGGGTGGAGGAAGACCCCTCCCACCACCAGGCCCTTCAACAAGGGCCCCGACGGGCCCCCAGGAGCTGGGGGCTGTGCAGCGAGGCCCGGAGAGCCCTGCCGTCGGATCCCCAAGCCCCTGGGAAGGACCTGGTTCCGCCTCAGACCTGAGGGGTGATCGGACTTCAACCAAAGCACCAACAAGCCCGGACGGAGCTCGCACGCATGACGGAGGAAGGGGCCCGTCCTCCCCTACGCATCCGAAGTGCCGATCTCGTTCATCCGGCCAACCCTGGGACTCTGGGAGAAAGAAGCAGTCCGTAGGAGCAGACCTGCGGATGACTCGGGCGTTGGAGCTGCTGGCCCAGGAGAGCAAAGCATTTTTCACGGGCGGTTTCCAGGATCCAGGGGCAACAGTGGGCCGCACTTTGGAATCAGTGGGGAATTCCAGCAGAGAACTGGGCTTCCTAAAAAGAGGTGGCACACTCGCTCCGAGAGAGAGAGAGAGAGAGAGAGAGAGAGAGAGAGAGAGAGAGAGAGAGAGAGAGAGAGAGGGAGAGGGGGAGAGGGGGAGAGGGGGAGAGGGAGAGAATGTCTCCGGAGAGGAGAGTGCTTCCTGGGAAGAAGGAGCGGCGTGCGATTGTGGGAGTGCCCTTGGACGTCGGAGGCGCGAGAGCAGGAATGAGCATCGCAGCGCAGGTGTCGTGAGGAGGAGTGGAGGCCCCTGTGCAAAATGGGGCCTTTGGTGCGTGGACGGAAAACGGCAAAGGAAATTCAGAGAGCGTGTCAACCTGAACATGTGTATGAATAACAGACCTTCTAGAAGAGAGAACCGGCACGTGGAGAGGAGGAAATTATCCAAAAAATAACTGGAGAAAGTTCCCCAAACCCCGAGAGCTTCCGGATGCCAAGGGCCAGCGAGGTGCCCGGCTCCGTGGGCAGAGACCGGTGCGCCCCGAGCAGGGTCAGCGAGGAGGACGCTCCAGGGCGGCAGGAAGGGGCTCCGGGTTTCCAGCAGGAGAACCAGCAGGTCGCACACTGGGGACAGGGACCCAGAATGGCGGCCCCGGAGGCCAGACGGCGGAGCTGCAGCTTCACGCTCCGAAAGGAGAGTGTCCTCAGCCCAGCACCCCACGCCCAGCCCAGAGCTCCCTGCTAACGTAACAGACCCTTGGTGCCCGGTCGGATCTGACAATCGGTGCCTCTCGGACCCCCCTTTTCCAGAACCTGCCGGGAGGGGGCACATCCCTGAAACCAGAGGGTGAGCCCGCCGGCAGACGAAGGCCGAGGTCCTGTGCCTCGAGGACGGTGAGGTGTGGCCCCATGCCGCGGGCGTCTGGCACAGGACAGACGGACAGGGACGGAGCGGGGGACACAGGGCTCGACGCGGGAGGGCAGCAGGGGGCCGTCCTTCCTTCCCCCCTCTGCGCGCTTGTGTAAGGCCTGCGTCTTGGCGGCGGCGCGTGCTTCTCTTCCTGTGGCGCATCTCCGGCCTCTGCGCCCTTTCTCCCGCCTTCCCCGCAGGACAGGCAGCCGTCGTGGGCAGGAGCACCCTTGGGGCGGGAGGGGCCTGCTCGCTCCGGGAAGACGGAGCGCCGTCCCGTCCACGCGGGGCTTCTCTTGGGCTGGCAGACGGCGGCCGACCCCTGTGCAGGGCGGGGTGGGGGGGGAGGGGTGGGGGGCGGGGGGGCCTTCCACCGCATTGTCTCCGCTCCAAGACCTTGGTTTCCAAGAACTGATCGCAGATGGAAGGCTCAGGGCCCCGGGCTTCCTCGGTCTGCGTCCTGAGGGAACTTGCTGGGAAGACTGCTGGCCAGAGAGCCCGTCCGGACCCGGAGGAGTTGATAGGATCGTCCATCCAGAGCTGACCCTTCCTCCTCGGGGTCCTTTCTGTGCCAATGCGGGTGTGATGTCTCGGCCCAGGACGCGTGGGGGTCGCCGTAGGTCATGAGCTGGGGGAGGGAGGGAGTTGACTGTCATTCACTCCTGGCCGTATTTCACAGCAGCAGTAAAACTGAAAACTTGCGGCTGTGTGTTTAAGTCCCCTCTGCTCTTCCTCAGCGCGTCGGGGCCAATCGCTGCCGAGCAACCCGGCCAAGTGCGCGAGCCCCCTGCCTCCGGTCCCAGCGCCTGTAGGAGGAGGGGGGGGGTGCGCCGAAACCTGGGCCAGGCCCTTAGATGACTTGCTTGCTGATATTTTGTTCCGTGACATGGAACTCAAACCGAAAAGAAGAACGCGCCCAGACACTAGCTGACTCACAAGACGTGCCTTCAGCCTCTGGCCCTTGAGCACGTGCAGAGCCGGTGGGCAAACCCACCAGGAACAGGACGCAGGACGTGGACACGACCTCCCACGGCACGACCGTGGCGGGTGCAGCGGTCTTCCTGGTGCTCCGTGCGCAGCGTCGGACTCAAAACCCGAGAGTGCGTTAGGGTCCAGCAGGAGGGGGTAGGAAAGGGGAAAGTCTTGGAAAACGGGACTTTTGGAGAACGGCGGTGGAGGAGACAGAATTTGAGCTCGGGAAAAACACCGCGCGGCCAAGAGGAAAGCGTGCGTCGCCGGCCAGGCGGGAGGAGGAGGAAGCGGTCAGGGGTGACAGCCAGGGTTCCCCCGGGAAGACGGGCGCCGATGGGTGACAAGGGCGACGGACCCTCCGGGGCAGCCTCGGCCCCTCTGCGGTCCGCACCCGTGCTGAGCGGCCCACGGCCCGGAGGGCAGTGTCCTTTTGGCGGCGGGACCGGGTCCCAGGGCGGAGGGAGCTGTAGAAGTGGGGGTGACAGGGAGTGACAGGAGGGGGCGGCGCCGCAGAGAACCCCTTGTGGGCCTTGTTCAGAAGACGCAGGGATTCAGAAAAGTGGGGGGCGGGACACCTGGGGATCACGTCTTAACGTGAGCGGAGACGCAGGGACCCCGAGAATGGAGGGACCGGTTTGCACAGTTAGGGGCAAAATGCATCTTTCTCCCGAGTTTTCCTGTGGAGGGGACAGGACCTCCTCTTTTGCCAGAATACAAACATCCCTTGTACAAACACCGCCCAATTACAAGGCAGCTTAGGGCACACGTGGAGTTACCTGCAAACCCAGCCCCCCCCCCCCATTTTCCCCGTCGGCCGACCTTCCTCACGGAGGAAAATGCTCACTTCTCCCCACCCCTCGACCCCCCCGCAGCTGGGATGAGAGCAGCTCCATCAGCAGCGGCCTCAGCGACGCCTCCGACAACCTCAGCTCGGAGGAGTTCAACGCCAGCTCCTCACTCAACTCCCTCCCGACGACTCCCACCGCCTCCCGCAGGAACTCCACCGTCGTGGTAGGTGGCTTCGCACGCCGACCCCCTGGCCGGCACCTCCCTGGCGCCCTGACGCCCTGGCCCAGTCCTCCTCGAGGCTCCAGCGGGAAGCCTGAGGCCCCCACGCAGCCACCCAGGCTGTGAGCGGCTGTGGGGCTGGTGCCCACGCCAGCTGGAGCCTTTCCAGCGGGAGGAGAGCGAAGTCAGAGACCCATGGGTGTGGGCGGAAACCCTGGGTTGACTTGGGACCCCGGGAGGAGCAGGGCCGCCCGGCAGCCAGCACGAGGCCCCCCCAGCCGTGCTCCTCGAGCCCCCTGGTGAGCGTCCCGCCACCCCGTCCTCCCGCAGCTGCGCACCGACTCGGAGAAGCGCTCCCTGGCGGAGAGCGGGCTGAGCTGGTTCAGCGAGTCCGAGGAGAAGGTGCCCAGGCGGCTGGACTACGACAGCGGCAGCCTGAAGATGGAGCCGGGCAGCTCCAAGTGGCGCAGGGAGCGGCCGGAGAGCTTGGACGACGCGGCCAAGGTCGCGGAGCTGAAGAAGCCCATCAGCCTGGGCCACCCGGGGTCCCTGAAGAAGGGCAAGACCCCGCCCGTGGCCGTCACGTCCCCCATCACCCACACGGCCCAGAGCGCCCTCAAGGTCGCAGGTGAGCCGGGGCGGGATGGGGGTGGGGGGGCCGGGCCTGCCTCTGGCTTTGCCGTCTGTGCCGCACGCGTGTGGGGGAGCACGTCAAAGGGGCCCGGAGGCTCGGGGGCTTGGGGACCCGTCTGAGAACCGGGGCGGGGAGGCGAGGCTGCCACGTCCAGACACCAGTCGGTCCAGCTGCCCCGTGGCTGCTGGGTGGACCCTCACCTCCGAGAGGGACACGCTGCATGTCCCAGGGAGGCCCTAGAGGGCCATCACCCCGACCCGCACTGCCCCCAAAGCGGCCCCTGGGGTCCCCGATGACCACAGACATGGCCGCCCGCTAGCCGGTGTGCTTCCCGCCTCGTCCCCCTTCCTCAACCGGTTGCTAGATTTTCCTCCTTGAAAATCCTTTGTGGTCGCTTCCGCTGTTTTAACCAAAATGGGAAGCGTTACCCCAAAACAAAACACATCAGTGAAAACCCCCAGGTCACTCTCTCCCGCTAGAAACGTCACCCACTTCCGTGGTGGCTGCTGCACCTACGTGGGCCTCCGGAACCCGGCGATGTGGTGACGTGCCCCCTCCTCTCACGGGGGGGGGGTGGGGGGCGGGGAGAAAAGGGCGTTTCTGCTGTTGGCCGATTCCTCCCACTCTCACCCCATTTCCTGCGCCTCGCAGGCAAGCCCGAAGGCAAAGCGGCGGACAAGGGCAAGCTGGCAGTGAGGACCTCCGGGCTGCAGCGCTCGTCCTCCGACGCCGGCCGGGACCGCCTGGGCGACGCCAAGAAGCCCCCCTCGGGCATCGCCCGCCCCTCCACGTCGGGGTCTTTCGGGTACAAGAAGCCCCCTCCTGCCACGGGCACGGCCACCGTCATGCAGACGGGGGGTTCCGCCACACTCAGCAAGATCCAGAAGTCCTCAGGCATCCCCGTGAAGCCGGTGAACGGGCGCAAGACCAGCCTGGACGTGTCCAACGGCCCAGAGCCCGGGTTCCTGGCCCCCGGAGCCCGCTCCAACATCCAGTACCGCAGCCTGCCCCGGCCGGCCAAGTCCAGCTCCATGAGCGTGACCGGAGGGCGGGCTGGGCCGCGCCCCGTGAGCAGCAGCATCGACCCCAGCCTGCTCAGCGCCAAGCAGGCCAGCCTCGCGCCCTCCAGGCTGAAGGAGCCTTCCAAGGTGGCCGGAGGGCGGGCCGCGCCAGCCCCCGTCAATCAGACCGACCGGGAAAAGGAGAAGGCCAAGGCCAAGGCCGTCGCCATGGATGCCGACAACATCTCCCTGAAGAGTGTGGGCTCCCCAGAGAGTACCCCCAAGAACCAGGCGGGTCACCCGCCAGCCACCAAGCTGGCAGAGCTGCCACCAACCCCTGTCAGGTACCCACGGGCCGCGCCTCCCGCTTTCGGCCTGCTCCGGCATTCACCCACAAACCCCTGCACCCTGAGCTCAGGGGCCGCCCCTCTGCCTCTTCCCAGCTGCACCCCAAATTCCTTGTCTGTGCTGCTCCCCGGTCAGCTTCTACCTTCCTCCGCACCTGCGTGGGGGGCACTCCATGGGGTCCCTCCAGGCGTGTGTCCCCAGGGCACTGGGGTCAGCCTCCGGGCATAGCCAGCAGCCGCAGAGCAGGGCTCGTGCACCCCCAGCTTCTCTAACTCGTCGCTCTCGGGCTTGGTCTTGTCTCCAGGGCCGCGGTGAAGAGCTTTGTCAAGCCACCCTCCCTGGC
Organism: Glossophaga mutica; assembly: GCA_039655065.1. Classification (NCBI taxonomy): domain Eukaryota; kingdom Metazoa; phylum Chordata; class Mammalia; order Chiroptera; family Phyllostomidae; genus Glossophaga; species Glossophaga mutica. The sequence continues at coordinate 66,831,276 of CM077314.1, forward strand.
CAACCTCGACAAGGTCAACTCCAACAGCCTGGACCTGCCGGCCTCCGGGGACCCCCACGCCCCGAAGGTCCCCGACCTGCGCGCCGCCGGCTCTGCGGCCGGCGGCCCCCTCTCCTCCAGCTTCGCCCCCAGTCCGGCCCCCATCCTCAACATCAACTCCGCCAGCTTCTCCCAGGGCCTGGAGCTCATGAGCGCCTTCGCCGTCCCCAAGGAGCCCCGCATGTACCCCAAGCTCTCGGGCCTGCACCGCAGCATGGAGTCCCTCCAGGTGCCCATGAGTCTGCCCAGCGCCTTCCCCGGCAGCTCCCCCGTGCCCACCCCGCCGGCCCCGTCCGCTGCACCCCCAGAGGAAGACCTGGAAGAGCTGGCCTGGAGTGGGAGCCCCCGAACCGGGCTGGTGGACAGGTGAGTGGGCAGAGATGCGAGGAACGCAGTCCTGGGTCTGGTCGCCGCCGCCTGGCGACTTCCCCATTTTCTTACCTGCGTGAGGCACCTTCACCTGTCCACACCTCCGTGAAATGGGTAGGAGGGTTTCGGTTTCTAAATTAGCATCTCATGGGTGGGGAAACCGAGGCGCAAAGACATGGCGTGACTCAACCGGGACCGCGTAGCTGGTTCGCCCTCTCCCCTCCGGCCCCCACCCCCCCCGCCCACCCGGCCAAGCCTCTGCTTCCCATGAAATCAGGTCTGTGACGTCACGTCCTGGTGTCACCGGCCACCATACGACCCTCTCAGCAGTTCCCACGCCCCGATTTCTAGTCAGAGAAACACCTGCCACGTTGCAGACGCATTTCTGGGGCGGGGGCGCGGCATCTGGCCCCGTTTGTGGAGGGACCGGCCAGCAGGCCGACACCAGGGCCCCGGGCCGTGGTTTCTCAGACGGGCCCACACGCCTCTCTTGTCCTTTCTCCACAGTGACCAGCGGGACCGGAACACGCTGCCCAAGAAAGGGCTCAGGTAACCCTGACCGCGCTCTCCTGCCCGGCCCCCGGTCCCGGTCCCCGTCCCCGTGGAAGCCTCCGGTGGCCTCGCCCAGGCCCGGCCGTGACTCAGGGGTGCTGCCCCCCCCCCCCCCCCCCCCCGCCCCGCACACACAGGCTGCAGTGCCTGAGTCAGCGTGAGCGCCGGGCTCCCTGCTGGTGGGGGGGCAGGAACAAGTTCGCACGTGGCGGCCAGACCCTCGCCTGTGCCCTCCTGTGCACCCCAGTTCCAGCGGCATTCCTCTCTGTGACTGTCCCGCCTCCAAGTCGGAGGGAGGACAGGCCACCTCGGGTCGTCCAGAGGGCTGACCGCGGGACACAGCTGGGTGTCGGCAGTCACTGCCACGCTCGGCCCCTTGGGCCCAGGGCTCTGTTCCTGGCTCTGATGCCTCCCCCTCCCTCAGCCCCTCCCCGCCCCCCCACGCCCCCCCGCCGGGCTCCGCAGAGCGGCCTCTCCGTCCTGCGGCCCTCCCTCATGGGGGTCTGGGGCCCCCTCCCGGGGGGCCTTCCTGCCTGCCCCCTCCTCTCCCCGTCCTGCTCAGGCCCTGCCCACCACCAGGCCTGGGCCCAGTTCAGTGTCGCCGCCTCTGACAGGTACCAGCTTCCGTCCCAGGAGGAGGCCAAGGACAGACGACACTCCCACACCGCCGGCGGGCTGCCCGCGCCTGACGACCAGGCAGAGCTGCCGTCCCCCCCTGCGCTGCCCGTGTCCTTGAGTGCGAAGGGCCAGCTCACCAACATAGGTCAGTGGCCGGGGCTGAAGCGGGGTCCCCGGCAGGGCGCCGCCAGCCAGCGGGGCTGCGGGTTTGCTCTGCTGTTTGCTGCTCGCGGTGCCGGGTGGCCCTGCAGCGCGTTGGCTTGTGCACCCAAAGGACGGCCGGCGGCAGAGCGCCCCGAGACCTTGAAAGGGGCACTGCCCTGGTCCCTGGGGCACGCATGGTGGGCGCCTGTGGCAGCGGTGCGTGCAAGGCCTGGAGAAGCCACACGCCCAGGCCGTAGCTGTCACTTCCAGGGTGGAGCCCGTGCCCCACACGGCACCCACCCCTGAGCTGCTGGAGAGGGAGGAGGGACAGCTGGCTGACTGCAAAGGGTGGGACCTGCCTCCAGACCCGGAAAAGCCCGGTCCCCACTGCAGGCGGAGGCTGGGCCAGGACCCTCCCGACCCTGAAGGCAGAGAGCCTGCCGCACCCTGGCCACGCCCTTTCGGAAGCCTCCGGAGCAGGGCGGGGAAGAACGTGCTGACTCAGAGACAGGGCGGGAAGACACCCAGGGCTTGGGGAGGGAGGGTGCGGTGGGCCCCGCGGGAGCCGGCCCGAGGTTTGCTTGCTGTGTGCACAGCCCGCTCCTCTTCCCACCGAGGGCGGGGCGCCTGGAGCATCCGATGGGGCACCTGGGGGCCATTTGATGGGAAATGAGGAAGCGAGATGTTGCCTCAAGAAGGAAATGGTTCTTATGGGAAAGTCATCTGGTCTGTGAAGGGCCACCACGTGGAGGCTGGGGCCAGCTCGTGCACTGAGGGCCGAACGAGGGGACAGGCATTGGTGCTGCCGGCCGAGGGGCCGTGCTGGACAGTGAGCAGCCCGCACTCGGCAGGGCCCTGCATGGCTCTTTCTGGGGAGACGGTCAGTGGCCACCCGCCTGTGTGGTGCAGACCCGGGCTGGGGGAGTGCGCGTGGGGTGAGCCCCGAGGTGGTGAGCCCAGCAGGGGCAGCGGGAGCAGGCTCTGCCTGACCTGACCCTCCCCGGCTCCGTCGGTCCAACGTCTCGCCAGGGAGTGCTGCGCAGAGAGGCCGTGTCTCTTGCTGCTTAGAGTGACAGTGACCCAGAACTCGGGGGCGGAGTCTCAGGCCACGCCTCAGGGTCTCCGGGCTCCCCACCGCCCGGCTGAGCGGCCCCCCCCCAGCTGGCTCTTTTCATTGCCCAGCTCCGAGTCTCCGTCCGCATCTCCGTCCTCTGGCTGCCTACTCGTTTTTAGCAAAAAAGTCCGTGTTCGTGGGCACATCCAAGTGATGTGAAGGTTTCGGGAGAAGTGCCCAGCCCCCAGCCTCAGCTTCCAAAGCCACAGCTCCGGGGCAGGCAGGACACAGGAAACGCTGTCCACCCTTGACCGCAGACAGGACCCGCCCCGTCCCCCACTCCGAGCCTGCACAGCCCACGCCCCCCACCTCCTGCCCCCTCCCTCCTGGTGCCCTGGCCCCGAGGCCCCGAGCGCTGACCACCCTGCCTCTTCTCCCGCCCCCTCCCGCCCCCTCCCTCTGTCCTTCCAGTGAGTCCCACCGCGGCCACCGCACCAAGAATCACTCGCTCCAACAGCATCCCCACCCACGAGGCGGCCTTCGAGCTGTACAGCGGCTCCCAAATGGGCAGCAGCCTGTCCCTGGCCGAGAGACCCAAGGGCATGATCCGGTCAGGATCCTTCCGAGACCCCGCGGACGACGGTGAGACTCCACGCAGCGCGGTTCACGCTCACCCGGCTCCGCTGGGCCCTCACCCGCCACCGCCTGCGCCGCCCCCCACACGCACAGGACCGCCACGACCTGGAGCCGGGCCGTCTCGGCTCCTCCGTCCCATCCCCTCGCAGGGTCTGGGGCCCCGAAACCTTGGGGCTGGGGGGGGAGTGAGCGGGGACAGCCCAGCGGCCCCCGGAGGGCGCTCTGCAGACCGAGCCCCCGTCCTCACGCAGCCATCGGCTGCGCCTGTCGCTCGGCTCCACGAGGACACGCGGGGCCGTGACGGTGGCTCTGAGGCCTTTATGGAGAGCTGGGCGTTCATTCCTCTCCCACGAACGTGGCAGGCAGGCCCGTGGTCGTCGTGGTCTGGGGTTCGTGGTCAGCCTGGTGGCCAGGCTTCTGGAGGGGGGTGTCCCTTCCTTGCTTGAGGGTGCGCCTGAGTTCCCTCCGCTGGGCTCCACGGGGCGATCACAGCGAGGACTTCGCACCCCGCGGTCTGCCATCTGCTGGTCCCCGGGGTTCCAGCCGGTCGGCCCCCGGGCTGAGAAGAGGCGGGGCTGCCAGGCGGCAGGGCTTCCCTGAGGGGACACGGTCGGCACCGACCCTCGAGCGTCCCGTTCCCCCGCCGAGCCCCGGCGCAGCGGGGCCCGGGCCTGCCGCCCAGGCCAGCGCAGACTGGAGCAGGAGCCGCTCTGGGTTGTGGGCGCCAGCCGGGCCCCTGTTTGCTTCTTTCTTCCTGCCGGCTCCAGAATCGGGGGCCCCGCCCCGCCCCCGGCGCGGGCACTAACTCCCTGCTCTCCTCTCTTCCAGTGCACGGCTCCGTGCTCTCCTTGGCCTCCAGCGCGTCCTCCACCTACTCCTCGGTAAGCGCGCTCGCTCCTCCCTCTGCCTCCCCCCCACGGGTGGGGGTGGGGCCGGGGTGGGGGCCCGGCCTTGCGGACCTGGGGTGGGCGTGGGGCACCCTCGGCCACGCGCCTCAGCTGCTCCGCGGGTCTGTCTGGCCTCCTTGCTAACTCTGGGGCTGCTGCGTGGCCCCGTGTGGACGGCCGGAGTGTGCCCTGGTCACGGAGCCCTCTGTGGCCAGGCGACCAGAGTGGGTTCCCAGGACTCCCGAACCGCGTGCGGTCGGTCTCCCACGCGCCCTCCCTCCGTGGGCAGCAGGCGCTGCCCTGGGCTCTCACGGCTCCCTCTTGCTTGGACTCCTTCCGCCCCGGCTCGTAACTCCTTCCGATCAGCCAGTTTCGCTTCCCAGCCTTCTCAGAGGTCGCAACGCTCCAGAGAAGTCCGCGCCCAAAACCCTGGTGCAGGGTCTGGCCCAGCGCGGCGGGGGGCCAGGGCTAGGGACCCGCTTCAGCCCCTCGGTACCTCCGGGCCGCGCTTGTCCGAGCCCCCGGCCGGCCACGGCCTGGCTCTCTCGCCCGCGCAGTAACTTCCTCCTCTCTCTCTCCCCGCTGCGCTCCCTTCTTCAGGCGGAGGAGAGGATGCAGTCCGAGGTAGGGTGCCCGGCCCTGTCTCTGCCTGCTGCCACCCTGCGCTCCAGACCCCCTCCCGTCTCCCGCCGCTGCCGCCCTCAGCTGCCTCTCTCCTCCTTCCGCAGCAAATCCGCAAGCTTCGCCGGGAACTGGAGTCCTCGCAGGAGAAGGTGGCCACCCTGACGTCCCAGCTGTCTGCCAACGTGAGTGAGGCCCGGGCACTTAGTCGTGTGGCAGAAGTTAGAGGCATGCGGCCAGAGGAGGAGAGTCCCGCCTACACCACCCCCGGGCTCCCAGGCCAAGGGGGGCAATGGTTTGAGGGTCCCCCACCCTGTCTCTGAGTCTCAATTTATGGAACGGATGGTTCTGCCCCAAGCATAGTCAGGAAGTGTGGGTGAGTCCATGTCCGACGGCCTTTGAACTCCCTAGAGCAAGAAGAGGGCGCTGCCAGTGGTTGGGTGGGTGGGGGGGTGGCACGGCCTAGCCAGCGGCCTGGACAGCAGTGGTTATTGTGAGCTGGAATCACCAAGCTCTTGGCAAGAGTCACCCCTGCCGGTGTCTTTGTTCACCCACACCACGGGGCAGGCCCAAAGCTGGCTTCTAGAACTCGCTCTGGTGACCATGACCCTGCCTGGGGCCCACCCACTCTAGCCCAGCCCCTCCCCCACCCCACCCCCACCCTGCTACCATTCCCAGGAGGCCCCTGGGCAGCTGGCAGAGGGGTTCCGAGCCCCAGGTCTGGAGCCAGGGCCCTCGACCTGCCCCACGGGGCTTCTACCTCGAAGGAGCTTCTCCTTCAGACTTCGGAGGCCCCCTGCCAGCACCCGGAGGTGGGGACGAGCACAGCCGCCGCTCCACCCAGGCTGTGGCCGGGGCACAAACACAGAACATAGAGCCCTTTTCCCCCGAAGTTGTAAACACCAGCTGAGCCGGATCCGCGGGAGCGTTCCAAGGGCTTCACAAAAGTGGCCGTGTCTCCAGCTTCCGCCGCGGTCTCTGGCTTCTTCTCTCCCTTCCTCTCGGGGGGACCCAGCTGGCAGGCCCGGGGTCTGCCCTTGGGGTCGGGAAGGAGGCTCTCCCGAGGTCCTGCCGGATTCCGATCCGCCTCAGCGGCGGCCCCGCACAGGCCGGCTGCCGCCTGCCTTGCCTGTCCCAAGCCCTGGATCCAGACGCTGTATGTGGGCTGCTGGAAACTGATGCCAAGTACTTTTCCCACTCCCGGGACTCGTAAGGATAACAACACAAACAAGAGCCTTCCCCTCCCTGCACCCCGCCCAGCGAGGCGGCGCCTGGGTCGGTTCCTGCACAGCACAGCCTGGGAGAGTCGCGTCGGGAAGATGCCTCGGGAAAGGCGCCCGGGCCGGTGTTCTCGCCGTTTGTGCCGCTGTCCGCCGGCCAACTTGCTGCCGCGGCGGGGCCGGGGCCGAGAGGATGAACTCAGAGGACGGTTTTGCTTAGAACAGGAAGTTCCCTTTGCTTCAGCACAGAACGACCCAAACGCCCAGACTCGAGAGGTTCTCGGTGCTCGAGGCCAGTGCTGGCTGCAGCCGAGGCTGCCCGCAGGCGGGAGACGCTGCCGGGACTGGGGCGGGCTCCTCCGCGCCCTTCCAGGTGGCGGCGCCAGCCTCCCTCCAGCCCCACCACGCAGCCGAGGGTCCTGCAAGCGCCCTCACGCGGTCGGGCCTCAGGGGGGCTCAGAGGGGAGGGGAGGGAAAACCCTGGGGTTTGGAAAGGGAGCCCTCGGCCCGAGAGGCTGGCACCGGGGGGCACACGAGAAGCCAGGCTTTGTCGGGGTCCTTCGTGGGCCGGTTTCCAGGGCCTCCGGCGGTCTGTCCAGACGTGGGCAGGGACACAGGGAATAAACAAGTGACCCGCAGCCTGGGACACGGGCACTCCCTGCACAGGAAGCGAAAGCAGAGCACTTGGGGTCGTGACCTGCCCGAGTTCAATCCCCGAGGGTGAGGCGGAGGCCCGAGGAGGACCAGAGGCGCCGCCTGCAGCCACAGTCAAGTGCAAGTGCCTCCGGGGGCCTCCAGGGCAGTGGGTGCAAACTGGCTGACCCCCCGGGAGGACAGTCACCGGCCAGCGGACAGGAAGCAGTGAGGGGGGTGCACACGGCACCCTAGGGCGGGCAGAACGCACCCGTCACTTCCCGCTGGGTGTCCACCTTGCTCGCACCACCCCTACGTGGACAGCCCCTCCTCTGTCCCCCTTGGCAGCGCCGGCCTCATTCCCTTCACCCGGCCTCCTGTCCTTCACTTCCCGCACCGGCTCAGGCCATGCCTGGGTGGCCTCGGGCTGCCTCTCACCTGGAGGGTCCCGGCACCCCTCCCTCCTCCCATCTGGTGGCCAGGCAGTGGAACGCCCCGGCTGCTTCTTGGGCTCCTCCCTCTGGCCCTGCAAAGAGCCGGAAGAAGCCAGGAGCAAGGAGACCCCCCAGGAGCTCTGGAGGAAAGATACACAGTTTCACCGGCCACGTGGGGCAGCCGGCTGGAGGGCAGGCCCCACAGGACAGCACCGCCGCCCCCAGGGGTTGCCGTGCCCTCTGGGGAGCAGGGACAGTCCCACCCCTGGCAGACGACAGGGACAAGCCCCGAGGCCCAGGACCCCCATGGCAGGAACTGGAACCTGTCCCCGCCCGAAGGGGTGCAGTGCAGCTCGTCCACTCAGGGAGACCTCACATCAAACCCCCGGGGCTCGGTCACCCCGGTGGGCCCTGAGACGGAAGATCAGCTACACCCCGTCCCCCGCAGCCCCCCCTCGAGCCTCAGGTGACTCCAGGCCCCTGTGTGCTCCTTTCAGGCGAACCTGGTGGCAGCTTTCGAGCAGAGCCTGGTGAACATGACGTCCCGCCTGCGGCACCTGGCGGAGACCGCAGAGGAGAAGGTGAGAGGCCGGGGGCAGGGCCCGGCCAGTGGCAGCCACCCCCTTGGGCCCTGACGCCCGAGCTCCCTCCCTGTCACCCCGAATGCTCAGCCTGCCCCTTAACGAAGCTGTCCCTCAGCCCAGCCCGCCGCCCGGCACGTAGTAGGTGCTCCAGTCCCCCCCAGTGACACCTCTCCTGTTTCTGACCAAGGACACCGAGTTGCTGGACTTGCGGGAAACCATAGACTTCCTGAAGAAGAAGAACTCTGAGGCCCAGGCCGTCATTCAGGGAGCACTTAACGCCTCGGAGTCCACGCCCAAAGGTGGGGGCATTGATAACGGGGAGGGGGTGCTGTGCGGGGGGCGGGGCAGGGAGTGTGCGGGAACTCCGTACCTTTTCCTGTGAACCCACTGCCGCTCTAAAAACGTAACAGGTCCGCGCCTCACACCTCACGTAACCGTGTCGCGCCTGCACACGCACATACGTGATCCGGTTTGACCCTCACGCTAGTTCTCGTGGGTGTGCCATCGCTCTTCAAACGAGGCAGCCATCACGTAGGTTAGGACACGGGGCTTGAGTGACAAGTTCGCCCTGGCCTCTGACAGCCGGTCCAGCTGTGCTGAGGTCCAGGCCCATGGTGGGCCGAGGCCCCGGAGCCTCTGGCCAGGCCTTGGGCAGCTGGGCCGGCTGCCTCGGTCACAGTCAGCGTGGGCCCTGGGCCTCCTCCGCCCTGACTCTGAGCATCGACGTGGCCTTCCTTTGCCGAGAAAAGAGGCTCTTCGGGGGAGCCCTCTTCTGACTGTTCACACTCCCCAACCCTCGGTGGTTTTCCTCCCATTTGTCAGAGGGGCTGTCCCTTCTTGCCAGGAGTAACCCCCTGTCTGGCTTTGGGGTGACCCCTCTGGCTGTTACCCCCTACACACACACTCTCATTTTCATTTCTCTGTCCGTACCTTCCCCTCTGTTTACAACACTAACGGCTCCCTTATCCTCGAGGAAAATGGGCGTATCTGCCTCTGTCCTTTGGTTATGATCTTGTCTCTGTTCCGCCTCCCTCCCTGTCACCTCTGACCCCACTGCGATGTGGCTTCTGTCACCAGCACCGCCCAGAGCTGCTGTCACCGAAGCCACCAGCGACCCCCCATCGTCCCCAAATCTAACCTCATCCAAGGACCCTTTGCCCCATCGCTTTGAGAGAGCGGCCGGGAGAGGGAGAAGCATCGCTAGGTTGCTCTCCGCGTGCGCAGGGCCGGGGATGGGACCCACCACCCTGCACTTACGGGTCATTGTGCAACCGGCTGGGCCACACGGGCCAGGGCTACCTCGCAGTGCTGAGCGCCTGTTTTGCACTTCCCTTGACTTCTGTCAAATGGGGGTGACCCCTAAGTTTGTTGCATTGAAACCGGAGAACGAATGTTCAACGTTCACTGCACTGCCAGCCACGCACTCGGGGCTCAAACACCACCGCGCACACACGCACCCACAGACCGCACCCCCGTCCCCAGGCCTTCCCCTCCCAATGTGCCTCCCCTTGCTTCCGACCCGTCACCCCCGTCTGGTCTGTCTCTGCAAGTCCCACCCCCGATCTTCCAAGGACACCGTCCGGAGAGCGAGCAGGCAGCCCGCAGGATGGCAGAGGCTGTCTGCCAGTCCTGTGTCTGAGGAGGCTCTGGTGCCCAGAAAAAAGGAGAAACTCAGCCGTCGAAAGAGCAACAACCTGTGCTGCAAAAACAGGCCAGGGGCTCGATCGGACATCACTCTGGAAAGACGCTCGGGGGGCCCGTGAGCACGGGGAACGATGCGCAGTGTCCTCAGCCCCCCGGGGGGTCTGAACCGGAGCCACCGCGAGGGGCCGCTCGCTGCCACCGGGGCGGCTACAGCTGACTGGGGGGGGGGACGGCGGCAGTGCTGGACCCCCCACACGGGGGCAGGAATGTGGCGACCGGCTCCGTGGCCGCAGGAACCCACGCTCTCGGGGGCGGCTGAGCCCGTCCGTCGTTCGGGGCGGCCCGCTTCTCCTGGCGCGCCGAGCGTTCAGCGTGTGTTTTGCCTGCAGGCACGGTCGACGTGTAATAGTACGTGCTCGTTGAATGACCCACAGGCGAATGATGGGACCTCCAGGAGAAGTCGGTCGGCTGCTTCCCGGCCTTCGCCTCCTCTGTCCCCTCACCCTGCCCCGCTGTCCCCCCTCCCCCGCCCCCAGAGCTGCGGATCAAGAGGCAGAACTCCTCCGACAGCATCTCCAGCCTGAACAGCATCACCAGCCACTCCAGCATCGGCAGCGGCAAGGACGCGGACGCCAAGAAGAAGAAGAAGAAGAGCTGGGTGGGTGGAGGGCCGTGGGGAGGGTCAGGTGCATGCAGCCCGGCGAGCCACCCCCCCCACACACACAGCGCAGGCAGCCGGTCCTTCCAGCGGGGACCGCAACGCAGTCCCTTCGTCACCAAGTCCCAACCAAGTCCGTGTCTGCTCAGAGCGAGGTCTGCGAATGCACCTCCCCGTGGCCCTTCGTGCTTGTCCCGAGTCCGCGTCCCCAGCCGCCCCTGCCTGCGTTCCTGGGGCTCTGCACACAGGTCAGGCCGGCCGTCTTTGTCGGCAGAAGCGGCAGGGGCTGTGGGCCCCGGCCCCGCCTCCCCGCTGCCCCCCTGTACGCCTGGCGAAGGGGTCACGAACAGAGCCGCCCACCCTAGTGCTCCTGGGGGCCGCTTCTCCCGCTTCTGGGGAGGTGTTCGTGCAGCTGGGCTTGAGCGTGCCCAGCTGGCCCTGCCCCGGGCTGAGCGTCCGGCCTCCGCGGCCGGGGGCGGGGAGGGGCCCGAGCGCAGGCTTCTTGCCCTCCGCCCAGGGGAGCGCTGGCCCGCCGGCCCCGTGCAGCGCAGGCAGGCAGGCACCCGCCGTGCGAAACTCGTGATTAAGTGTCGCTTCTTTTTTTTTTTTTCCCTTCAAACTGCTGACTTCCAACCCCCATTTTTTTCCAGGTCTATGAGGTAAGAGATGTGGTCCCCCCTCCCTGTCTTCTCTTCCCCTCGCCATGCCTCCCATTTCCACCGCAGATCCCCGCCCCCCCAAAGGCAGACCGGCCGCTCACCACACTGACCGGACTGACCCCCGAGCTCCTGGCTCCCCCCACTGCCTGCGCAGGGGCCCCGAGAGCCCCGCTCCGCTCCCCCCTGTCCCCATCCAGTGCCTCCGTCCTGACAGTGAGCTGCTTGCTTGCGCTCCGCCAGCCCTGGGGAGCCCCCCAGTGGACGAGAGGGACCCTCTCTCCACCCCAACGTGCAGGTGAACGAACCCGAGTGAGCTGAGGGCCAGGACCCTGTGCGGGGCCCCTCGGGCCTCCCTGGAGCCTGCAGCCCCCTCAGCACCCATGGAGTCTCCGAGGAGAGTGCAGGGAGGAGGGCATGGCCCCTGACAGGCAGCAAGCGGACCCAGAATTTTTGTGACCAGACAGGCGTCTGAGGTCCACGCTCACTCCCACCCCCCGACGCTGGGCTGGGTGTGGTGGGGGGTGTCGAAGTGGACCCCCCTGGTCTCGGCCCTCAGGGGCCTGCAGATTTGGTGGGAGGTTGGAAGAAGAGACCAGAGCCTTGATCACAGCCCATGTAGACGTGCTGACTCGGTCTGGGGGTGCGGAAGGACTGACCACGGGAGGGAGGGACGCTCCCAGAGAGGGGTAAAAGCCAGACGACCCAGAGGTTGTGTGGGAAGAGGCGCCTTTGCGTGGGTGCAGCCGATCACAGGGAGCCGTGGGCAGAAGTCCGCCCGGCTGGGCACTGACCAGGGGTGGGGCACGGAGATCATTTAAACTCCGTCCCCCTGGTCGGTGGCCCTCGGGGTGCTCCCGAAACAGTGGCGTCATTGGCAGGCTGAGGCCTGAGTGTCCGCAGTGCACGGCCACCCAGGGAGACTTCCAGGGGCCCCCAGGAAAGAGCGCTGGCAGGCTGGGCCCACCCAGTGTTTCCCAACACCCTGCGGTGCCCCAGGACCCCCGACAAGTCCCGCAGAACCACACGGGGGCGCACTTCCCACGGAGGGTCCTTGTGACCTGGGAGGTCTCTGCGTGCACACATGCACAAGCACGCGTGACGTGCGTGTGCCCTCGCACACGGCTGTCCACGAGGCGGTGTGCGGAGAGGACGTCCTTGCGTTGGAGACCTGGGAGCCCCGGCCCCTCGGCCCCGGAGCCCCTCAGCTGTGCTGCGCCCCACCAGCCGGCTCTCCGGCCTTCCCGCCCCAGTTGGGCACCTCGGCCGAGACCCGAGCTCTCGGAGGACCGGCCGCTGCCCGCTTCCTCCCGCTGACCACACCTGTACCCCTCCCCCATCACCCGTGGTGGCCACGTGGGTCGTCCTCCCCGTGTGACCCAGCAGGGGCCCCGACACCCGCCCTCGCCGGCCCCGGCCGTCACCAAACAGCCCTCCCCTCTGCCCCCCTCGCTGTCCCAAAGGCCTGGTCTGTCTCGTCCCCTGCAGCCGCCCTGCACTGTCCTGCCGCCCCCCATCTGTGTCCCTCTGTGGTGTGCATGCTGTGTGGGTGCATGTGCCGGGCATGGGGCGAGGCCTGTCTGCAGCTCCGGCGCCCACCCCTCCCCCCAGGCTCAGCACCAGACATGCTGCGGTCACGTGGCAGCACCCCCAGGGATGCTGGGGGACGTCCCCCATTCTCCGCCCCTTGGGTGGAAGGCGCCCGTGCCTGGGGGTGCTCGTCCTCTTGGGGTGCGCGGAGCACAGAGGTGCTACAGGGGACCCCACGCCCCTCTGCTCTGCGATCGCCACCAAGTCGCCACAGCGGGCTCTGGCTGACAGGCGCAGGGGCGCGGATCCGGTGCGCCCGGTCACAGCTGCGCCCTCGGATCTCGGGGCTGAGCCACCCCTGGCCGTGAGGCGTGCCCTGTGACCTCTGGGGGCTTCTCGGTCCCTCTCGGCTCCCCCAGGGGAGAGAGGCGCCCCAGACGATCTCGTAGCCTGCGGCAGCAGCAAGCTAGAATCCGCCCTTGTCTCAGCCCCGAGCTCCAGGCCACTCTGCCTCTGTTCCACAAAGCCCTCGAGAGGGAGGCTGCGCCCCAGCAGCAGAGGCCCTGCCTGTGTGCCCGTGCCGTCTCGGGGGTCCCCGACCCTCCCTCCCTCGCTCCCCTACAGGGGTCCCTGATGCCACCCTCCCGGGTCCTGCTCTCTTCCAGCTTCGAAGCTCCTTCAACAAAGCCTTCAGTATAAAGAAGGGGCCCAAGTCAGCGTCCTCGTACTCCGACATCGAGGAGATCGCCACCCCTGACTCCTCGGCACCCTCGTCCCCCAAGCTGCAGCACGGGGGGCCCGCGGAGACCGCCTCGCCCGCCGGCAAGTCCTCGCACTCGTCCTCCCTGGGCGTCGACGCCCCCGAGTAAGTGCTCGCCCGCGCCACCCCCAGCCTGGCAGCGGCGTGAACCCGCCCGCCCTGGGCCTCTGAGACCAGCTGGGGGGCCGTCCCCGTCGCCCAGCCCGGCTCTCGGTTCCGCGGCCGGCCTGACGCCCGCTTTCCCGCAGGGCCCCCGCCCACCCGGGCCCCCACGCGCGGCCCTTCCCCACCGGCGAGGGGGAGGAGCCCGAGAAGAAGGAGGTGTCGGAGCTGCGCTCCGAGCTGTGGGAGAAGGAGATGAAGCTGACGGACATCCGCCTGGAGGCCCTGAACTCCGCCCACCAGCTGGACCAGCTCCGGGAGACCATGCACAACATGCAGGTCGGTCCGGCGGCGCCGCGGCGGGAGGCCCCGCCCCGCGCCGCCCGGCCCCGCCCCGCGCCCCCGGCCCCGCCCCGGCCCGGCCCGGCCCCGCCCCCACCCTGTCTCTTTCCGCCGCAGCTGGAGGTGGACCTGCTCAAGGCGGAGAACGACCGGCTGAAGGTCGCCCCCGGCCCCTCGCCGGGCTCCGCTCCGGGGCAGGCCCCGGGGTCCTCAGCGCTGTCGTCCCCTCGCCGCTCGCTGGGCCTGGCGCTCGCCCACCCCTTCAGCCCGAGTCTCCCGGACGCAGGTACCTTCGGGGGAAGAGCGGGTCCGGGGCGGGGCGGGGCCGGGCCGGGCGGGGACAGGGTCCCGCCCACTGTCGCCCAAGCCGCGCGCTCTGGTGGCATCTCCCCAGGGCGGAGGAGGTGACAAGGCCACACCGGGCAGACGCCACGAGACACAGAGTTGCTCTGGGCCCTCGGCTGTAATCGCTGTCCAGGGTGGGGCTGCCGGCCCCGCTGGGATGCTTGGAGAGTGAGGCGGGAAGGATGAGGACCACAGGGGGTGGGGGGAAGGCCGGTGGGGGCGCCGGCTGCCCACCGTCCCCCTGGCTGCCTGCAGACCTGTCGCCCATGGACGGCATCAGCAGCGGCCCCAAGGAGGAGGCCACCCTCCGGGTGGTGGTGAGGATGCCGCCGCAGCACATCATCCGAGGGGTGAGCACTCCGGGGGCCGCGGCACGCACTCCCCCTCCCCCCCCCCCGCCGAGGGGGCCTGGGTACCTCGGGAGCCCCTCCGCTTGGTGCCACCTTCCCGGGGGCTCACCTGCTTCCGGCCTGGCCTGGTAGGACTTGAAGCAGCAGGAATTCTTCCTGGGGTGCAGCAAGGTCAGCGGAAAGCTCGACTGGAAGGTGCTGGACGAAGCCGTTTTCCAGGTGTTCAAGGTAAAGGGACTCGCGTTCCCGCAGAGGAGGCTCGTCCTCCCGTGGGCGACTGGGCCGCACGGACACTGGGGCCCGGGGGCCTGGAGTCTCGGGTGGAGGGACGCTACCTGGGAGAGCCTCGTGCTTCCGCCTCTGTGTGTGCGTGTCTCCTCGGCGTTCCTCACCGTCCCCTCGGTCCCCTCTTCCGTCAGGACTACATTTCCAAGATGGACCCGGCCTCCACCCTGGGGCTCAGCACCGAGTCCATCCACGCCTACAGCATCAGCCACGTGAAGCGGGTGTTGGACGCGGAGCCCCCAGAGATGCCTCCGTGCCACCGTGGCGTCACCAACATATCCGTGTCCCTCAAAGGTCAGCACTGTCTCTGCGGCCGGGGGGCGGAGGAGGGACGGACGGTCAGGCACTCGCCGTGTGTTCGTCCAGCTCCAATGTCTGAGAAGCTGCAGTGCGGACCTCCCTGCGCTGCAGCGATTCCGCCCTCCAGGTCCCGGTTCTGGTTCCGATCCTGCATCTTTGGATGCCAGCACACCGGGATGGAAAATTTGTTTTAAATGTTACATTGTTGCTGACGTGTCCTTTGTAGTTAGGCCTGTGATTGTAACAGACTTTTTTCATCATTATTCCCTGAACGGTACAGTGTAACGTTTGTTTACACAGCATTTACATTGTATCGGGTATTCCAAGGGTCCAGAGACGATTTGAAGTGCACAGGAGGTTGTGCTTAGGTCACATGCAAATACGACGCCGTTTATACCGGGACTCGAGCATCCTGGGGTTTTGGTGTCCGTGGGGGCGCTGGGGTAGGAGGGTCTGGGATCCAGTCCCCCGAAGGCACCAGATGTCGAGGGTCGACTCCTGCAAGATGTAAGAAGATGGGGCCCAGCCCTGGCGTTGCTCTCAGGGCCATTTTCATTAGCAAGGGAATTCCTGCCAAGTCTCCCACACACCCGTAGCTGCTCCCTAAAACTACAACACACGAGGTCCGCCTTCAGGCTTAGGGGCTTCCTGCGGGGTCTGGGCTCTGAGCAAGTGGCCCTGAGCTTTACAGTGGGCTCCCACACAGAGAAGGAAACGCCCTCGGGGCCGGGGCCGCCCTCACACTCTCTGGGGCTGGATTCCAGGTCTGAAGGAGAAGTGTGTGGACAGCCTGGTGTTCGAGACGCTGATCCCCAAGCCCATGATGCAGCATTACATCAGCCTGCTGCTCAAGCATCGGCGCCTGGTCCTCTCGGGCCCCAGCGGCACGGGCAAGACCTACCTGACCAATCGGCTGGCCGAGTACCTGGTGGAGCGCTCGGGCCGCAAGGTCACCGAGGGCATCGTCAGCACCTTCAACATGCACCAGCAGTCCTGCAAGGTGGTCACCTCCGGAGCCCCGCCCGGGGGTGTGGGACCGCTGCTTTAGAGCGTGGCTCCAGAGACCCGAGACCACAGTTTACCCGTGTGTGGCGGGTGCCCCGGGCCGGGGGCAGGGGCCCCGGGGAGCCGCCACTGCTCCCGAAGGCTGACCCCTCCTTCCGTTGCGGCAGGACCTGCAGCTGTACCTCTCCAACCTGGCCAACCAGATAGACCGGGACACCGGGGTCGGGGACGTCCCCCTGGTGATCCTGCTGGACGACCTGAGTGAGGCGGGCTCCATCAGCGAGCTGGTCAACGGGGCCCTCACCTGCAAGTACCACAAGTGGTGAGCCGAGGGCAGGGCCGCGCCCGCCAGGGCGGGAGGCGGGACAGCCCGGTCTACGCGCTCTCCACCTGGGGGTGTGCCCGGCAGGCAGCCTCAGTGAGCTCTTCGTTCCCACAGCCCCTACATCATAGGGACCACGAATCAGCCTGTGAAGATGACACCCAATCACGGCTTGCACCTGAGCTTCAGGTGAGCCCTTCCGACCCTGCCCCGGAGTCTGAAGCCGCTGTGTCCCAGGACCTGGCCAGAGAGCCGTGGGCAGCAGTGGGCCTGAGAACCGGAGAGAGCTGTGGGCTGGGAGGGGCGGAGGGGGGCCCGGGGCGAGGGGAGGAGAGGGCGGCAGAACGCGGAGGGGCAGCCAGGTCCGGCTGACTGCCCGCACCCCCTCTGCCGGCCGGCCGAAGACGGTCCCCGGTTCGGGAACCAGCCCTGCCTGCCCAGGGAAGCTGCCCCAAGTGCAGCAGGCCCTGCCCGGGCTTGGGAAGAAGCCGAGTGGGCGCTGGTGGGAGGAGGGACGGATCGGCAGGGGCTGACCGCCCCGCCCGCCCCTGACGCAGGATGCTGACCTTCTCCAACAACGTGGAGCCGGCCAACGGCTTTCTGGTTCGCTACCTGCGGCGGAAGCTGCTGGAGTCGGACAGCGACGTCAACGCCAACAGGGAGGAGCTGCTCCGGGTGCTGGACTGGGTGCCCAAGCTGTGGTACCACCTGCACACCTTCCTGGAGAAGCACAGCACCTCCGACTTCCTCATCGGTACGGGCCGCCCGCCCCGCCGGCCCCTGCGGGGTTCGCCGCGCCCCCGGGCCAGCAGCATCCGGGAGGGAAACGCTGTGGCTTCGGACCCAGGACCCCCGAGTCGCTTACCGAGCTTCCCAGCACAGTTAGCGCCGTGATTTGGGGGAACCACCGGGCCTTCGGACCGCTAAGCCCCCTGCCGGGTGTTTTCCCCACAATCGAGGGCAAACAGGAAGGAAGGTGCTTAGGGATTTGGAAGCTTCCCCTTGCCCCTCGCCCCCCACCCCTGGCCCCCACCTTGGGAGGCGTTGCTCAGGAGGGTGCCAGTGCCCCTAAGCCCGAGCCGTCTCAGCACTGCCCCGTGCCGCGCCCCCTTCTTCCTTGGTGTCCCCCGGCCTCTGCCCCGCGTCAGGGGGACCGAAGCGGGTCCCCGGGGCAGCCAGGTCCCCAGCCACCTCACAGCCTCACTCTTCTCCGCAGGCCCTTGCTTCTTTCTGTCCTGTCCCATCGGCATCGAGGACTTCCGGACCTGGTTCATAGACCTGTGGAACAACTCCATCATCCCCTACCTGCAGGAGGGCGCCAAGGACGGGATCAAGGTGAGCCCTGCCCTCGGGCTCTGCTCCATGCCCGCGGTCTGGCCGTCCTCTCCCAAAGCAGGAGGGTTTCCTCCACGTTGGACGCAAGCCACCAGGAGGGGCTAGATTCCCTTCCGGACGGGCAGGCAGGGCACCGGTGCTGCCCAGGGCCACGTGCCCACCAAACGTGGGCTGCTCTGGGGGTCACAGCAAGCCAAGAAAGAACTGCGCTGAGCGTTAAGTAAAGCCCTACAATCAATCACCTTTGCTCCTTACTAGTAAAAACCACGGCTTTGCAAAGTTCCTTCACCTTCCCAGCCTGCTCGCGGGCAAGGGGTGGCCAGGCCGGCCCTGCCCCAGCCGCCGGGCTGTTCTGGAGACGAGGCAGTGTGTGGAGAGGCTGCTGCGAGGCAGAACGAGAACTTGGTGCGGAAGGAAGACGTCATTTCTTTTTTCCAAACCGCTCCGGTTGTTGTCACCGGTGACTCAGGGCACAGTGCGCACACGAGCCCCTCCCGCACTCACCAGCCCTGACACCTTGACCGGACCCTCCGGGCACCTGCTGTCTGAGACAGCCACTTGTCGTGGTGACGAGGCTCTCCCGGTGGTGCGGCGGACTTCCAGGGACGCTGTCTGTCTGCCTGAGGAATGCCGGAACTCAGTGTTTCGCTTAATTTTGCGTCATTACTGCAAACTACTGTGAAAGCATATTTTATTTTTATTTTCTTTACTTCTTTTTTATTGATGTTTGAACATAGTTGTCTCCGTGTTCCCACCTCTGCTTCCCCCCACCCTACCCACCCCACCCCCCCCCTTGGCTCCGTCCATGGGTCCCTCATTCATGTTCGTTCACGACCCTTCCCCTTCGTTCCCAGGTCATTTCCCCTCCCCTCTGGTCACTGTGAGTGTGTTGTTGATTTCAGTGTCTCTGGGTGTATTTTGCTTGCCAGTTGGTTTAGTTAATTAGCTTCCACTTATAGGTGAGATTATGTGGTATTCGTCTTTCACCGCCTGGCTTATTTCACTCAGCATGATGCTCTCCAGTTCCATCCACGCTGTTGCGAAGGGTAGGAGCTCCTCTCTCTCTGCTGCATAGAACTCCATTGTGTAAACGTACCACTGTTTTTTGATCCATTCATTTTCTTCTTTTTTTAAGATTTTATTTATTTATTTTAGAGAGAGGGGGAGAGAGAGAGAGAAGGAGAGAAACATCAATGTGTGGTTGCCTCTCGCACGCCCCACACTGCTGGGGACCTGGCCTGCAACCCAGGCCTGTGCCCTGACTGGGAATCGAACCAGCAAACCCTTTGGATCAAAGGCCGGTGCTCAATCCATTGAGCCCCACCAGCCAGGGCTCATCCATTCATTTTCCGATGGACACTTAGGTGCTTCCCGCACTTGGCTTTGTGAATTGTGCTGCTGCGTGAAAGCATTTTTCACACAGGTAACCTCTGTTTCGACACAGCCAACAAATTCTGAAGGTGTTATTACTAACGTGGAAGCGTTCCCTCCTTGAGGGGGGATGTTGGGGGGCCTCGAGATCCGTGCATGTTACGTTCTAACTCAGCTGAAGTGTCCTCCAAAGTGCTTCTGCCAAGTCACACGAGCGCGCTTCCCGTGCTGGGAGCGCAGAGAAAACTCCGCGACCGGAGCCTCAGGATTCGCCCCCGAGAAGTGCGGGCACCCTCGGGCGACGGCGTGGCCGAGCCTCCGGTCGGTAGGCCCCTCCCCCTGACCCCGTTTCTCCCTCCCCGCAGGTGCACGGGCAGAAAGCCGCTTGGGAGGACCCCGTGGAGTGGGTCCGGGACACGCTGCCCTGGCCGTCCGCCCAGCAGGACCAGTCGAGGCTGTGCCACCTGCCCCCGCCCACCGTGGGCCCTCACGGCGTCGCCTCGCCGCCCGAGGACAGGACGGTCAAGGACTGCACCCCGAGTTCTCTGGAGTCGGACCCTCTGGTGAGCGGGCGAGCATCACGGGCAACCCCAGGGGGAGCCCGCGGGGGCCCTGGCCGTCCCAGCCCTGGAGGGCAAAGGGCTTGTACTGCCACCGTGCCCGAGAGATGAGGGTGCGTGCCAGCAGGAGGCGGTCTCGGAAGGCCC
Source organism: Glossophaga mutica (assembly GCA_039655065.1). Taxonomy (NCBI): domain Eukaryota; kingdom Metazoa; phylum Chordata; class Mammalia; order Chiroptera; family Phyllostomidae; genus Glossophaga; species Glossophaga mutica. The sequence continues at coordinate 66,850,779 of CM077314.1, forward strand.
GGGCCCTGGGCAGGAACGCCCGCTCAGCAGGGCGCACACTTCTCTGGGGGCTGGGGCTGCCTGTCCTTCTGCCAGCGCCAGCGGGCAGCGTCCGTCCGGGCGCCTCACGAGCCCTGCAGAGAGCAGGCCGAGGCCAGTGACAGGGTGGGGGAAGTACCAGCAGTGCCATGACCCGGGGGGACGGGACCCAGAGTACGGAAAACCTGCCCGCACACTTCCCGACGGAAGAGGGGGCCGCGGCTGCCCACGGGCTTTGGGCCAGAGGGAATGCAAGTGGCCGGTGCATACGGAGGGCGATGCCCCCTCTCCAGTCACTGGGGACGTGCAGACGGAGACGGGGGTGGCAGTCACATCGGCCCCATGAGGCAGTGGGCGTGTCCAGGAGGACAGCCTGAGGGGCCAGTCCTGCGACCCTCCAGTTGCACCTTCCGAGCAGGAAATTCTTCCCCTGTGGTCATCATCGTCGTACGTTTTTCTTTAAGTTTTCACTTTATTGAAAGCGCCTGTAAGAATGCTTACACTGGAAGATACGGTCAGCAGGGGGACGGCACAGAGGGCCGGCCAGGCTGGAGGAGGGTCACAGAAGACTAGGGGCAGCAACGGGGCGCGGCGGGCAGCGGGGAAGACCCTGCTGGGGCCTGGCCTGGCCCGGGCGCCAGGGTCTGGGAGCTGGGGGGCGGCCCGCGGCGACCCCGAGCCCCGCTGTGGGCCGATGCGCCTGTCGGCGCTTCCCACGCTCCTGCTGGCGTGCGCCGTGCTCCCGGGCCTCCCGCCCTCTCCTGAGGGCAGCGCCTTGCCCGCAGGGGCGTCTCGTTCGGCATGGCACCCGTGGCCCAGACGCTCCCAGGGCGTGTGTTCAGAGAGGGCCCGTACCGTCGTGGCCGCCCGCCCCCCGGACCGCGTCTGCATGCGGGGCCCTGAGTCACGTGCAGGCCGAGGCTCCGACCCCCCACACCGCGATGGCTGGCCCCCCGTCTGTGGGCAGGCCCCCGGTCCGCTCTCCCTCGAACCCGCCTCCCGCCTCTCCCCAGATGGCCATGCTGCTGAAACTTCAGGAGGCTGCCAATTACATCGAGTCCCCAGACCGAGAGACCATCCTGGATCCCAACCTGCAGGCGACGCTCTGAGGGTCTGCTGGTCCCCGCCACCCCGGGACGCCGGACGCTGCCGCCGCAGCTCCATCCGCTCTCCGCCCCCGCCCTCCCCGGGCCTGGCTCCCCAGCGAGGCCTCCGCGGGCGGCGCGGGGAGAGCGATGGGAGGCCGGCGGGTGCTCGGTGCCGCACCTTCCAGAACTTCCCGGAGGGACTGGGGGGGCAGCGTTTGGGGGCCTGTGGCCCCGCACCTGTGAACTGGCCCCCTCCCCCGACTTCGGGGAGAAGACGGCGCTGAGTCGTTTTCCTTGATTTCTTGTCTCAGCGACAGACTCCTGGGCTTTCTGTGGAGGGGGGGGGGTTCGGAAGACAGCGGATGAGCCCGTGGTGGCTCCCTGCCAAACTCAGGAGCAACTCTGAGAGAGACCGTCCCTGCGGGGGCCCTGAGAGAGGCGGGAACCCACCCCCCCAGACTCCCGCAGACCCCTCCCGACCCGTCGCCACTGCCAACGACACTCGCCCGGAGGTCTGGGTGGAGCCCAGGACAAGAAGCATGTGGTTTCAAAGATGTTCTAATCGATCTGTCAGAGCTTTCAAAACAAGGACAGGAGGAAGCTGGAGAGGGGAACCAGGTGCCAGGCAGGGAGCGCGTCGGCCGACCCTGGCGACCGAGGGGACGGGACAGCTGCCAACCAGAGAAGCGGCCAAGCCACGACAGCCACGTGACGCCTGCCGAGAAGGACGGCCAGCTGTCCCACACCCGCAGTCCCGCAGGCGTGGGCGTGAATAAACTCTACTTCTTTATTTTTTGTTTTGTTTTTGCTTTGTTTCTATTTTTTTCTCCCATTTGCCTATTTATTTTTCTTTTCTCTTTTGCGGGTGGTTTCTTTGGTGGTTTATTTTTTGGGGGTTTTGGTTTTTTTGTGGGGTTGGTTTTTTTTTTTTGTTTGTTTGTTTTTTGTTTTTTTTTGGTTTGTTTGTTTTCATCTCCTCACACGGTCGGTCACAAGATGCTCGGACTGCTCTTCCTGGGGCTGGTTTGGCTTTTCCAGGTGGGTTTCATTGGAGAGTCTGATGCCCTCTAGTTGGCGCCAGCGAGTTCCCTGCGGTGCATCTGTCCTTAGCATCCTCGGGGCTCACAGGTGACGGGCGCAGGTGCAGCAGCAGTGGGAGGAGGAGCCCCTCCTCTTCAGAGAAAGCTCCTCGCAGGCGCTCCGGTCCAGCGTCAGGGCCGGACGCCCGTCTTGATGGGCGGTGGGCCTAAGCGTCACCATGGCTGCAGGGAACCCAGAGCCCCAGGTGTCCTGATGGCAGCCTCTTTGACCCACGGAGTCCAAAGCCCAAGCTGGCCTCTCCTGTTTGTGTGTGACGAGTGCGAGAGACTCTCAATCCGAATGCCAGGCTCAAGGGTCGGCCTCCCTTGGGGACCCGCCTTTGCCCGCGCCGCCTGGAGGTCTGGCGGCCTCCATCCAACCAGCGCTGATGGAGCGGTTCAAAGAGAAGGCGCAACCTGGGCCCTGACAGTCCCCTCCCCTCGCCACCTAGACCGTCAGGGCCGTCGGAGCATCGCAGCCAGAACCCAAGGAGGCAGCCAGGAAGAAGCCTTGGACGAGCCTCGCGGGGCGTGGGGGGCAGCCGAGCCGGGGTCCGTGACGGTGGCCTGAAGGATGACAGAACCTTGCTTTTCTCGAATGGGACGTCAGCTTCCTGCCATTTCCGAAAGCCCCGCGGGCCCACACCCAGGCCGGGCTGCCTGGGGCGGCGGCAGCTCCAGGGCCCTGGGGCGAGCCGGGACCCCGAGCCAGCTCTTCGCACCCCTGAGTAGCACAAGGCCTTCCCGGAAGCCGCCGGCACCGGCTGTGCTGGCCCGGACCTTCTGTCCCACCAACTGTGGAGTGGGTGCGTCTGAGTCGCCGTGTCAGAATGTTTTCATTGAGGCCTGAAAGGTGGCTCCTACCGCCCCCCGAGAAATCTTCTGCCATCACCTGCCCGCTCCCAGGGGCGGCGGGGTCCCCTGGGCTGGAGCCTATTCCTGCTGTCGCGGCCGAGTCCGTGAGCTGCGAAGACCCCCGGCCAGCTCGGCTGTGAGCCCTGCACTCCCGCGGCGGGAAGCGGCTGTCCGTCCCAGGATGGTGCTGCCATCGCTGCCTTACGGTCCCTGCCGTGCGGACGGGGAGGCCCGGCGCCGGGAGCTCTAGCTGGGGAGGAAGCCCGGGTGGGCCTCCTCGGGCCCCCGGCCCATGGCGGGGCCCGGGCACTGGCACCCTCCCCGCCTGGTGGCTGAGCCTGTGCCTCTCTGTCCTCTGGTGCTGCCCGGCCAGTGCCTTCCGTCCTGGGTGTTACTGGCTACTTGAGAAAAGGGAAGGGAGAACCCCTTCCTCCATTCCAACTGCCTCAGCTCCCCCGAGGGATGCTTGTCTCCTGGTAACCATGGGTACCACCACGCATTGTCTCCACATCCCGAGCAGGTGGACTCTCGTCTCTCACTTTACGAATTTTCTTCTCTGTTCCTGGGACCTGGCCCCTGCTGCTCTGGGCCAGAAGCTGTGTTTCACCCAGGTCTCCAGCCGCTTTCCTCCAGGGGGCACCTTCCTGTCTAACGAGGTCCCTCCGGAGCCTGGACCCCACTGACAGTTGCGTGCCCGGACCACTCCCCGCAGGGCCCATCATCTCACCGAGGAACCACCGTCCTGCGGCAACGGCAGGAGGTGAGCCTCCTCGTGGTGCTATACCAGCCCTCCAGGCTTCTCCAAAGCAGAAGACCGGGACTGCCCTCCCTGCCCCAGGACCCACAGCAAGAGCAAACGCACAGCACTCTCCTACCTGCACACCTGCCTCTGGGTGGGGGCCCCTGGGACCCCCTGAAACACAAGAGCTGGGTCCCGTAGCTCCATCCTCACCCCGCAGGCAACCTTCGCAGTATCTCCGCCCGTTCAGCCGGGAGTGTGTGCTCTCCCCTTCCTCCCGGCACCCGGCGCCACTCCTGACCAAAGCTGGGCTGCGGGGGGTGCGGCTCCGTCGCCGCCATCGAGCTGGGACGGCCACCCTCCGGGGAGGGAGGCAGCACGCACCTCGGCCGAGTCCCTCTCTCTTCCGGGTGAAGGAGAGCGCCCTGTTTTGTTCGGTGTATTTGTTTCTCGAACCCTGCCTAGGCACTAACAATAAAACGCTAGGTGATCGGAGGCTGACCCGGGACTTGATGTCTGTGTGTGTGTGTGTGTGTGTGTGTGTGTGTGTGTGTGTGTGTGTGTGTCTCCCGAGAGCAGTTTGCTGTTGCTGTTTCCCACCTTCCGAGGCTCCCGGGGCCCCTGTTTGGACCAGTCGGCTCTGAGGCAGCTGCACGGTGCTCATCTGTCCTTGTGAATGCACCTGCCACCGTCTTTTTCGGGGAGTCCGGCCACTGGGGAGCTGGAGGCCGCCCGCGAGGAAGGCGAGTGCTTGCTGGCCGCTCGCTTGGTCTGGAGTTCCCTGCCTTCCCCCTCATCTCTGCACCCCTCGAGCACTCCGCGCACAGTGGTGGTATTTGGGCTTCATTTCTTGCATCTGGTTCTCCCAGTTGGCAAAACCTAATCTCGTCCTTCCCAGCTCCCCAAGACAACGGCCCCAGTGTTCCTAGGGGCGCCCCTTTCCATGGTCTGAGATAACCTGTTTCCTGCCGTTTTCACAAGGAGGCGGGAGGGAGTGGCAGCAGCCCCATCTTCCTTGGACGCCTTGGCACCTGGCACAGCACCATGGACAGAAACCCTGTGACTCAGTGACGCTTGCCTGACCCCGGGGAGGACGTGGTCCTGAGAGCCAGGAAGCAGGGGACCCGTGTCAAACTGGGAGGAGGTCCCCTCATCCGTAGGACCAGAGGAGGTTCTGTGCTAGTCACGCATTCGCCCACGGGGCGGGCGCTAAGTCACTCTGGACCACCCACCTTAACTCGCCAAGTCTTTTTTCCTTCCTTACTCCTGGGCCGCAGGCTGAGCTGAAGCTACTAAGCAGACCGCAAGCCAAGCCCACTGTAGGGGCGAAACGTGCTTTTGCCGAGGGGTCATAACAGAGATGGAGGTAGTGGTGGAAGGTGGTCGGCTCCTAGGAAGACCAATTACTACTGACGGGGTGAGGCTGGTGGTCCCGCCGTGAAGGCTGTCAGTCACACAGTGCTCCGAGGGGTGCTGTGTCCCCCAAAGGCCAGAACCGGAGCATTCTGCCCTTCGTCATGGAGTCAACTTTATGTACATATATTCCTGAGTCCTCAGTCAACCTGATCAGGGACCTCGGGGCCACCACAGGGCTCTGCCCTCGGCCAGGGTCCATGGGTGCCTTTCGGCTCAGCCGGGTCCTGGGGAAGAGGCGGGCAAACTGGCAGGCAGTGGCATCTCGGAGCAAGGACACCAATTAAAATGCAGAGGCTGCGGGGAGACCAGCACGGTTGAAACTTGAACCCGTGGACCCTGCCTCCTCCTGGGCAAGCGTGCGGCAGTTTTTCCTAACAAGCATTCCCTGGAGACGTTTCTCTGAGCAGAGGGCTCACAGGAGCAGGTGAGCCCTTGGTCCCTCGGTTCAGAACTCCCGTGTGTGAGAGCTTTGGTTCTCAGCGCGTTTCCAGACCGGCAGCATCTGGGAACTTGTTAAAAATGGAATTCACAGGCCCCGCCCCAGACCTCCTGAATCCAAAATTCCGGGATAGCGCCCAGCGACCTGTGTTTTCACAAGCCCTCGGGGCAATTACGACGCACAAGCGGTTTGAGATCTGCTGTTTTAAAGGAAAAGCCAAGTATCAGGGTCCCCACCCTGAGGGACTTTGGGACCCAAAACAAGGAGGTCCTCAATGAGAATTCAGACTTTAACCTGGATCTCAAAGTCCCCTGTCTCAGGCTTCCTTTCGATGTTTATTTTTCCTTTTATTTAAGACGGGAAGGACAGGCATGCGTGCTTTTGGAGAGGGGAGTTCAGAGGGTGTCTACAACCTTCAGAGAAAGATCGAACACTCTGAAATTCGCTCCTCACAAAGTAAGGGGCTTCAACGGGGGAGGCAGCCAGAGGGCTTGCCCAGACTGCTGGATGATTTGTGTCTATTCTGAGCCCTTTGCGTAGGTGAGTTACAAAGAGTACAGTGGGCAGGGGGGCGGGGCCTGAGCACGTGGCCAGAGCCCCTCCCCAGGGCAGCTAAGAGGTGCAGGGCTCCAGAGTCCCAGGAAGGCCCCTGTTCTTGCTCCGCTTGGTTCTCAGGACTCGGTCCAACACGATGACAGAGGGACAATACCCAAAACTAAGTCCCTGGGCTCATTCTTTCCTGTCCCCACACCAGGACTTGGATATGGAGCTACTCGGCCATGGTGGCAGAACAAAGTCCTTTCAAAAGGGAACTGTGTCTTTTCAAATGCACAGACTCTAGCTGGTGGGGCCATGGGGGGAGAGGAGGCTGTTCCCACCGGCTTGGTTTCGAAGTTGGTCGATTTTCAGTGTGACAGGGTTTGTGGGGGGAGGGCAAAGAAGCAGGCTAGTCCTCAGCCTCTGGGCTCTGGAACCCCGGCTTTTGGAGGAGGGGCTACCACGGATGAAGGCGGGGCAAAGCCAGTGCACCCACATCTCCCATCTGTCCCCGGAAGGCCGACGGTGGGCCCTCTGGTCACCTCCTGTGGAACTTCCACCTCCCTGCCGCTTCCGAGACTGAGGCGCCAGGTGTTGGGCCGGAGCCCCCATGTCCCCCCCCAGTCTTGGCTGCTGCTGTGTAGCAGCTGCCACTTCCTAACGGCTTTTCTTAAAAAAATAGAACAATCTTTTAAAAAACGAATCCCAACCCCTGCTCGATCCCTCCCATCCTGTTTTAGGCAGCACTGTTCACATGACGGAATCTGTCTCCGAAATGCATGGCGACCCTCAGGGGGAAGGTGGCAGGGAGTTTTGCAACACTTTTTTTTTTTAATTTATTGGGCAGAAACCTCCAAACGAAGCTATGTGTGCGTCTGCGTGTTTCTGTGTTTTCTCATCTGGGCCCCCCTTTCCCTCGGCCCCTTTCATCTCAAGCAGAGAAAGCAAACTGAGTCTGGAAAGCAGAGCGGCATGCACAGTGTGGTAACGATCACGATGGGGGGGCTGTCCCCCCAAGTCAGTGGTTTCAGATAACAAATTGGTTGGGAATTACATCCTCGCCAGGGCCGGCTGAAGAGGCCCCGAGCCAGCGCTCTGTGCTTCCGGCAGCTCTCCCAGCAGGACTCATCTGTCTCATGCCGTCTGCGTTTCAATAAAGTTATCTCCTGAGCTGTCCACCCCACTGAGCTCCCTGTCTGGTTTCTGTCGCCGTGTGTCTTGGAGCGCAGGCCTGGGTCTGGATGGTGATGCTGCTTGTGGACATTATTTTAAAATATTTTATTTATTTTTAGAGGGGAAGGAGGGAAGAAAGAGAGGGAGAGAAGCATCGATGTGTGGTTGCCCCTCATGTGGCCCCTACTGGGGACCTGGCCTGCAACCCAGGCCTGTGCCCTGACTGGGAATCACACCCGTGACCCTTTGGTTCACAGCCCATGCTCAATCCACTGAGCTACACCAGCCAGGGCTGCTCGTGGCCTTTTGCTGAAGGCGGAGGTAAAAGCACCTGCCGGCGGATGTCTGCTGATGCCTTTGGGTGCCGGGAGGGGCGGGGGCTCCCGCTGGCACACTGTGGATCTAGTGTCCTCCACCAGGACTCACAGGTCCAGCCCAGATGTCAGGGTCCGTAAGTCCTCCAGCCACTGCCCCAGCGTGGAAAACGGACCGCCCTCTGGATACTCACGTGTTCTCGGGGTACAGGCGACCCTATGAGAACAGAAGCTGCCGGCGCAGGAGAAAGTCCCACAGCGCCCCGCTGTGGAGCTGCCGGGCTTCGCAGAAGCACTTCGCCCTAGGACGTTGCGGTGGGGGCACGATCCAGCTCTCCCGGGAGGCGACCAATGTGTTTGGAGCTCTCCTCAAAACACATGGAGGGGTCATCCGATGGGAAGAATCCTCAGCTCGGGTGACTTAAGCCCTGACTGTCGCCAGCATCCGCAATCTTAGGACTGAGCGAGGCAGGGCCAGCTGGCTTCCTTGGCCGCTCGCTGGTGAGAGTCGGGGTTCCTAGCAGCCTTGCTGAGAAATACCTGGGCCTGGAACCTCCCACTCCAACAGTACACTCCTTCCACCCCTTCTGCCACAACATGCCACCCCGCCCTGTTTTTAACCCCTCTGGGCGAGCCTCCGCACTCGCTCCGGTGTTCAGGGGCGTCTTTGTCCGCTGAGCGGCTGGTGAGACCAGCCAGGGTGCATCCTCGCTCGGAAAACGACCCTGTACTTCCTTCCACTCCTTCCACGTCCAGCCCCCGGCGGAGAAAGGTGCAGTCCTCATCCCTGCCGCAGGAGGCGCTGCCTGCGGAGGCCGGCGCTCTCGCCGCCGCCGGTGCGCAAGCGCGGCTTCGCGGATTGGCCGCGCGCGGGAGCCGTCGCCGAAGCGAGCCGGGCCGCGGGACTGGCGCGCCGAGCGGAGAAAGATGGCGGCGGCGGCGGCGGCAGGCGCGGCCTCCGGGCTGCCGGGGCCGGTGGCCCAGGGTCTGAAAGAGGCGTTGGTGGACACGCTCACCGGGATCCTGTCCCCCGTGCAGGAGGTGCGCGCGGCCGCCGAGGAGCAGATCAAGGTGTTGGAGGTGACAGAGGGTGAGTGAGAGGCGGGGCCGCCTGGGCGGAGGGGACGCGCTCGGGGCCCGGGGCCGGGCCTGCGCCGCGGAGGCCGGGGTCCAGCCCAGGTCTTGCGTCCCACTCGCGGTGAGGGCGCCGGGGCGCGCTGCGGCGGGCGGGCGAGTGCGGCCCCGCGTTACGGCCGTCCCGGGCCCCGGAGTCGGGCGGGAGCCACGTGCGGCTCCGGTCTGCGCCCCGAGGGATGCGCCCTAGCGCCGCCAGGCAGGTGCCCACCGCCCTTTGTCTCTGCTCTGTCCCCGCGCCCCCGGGGCGCTTCGAGAGGAAGTGGCCGCCGCAGGCCCTTCGTCCCCGCCCCAAAACGGGAGGGGACGGTCCTCCCGCCCTGAAGTGCCCAGTGCGCCTGGTCCGCGAGAGTCTCCATCCTGCGTCCACACCTTGCAGCGCTCGCGCCCAGCGCCGGGTCGAAGCTCCCTGCCTGGCCTTCCTAGGAAAGAATGGAAGCCAACCCTCCCTGGAGTTCATCTCGCATCGTCCCACAGCGCGGGGGAGCTGGGGGCAAGCGGAGAGATCCGGGGTCCGGCAGGTCCAGGGCCACGTGGAAGGCCTGGTTGTCACTGCCAGTGTCCTGCACACAAGGACCAGGTCGGACAGCGGAGGGCTGCGCCGGTTGTGGGTTGAGCGGAAGGAGCTGTCCCGGCCTCCATCACCTTGTTGCCATCCCATCCGAGGCCAGGCTCCCTTGGGTGTGAAGGAGGACGAGCGACCAGTTCGAGGAGCCTCATCACGGTTGAATTGCTGCAGGAATGATGTGGAGGCGCAGGGAGAGCCCTGCGTCCGCGCCCCAGGGGCTGGGCCAGTGACAGCTCCCAGGGGCCTGTCTGTGCGCAAGCACCCTGGCCCCAGCTGGGCCGAGTCCGTTATGCAGGTCCGGCCCCTGGCTTTCCACAAACCTTGGGGTTCTGAAATAAAAAATTAAACAGAAGTGCAGGATTCAGCGTTCGATCTGGGGTGCTGACAGGAATAGGTCGGAACCCACGTGCAAACCACAGCTCGAGCCGCAGGGTGCTGTGGGTGAGACTGCCCTTCCGGGCGCTGACCCTGGGGGTCTGGGCGGGACAGCGCCTGCGCCCAGCGCGTTGGGCAGGCTCAGGTCAGGCCGCTCACTGAATGCGCCGCTTCGGACCCCTGGGGGCCTGCCTTTGCTTTCCGTAGTCTGCTTCCTTGCGTTTCCGGGAGAACCCTTATCTCGAGGGAGGGTGGCGGGCCCCTCCTGCACCTCCCTCCCCCTCCTGAGGCTGGAACAAGACAGCTTGCCTTCGGTGCAGAGGACCCTCGTCGCCTGTTCCGTCTGAACCCCAGGTGCTTCCTTGAGGTGGTCAGCCATCCCTTCTGCACCTTCCCGTGAGGACATGGCACCTGCTTCCCAGGCAGCCGGGGCCCGTAGCCCCACCTCAGCTCACCCCTGTGGGGCTCGCCCCTGCGGAGGTGCTGTCTGTTCTTTGGAAAGGAGCTTCCTCAAAGTGGGAGGGGGACAAGGGAGCTGGGAGTCGGTGTCCATCGTCTGTGTCCCCGTTCCGTGGGCCACGGTCAGGCGACAGCCAGGCACGGTTGTTCCTAGTCCCTTTGTCCCTGCCAGTGACTGTGTACCATCGCACCGAGGGGCCGACACCTAGGGCTGACCAGTCTGTCCCCCTTGGCAAACTAGGGTGCCGTCCCCTGGCTGCCGGGTGGTGGCCCCTGGTCTCCAGCGCTGAGTGGGAGAATCCCCGCTGTGATTGTGGGGATCGGGTGCAGGCCAGTTGTCAGCTCCGTCACGTGAACAGACAGGAGAGGTGGGTGGGCTCTGACCAGGCTCCAGGGTAGAGGAAATCTTAAGGAGCAATTATCCTAGAAAATCGATGCTGCTGGAACCCAGAGCACATGCTGGCCATTCACTCTGCCCACCGATGCTCCCCAGGAAGTGGCTTGCCCGTTGTGAGCCATCGGGGAGGCCGCGGCTCCTGCCTGTGATGCGCTCTCCCCCAGCGACCCGTGAGGTGCTGATGGGTCCCTCGCGTGTCCTCGGTCACAGGATCGCCCGTCCAAACCGGTGCCAGCTCTTGCATCGGGCTGCCGTGTTTCCTCGAATTCGGGAGTTCTCTGCGTGTTCTGGGTGGTAGTCCCTGGCCAGGGACACGCTTTGCAGATCCGTGTTTCCGTTAGTGGGTCCCTTTTGACTCTGCTGATGGTGCCTTTTTTGGCACAGACTTTTTAAGTTTCACGAAGTCTAACGTGTCTCCTTTTCCGTCGTCTGCGGTCAAGCTGGGAAATCACCACCAAATCCAGCGTCGTGAGCTCTCACCCTGTTTTCTCCCGAAGGGTTTGCTGTTTCAGGTCTTCGCTCCCGGTTCTTGGTCCATGTGTTGCGTTTGTTTGCTCCTGGCGTTGGCTGAGGGCCCGCCTTTGTGTTGGGCCTGCGGACGCCCTGTTCCCCCCGCTCCGTTCACAGCAAAGGCTGTCCTCTGCCCCGGGGGGGCGGGGGGGGGAGCGCAGACCGGCCTCAGGGCTCCGGGCCGGCGCGCTGGTCTGCCCGTCTGTGTGAAGAGCCGCCCCGTCCCGATGGCTGCGCGTGCGGGGTAAGTTTTGAAATCAGGAAGTGGGAGTGCTCCCGTCGGGGCCTTTTGTTTGTTCTTTGCTTCTTGTCTTTTGTTTTGTGGCTATTCATAGTCCCTTGAGTTTCCAGATGAATTAGGATGAGTATTTCTATTTCTGCAAAAAAATAAAAAATCAGTGGGATTCGATAGGGCTGAGGATCGCAGTGTTAATGCCGGAGCAAGTCGTTCGGCTGCCGAGGGCGCGCCAAGGTCACTGCTCGCGGTGCTGGTCGAGGGCCGGCACCTCACCACCGGTGCACGTGTAGGGCTGAGTCTGGTGCAGCCAGACTTCCTCAGACCCGACCGTCTCTCACCGGGCGGCGTGGGCCTGAGCGGCCCCGGAGCCTCACCTCTTGCTCTCCTTTGGGGCTCGCTGGCGCGGTGTTCGGTGAGGCAGCACGCTCCCTCGTGTCGGGGCGCAGCGCCGGGGCCGTGCCCGGTGAGCTGCTGGGCTCGCCCGCGCGCTCTCCACTCACGGTGCGGTTTGCTCTTCCAGAATTCGGCGTCCACCTGGCCGAGCTGACCGTGGACCCCCAGGGGGCCCTGGCAATCCGTCAGGTAGGCCCGGCGCGCTGGGTCCAGGCCGTACGTCATGCCCTGTGCTGGGCGGCGGGACGTTCCCAGGGGAGGGCGGAATCGGGAGGCCGGTCTGGGAGTCACCTGGGACGTGGGGCCAGGCCGCCCGCGCGTGCGGGGCTTGGAGGGAATGGCCGGGCGTGGGCGTGGCTTTCCTGGGCAGGAAGTCTTCTCTCACGTGGACCCCGCGGCCCGTTCTCCGCGCAGCTGGCGTCCGTCATCCTGAAGCAGTATGTGGAGACGCACTGGTGCGCCCACTCGGAGAAGTTCAGGCCTCCGGAAACCACAGAAAGGGTGAGACCGCGCCCGCCCGGGCCCGTGGCAGGGAAGGAGGGGGGCGGGTGGCCGGCAGGCGTCGTGGGCACGGGCCGTGGGCAGGGGGGCGTCAGACGTGCCCGAGAGGCGGGCCGGCCAGCGCCCAGGCCCCGGTCTGCCGCGCCGGGGACGCGTGGCTCTTCCCGGCCCCAGTGTCCTACGTACCGGAAAGCGGAGTCGGAATTCCGACTTCCGGAGAGTTGCTGGAGGGTTAGACGAGGGCTGCTCCTGTCCGGGGCGGAGCCGTGCGGCCATTCTGCCCCGGGAGCCGCGGTGTTGGGCGTGGAGGGGCCGCGCTCGGAGCCCTGCCTCCATGGAGTGCCCGTCCGTGCTGCCCGACGGCGGCTGCCGGCCCCTGGGGCACCGAGCGCTCGCAGGACGGTGGGTTTTTCGCTCTGCTTCGCCGTGACCGAGTGCATGCGAGTGGCCAGTGCCGCTGGTGCCACTGGGGGGGGGGCCCTGGGGGGGGGGGCGTGTGCCGGGGGCGCGCGTCGGAGTTCTCGACAGAGACGCAGCGTCTCGGGCCCCTGGCGCTGCCGACGCGCACTCTGGGCGGAGCCCTGCTGACCGCTCGCGGGCTGGTCCGACGGCTGGTGGGCTTCTCTGCTCTGCAGGCGAAGGTCGTCATCCGGGAGCTGCTGCCCAGCGGGCTGCGGGAGTCGATCAGCAAGGTGCGCTCCAGCGTGGCCTACGCCGTGTCGGCCATCGCGCACTGGGACTGGCCCGAGGCCTGGCCCCAGCTCTTCAGCCTGCTCATGGAGATGCTGGTGAGCGGGGACCTAAACGCAGTCCACGGAGCCATGCGCGTGCTGACAGGTACCGGACGCCAGGGGGCGGGGGCGGGGGCGGGCCCCGCACCGCGGGACTGGGCGCGTGTGGCCCCGCGGCCGCTGTTCCCCCCCAGCCCCGTCTGCCCGTCACCGGGAACTCGGCGCGCGGAGGGTCGCGGCGCGGGCAGGGTCGCGGCGCGGGGGGGCGGGGCCCACCGAATTTGGTGCGTGCTCTGGCTCCGCCCCCAGTCGGGGTCTCCTCCTGTGAAGTGAACGTAGCGTCTCCCTCTGAGGAGCTTTGGGCCGTTGGACAGGCTGAGCTCCGTAAAGTGCCCCTCGGCACGGCGACCGGCAGGGTGCCGCTGGTGAGCCTCCGCCGGCACGGGCGCTCTAGCGCAAAGGCGTGAGCGTGTAGCTCCGCGGCGATGTCGCCCTCCGGCTCGCTCGCCGCGTGGCGTCGCAGGCGCGGCGCTCACGTTAGGACTGGGCACCACCACACCCGTGCTGTCGCCCCGCCAGCCGCCCTCTGCCGGCCCCGGGCGGGGGGCCTCCTCGTCGGTCCAGCCAGGACGAAGGGCGGTCAGGGGAGTGGGAGCGCTTGGACCGCCAGTCCAAGGCGATCGGCTGGGTGTCTCGTCGAGGCCTGGTTAATTAATTCATCGTCAGCCTGTGCCAGAGGCTGTCCCCGCGTGTCCCCGTCTGGTGCAAGCCCCGCCCTGCGTCCTGCCCTTTGGCGAGGGCACCGCCCCCTCCCCCCGCACATCTGCCATCTTGTACCGGCCTTGCGTTTCTGGCCACAAATGCGAGGGGTCCTCCTGAGCGGGTCCCTGCCGACCCCCGCCCCATTTCCGTGGGGACGGCGTGGATGAGCAGGAAGGAGCAGACACGGGGACTCGGGGCGCTTGGGCTCCCACGCAAAGTCCCGGGTCCTGCGCCCTGTCTTAGCACCTGTGGGGGTGTCTTGGGAGCGAAGGGGGAGGTGCGGCCGTGGTCCCCTCGCCTTCTCCAGCTCTCCACCGCAGGTGGGCCGCGTCGGGGCACGCTCGGCTGGTGATGCCCCCCCCACCATGCTGGGGAGCAGCAGGGGTCGCCCCCGGGGGAGCGAGGCCCAGAGAGCCCAGGGGAAGACCGCCTGCCTGCGAGGGCGGGCGGGCCCTGGAAACGGGCGCCAGGCCCTCCCGGCGCAGACCCGCGGCGCTCCGACGGAGGTCGCCCTCCCAGCCGTGGGGTCCCCCCTCGCCTCCTCGCCCCGCGCTTTGGTCTGCTGCCGCGGAGCCGGGCGCTCTGGCCGCTGTCCTCCCCCAGGACAGGCCGGCAGGCTGCTCGTGGGCCTGTCTCCCCCCTGTTGCAGAACTGCCACCCGGAGGCAGTTTGATGTTGTCGCACTGTGTCCTTCCGAAGCGGTGTGTTGCTCAGTGCCCCTTGTCCCTCCGTAGAATTCACGCGAGAAGTCACAGACACACAGATGCCCCTCGTGGCCCCTGTCATCCTCCCGGAGATGTACAAGATCTTCACCATGGCTGAGGTGCGGGGCGCGGCCAGCGCCGACCCAGACCGCTCCCGGGGTGGGGTGGGGGGAGGGGAGGCTGGGAGAGCTCCTCGCCCCAGGGCTGGCCTGCCCCCACCAAGCCCCTGCGTCGCTCACAGAGACCTTCACCGTCCTTCCCGAGGACGAGCTCTGGGAGCTCGTGGGTGGGGCTCCCTTCCAGTCAGGCCGGGACACCGGGAGGGGTGTCCCCGACACACGCCTGGCCGTGCTGGGTCTCAGGGCTGCGCGCCTCCGGTCCCCAGGTGTACGGCGTCCGCACCCGCTCCCGAGCGGCGGAGATCTTCACCACCTGCGCGCACATGATCTGCAACATGGAGGAGCTGGAGAAGGTGGTGCGCCCCGCCCAGCGCCCCGCCCGGGTGGGGAGGCTCCGCGTCCCTCCGTGGGAGCCCCCCTCTGTGGGAGCCCCGTCTCTGCCAGCGCCTGGTCCCGCTCCCGTGGTCGCCCGGGGGCCGGCTGGCCGCAGACGTGGGCCGCTGCGGCGCGGGGCGGTCGGGAAGAGCTGGGCTTGTGCGACGGCTTCGCGGGGCCGCGATGAGGGCCCCCCAGGGGTCGGGCCCGGCCAGGAGAGGCCGTCCGACGCCTCAGCGGCCCGCGCTGGACTGACCGGCCCTGTCCCCCCGGTCCCAGGGCGCGGCCAAGGTGCTGGTCCTCCCGGTGGTGCAGCGGTTCACCGAGGCCTTCGTGCAGGCGCTGCAGGTGCCCGACGGGCCCGCCGCCGACAGCGGCTTTAAGATGGAGGTCCTGAAGGTGAGCGCCGGCGTCGGGCGCGCCCCTGGGGCCGGGGGGTGGTCCGCGACGCTGACATCGCCTCTCTGCGGGCCCCGTCCGTGACCCCGCAGGCCGTGACCGCCCTGGTGAAGAACTTCCCCAGGCACATGGTGGCCTCCATGCAGCAGATCCTGCCCATCGTCTGGAACACCCTGACGGAGAGCGCGGCCTTATATCCTTGGCGGGGCGGGCGGCGGGGGCCTGGCGGGCGCGCGTTTGCGGGGGCTCACGGGGCCGGCCCCGGGTCTCTGCCGCCCTGCGCGGCGTCCGCGAAGCAGACCCCGCGTTCGGTGCCTTGACTCCGCGTCATACTTACGTGAGGACAGAGGTCAACTACACGGAGGAGGTGGAGGACCCCGTGGACTCGGATGGTGCGTGGTGGGTCTGGTCCCGACAGAGGCACGGGGTCTGCCCGGCAGGTGACGGAGTCCGCCGGGCGCTTCGGGTCCCAGCCGGACTCGCCGGGAAGCGCGTTGCTCTGGTCCTCGAAAACCCAGAGTGCGCGGCTCCCGCCGTTGGCGGGCTCCCCGCACGCGTGCCGCCGCCCTTCGCCTTCTGGTCGCTAAAGTCCTCCTGGCACTTCCTGTAGGCGAGGTCCTGGGCTTTGAAAATCTCGTCTTCAGCATTTTTGAGTTCGTCCACGCCCTGCTCGAGAACAGCAAGTTCAAGAGCACCGTGAGGAAGGCCCTGCCGGAGCTGATCTACTACGTCATCCTCTACATGCAGATCACGGAGGAGCAGGTGCGGCGCGGTCCTGGGCGCCCAGTTCAGCTGGGCCCCAGATCCAGACGCTGGACACCGGGCAGGTGTGGGGAAGCAAGCGGTGCTGCCGTGGCCAGGGCACCGGGGTCGTGGGGCTCTCAGAACACTTCGACCCCGACCTTTGCAGGGTCACTAGCCGAAGGCCCCAGCCCCTAGAACACCCTGCTTCTTCTGTGCAAGTGGTGGCATACAGAGTCCAGGACCCCGGCCTGGTTGGGGGGTCACTGGACCAGAAACAAGCGTCTAAAACGCAGGTGGCGAACACAAGGCCTGAGGTGAGGGCCGAATCCGGCCCTCCAGCTGGTTTTTTCCGGTCCGGCACCTTGTTTCTACCCCGCGGCAGCGCCGAGCTCCTTGCCCCTGGTTAAGGAGTAGTTACATTTACAGGGTCCTCAAATCACATTCCGCCCTTTGAGGGCACCCTGGAGGCTGATGTGGCCCCGGTGACAATGAGCTTGACCCCTGGTGGAACATAAAGACAGCGCCTCTTACAATAAACTGCAAAATCGGTGGCACTCTCGCCTTCAAGGTCCCGAGCCCCTCGGGTCTGGTCCGTTCAGAGAGTTCATTCCCGAAGCAGCAGCAGCAGCAGGGCGCTGGTCGTGGCCGTGTCCTGCAGGTGTCACTGGAGAGCAGCGCCCGGCCCTACGAACCCCCTGAGGGACTCGCTCCCCCGCGTCCCAGAGAACGGCTGGGAGCCGGGCGCTGGTTCGGGACAGACAGGAGCCGGGGTCCTCCTGGGAGTGCGGACGGCCAGAGGGGCCGTGTGACCCGACCGGCAGCCTCCGGAACACCTGGTCCCTCGTCCTTGCAGATCAAAGTGTGGACGGCCAACCCGCAGCAGTTCGTGGAGGACGAGGACGACGACACGTTCTCCTACACGGTCAGGATCGCGGCCCAGGACCTGCTGCTGGTAAGGGGCCACCGGCTCCCGCCCTGCCGGGCGTCTCGGCAGCCGGGCGGTGTCATCAGGCAGCCTCCTGCTGGACCTGGGGGGCGGCGACAGGGAGCACCCCGTGAGGTTTGCGGTGCAGGGACGGCAGGGTCCTTGCTCCCGGCGCTGACCTGGCCGTGAGCACCAGCTGGACCAGGCGTGCAGGCCGCACGGGGTGGTGGCGGGAAGCGGTGGGCAGGCCGGGCCCTGTCGCTGCACCCGCCGTCCAGCAGCACCCGCGGGCCACCCGGGGTGGTCGCAGCCCGAGCCCGCTTGCCGGGGGTGAGCCTCAGGCCCTGCCACTGTTCTCTGTGGCGCTCACGGGCCGGGAGTGGCCTCTAGGCCCACGTCCTGTGAGGACGCTGCCACGGGCTGCCTGCCGCGCGGTGCGTCCAGGGCCCCTCGTGGGCGAGCCTGCCCTCTCCAGCCAGGGCCCCCGAGAGCCGCGTCTGGCCCGCTGCTGCCCGGATGCAGCCCGGCCGTGTCTCCCACGCCCGTGGCCAAGGGTCTGCTCCTGCCGTCAGCTCCCCGGGGCCAGGCACTGCGGCCCCGGAGGTGCCACTCGGGTTCCGTCAGCCCCGGAACCGGAACCGGAACCGGCAGGGCCGTGTGTGCACGCTCAGACCGGGGAGCCTGTGGCCGCTCCGTGTGCAGCTGCAGTTGTGGTTTGGGCCTGGAACAGGTGTGCGTGTCGCACAGACGTGCCTCAGCCCCACCCCTCCCCCTAGGCTGTGGCCACGGAGTTCCAGAACGAGAGCGCAGCCGCCCTGGCTGCTGCGGCCACGCGGCACTTACAGGAAGCCGAGCAGGCCAGGAGCGGCGGCGCGGAGCACTGGTGAGCGGCGAGGGGCTGCGGGGGCTCGGGCTGCGCGGGGCCCTGCTGCTTCCCGGCAGCCGCCCGAGCCTGGCTCCGGCTGGTCCGGACGCATCCCCCCAACCCTTCCCTGCGGCCCCGCAGGGCGGGCCTGACTTGGCTTTAACTGGGGCGCGAAGTGTGTCCCGGCCGCAGGTGCAGCTGGGCCAGCCGGACCGAGCTGGAGGGCCCGCCCCACATCTCCTGCCCTCGGGGACTCGCCTGTGCGGCAGCGCGTTCCGCCTCACGGGCGCCGGCGTCCCTCCCGCAGGTGGAAGGTCCACGAGGCCTGCATGCTGGCGCTGGGCTCCGTGAAGGCCGTCCTCGCCGACGGCGTGAAGAGCGGCCGGGTGCACTTCGACATGCCCGGGTTCCTGACCGGCGTCGTCCTGGCGGACCTCGGCCTCTCGGGTGCGCTCCACGGGGCCGGCTCCGCGGTCCCCTCCCGCCGCGTGCTCGCTCGCGCCGTCTGCTCGGGCGGGTGGGCCGGGCGTCCGTGTGTCCTTTGGAGACGTCCTTCCCCGCCCAGAGCCGGACCTCATCTGACCCCCTCCACCAGCCCCGAGGCCTGGGCTCCTCGTCCCCGAGCGGCACCCGGCGCCTGGTCACGACTCCGCACGGCCGTCGCGGCCCAGGCGCGGGCGTGGCTGCTGCACCTCGGGAACCCTGGCTGGCCCCCTGCTGCCCCCACGGGGTCGGCACGCCCTTGGGCAGCCCGAGCCGGCCCTTCCCACTTGTCTCCCGTCGTTTTTCTTGCACGGGCTCTCGGCCGACGTCCAGGGAATACAGTGTTCTGTTTTCGAGGCCACGCCAGCTGCTCGAGTCGGAGGGAAAGTAGCCCCTGGCCCGCTGGACCGACTTTCCCCGCACCGCAGGGCGGCCCCGGGGCGTCGGTGCCCGTGGCCGACGTTTCGGTGCCTTCGTCTCTGCGCCAGGTCTCACCTCCCCACCCAGGCAGGCCCCCGCCCCTGCTCAGGCGGCCCTCTGGCGGGCGTCCTCCGCCCGGAAGCGTCCACTCTGGCTGGTAGTCGTGTGTCGTGGGCTCCCTCGTGCCATCACGGCCACTCTCCGAGCCACGGGATCAGACGGCCAAGCATCCAGAGCGCTGGCCAGGGGACCGTGCTCCGCCCTCTGCATCTGCCAGGCACGGCGCTGGGCTGAGGACACGTCCCCTCCCCCTGCGAGAGGCGAGGCCGCACCAAGTGGCCCTCGCACCTCCCAGCCCCGTGGTGCCCCCACGTTCTAGGCAGGGAAGTCACGTGTTCAGCGGAAGGTTCCCGAACCCATCAGCGTAGTTTGCCTTGGCCAACACTCTCCAAAACGTCGTGCAGACCTGGGGGTGTTTGGTGTGATGACGGGGAAAGCTTTACTGCGGAACGTTGCCTGAAGCGAAGAGCTTTTCCACGCCAGCCATCCTGAACGGCCCAGCACCCCAGAGCGGTTTTTCTGTGAACTTTGTCCAACTTAACGTGTTAGCAGTTGAAACCGAAACACGCCTGAGGCACCGGAAACTCGAGGGCTTGTCCCGTGGTCCTGCACACCCTGTGGCCTCTGGGAGAGCTGTGCGCTCCAGGAGGAGTGGGGTGCGAGGGCCGCTTGGGGCCCCGGTCGGTGGCTCTGTTCAGGGCTCGTGCACCGAGCGCCAGCGATGGCGCGGGGCCCAGCAGCCGAGGACGCGGCACCGCAGGGGGGCGGGGGGGGCCCTGCTGCCTGAGGTGCCCTCCGCTCGGTAGCCTGCCGTTTACGGGCGTAGTTGGAGTCAAGGGGGGACGGCTGGCATCCGAGGTGTCCCAGCAGTGGCCCAGGAGTCGGGAGAACCTGGCTGCGGTGGCAATTGGGGCCTCTGGTCTGAGAAGACTCAGGGTCTGCTCTGTGGATGGGACAGGCTGAGGGGTGCGGGGGAGGGGCGGGGCGAGCACCTGGAGGCTGTGGCCTTGCCCTGACCGCCCTCTCTCCCCGCAGTGTCTCCCTTCCTCCTGGGCCGGGCCCTCTGGGCTGCCAGCCGGTTCACGGTCGCTATGTCCCCTGAACTGATCCAGCAGTTTCTGCAGGCCACCGTCAGCGGTCTTCACGAGACACAGCCCCCTTCCGTTCGGATTTCTGCTGTGAGAGCCATCTGGGGGTGAGTGCGCTGCCTCAGGGCGACAGGAACTGCCCTCCGAGGAGACTCCTCGGGGCGGAGGTCTCGGCAGCGGCTCCTGTTGGGAGCAGGCCGTTTGCAGGGAGACCCCCTCAGCACCGACTGGGAAGGCAGGGAGGCAGCCAGACCAGGGGCATGGCCTCTGGGGACCCCGGGAGAGCAGCCCGGGGCCCTGGCTGGCTGCCCCCACCTCGGGGTCAGGTCGTTCGAAGGAGCATTTCGTCCAACCTGGAGTCTCAGCTGGACCCTAAACGCTGCCTGAGAGCAGCACTGCGAGCCTCAACGTCCCTCCCTGCTGTCCCTCCGCCCGGGCAGAAGGGCCCTGTGGCAGCTGTGGGGCCCGGCGAGGCCCCGGGGCCCAGCGCCAGGCCTGCCCGGAGGAGTGCGGGCGGGCCGCTCCGGGGTCCGAGCGTCGGGGTCACCGCTCAGCTGTGGACCTCTGAACCCAGCCGCTGACCCGTGACGTGGTTCTAAGGCACTCGAGTTTTTTTAAAAGTCTGTCGAGTACGTGGGGATGGGCTCGTACCTGATCTAGGTCGTGTTAACACAGAGAAGCGGTGTTTTCAGTGACTTGCGTTGCCGTTCCGAAGGTGAGCCGAAGTGAGGCCTTGGTGACTGTGTCCCACGGGACGCGCTCAGAGCGCCCGGTGAGCGCTCAGTGGGACGTGAGTGACGCAGAGAGAGCCGCCGGCCGCAGACTCTGAACCCTGCGCACGGCGTTGCAGCCTCGCAAGGGCGCCCGGAGTGTCCACGAAAATGGGCCTCCTTTCGAGGCGCAGGAAGTCCCCAGGGAGCACAGAATTTTCACTGTGTGGGGTTCGAAGTGGCCTCGTGCCGGGTGGCAGCCGTGCGGACGACGCCGAGGCGGCCAGGCCTCGGGGACACGCGGAGCCCGAGGCCACACGCGCGCGTCACCGCGGTTCGGACACGGCGGCGCGAGGGGACCTGCTTGGGAACAGCGGGAGAAGGCTGAGGGGCGCTGCGGGGGGGACTCGGGGGCGGGGGCGGGGCGAGCTCCGGGCGCAGCTCCCTGAAGCTGAGTGCGTGGACCGCCGCACCGCACCCCACAGGGGAGACCAGCCCCGAGGGGGCGGCGCTCACTTCCCCGCCCCCCCCCCCGCCCCCCAGGTACTGCGACCAGCTGAAGGCCTCGGAGAGCACCCACGTCCTGCGGCCCTTCCTCCCCAGCGTCCTGGACGGCCTGATCCACCTGGCTGCGCAGTTCAGCTCCGAGGTCCTCAACCTGGTGATGGAGACTCTGTGCACCGTCTGCACGGTGGACGCCGAGTTCACCGCCAGCGTGGAGGGCAAGGTCTGCCCCTTCACCATCGCCATCTTCCTCAAGTACAGCAACGGTAGGCCGCCCCCGGGGGCGCCGGGGGCGCCGGGGCGGGGGAGGGGGTGCTGGCCGGGCGGCCGGGCGTGGAGCGGCCGACTCCCCGGCTCCCCGACTCCCCAACTCCCCGAGCTGCAGGTCCGAAGGGCGGCCCTGAGGGGCGCGGGACGCGGGGGCCCCAGGAGCGAGCTGTGGGAAGGAGGGGCGAGCTCATGGGGTGGGGAGGGCGCCGGCGGAGTCCCCGACCTGGGGCTCCTTCTGGGAAAGGACGCCCGTGAAGGCGCCCGTGTAGAGAAGACACCCGGACCGCGGGGGTGGGACCTCTGGGCGCTGGACCTGCGGGCGTCCTCCGCTCCGGCGCCCCCCCCCCCCCCAGCCTTGTCCCTGGGCTCGCGTCCCGGAGCCAAGGACTTGGAGCGCCGCGGCGGCCCTGCCCCCCCACCAGGCGCTGGGCCCCACGGGGGTGCGGACGCACAAGGCGGCCCGGGGAACGAGCCAGGCTTCGGTGGTCGGAGCCCACCCCCCGGCCCGGGCGTCCGCCCTGCGCTCGCAGCTCGCTCGTGGGCCCGCAGGTCCCAGCAGAGGGCGCGCGCGTCGGGGCGGGCCCCACGGCGGGCACCCCCAGGCCAGGAGCGTGTGCCGGCCGGCGGGCGGGCGGGCGCCCATGTCGCCTTGTCCACCCCAGACCCCGTCGTGGCCTCGCTGGCCCAGGACATCTTCAAGGAGCTGTCCCAGATCGAGGCCTGTCAGGGCCCCGTGCAGATGCGGCTGATCCCCACCCTGGTCAGCATCATGCAGGCGCCGGCGGACAAGCTCCCCGCGGGGCTGTGCGCGGTGAGTGGGCGCGGGCACTGGGGGCGGCGGGGGGTGTGTGTGGACTGGGGGGCGGGGCGCCTCCCTGGGCTGCTTGGCCCTGGGGAGCATGGCGCCTGTTCCAGGGGCGCCGCCGACACTGGGCGCGCTGCCCAGCCCTGCGCCGGTCGAGCCGTGAGCCCCGCCCCCTTCCCGCGGCCCGCCCTTGCTCGGCCCGCAGGGCCCCTTCTGCGCCCCGAGCGGCGCTGACCCCCAGCCCCCCCCCGCAGACAGCCATCGACATCCTGACCACGGTCGTGCGGAACACGAAGCCGCCCCTGTCCCAGCTGCTCGTCTGCCAGGCGTTCCCCGCGGTGGCCCAGTGCACGCTGCGCACCGACGACAACGCCACCATGCAGGTGCTGGCCCCCCGCCGGCCTCGCCCCGGGGCCGGGGCCTCCCTGGCGCGCGCGCGGCTCGCCCTCCCGCGGCCGGCCCCCCGCCGCTGACCCGCCGGCCGCCCTGTCCCCGCAGAACGGCGGCGAGTGCCTGCGGGCCTACGTGTCGGTGGCGCTGGAGCAGGTGGCCCGGTGGCAGGACGAGCACGGGCACAGCGGGCTGTGGTACGTGATGCAGGTGGTGAGCCAGCTGCTGGACCCCCGCACCTCCGAGTTCACCGCGGCCTTCGTGGGCCGCCTCGTCTCCACCCTCATCGCCAAGGCCGGGCGCGAGCTGGGCGAGAACCTGGACCAGATCCTGCGCGCCGTCCTCAGCAAGATGCAGCAGGCCGAGACGCTGAGCGTCATGCAGGTGAGGGGCGCCCCCCCGCCCCCCCCACCCCGGTCGCGAGCTCCTGGGCGCGCGGGCGCGGACCGGGGGCCCCGTGGCTGCTGCTTCCTGACGCCCCTCCCTGTCGCCGCGCCCAGTCCCTGATCATGGTGTTCGCCCACCTGGTGCACACCCAGCTCGAGCCCCTGCTGGAGTTCCTGTGCAGCCTGCCCGGGCCGACCGGCAAGCCCGCCCTGGAGTTCGTCATGGCCGAGTGGACGAGCCGGCAGCACCTGTTCTACGGCCAGTACGAGGGCAAAGTGAGGTGGGCCTGCCCTCGCGCCGCCCGCCTCCCCGCCTCCCCGCACCCTGGGCTCCGCGTGGGCGGTCCGGCTGCCCCTCGCGCCCCCGACGGAGGGCCGGAGGCCCTGCTCTGCCGAGACTGCACCCCACCTCCACCCTGGCTCTGGGCCGCTCTGCCCGGGCCCCCCACCCTGCCCCAGACCCGGCAGGAGCGCGGAGTCCTGGGCGGCGGAGCCCTCCCCGCCCAGGAGTCTCAGGACTGGCGGTCCCTGCCGGGCGTGGCCCCCGGGGGCGGGGCTGACCTGCCGCTGTCCCCGCAGCTCGGTGGCGCTGTGCAAGCTGCTCCAGCACGGCATCAGCGCGGACGACCGGCGGCTGCAGGACATCCGCGTGCAGGGCGAGGAGGTCCACGGTGCCGACGAGGGCGTGCGCACCCGCTCCAAGGCCGCCAAGGGTGGGGGACGCGGCCGCGCTCGGGCCCCTGCTGTCAGCCGGGCTTCGGGGCAGGCGGGACCGGGGACGCGGGGCGGGGCAGTGGGTCGGAGCGTGGTGGCTCTCCCTGCGGCTGACCACTGACAGCGGCGCCCAGGCACCGGGGACCTGGCGTCCGGCTCCAGCCTGGGGCTTCCCACACGTCCGGGTCCTCGGCCGCCTTTGGCCCGTGGCCCAGGGGCTCGGAGGGGGGAGGGGGGAGGGGGGAGCGCCCACCGCCTGCACCTGCGGGCCTGTTGCCCCTGGGCCGCCTCCGAGCTGCGGGCCGGGGGGCTGGCGGGTGGGGCTCCCTGCCTGTGCTCGGAGTGCGCGCCGCCGCGTTGCTGCTGACGGGAGCCGCCTCCCGCGCTCTGACGCCCGCGCTCTGGCGGCACCGGGCCGACGAAGCGCCACGACCGGGCTGTCCTCTGCGGCGGGTGTGGTCGGGGGGTGTCGCCAGGGGAGCCGGCACGTCTGACGGGCCGCCCTCTCCCCCCTCCCAGACCCTGAGCGCTGGACCAACGTCCCCCTGCTGGTCAAGATCCTGAAGCTGGTCATCAACGAGCTGTCCAACGCCATGGAGGCCAACGCAGCGCGCCAGACCGCTCCCGCCGAGTGGGCGCAAGGTGCCCGGCCCGACCCCCAGCGTCTGCGGCGTCTGTCCGTCCCGCTGCCTGAGCCGGGTGTCCGGTCGGCTGCACGCCTGGGCTGCCAGCCCTGCTGGTCACACACAGAGCTGCTCCCGGCTCTGCCCACGAGGTCACGGGGGCCGGGGTGGGGCGGCGGGCGGCCGGCACCTCGGCCCTCCCTGCCCGCAGCCCGCAGCCCCCCACAGGAACTCGCCCTCCTGGGAGGTGCGCCCAGGAC
This sequence comes from Glossophaga mutica, assembly GCA_039655065.1. Lineage (NCBI taxonomy): Eukaryota > Metazoa > Chordata > Mammalia > Chiroptera > Phyllostomidae > Glossophaga > Glossophaga mutica. Next base: position 66,875,349 of record CM077314.1, read on the forward strand.
CCTGCCCCGCCCGGCAGCGTCCGGCTGCAGCTGCCCCTGTCTCCCCAGACGACTCCAACGACATGTGGGAGGACCGGGAGGAGGACGAGGAGGAGGAGGAGGACAGCGTAGGGGGCCAGCTCCTGTCCGACATCCTTGCCACCAGCAAATACGGTGAGCCCTGGGCGGGGAGGGCAGGCGGCCGGGCCGGCGCTCCTCGGCGCCCTCCACAGCCAGTGCGGGAGGGAGGGCCCTGGCGGGGCCCCGCCCTGACCCCGCCCGCGGGGGCCTGTCCGGCAGAGGAGGACTACTACGAGGACGAGGAGGACGACGACCCTGACGCCCTCAAGGACCCTCTCTACCAGATCGACCTGCAGGTGAGGGTGCCCCGGGCTGGCGCGGGCTCACCCCCTCCTGCGCCTCCGGTGTGGTGGGCTGTGGGCGGGGCCTCGCCTCGGGCCTCGTACCAGGGCCGTGGGCCTGCGGGCTCCTGCGGCCGAGTAGAGGTCCTTAGGGTGGCCGGGCAGGGTGCCCCGTCTCCAGGGGACCCTGGCTCGGGAGCGTGCTGGGCGCTGGCATTTGGCCCCCACGGGGCTCGCACAGCGCAGCGGGGGGTCCGCGGCCCTCCATGACGCGCCCCCTCACCCCCAGGCGTACCTCACGGACTTCCTCTGCCAGTTCGCCCAGCAGCCCTGCTACGCCGTGTTCTCGGGCCACCTCAGCGACAGCGAGAGGCGGGTCCTGCAGACCATCGGCATCTGACGGGCGGTGCCGGCGCCTCGGCCCCCGCGTGGCCGGCCGGCGCGCGTCCTCCTCTCTCTGCCTGGAGCAGCCTCCTGCCCGGGCCCCTCCGTTGCGACCCCGATGACGGCCCGGACCAGGCCCGTGGGCACAGCCGCGGGGCGGCACCAGGACGGGGCGCTTCTCCACACGCCTGCAGGCGGCCCGCCTCCAGAGCCCCTTCCCTCCCCCTGCACCCTCCGTCCCCGGTCCGAAAACGTGTGCCCACGAGGGTGCCAGGCCCCTCGGGAGCAGGGCCCTGCCTGCCCGCATCCTGCAGCGGCCGGGGTGCATCCGTGGGGCGCCTGGCGTGTTCGGATGGGAAGCCCTCCGCCCGCCCCTTCCACAAAGACGGCCGCGTCTCGGTGCGGCTCTGGGTGGGGCCGAGCGGAAGCCGCAGGCCCCTCCCCGCCTCGCGCAGCGCTGAGGCCCCCGCCCCCGGGTGCATGACCGCCCCCACGCTGCTCCTGTGCGCACGTGTGCGCGCGCGGCAGCAGCCCGGCAGGTGGCTGCCTGTTTCTCCTTTTTTAGGGGAAAAAAACAGGAAAAACTGGTTTTTTAAAGTCCGCCTTCCCCGACTGTATTTAATATGCCCCCGCCCCAACACACAGGCCGCCCGCTCCCTGGGGACCCCCCGCATGGCGAGCCGCGGCCTCAGCTGTGCACCGTGTATTTTTCTAGGAGAGTAAAGTCCTCTTTACAGGACCACACTGCCGCCTCTTCCCTGGGGGGCGGGCGGGGTCCCGGGCCCCCTTGTCTGTTGGGCCCCTCCGGTTCCCGGCGTTCACCGCTGGGGGAGAGCCCTGGAGGCTGCGGCCTCACAGGCGGGACCTGGAAGGCAAAGTGAGCCTCGTCTGGGTCTCCGGGCGGGGTCCTGGCGTGGGGCGTTCCCAGGACAGTTTCGAGTCCTTGGGTGTCCAGTCAGGAAGGACCTGTCTGCTGCCTGCCGGGTCAGTGCCGGGGCCCCCTCTGCCTCCACTGCCTCCGTCTCGAGTCGGGGACACACCACCAAGGGGAAACGCAGCAGGCCCGCTCACCGCGGGGTCAGCTCAAGGCCACGCCAGCCCTCGGTGTGGGCGTCCAGGACGGCCCCAGGCGGCAGCGGCAGCAGCACCGACTGCTGGGTCCGGGGGGCTCGGGGCCACCCCCAGGCTGCTCGCCTGCCCCACAGGGACTCGAGTCCCGAGGCGGAGGGCCGGGGCCCCCCTGCCTGTCTGGCACCTGGCTGGTCGGCGGCCCTGCGTGCCCGGCGGGCACTGCCGTTTCGGCCCCACCTCATCTCCGTGGTGGGTGCTCTTCCCACTGCTGCTCCCAGGGTCAGGGCAGGTGGGGGAAAGGGGCCGCGGGCCAAGGTGCTGCCCCTGGGGAGAGCTGGCTCCCGCCCGTGTCCTCTGGGCCGAACAGACGCATCGCTCTGGGCAGGGCTGGCCGCCCAGGCTCAAGGCCAGCCCGACCGGGAAGAGAGCGTTGGGGCCTGCGGGCCCCGGTGTGGGGCAGCTGGGGCCCCTGGGACCGGCCCAGGGTTTGCTGGAGGAGGAGGTGGGCAGAACTGAAGGGAAGGGGAGAAACACCGGATGTGAGGAGGAGGTAATGGTCCAGAACATGCAGCTGATGGTCGCCAGCCGCTGCCTGCCCATTGCGAAGGGGAGCCCCTGGGCGAGAAGGACACTCGGGACCGAGCACTGCAGTGCGGGCGCGTCATCTCGCGAGCAGTTGGGGAGGACCTGCACGGGGCCGGGGGGGGGGCAGCACGGGACCGAGCAGATGGTGAGGACACCACCCAGCAGGTCACAGCCACCCCCAGCGACGGTCTCAGGACTGGCTATGGCAGGAGTGGCGGGGAGGGTCCTGGCCGCTTCACCTGTCCCAGAGGGAAGCTGCAGCCACTTGCAGAGGACCCCGGCAGAAAGGAGGGGTGACCGTTGAGGATCCGGACCCCCGGGCCTGCTGGCTGTGGAGCCGGGTGGGTTTGGGAAGGGGCCCTGGGCGGGGACCGGGTCCCTGGCTCCTGCTGAGGGCAGCATCTTCACGGAGCTCCCGGCCGGCCCCCCAGGGCAGTGGGCGTGCTGGCTTGTCCCCGGGGCTCCAGCCTCCACCCCGTCTGCTGCTTGACCACGAGCCATCCCGGGACAGCCCGGCAGCCGAGTGCCCTCCCCACGAGGGCTGCGAGTGAGGGGCCCGCTCAGGTCTGCGCTGTGAAAGCCTTTTGCCACCCAGACGGGCCAGTCGGGGGGTGAGCGCCTGCCCTGGTCCCGGCAGGGCCCTTGGAGATGAGACAGACGTCCCTGCTCCCAGCTGCACCGTGGCCTCCCAGCACCCATTTGTGATCCCGGAAAGGGGCAACCAGTGTCTGTCGTTCCTGGGGGCCAGGACGGGGCTCCTGTGGCCCTTCCCTGAGCTGTGTAGGGTCTGCAGGGCTCTCGTGCCCCACCCCGGTCCCCTCACCTCAGAGCACCATCCCCCTGCCCACCCACTCTCGGGGGTGGGGGCCCACCTGGGTCCAGAAGGCATGGCCCCACTGTTGCCCTGCCATTCCCGGGGCAACCAGAGTGTGTCCTCGGGCTGCTGGCATCCCCGAGAACGCCTGTCAGCCTCCCGCACCCGCAGAGGTGCGGGTCTCCTGCGAGGTCCAGGTCGCGTGCCAGGGAGGTGCGCTCTCCCTCACCTGGCCTGTGGCCCCTGGTCCAGGCACCCACGTAGCATGGGTGCAGCTCAACACTCTGTGTGCACCTGTGGGACTGATGAACCCCCCCCCAAAACACTGCACTCAGTGGACTCTGCCCTCCCACACCCCAGCCAGGCAACGCCTCTGCTGATGGCTGGATGAGGGCGGGGCCTCTGCCCAGTGCCATCCGGGCAAGGCCCCCACCGGGGCGCACCGGCACCGTTCCCTCGCGGGGGCGGGGCCCTCGTGCAGCTGTGGACAAAGCTGCTCTGAGCTGCTTCTCAGTGGGGCCTGTGTTCTGGGAGTGGGGGCAGGGGGTGCCCAGTCTCTCCCTGTCCCCTCCGCTGGTCACCCTGGACCGGACACAGCCGCAGCGAAGGTCAGGCCCTGCCCCTCCAGGGTTGGCCCATGTGCCTGGGGCAGACAGCAGGAGCCACCCTGGAGGGAGGGGACAAGCCGAGGCTGGGAGCGTGGCTGGTGGACAGTGTCACCGGCATCCAGCCTCGGCCAGTCCGGCCACCGCAACGGCACTGGGCAGCAGGCAGCCCCCAGCAGCTCCGGCCCCCACAGCAACCCTGTTCTGCCATGCTGCTCCCGGCCATCACCCTGCTGGTGCTGGGGGCTCCCCTGGGTAAGGAGGGGGAGCCAGGAGTGGGGCCCCTGAGACCCTGGGGGTGCTGGCAATTGGCAGGGAGCTGCAGGGGAAGAGGATGGAGTCCAGGCCCTGGGAAGCTGGCCCTGGGGTCAAGGGCTGAGCGCCTCAGGGAGAGACAAGGGGCGGCTCGCAGGTCGTAGGCACCAGCAGGCTGGGGACCACCAGGTCCTGGAGCTTACTGGGGGCACCACTGGGGCTGGGGGGACCGCTGGACAGGGGTCACTGGGGGGTGGGGGCCGTGGGGTGGGGCTGAGGGCAGGCAGAGGACCGGCCTGGCAGCCCCCGGGCGCCCCACCCCGCCCGCAGTGCTGGCCGGCACGAGCTGCCTGGGGCATCTGGACGAGAACGACGCCTGGCATCCGGGGTTCGGCTGCCAGCCCTTCACTTTCTGCTGCGGGACCTGCCACCGCCGGTTCTGCTGCAGGGACCCGAGCCTGGCCATCTCGGAGTCTCGGCAGAAGCAGTGCCTGCGCTTCAGGTGTGCTGGCCTCCTCCCCGGGGCCCTCCTGCCTCGCCCACCTCCCGGTCCAGAGCCAAATCCCAGGCTCCGCACAGCGACCCCTCCCTGTCGGCTGGGGCTGGGGCTGCGGCGCCCTGGATCCCATGGAGGGCGGCCGGGGCGCACCCAGGCCGCAGGTCAGCGTTGTGGAAGGAGGTGTGGCCTGAGGAGGGGGCGGGTCCGACTCCAGGTCTGTGCCACCTGTCACGCCCCCTGCCGGGGGTGCTGCGAGGTGCGAGGTCGCGCTGTTCTGTCTCAAGTCACAAGGTGGTTGCAGGCGTCGCCTCAGCCCTGATCCTGTTTGTGGCCGTGGTGGCCACCGCTCTCTGCTGCTTCCTCTGCACCTGCCGCTACCTGTTCCGCCGCCGCCAGCGGCTGCAGGGCCCCTTCGCAGGTATGGACAGTGCTAGCGCGAGGGCCGGACAGGCCCGGCCAAGCTAGGGGCAGCGGGGGCTCTGGGTGCGCGGGCCCATCCACACGCCTGCCCGGGGGTGCACACGGGCACCGGCACTTGGCCTCCGAGGTGCCCCGGGTGCCGTCGGTCAGCGGGGCGTGTGCTGCGCGGGCCCCGCAGGCACAGGGCGCCCGCTGAGCCCCGGGCTCTGGAGTCGTGAGCGCCGATGCGCGCTCTGCGTGAGGGAAGGGCCTGGGCGGTCGGGGTGGGAGGGGGAGGGCCGGCGCGCCCCTGCAGGCAGCTCTGTGGGATGCCACCAGCCCTGAGCTGCCCAGGTGGGTCGCGCCCTGGGCTGTGCTCTCAGGCTCCCGGGGTCTCGGAAACCTGCGGGAGTAGGGGGCGTCAGCCGGCCAAGGCCAGACCGCCCCGCCGCGCCCCGCCAGGGCGTGCCCAGCTCCCTGCCCCTCAGCAAGGTCTGGAGGCGACGGTGCCTGTGGGAGAGGGGCCCCCGGGCTGACCCCTGTCCCCCACCCAGGCCAGGAGATTCCACTGAGAGGCTACCTGCTGCAGCCTGTGTGCCTGCACCCCTCGGGCCCCCTGCCCCCGCCACCCAGCTCCGTGGGTCCTCCTGGGCATCCTCTCCACCCTGCAGGTGAGCCAGCTCTCTGCAGCCCTTGCTCCTGCCCACCCACCCCCAGCCGCCCACACCAGGTCCTCCCTCCCCCATCTCACCCTAGGTCCGTGCCCAACTCCCTCTGCCCGAGGCTGAGGCCCCCACCCCCAGGCTGGCTCTCCCCACACCCGCATGCCCCAGGCGGGGGGCACTTCACGTGCTCCTGAGCCCCACCCTCATCCTCTCTCCTTGGCTTTCAGCTCCTCCCCAAGTGCCGCCACAGCCCGCCTTCCCCGGAGCCTGAGGGGCCCGGTCTCTCTGCGGTCCCTCCACTGATGCTCCTCCTGTCTCTGCGTCTGGCCCTGCGGGCGGGCAGGGGTCCTCCACTGGTCAGGTCCCCGACCAAGCCACGCCCTGGGCAGGCGGAGGACAGAGCCCCAGGGAAGTGGGGGCGGAGACTGAAGGCGGGGGCGGGGCCTGGGTGCCGTACTTGTTTTTATTGGGGGCCAGGGAAGGACGTGCCAGCGTGGGTCGCGGCCCCTGGATTCTTGCAGCCGCTCCAACCCCGGGCCTCCCTGTTTGCCCCTGTGGGCTGGGGCGCAACCCGCCGGGCTGCTGGAATAAAGCGGGAGCGCACGTGGCCCGGCGTCCTCCCGGTCTGGAGACTCGCCCTGCGCCGGGACCGGGGCTGCCGGGGGCCCCCAAGATGAGCCTCCTGGGGCGGAGCCACCAGATGAGCTCTGCCCAGCGAGGAAGGCGCGCCCGTGTGGGTGACAGGGCTTCCCCACCGGGCCGCGCTCCTGCGACCGGCCAGCCCCACCGAGTGCACAGGCGGCCCCTCCCTCCGGGCTCCGGAAGGTCCTCTCTGGGCCCGCGAAGGCGCCCAAGCCTCCGCTCATCCGCGGGGACCGACACGGGGGTGAAGCTGCCCCTCCCTGCTGATCAGAGGGCTCAGGACCAGGAGCCGAACGGGGAGACAGGCGCACGGTGCCTGTTGGCTCCCCCGGGCCCACGCCGGCTCCCCCGCCCGCGGAGCTGCCCGGGCCTCGGCCGGAACTCCGCCCGCCCCTGCCGCCCTAGACCGCGGGGAGGCTCTTGCCACAGCCTGCGGTGGGGGCTCCTGAAAAGCAGGTGGCGGAAAGAGCAGCAGGGACCCTCGGGGACTCAGGTCTCCCAGGGTATGCGCAGGACCCTATGAGAGTCCTGGGCGTCAGTGATGGAGATTTCACATCAAACCCAGCGCACTGGCCCTAGAGCACAAGGGGATGGGGCGGGGCGCAGAGGGAGTGCTCGTCGGCAGGAGACCCCATTGTCTTTGCCGCCAAGGCCGGCGCGGACCAGGACGACCCTTTCCGGTCCTGGCACCCTGAGTGTCCCGCGGGGGGCTCTGCGGGTCAGCGCCGGGAGGGTGACGTCGCATGGGCGGGGCGCTGCGCGTGGCCCGCCACTAGGTGGCGCCGCGCTCCCCCGCTCCAGCCGCTGCGCAGGTGGGAGTGACGTCACAGGGGCCGGGACGCTGCGCGAGGCCTGCCACCAGGCGGCGCTGCGCTCCCGCGCCCGGAGCCGACGTCCCCCGGGCCGGGCCGGGCCGGGCCGCGCCCACAGGCTGGAGGAAGAGCCCGCGGGTGCCCTGTGGCTGGTGGACGGAGATATCCTTAGTGCGGCCAAGCCTCGTGTCCGGTTTGGCGCGAGGCTGCGCACGGCGGCCGGGGCGGAGGGAGCCTCAGACCTGGAGGGCGGAATTGCGGCGGCGCCCTGCTCGCCTGCGCAGGGGCAGCGCGGGCGGGCGCGCGCACCCCAAAGATGGAGAAACTGCCTGCCCCTTGCCGAGCCGCAGACCCCCGCGCAGCCTCACGGTGCCTGGGAGGCCCCGTTAAGCCATCGAACCACAGGGATGCCCGTGACGCACCCCGGTGGAGGTCCCGGGGGCCGCTTGGGCCAGGGCAGCCCGCAGCCAGGGCAAGGGCCGCTTCCCGGGCTGTGAGCGCAGTGAGGAGCTGGCCGTGTGCCCCGGTGTTCGATCAGGGTCAGCAAGTGAGCGTGCTGAATGCAGCTCCTGGTCCTGGGCCCCCTCGGCCGACCCCTGACACAGGACAGGAGTGGCTCGGCCGGCCGAGGCCTGGCCACTGGGCTGGGCAGCTGGCTCAGTGAGGAGCCGGGCTCTGGCCACTGGGATGGCGTGGCTGGGGACCCCCAGGGAGCCCAGGTGGGCATCACATCAGGGCCCTGGCCACAGGATACAGGTGGGCACAGCCTGTCAAAGCTAAAGGCTTGTATATATTATCAAAATCTTATGGAAAAAGACACAGCCATTCACAACAGCAGCAGGTGGGTGTAGGGAAATGTCTGCTTTGGCATTGCACCTTCAGGTCCGGCTGCTGTCTGTCTGTCTGTCTCCCGCCCACCCCCAGGCACGTCCATCCAGGCCAGCTGCCCCGCCACCATGTGCCCTGGTTAGCCCCGTGGCGGAGCTGGGGATACCCCAGCCCCTCGTCCCTCCCTCCTCTCCATCTTCTGCCCCTGCCCCGCACAGAATGCCCCCAGCCCAGCAGCTTTGCCCGGGGCTCCTCAGAGGTCTGGATCCTGGCCCCGGGGGGCGGGGGGCTGGGCTGTGACATGGACCCCATGGGACACCCGGGGTCCCACCGGCATGCCGTCTTCTGAGGGACGTGCGGAAAGGACTCTACTTGTCCAGAGACGTCCACTCCGGGTGCAGAGGAAACGCGGGGACAAGAAAGCGTGGCCCGGGCCTCCAGGGTCCCGGCCGACCCGGATGTGGCAGCAGGTCAGCCGGGGCGGGGGGCGGTGCCTGGCAGCCTGGGGCTACTGCAGCAGTTTGGGCACCTCCACCTGTAAGGACAAAGGAGAGGGTCGGGGGGCAGCTCGGGTCTGGGGGTGAGGGCACAGGGCGGTTTCCCTTTCAGGAGAAGCGGGTTCCATCTGGGACGCCAGGGAGCCTGCCTTTCTCTCCCGCCGTCCAGTCCCCGGCAGTGTCGTGGGGCAGGATCAGGTGACGTGCCCCCGTCCCTAGGGAGCCGAGGGACCGGACGGCTGGTGTCCCAGCACTGCGCGTCACAGGGAGGCTCTGTGGACGGAGGGCCCAGTCTTTGGGCCCAGAGCTTTGGGGCAGGTGGGCTGGGCCAGTCCTGAGAGGGGGTTGGGAAGTGGGGGGCGGGGAGAAGGGCTGAGGCTGGCACGCTGCGGAGAGGCTGCCTGTGGCTCCTAGGAGGAGGTGCAGCCCCTTAAAGGAAGGACAGTCCCCCTCTGAGGGACGGAGGTGCCGCCTGGAGGCAGGGGGCAGGCGGGTGACCCTGGGCATCTGCATGGTGCCTGCAGCCTGACCGACCCCCTCTGCCTGTCCCCTCCGGGGCCCCGCCCCCGCGGCAGCCCCCAGCCACTTACCTTCTTGAGCTGCTTCAGGTTGCTGGAGCGGATGGCAGCCAGCAGCTGGTCGCGGGAGTTCTTCTCCTGGGCGGGGAGGACCTTGTCCCCCATCTTCCTCTGGGTGGCTGGCGACAGCGAGTTCCTCAGGTTCTCCACCATGAGGGGCGGGGCCAGGGGAGGGGGCGGTGGGGGCGGGGCGGCCGGGGCACCCCCTCTCTTGGGCGAGTTCTTGGGAGAGGCCTTTGGAGACGGCTGCGGGGAGGGGCTGGGGGAGCCCTTGGCCAGCGCCCCGGCCTTGGGCACCTCCAGCAGCCCCTTCCTCTCCGCGGCGGCCTCCTGGGCCTGGCGCTCCTGCAGGCGCTTCTGGCGCTGCCTGTCCATGTTGCGGCTGAGCAGGTTGGTGACGGTCATGCGGGGCCCCGCCAGCTCGAAGTGGTAGCCCAGCTTGAGCAGCGTGGTGTTCTCCTTGAGCAGCCTGGCGATCTCCATCTCCGTCTTGCCGCCGCAGATGTGCCGCTGGTTGTGGAAGCGCAGCTCGGTCAGCGTGCTGTTCTGCAGCAGGGCCCGGAAGATGGCCAGGATGCCCTTGCCCGTGATGTGGTTGGAGTCCAGGTTGAGGCTGGTGATGGCCCGGTTGCCCTTGAGCATGATGGCGATGGCGAAGGCCACGTGGTCGTCGGCGCGCGTGTTGGCCAGGGCGAAGGCCCGCACCGCCGTGTTGAACTCCAGGGCCTCGGCGAAGCGCACCAGGATCTCGTTGGTGATGCAGTCGGAGTTGTTGACATTCACCTCGGTCATGCTGGGGTCGTTGCTCCGCACTCTCTCCAGGGGCTCGTCGAAGATGCTGGGCGCGGCCTCCTCCTCCGCTGGGGCCGGCCCCTCGGGGGGCTTGGCGGGGCCGCGGGGGGCCTGCTCCTCAGCGGCCTCGGGCTCCCTCTCCTCTGGGGGCTCCCTCTCCTCTGTGGGCCCCCTTGGGCAGGGGGGCGCCCCCTCTTTGACTTTGTCACCCTCCTTCTCCGGGTCCGTGCCCCTGCTCTGCGGTCGCAGCTCCTGGCCCTCCTGCCTGGCAGCCTCGGGGCGCTCGACCCCTCCCTTAGCCTTCCCGTCCTCTCTCTTCCTGTCCTTGTCCCTGCCTCGCGGCTCGTCCTCCTTCCTGGGGGCCGCCTTGCCGTCCCCCCGCCCGGCGCCCCCGGCCTCGGTCTTGTCCACGGCGGCCCTGACCCGGCCCCTGTCGATGCCCCGGAGCGGCTTCTCCTCCCTGGGCTGCTGGGCGCCTTTGCCCTCGGTGTCCTCCTGGTCTCTCGAGAAGCTTTTCTTCAGGGCCCCCCGCCTGGGCTCGCGCCCCAGGTCTGAGCCCCGCCGGGGGCCCGGGGCCTTCCTGCTGGCGTCACTGCCCGTGTCCCCCCCGTCCTTGGCGTCTGTCTTGGTCTCCGCTTGCTTGCTTTCCTAAGAATCGGGAAAAGAAAAATGAACGTGAAGAGCTGGACCCCGGGCAACAGGAGTGACGGGGGGCCAAGCCTGGGGACCCGCCCAAGGAGGGGGACACAGGAGAGGAGCAGGCTCAGGTGGCGGAGCTGGGCCGGCCACAGTCCCCCCCTCCGGTCCCCGGGTGCCTGGGACCTCGGGCCAGCGCTCCCCTCGCCAGCCCCGTGACGGGCGAGGCGTACGTCCGGGCAGGCCCTGCCGAGCCCCCCGCATGGGGAAAGCCTGCCGAGTCTGCGCCCGTCTTTGTTCCCCGCTTGGAAGTTGTGCGCGTCGGGGCTCCCGGCGTCGAGTCCGAGTTTCTTACAATAGTCCGGAAAACACCACTCATCTCGGCCCGACACTGTCCGGCGTCCCTGGCGTCCCGGGAGGCAGCCCGTGCCGCACCCTCCGCACCCTGGGTCCCGCCCTGCCTGCCAGGGCGGCCAGTGGTCCTCAGGCTCAGGGCCTGGATGCCGAAGGTCGGAGGGACTAACATCAAACTGCTGACTTTTGCCCTGGCAGGTGCAGCTCAGCAGATTGAGGGCCAGCCTGCGAACCGAAGGGCCGCGGGTTCGATTCCCAGTCAGAGCACAGGCCTGGGTTGCGGGCCAGGCCCCCAGTAGGGGGCGCACGAGAGGCAACCGAGCATTGATGTTTTTCTCCCTCTCTCCCTCTCTTCCCTTCTCTCTGAAAATAAATAAGTAAAATCTTTAAAAAACAAACAAAACTGCTGGCATTTTATTCTACCCACTGAGGTGTTTTTACGCTCCATCCGCTGCCCCCACCGCGTTGAAACCAGGAGTGACGGCGGACCTGATGCTGCGTGGGTGTGGCCCTCTGATCGTCCCCAGTACCTTCCCTTTTTCCCCGTGGGAACTTTGCTAAGGCCCGGGTCTGTCTGCGCGGAGCCCTGGAGCCAAGTGGGGCCGGCCGACCTCAGGGCCCGGGACCCCGAGGCCGCCCTGTGGGCACAGGGTCACGCCGAGGAGCCGTGCCATGGGGGTGGGGGGCCGTGCGGCAGGACCCGCACCTCCCCGGGCTGCTCCTCCACTAGGCGGCGGGGCCTTGGGCGGGTAGCACTTGCTCCCTAATGTTGGAGGAGGCAGGGCAGCGCCCAGCGCGGCTGGGGCCTCGGAGCTCTGCGGGTCCTTCCTTCAAGGTCGGTAAGAGGAGGGGCTGAGGCCTGGGTGTTAGGAAGGCGTTCTGTCTTTTGGGGTGCTGGGGAGCTGGGGAGAAGAGGGACAGAGCACTCCAGCGCCCCCACACCCCCAGGCGGGGTGGAGAGCCAGTCAGTCCTATGGAAACAGTTTGTACCTGCAGCACCAACGCAGGCAGCTGGGACCGGCCTGGGGTTTATTTAGCAGCAAAAGTCCTTGGCTCCCCAACGCGAGTCACAGCAGCCGGCCAAGGGGCACAGGGCCTGGTGAGACAGGCCCTTGGAATGTGCCCGCCCCCTCCTGCCCCCTAGGCAGGGGACTCGCAGGGCTCGGGGGAGGAGCAGCCCTCACTCGCTCTGGCTCCCAGGGACTGGCTGTGACCCCGGGGTCACCCTTCCAGGCTGGGGCAGAAGGGGCGGCCACTTGACCCAGCCTCGATTTCAAAGAAGGTGAGGAAGACAGGAAGCTCGCCATCACAGGAACCTGAGCGGTCACCTCTCAGGTTAGGGCACGCCCATGACCTGCCTGCAGTCTGGCCAGCACACCGCCTCGCCCCCTCCACCCTCCTTGTCCCGACGGCCTCGGCACGGGGCCCCTGCGGGAGCTCGGAGGTGGCAGCAGGGTGCAGCAGTCCCCAGGCAGGTCCAGCCACGCCCTGGTCCCCAGGGTGCCTGCGGCGAGGCCCTCTGGCCCCCACGCCCCGCCCGGCACCTTCCGCAGAGGTCCCAGGCCGCTGCCTGGAGGAGAGGAAACCGGAGGAAACCATCTGGAGAGACGAGAACTTCCCCAGTCTCACCCACAAGCTCAGGAACACCTGGGCTGCAGACCTCTCTGTCACTAGCAGCGCCCGAGTCACCTCCTCTGACCTGGCCCAGCCTCCCTCCAGTGCCCCCCAGCCCAGCCCAGCCCACGTCAGACGGGGCTCCCTCCAGGGTCCCCCCAAGGCCGCCCCCCTGCTCCCTCAGGGTACACCCCGGCCCGGCGGGATCGGCCACGTGTCTGCGCTGCGGAAGCGGTGCCAGACCTTTAAAAAGAACCTTGTGAAAAACAGGCCGGGGGGCGGAGGGCTGATGAATCGGTTTCCTCCGAACAGCCCAGAACGGCGGGGGTGAGTGGGGCGGGGGCTGTGCGGCCGCGTTGCCTTAAAAGGAGCGGAGCCGGTCAGATCCCAGCAGAGCGGGGCTGCCTCCTCCTTCCCCCAGCGGGAGTCTGGGCCAACGGCTCCACCTCCAGAACCGGGGGTGCGTCCCGCGGGCCCCCAGAGGCTGTTCTTGGCCTGGGCTCCGGCCTCCAGGCTCCCTGGGCAGCTCGCCCCTTGTAGCGAGAGGGGCTCGCTTCGACGCTTCCGAGGGCCTGCACGGAGCAGGGGCCTCCGGCCGGGATGCGGCGCCAGCCGTCCACTTTCCTTCGGGGGGTGTCGGGCTGGGCCAGCGCAGGGTCGTTTGGGGGCCCCTCCTGGAGGCGGGAGTACCGAGGGGATCCCTGGAGACCTCCCACGGCCTACGACCCACGCGAGGACACAGCCAGGCGCCGTCCCTGACTCCTCCGGGCCACGTGGCCACGCGGCCCGGCTCTGCGTCTGCCTGAGGCTCCGGACCCACGGAAAGGGTCTGGCGGGTTCTGAGCGGCAGAACCGGGCCCCCGGGCCTCAGGCCACCCTGGCCACCCACTCTGTCAGTTTACCACGGGCGTCCGTCCGAAGGGGCGGGGGAGCGGAGCCGTCGCCCAACCCCAGTCCCCAGACCACAAGCGCTGGCCCTGGGAGCTCAGGCCACCCTGGGCCCTCCCCTTGGTGCCGGACCCGCCGGGAAAAGTCTCCGCAGGGGAGCCTGCCCCGGGGGTCTTCGAGGGGACCCCGCCTCCCAGAGGCAGCACTGGGACCACGTCACCGTAGAGGAACAGAGCCTGGGGCAGGGGACCGCGTCTGTCCTTCCCCCCAGTCAAGGCCGAGGGGGTGCCGCTGGGGTGTTCAGGGCCTGCGGTGCTCTGTCTGCAGGTGGCCAGAATGTCCCAGCTCAGGGCCCTGGCTGGGGACAGGGACTGTCCCCAGACCTCAGCCGAAGTCCCTGCAGACACCGACCGCCGAGAGCGTCCCCAGAGAGCTCATCACGAGACTGCGCGCTGCGGCTTGTCCTCTGAGGCGGGCTGGGGCCAGGGCCATGCTCTCTGCAGCCACCTGGGGACCTTCCGAGAGTGCCAGGGTGCTGGCTCTGCGAGGCCCCCTGGGAGAGCAGCCCCCATGCCGGGCTGGACAGGCAGGAGGCCCAGGGCTCGTGGGACCCGCCACTGGGGCGCCAGGTGCTCCCGACAGAAGTTCCGGAGGCTCCCTCCTCAGCCTGCCACAGCTGCACAGATTTCCCACACCAGCTTCCCACGGGGCTCGGCGCAGACTCGCAGCTGGAAAGAGCCCGTGTGGGCCCCGGGCAGAGCAGCTCGGTGGGCGGGGCATCGTCCGGCAAAGCAAAGGGTGGACGGTTCAATTCCCAGTCAGGGCACATGCCTGGGTTGTGGGTTTGGTCCCAGTCAGGACACATTCTCACATCGACGTTTCTCTCCCTCTCTTTATCCCTCCCTCTCTAAAAACAAACAGACAAACAAACAAATATTTAAAAATTAAGAAGAAAGAGCCTTGGCTGGTGTGGTTCAGTGGACTGAGCACAGGCCTGCAAACTAAAGGGTCTCCAGTTCGATTCCCGGTCAGGGCACAGGCCTGGGTTGCAGGCCAGTTCCCAGCATGGGGCGTGCAAGAGGCAACCACACATTGATGTTTCCCTCCTGCTCTTTCTCCTTTCTCATTTCTCTAGAAATAAACAAATAAAATCTATTTTTTTTAAGATTTTATTTCTTTATTTTTAGAGAGGGTAAGGGAGGAAGAAAGGGAGAGAAACATCCATGTGTGGTTGCCTCCCATGTGGCCCCCACTAGGGGCCTGGCCTGCAACCCAGGCCTGTGCCCTGACCAGGAATCGAACCTGCGACCCTTTGGTTCCCAGCCCGCGCTCAGTCCACTGAGCCACACCAGCCAGGGCAAAATCTATTTTAAAAATTAAAAAAGAAAGCCAGGAAGAGAAGGGCCTGTGTGCTCCCTTCGGGGACACCGATGAAACAAAGGTTGGCAATGCCGCCTCACTGCCGTCCGGCGCGAAGGGGCAACCCAAAGGTGGGGTGGCCGCCAGGAGCCGGGGGCGGGGCTGGCCCGGGGCGGCGGCGGCCCGTAGAGGGACCCCCATGGGTCTGACGGGCCAGCGCCGCGCCGCAGATGACCACTGTGCTCCGGTCCTTCCGCCTCATGCCCCAACGCCGAGCAGCTGGGACAGGTTCACGTCGAGCTAGGCGGCCGACACCAGACCCGTCACTGTGCCGCGCGGCCCTCTCCTGGCCCCTCGCTGGGCTGCCCCGGAAACCAGCCTCTGAGACTGAGGCCGGGCCCCCAGGCTCCCCAGGTCACCGGGGCCTCCTGCTGCGGGGAGGGTGCGCGGGCCAGGGAGTCGCACCCCGCCCCACGGACGGCGTCACTGCCGAATGCGGACGCTTCCCGGAGGGCGCCCTCAGAATGTCCTTCCTTTCCCAGGCAGGACAGCATGCCAGCGTGCGGACGGCGCCGTCCCGGGAACCCACTCCTCCGAGGACGGACGTGGGGCAGCTCCCTGTGTCCGGCGGTCGGCACCACCAGCGCTGTGACTGGCTGTGCACATGTGACCGGTCTGTTCGAGGGGCCACATTCAGTCCCGCAGGTGTGTCCTCCCTCGGCGGTGACTGGTCTGCACCCCGCCCGGACCGCCCCACCTCCAACCCTGTGCGTGCGTCCGCGCCGGCGGAAGCCTGGCCCTCCGTCCAGCCGATGGCAGGCCCCGCTGCTCCTTCGCTGGTGCCGGGGGGCCGAAGGCCGGGTCCTGGGCTTTGTTCCGAGGTGCACTTGGGGTCGCCACCCTCCCACGCTCCGGTAAGGGCTCCGTGGGAGGCGTGGCCAGCGGCAGGCACAGGGGGCTCTCGGGAAGTTAGCTGCTCGCGGCCCTGCCCCTGCCCCTCAGCCCCCCTGCTCTGCGCCCAGAGCACCAGCCCCTCCACCTCCTTCCCAGGAGTCAACAGAAACCACAGACGACGGACAGACAGGATTCGCCGGCTCCCTGGCCCCAGGTGGTGAGTGTCGGTGCTGAGCAGAAGGCCGGAGGGTCTCAGTTCGCCCCTGCAACCCCGGGCTCGTCATTTCCTCCCGGGACCATCCCCATCTCTGGGGCAGAGTGGTGGCCCAGAGAAGGCCGGTGGCAGTGACCCGGGGACACGAGGACGTTTTCCGATGCCGCCCTCTGACCCGGCTCCCACGGGCAGCGAACGCCGTCCACTCCAGTGTGAGTGGGTGGGTGGGGGCCCTGGCACGAAACGTCTCAGCGGCCAGAGCCCCTGAGTCTTTGAGGCACAACAGATGGGGGAGGGCGGCCTGGCCATGCGCAGCCCTGTGGGGTCTTCGCTGCCCAGCGCCAGGTGGAAGGGGGGCCCCAATGCCGCCCGAGGTGTGGCCAGGCCTGGCCACGCCGCTGGCCCACCTGGCGGCTCTGGGGCACCCGTTGGCGTCCAGGCTTGAGGCTCAGGCGTCTGGCGCCGGTCCCTGCAGCCAGCGGCCGGTGACTCATCCTGGGAAGCTCGCACAAGCCATTTTTGGAGAAACTGGGAAATCTCTTCACAGAAACAAACAAGTCACGTTGGCCCCGGCACGCCTGCCGCCTCCTTCTGCTGCTCGTGTCCGTCCTCGGAGAAGCTGCGGACGGCGCTGAGGGGCCGCTGGTGCTGTGCGTCCCCAGGGCGGGGTCGACCAGGTCCCCGGCAGCGGGAGGACCGCTGAGCGGGGTGCGGGGTCCCCTGGCCCCAGAGCCTGCTCTGCCCGCTCCAAGCCGGAGGGCTTCCCGGCCTCTCCCGCCGCCCCGGGCTGAAAACGGCCGCCGCTCGCCGCTCGCCGTCATCTTCTCGAACGCTCCCAGTTCCTGAACGAGAATCCCGACCGCTCTGTGGCCGCGCTGGGCCTGAGCGACACAGCGGAGGCCAGGGTGGAGCCCACCCCTGCCCTCGGAGAGGGCGCCCGAGCCCCAGGCCCAGACCCCGCGACGACCCCAGTCCTGGCTCCCTGCTTCCGCACCTCGGCCCTTGGTCCACCTCCCCAGCACCCTCGGGTCAGCCCCTCACCGGCCCGGGCCACCGCAGGCCGGGCCACTGCCCCTCTGGCCTGCCGTCCGCACCCTGTAGCGAGAGGATCTTCCTAAGATGCCGATCGGACCTGGACGGGGTCCTGACCTCCGGCCCGGCCCCACGGCCCCACCCCACCCGCCTGGCAGCCTCCGCGGCCGGCCCCTCCGCACTCCGCCCGTCACACGAGGAACGGGCGCCCGCCCCCCTCCCCCTCGCTGCCTTGGGGCCACGTGCGGATCGGGCCTTACAAGGAGCGTCTCCCCGCCCCACTGCCTGGCTGCCGTGGGAAACGGCGAGGGTCCCGGCGCCTCAGGGTGCCCGCCGCCCTGCTGCCCGTCCCAGCCGCACTCGGTCCCTGGCAGGCCCCTTCGGCCTCGAATATTTCCCTGGGTTGTTGTTTCGTTTTTTCAAAAATAGCTTGCACACTTTCTGTTACTGAACAATGAGTAATTCCTCTTAACGGCCCCTCCTCACGGGGCCTCACGGGCTGGCGGCGGGAGGAGCGCCCCCGCTGGCCCCCTGTCTGCGCTGGCCGCGGGCGACCTGCCTGTCCTGGACTCGATGGGCAGCAGCTTGCGGACGGGGCCGGCCCTCCCTCCGCCCCCAGCACCCGGCCTGGGGGAGCGCCGGGCACGGACCAAGCCCCTGCCCGGGTGCGATGGCACCATTCCCGTCCCCTGCGAGGACCCGCCCGCGTCGGCTGGGCCTGGATGCTTCCCAGGACGGGGGGCTCAGCACTCCCTGTTTGCGAAGCGAGTGGACTCGGAGGCCCGCCGATGCCGGGTCTGCCCCTCTCTGCGCAGGGCCTCTGGGGTTCATCCGGGTCCCCGGGGGGAGAGGGGACGAAGGAGAGAAACGTGTCACGTCCAGGAGCACAGCACACGGGGGCCTGAGCAGCCCTCCGTCCCCGAGGGGCTGCGGAGGCGGCAGGGAGAGAGCCTCGGCCGACGGCAGTGGGATGGCACAGATCCTGAACCGGAGCCGGGGCCTCAGACGTGGACTCGCCAGTGAGCCCGGCAGCTGCCTGGGGACGGACTCGGGTCGGCAGGGATGGGAGGGGAGCAGACCGGTTAGAGGCCGTCCCCGAGGTCCAGGGAGGAGGCGCCGAGATGCCCGGCCCAGGCCGAGCCGGGAGGCTGAGGAGGCCCCGGAGGCCCCGAGCGGACGAGCCCGAGGAGGAGGCGGTGATGGGCTCGTCTTCCTGTCTTCTTCCTGGACAGAAACACGCTTTGCTGGTGACTCGATGTGACGTGGCATCGTGGGGTTTGCCCGGGTTGGGCGGGGCCCCCCCGGAAGCAGGTCGGACGAGACGTCTGTCCCGCACCTGAGGTCCTCCAGGGCCACAGGCCAGCTCTCCGTGTAGGAGGTGACGATTCTTTGCTCCCAAAGGACCCAGGCGCGTCCGGTCCCTCGTGGCCACGGCCTCGTAGACTGACACTCCCAGAGCCACAGGGGGAGGGAGGCAGACCCTCCGCCGTCAGGAACTGGGCCCCGGGCTGGGGGGTCTCTGGCCGGTGCCTGACCACCAGCCTCCTCATTTCCAGATCCAGTCGATGTCTCTCTCCCCCGAGCCGTGCGCCACGGTTGGCGGTGGGGGGGGGGGGCACTGTGCTGAGGGTTCTGTTTACCCCGGGCTTGGCCGGCTCCCTCTCCGGGGACGGGCGCCAAAGGCCAGAGCAAGGAGCCTGGCGCTGAGGATCTGTTCGGGCCTCGGGGAGCCCTGTCCGTGTCCAAATATAGGCAGAGGGCTCGACCCAGCCCTGCCCTGGGCTGCAACAGCGTCCACTGAGCGTGGTGCCTAGGGAGGGTTTTTAGGGACACGGGACAAGGACTGTAACACGGTTTTTTAGAAAGTAAGAGAAAATGCACGCGATGTGTGCTCGCGAGTCTCGGCCACGGAGGGAAGGCGGACGCAGGGGCTCACGGCGCTCGCCACGTCTCGGCGCGTGAGCCAGACCGTTGCTGGCCACTCCCCTGTCCCCGGTGCTCGGCGTGTTGTCCCCGTCCCCAGCGAGCCTGATGACACGGCAGCAGCCACGGGCTGCCTCCAGGTCCAGGAAGCAGCCTCCCGCCCGGTGCCGCAGCCTTGCGGATCGGCAGTGCCGGGCGGAAGTCCCCCTGCGGGCAAGGTCCTGGACCCCCGGGGCGCCGGCGTCTGGCGAGCTCCCAGAGCAGTGCAGGGGCCGGGACAGGCTGGCCAGCGCCGCGCGGAAGGGAGGGCCGCCGCCGCCCTGCTGCGAGGCCCGGTCAGCGGGGGCCCGGGGGCGGAAGGGGCCCTCGGTGCCTGTGGGCGCCCTCGTAGGTGATGCGTGTCGGGCCTGGGACCCGGCGGTCGGCATCCTCGGGGGAACGGAGGAAACAGTCGCCCCATCGGCTTTGTCTGGGGCTGACGCTCCTGCGGGGCCCTGGCGGGGGCTCTGCCTCGCAGCTCCGGCTGCGCCACGGGGGGGAACCGGCCTGTGCGGCCCGCTCCTCCCGACGCCGCCGGCGCCGGCCTTCCCCGGGGTCTGCTCACAGCGGGTCCCCTGCGGGGCTACGCCTGGCGGATCTGGAGGCCGGGCTGCCTGGTTTCTCCGGCATTTCGGGGCCGGATCCAGACGTGGGAACCGGCGGCCTCGGCACATTATTGCTGTGCTGCTGAGGGTCCGTCTGCGGCCCAGAGAGCGGGACCCGAAGCGCCAGAGGAGGACGGACAGACGGAGCCAGTCGGAGCTGGGGTGCCGGCCGGCCATCCACCCCCGGGCGGGAGCCTCTGCCCTGGTCCCACGGGCGTCTACGAAGCCAGAGCAGAGGCGCCCCTGCCAACACGGCCCCTTTCCCTGAGGGTCTGGACCCAAAACCGTCCCAAACAGGCTCGGAAGAGTGTCGGCGACATTGCAACTCCTGCGGGTTCGGCCCAGGAGGCCCAGGGCGGCGCTGGCGCCCTGCTCGCCCCTCGCCGCAGACACTCACCGAGCCGGGCGCCGCCCTCGCCGCAGGGCCCTGGAGGACACAGGCAGGCCGGCCCGCAACACGCGTGCGGAGAAAGCGCAGGCAGCGTGCTGAGTGCGTGGGGTACGAGAGGGGGAGCACGCGTGGGGCCTTCGCCCAGACCGGAGCTGGCGGCGGGCGCAGGCGCGAGGGGGCAAGATGAAGCTCGGGACCCTGGAGAGCGGAGGGCCCAGGCGCAGCTCGGGGATGAGGCCCCGGCTGCTGTGGGGAGCCCGGGTCTCGGTGGGGTGGGACACGGTGGTTGGGGGGCTTTCTTCTAGCGGGTAAAGGATGCGGGCGACGGAGTTGGGACAGAGAGGAGGGCCGATTCCCGGGGCACAAGGGCCCAGAGCGTGCGGGCAGCCTGGGAGGGGCCGGAGCGGGTCGGTCCCGGTGGAACCTCTCTTCCCCACGGTGCCGGGCCCGGGGAGGCCGCCTTGGGGCTGGGGGTGAGGAGGGCGGGGTGATGGCTGCTTTATTTTTAGATGAGCTGAATTTGAGACACTCAGGGAGTCCAGGAGGCAAGAGAACAATCTAGAACTCGAAACAGAGATCTAGGCCAGAGATGGAGCGAGCACGTGGCGGCAGCTGAGCGCGGCCCGAGCGCACGGCCCTGGAGCGCAACCAGGCTTCGGGTCAGCGGGAGAGAGGCCCCGAGTCCGGCGACGGGGGAAGAGCCGGCGATGGAGCCGGCGGGCAGGCCGAGACCGGAGGGCGTCCCCGGGGTCCAGCGAGAGTGAGGTCCTTGGGGACGACGGGCCTGAGCTGCGGTCCGTCCGCGAGGCGTGGGGCGGGGACCGGCGGTGGGCAGCCGGGGACGGGGTGGGGAAGGGGCTGCCCCTCCAGGAGACGAGGGGGGCGGGGAGCCAGCCCTGTGGAAGCCTATCCGTTCCCAGGCGGCCGCAGAGGAGCGGGAAGGTCTTCTCACCTGAGGGCCTCAGGTTTCGCGCTGTAACAAGGCACCCGGCCCTCTGCTGAGGGTGGCGGCAGAGCCCTCGGGACCGAGGGCTCGGAGACGGGGGCGTCTTCCTCGGGAGGGAGAGAGGGGCCCGCTCGGGCTCTGTGGGCGGCCCCGGGGCTGGACCGCGCCACGCCATCTGTCCAGGTGTGACCGGCAGCTGGCGGGGTGGGACCTGAGCGTGCAGCTGAGGCTGGACAGGAAGGTGGGCCGCTGGGTTCTCGTGTCTCCGCCCGAGGCGGCACGGGGAGGCAGAGGAGGCCGGGGGGGGGGGCCCCTCCACGCCGCCCCGCCCCGCCCCGCCCTGCCTGCACACTCGTGTGCACGTGAGGGTGCTGCTGATGCCCCGTCCTCCTCCGGTCGCCCCCCGACTCCTTTGCTCCCCAGAAACAAGGCGCAGACCAAGGAGGCTGGTCCGCGCTCTCGGTCGGCCGAGTCCAGCGCCCGCTCCCCCGGGTCGCACCTCGCCTCAGCGAGGTCACTGTCCCCCAGGCCCCAGGGTGCCCCCCTCCCCACCCACGTGGCTGGGGGCCCCTGCCCGCCTCGTTCAGCACCTCAGCGAGACCGAGCGCTCCTCCTCTGGCAGCGCCTGCATCGCTGCCCCCTGCCTCCACATTCTCACCCAACTCGGTCTCCCGCGGGCCTCAAACACCCCACGTGAACCTCAGCCCTGCCGCCCTGCTGAGCGCCAGGCTGGCCGCCTCCCTGGGCCAACCTGCCCTCTCGGAGGAGCCGACCTTGTTCCCATCAGGACTCTCATCTCCTCCCACCACCCTCCCCTGCCGCTTCCTCTCAGCAGGTGGCATCCGATTCTCCCGGAGCCCAGGCCCGGCGGTTGGGTGGGGGGTGGGGGGTGGGCCGACACTCCCCGGGTGTCAGCCAGGCCTGCCTGTGCGCCCACCTGCCCGTGGAGAGCTTCCTGCACCTGACCACCCCTCAGGCCTCCCGGAGCTCCCACCTGTGCCCCCCCCTCCCGGCACCCTTCCTCCTGGAGCTGGCGGGTCCCACGGCGCCCTGCGCAGACCCCGCCCCGATGTCGCTCCTGCAGCAGGGCTGCCTGAAGGCCGCGTCACCAAGCCCTGCTGGCCTCCTGGGCCGCAGCTCCTACACCCTCCGCTGAGCCCACTGCCTCTGGCCACACCGGTCGGGGTCGGGCCCTTCCTCTGACCAAGCAAACCTGCTCCCCCATTCCCCACCCCCCCTCCCCGAGGCTTCTGTGTCTGCTGTCCCCTCAGCCTGACTGGCAGCCGGCTCCACGGGGCCCTGGCCCGGCTCCAATGCTTGGCAGCGTCCTCCCTGACCACCTGTGCCCTCTGCTGAAACCACATGCTCCTTCTCCGGGACACATGCATGTCACATGTGCGTGTGCCACACATGATCTCCGAGAGGCACAGTGACCTGTTCGGGTCACACAGCCGGCAGGCAGCGGGGCGGGGCCCGGCCCAGGGCCTCTGGGCTCTGAGGACGCTGGTCTGAGCGCCAGACTCAGCGCACCCCCACCCAGAGCCTCGTGGGGCTTCTGCCCACACCTCCGGCTCCGCCTCTGGCTCGCTCGGGGGTCTCGGGGCAGGGGTCCCACTGGACCTGGAAGTGAGGGCTGAAGACCTGGCAGGCTGAGGAGCCCGGGGCCCCGAGAGGAAGGCGGGAGAGGGGCGGGGGAGGCTGTGGGGGCAGGAGGCCGTCTGTCCGTCCGGCTGTTTGTAAACAGTGTCCTGACGACGGCGGGCCCCAGGGACGGCAGGCCAGCGCCCTGCCAGCGCCGCGCTGCCTGTCACAGAAGGTGCAGGCACGGAGGGGGGTCCGCCCCAGCTGGGCCCCGCTGCTCGGCCGCCGCGCTCCCTCGTCCCACCCGCCGTTCTCCCCCCCGGGAGGGATTCTTTACAAAGGCCGACGGCACAAGTGCAGGTGTGAAGTCTGCAGCGTGAACCTCACGCCCACTCCATCCTCCGGTGTCACCGACGGTGACCTGGGGCTGCTGGGGCCCTTCCCGCTCGCAGGCCCAGTCCCTGGTCCCAGGAGCCGGCAGCTCTGCTCACCCTGCGGCGGCTCCGGAGACCCTCGGCGGCGCAGCTCACAGTCCCTCCCACCCATGGGGGGGCCCGCAGTGCACGGGCTCAGGGAGGGTGGGCAGCCGGCGGCCCTGCACCCTGGGCTTTTGGTGGCCGCACCGCAGGCACTCGCCAGCCCCGAGGGAGCGGCCACTCTGCATCCAGACCCTCCCCTCTGACCAACGAGACAGCGGGGCCGTCCCAGCGAGCCGGGGGTTACAGCCCAGGACCTCGCTGGCTGTCCACGCGGACAGGCACCCCAGTGCCAGCGTCTGGCCCTGCGTCCGGCCACGCGGGCTCACGCATGCAGACTCCACAAGCAGGACAACGGCCCTGCCCCCCCGCCCCCCCGCCTTCTGGGCCTCCAGGCTCTGCCATCAGCAGACACCCTGGTCTCCCAGGAGAGGGGGGCCAAGGTCGGGCAGACAGGCTGGCTGAGGGCTTGGTCCCCACTGCGGGCCTGCTCAGATGCACGTCTTCCTGCCTCGGTCCAGAGAGCCCAGAGCCCCCCGCCTGTGAGATGCTGGCAGCAGCCTCCCCCGACTCCCCCCGCTGCATCCGCGGGAGGCCGACCAGACCCCGGGCCACCAGTAGCCCCTCACCATTGGGCCGCACCCTCGCTCCCCTCCGCCTGCACCGCCTCCCTCTCTCTGCACTTTGACCCCCGCCGGGCAAGCCCCACACCTCTTCTGCCCCCCACCCCCCAGCAGCCTGCAGGGCCGTGGTGGGTGTGTACCAGTCGGGTTAATCCCCTTAGTCGGGGGTGGAGTGGGGGGGGCTGTGCTGCCCAGGGCAACACCAACAGGGCCCAGCCCTGCAAAGGGCGATGGGAGGGAGGGTTTGGGCGGCAGTCTTGGCCTTTCCAGCGTCCCAGTCCCTGTGGAGAGAGAGGCCTTGGACGCTGGGCCACGACCTGGGACGACGGGAGGGGGAGGTGGGGGTGAGGCTCCGAAGGCCAGTGAGCAGAGGGGAAGGTCGGCGGGCCGGTGCGGTGCTTCTGGCGAGCTTCTCGAGTTTACCCGGGGGAGCACCTAGAAGCGCTCCCCGCACCCCAGGGCGGCCGCCTGCTCCCGGCTGCCCCAGGTGCTAATCCCCAGCCTGGTAGCGCAGGAGGAGCGCGGGGAGGCAGGCTGGGCAGGAAAGAGGACACACGAGTTGACCCAAAGGGGATCCGGTTCCCGAAACCTGAGCCAAGGACAGGGTTTCACGGAGCTGTTGGCTGCACACCTGCCCAGGGGCTCTGCCTTCTACCCAAGGGGAAGGACCGGAGTGGACCCGCCGCTGAGAGCTGAGAGCTCTGCCCCTTTAAAGCGGGGGAGGGAAGCCAGGGGTCAGCTCTGCCAGGCCCCACCCGCCTCACCTAGACCCCTGCTACCCTTCCTGCCAAGCAGAGGCTGAGAAAGAAAACAGGTGACCACGAGGTGCCCCGGTGGGTGGGACAGGTTGGCATGGGAGCCCTCACAACAGGTGCGGCCCTGACCCGCCGGGAGGAAGCGGGGCCTGAGACCCCAAAGACAGAGAGGCTTAGATCTGGAGGGGCCCGGGGTGGGGGTGTGGGGCTGTAATCCCGACAGAGGCCCCACCCCCCACAGCCCGGACCCCCGCAACAGAGCTGGAGCATGAATCTCGGGGATCCCCCTCCCCAGGGAGACCCAGGGCTTAAGACACACGCTGGTTTCTGTTTATGGAAGAACTAGCACAGTCCTGGCCATGCACCTCAATGGATGGCACGCCAGCCTGGGAGACAAAGGGTCGCCGGTTCGATTCCCAGTCAGGGCACATGCCTGGGTTGTGGGCCAGGTCCCCAGTGGGGGGCGAGGGAGAGGCAACCACACAGTGATGTTTCTCTTCCCGTGTTTCTCCCTCCCTTCCCCTCTGTCTAAAAGTAAATACATGAAATCTATGTAAGAACCAGCACGGAAAGTGTCAAACACCCAGAGAGTGGGGAGAGTCGCCCATTTCCCCGCCCTGTCCCCCCTCCAGCAGGGCACGGGCCCCTTCCCCTGCCTCGGCCCCATCAAAGCTGAGTCTCGGTCCCCTCAGCGTCCCAGGGACAGGTCAGTTTCCTGTCTACAAGAGGAGGGCCCTTTACCAAGTGCAGCATCCCCCATGGCGTTATCCCACTTCTGAGGGACTAACCGCAGCCCTCGGCTCCCAGGCAGGACTTGCTCCCCCTGACCCGCACCTGCTTTTAATTGTTTTCATTGTTTTACAGAGATGACTCTCCGGCCTGTGGCTCAGCACACGCCCTGCACCCCACCAGCCTCGACGCCTCCCTAGGCCCTCGGGCTGGGTGAGGACAGCCCGTTGCCACGAGGGAAAAGTGGCCCCGAAGGTGCCCTGCCCTGCGGAGGATGGCCCTGCCTGCGTGCACGCACACACGGGTACCCCCCCAGCTCCCTGCCCGGGCTGTCTGCACACACACGCGTGTGCCTGGGTGGGCGGCGAGGAGGGCTGGCTGGGAGGAGCAGCGTGCCGAGGTTTTGACTGGCTGAGGAAAGAGGCTTGTGAGGGCGAAACTTCCAGAAGGGCAGAGTCCCTCCCCAGCTCGTGTGTTGGGAAGGAGTGACAGCTGTTTGACTTCAGTCTGGGGAGCGTCCCTGTGGGGACCGGAAGGCCCTGGGCACACGGGGTCACGGCACAGAGCCCGAGGCCTCGGGGGAGCCAGGGCCCAGCTGCAGGGGGAGAGCGGGGAGAGCAGGGTCCCAGCGGGCATTTGGAGCGGGGCGAGGCCTTTGGGTGCGTGTCCTTTCCTCCCTGGGTTTGCTGGCCGGGCCCGCACAGCAGGGCCCCCGTCCCTCTCATTACCCCGGCCCCCCTAGGGTTCGCTCACTCTTTTCAGAGGCAGCCGCCTCGCCCAGAGGACAAGGGGCTCCTAGCCCCCCAGTCTCCCCGCTTCTCGGCTTCACCACGGCCGGCCAGGGTGGGGTCGGGGGTGGCACAGAGTCAGAGCCCCGGCTCTCTCTCCCCCCCCTTCCGGCGTCCCCCGCCCCGCTCCCCCATCTCAGCGTGTGCGCGGAGCCAGGGCTGCAGCCACAGCCTGCTCGGTGACAGTGACGAGGGTCCGGGGCCCTTCTCAGTTTCTACGTGAGAACGAACCTGTCACCGAAGCTCTGAGCCTCCGTTCCCATGAGAATGGAGCGGGCTGAACTTTTGTGGCCAGAATCACAAGGAATGGACAATGTGCGCGGGGCGGGCGGCGGGTGCCGAGTGGGGGGACCGGAGCCCTGAGGGACAGTCGCCCCCACGGACAGGGGACCCTGCAGAGTCCTCCGCAGGTGCAGCGAGCCGAGCCTGGTGTCCCCGGAAGAGTCACAAACAGAGACAGGGAACGGCACACCAGCCCTGCACGGCAGGCACCAGCTCCGCTTGCGCCGACCACGGCGGCCGCTGCCCCCTCCTGGGGGACCTGCTGCCGGAACTGCCTTCTGGGCCCAGCAAAGGGGCCCTGGGGCTGATGAAGCCCCAACTGCAGGGGGTGCTCCTCTGGAGGCTCCCCCAGGAAGCGCAGCCCCCCCCTCCTGGGAACGACCTGAAGTCGCACCCTCCCGCCTCCCACGGTTGTGGGAGACCACCCCCCCCCAGCGCCCGCCCGCCCTCCGGGGAGCCGGAGGGCTTAACCAGGAGCCGCTGTCCGAGGGGAGGGCTCAGCCCTCCCTGCCCAACTGTCCCGAGACTGGGAGCATCCTCGTCCTTCCTCCCCGCTCCCTGGTCCGCCCACAGCCCCTCTGGCCTGTGTTCCGCCAGCGTCTCTCACCCCTGCTCCTGCCAGAGAGTGGGGGAGACAGCCACAGCGCCAGCGCCAGCGGGGCCAGGTGCCTGCCGGAGTCCCCGTCCCCGCCCTCGCGAAGCCCGAACCCTGGCCTCCCGCCCTCCGCCCGCCCACCCCGCTCCACGCTCTGCTCACTCACGTCCAGGGACAGCTCCCTCTGCAGAAGTTTCTTGGTCTCCTTTTCGCAGAAGCTGAGCATGGCATCCCGGTTGTAGGCGCCCGTGGACAGCTTCTCCGTCTGGTTCCGCTGCCGCAGCCCCACGGGGACGCCGCTGTCGGGGTCGGCCATGTCCAGCTCCTTCTCCAGCTCCTCCATCTCCTCGGGGGACAGGGTGGACAGCAGGCTGTCGATGTCAGGGTCCTCGCTCACCTGCCGGCGGTACTTGGCTACCTTGGACATCTTGGCAAAGCGGCTGCGGCTCTGGCAGGGGCTGCGGCAGTCCTGGCAGGCGGAGGCGGGTGGAGGGGCAGGCTGGTGTGGACGCAGCGCAGTGGGCTTGGGAGCAATCCCTCCGCTGCTGAGGACGGGCTCCTCCCGGGCCCTGCGCGCCGCAGGTGCTGGACTGTTGACTGGGAGCGAGGCCGCCCCAGGCGTGGGGCTAGTGGGCCCGGCTGGTCTGCCCGGCGGCCAATAAGACCAAGCCACTGCCCGGCCCTGAGAGGAGAGGCCAATCCCCCAGCGGGGGCGGGCCTGCCTCGCTGTCTGAGCGGTTTGAAACTTGAGGACATTCCAGGGAATCTTGGAGCGCGGTGTGACCAAATTTAGTACAGAGCATTTAGCCTTTTAAAGACAAGGGGGCCACGCGATGAGAAAAAGATGCAAAAATGCAGAGGCCGGCAGAAGCGGGTCGGAGCCAGGAGAGCAGGGCGGCCCGGGGCGGGTGCCGGTTCCAGTGCCTGCTTCGCTCCCACCCCCAGCCCCTCCCTGCGCTCCGCGGCCGGGACAACCCGTGGCCCGCTGACCCCTTTCTCCTGGGTTTGGCCCTGCGGTGGGGGGCTCCCCGCCCTTTACAGCCCAGGAAACGCATCCCAGTGAGGAGCGTGCCAGCGGGAGCCTGGCGCCGGGCACCGCAGCCTCCACGGACTCGGGCCCCTTTCTGGAGCTGAGAGCTGGCTGGCTGTTTGGGAAGAAGGTGGGCTGCGCAGTCAGGAAAGTCCTGAAGGGCCGCAAGTTCCCACGAAGCGCCCAGGCTCTCGGGAAGGGAGTTCGAGCCTCCCTCCCTCCCTCGCTCCCTCCCTCCCTCCGAGTCTGGGTCTTCCAGCGATGGGCGGGGAGCCCCGAGCACGGAGGGGAGCCGGCAGGCGGCCACGGGCATCCCAGTCCAGAGCACGCTTCCCGTGCCTTCAGGGAAACTTGACTCTGGGCTGCGGGGAGCCGTCTGTCGCAACGGCTCGGGCGTGAGTCAAACAAGGGCCTTCCACGGCTGGCCCATCACGCCGCCGCGCAGGCACAAGACATTCAATCTCCTGCCCCTCCCGGCTGCCGCCGCGTCGCTTCGAGGAGCCCTGGTGTAACCCATCGGGGTAGATGCTTCGATCTTTCCTGGCGTCGTTCCATCCCGAGCCAGAGGCAGTCACTTGATCAGCACTTGCCGAGTCCAGGGATCATCTGGGAGAAAGCTGGGCTCTGCGTTTCCTGCCCACAGGCCAGCTCCAGGGGGAGGCTGAGCAGGGAGGGCGCTGGCCGGCGGGCCTGCCGCGCGGACAGGAGGCAGGGGGGCCTGGGAGGAAGCGTGGGAGCTTAGGGCTCCTCGCGTCCTGGGTCGTGGGCAGTGTGTCCCCGAGTCCGGGAGTGTGAATTACTGAGCGGCAGCCCTGTTCCGAGGGCCAGGGCTGCAACCAAATCCGACAGTCGGCATGGCTCGGCCGTGGCTCGGCCGTCTCGGCACTTCCCTGCACACACTGGGGACACTTAATCAACCGATAACTTCACAAAAGTCATCAGAGCCTAAAAGTCTGCGTGGAAACCACAGGGGAGGCTGGCAAGCAGATGGGGTCTCCTGGAGACAGGCACGTGGCTGTGCACAGGAGGAATCTGACCGCGTGCGGATGCAGGGAACAGGCGGTGGGGGGGGAGGGAGCAGTGGGCGGCAGGACCCACCGTCCAGGGATGGGTGGGGAGCGCCGTTCAGAGCAGGCGAACACCGAATTACAACGTTGCGCGCCGCAGGTGTGTGTAATCTCGCACGCCGATCTTGACGTGACAAAAAGCAACGGCGTGAGCTCTCCAGGCCGGCAAACCCGCGTCGGCTCCGCCTCTGGCTGCTCACCGGCCTCTCGACTCTGGGCCAGGCCCCGTCTCCCCTGACTCAGCCTCACGGGCTGGAAAGTGCGAACAGCAGGTGGACCGACCCGGCACAGCTGTGACGAAGGTGAAGTTTGAGCATTCACGCGAACCTCTTCGTGGTGACACCCGCTGTCGGTGAACACTCGGGAATCCTCAGCAGTGATTCTGACTCTCCGCCTGCGCTCGCCCTGGCTCCTCTTCTCCCTGCCCTACCCCCTCCCTCACCTTCCCCTCCGGTCCCTCGGCTGCCCCCACCCTCCGTGCACAGGCACGCCTGGGTTCTCACCGGGCTCTCGCGCGCTCACGCGGGATTGACTGGGAGCCTGCTGTGGGTGCACAGCGCCCCGCCATGCACGATGGGAGACAGGTGCAAAAATAATGACAACACGGCCACTGCCTTTTGTTTGTTTCTCAAGGTTTTATTTTTAGAGAGAGAAGGGAGAAAGCAAGGGAGACAAACACCGATCATGCCTGGACTGGGAACCAAACTCAGGCGTGTGCTGTGATCAGGAACTGAACCAGCGACCTTCCGTTCTGTTGGATTACACCCAACCCCCCGAGCCACGCTTGTCAGGGCTGGTTATTGTCTTTTTTTTTTTAAGATATATTTTATTTATTTATGTTTAGAGAGAGGGGAAAGGAAGGAGAAAGAGAGGCAGAGAAACACCAGTGTGTGGTTGCCTCTCACACACCTTTCCACTGGGGACCCGGTTCACAGCCCAGGCCTGGGCCCTGACTGGGAATTGAACCGGCCACTCTTTGGTTTGCAAGCTGGCACTCAGTCCACTGAGCCACACCGGCCAGGGCTGGTTACTGTCTTTTAAATGTGCAACTTGTGGGATAAACAATACTTACCCTGAAGTCCAAGGGAAGCAGGAGGGCTGGAAGCAGTTGGTAAGAGCCCAGCGGGGGACACACGGGTTCTGCGGGGGGCCGGCCTGCCGTGTGGACGCGCTGGGGGGAGGGTGTCCCCTGCTCCCCGCAGCCCTGCTCCCGCCCCTCCTCAGGCTCCCTCCGGCCCAGAGGAGCTTCCTACAAGAGGCATCGCTTCGGGATCCCTGGCTCCAGCGGCCCCACACAACCTCTAGTTCCCTCTCAGCTGAGAACAGCTCCCTCCCTAGCTTCCAAGGACTCTTCCTTCTCAGGATTGTTGCCAAAAATCTTCACTCCTCCTGAAGCGGAGTCAGGGCCTAACTCTTCCCAAGTCCCCGCCCCCCCCGCCCCCCCAGCCTCTGCACCGTGCGGCTTCCCGAGTTGTCTTCTGCTTCAGCAGTCCCTGCGCCAGGGTCGCCCGAGCACACAGGCCGGCAGCTCCTAGGCTGGAAGGGTGGGGCTCAGGCCTCCCACCACGTTTCTGAACGTCACCCTCCACCCCCCCCCCCCCCGCCACCCGCATCTCCTCTGCTGCGGACCCCACGGCTCCAAGCAGCGGGCCCTTCTGGTCTGACCCAGTCTGAAGCCTTTGCTCCTTCGAGCCCCAGGGCCCCCGCCACAGCTCACAGGCTCTCCAGGTCTTCCCTCCGAAGGTGTCACGGTGGGGATGGGCCGTTTGGGAGCCCAGAGCCCAGGAGCACGCCCGCCTGCCCCCCCCCAGCCCCTGCAATGAGGGGCAAAGGTCATCCAAGCTCAGACCCCACTTCCACCCGAAACAAGTGCATCTTGGGGGTCAGGAGTTGCTGGCATGGCCTGCTCCACACAGAGAAGCTCGAGCTGTTGTGCTAGAGGGTCGGGGAGACAAGGGGGCGGGCGAGACCCCCAGCTCCAGCCAGGGCACGGCGCCTGTGCGGGAACTACTGCTGAGGGTGGTTCTCAGTTGGGCTAAATGTCCCCCGGAAAGTCACATTTTCAGGAACATAAGGGGACAGATAAGGCCACAAGCCCTGGAGTCCAATGACAAGGACTCGGACTTGAGGTGTGTGACCTTCAGCCCCTTAGGGAGCCTCTCTGTGTCTTCGGTAATGGGCAGCGAGGACGTGGGGCCTTCCCACCCAGAGGAGAGAAGGACCGAGGGCCCAGGGGTGTGGAGGCGTTGAGCGGCCGAGCGG
Organism: Glossophaga mutica; assembly: GCA_039655065.1. Lineage (NCBI taxonomy): Eukaryota > Metazoa > Chordata > Mammalia > Chiroptera > Phyllostomidae > Glossophaga > Glossophaga mutica. The sequence continues at coordinate 66,906,199 of CM077314.1, forward strand.
GAGCGCGTGCCTGGTGCGGAGCGCAGCACGAGGGGTACCGTGCGATCTGGGAGTGCAGCCCCACTGGTTTCCTTCTGGGGGTGGGCGGTGGGGGCAGGAAGTTTGTCTGCACAGAGCCGCTGCCTGCCCGGCCTCCTCGAAGAGTGGACTCGGGCCGAGAGCTCTGACACCGAGCCCCGGCCGAGGAACGGAGAGGCTGGAAAGGGAAGGGAAGAGGGCAGAAGAGAGGAGAGATTGCTCCCCGCCCCACCCGGGCCGAACCCCCTGCCCAGCAAACAGCCCCCCACCCCACCGTGGCGCCCGGGCCCTAGAGCTGGCTGTGGGATGCCCCTTACTTGGCCCCGAGAGTCAAGGCTTTGGGTGAGGGGGCCAGGTAGGCCTGGGGGTTGGAGCCACCCTCACGGCCTGTGACCTGCTGGGGTGGAGCTCTCTGGGCCCTCAGTGCCCTCGGGTCCGGGGACCTCCAGGGTCGAACAACCAGGTTCAGAGGGGTGGAGTCCAAAACGTCCACGCCCCCTCTTCCGAAGGCGGGAAGAAAGATTCCTGGTCCTCTAGTCACCTACAGTTGGTTTTCTAGCACATTCCTCTAAGGCAACATTGATGGAGGCGTGGTGGGAGGCGATGCGTCCGGACGACGGAACCCACGGTACCAACGGACACGAACAGTGTGTCCCCCTTTCCCCGTGAGTTTCTTGTAACCCTTCCTGTTCTCCAGCTACTTCATTGTGGCAACGCCGTGCACGGTGCTAGGGGGTCGTTTACGTCCACCCAGCCGGCAGAGAAGTGTGCGGGGAGCAGCAGTTACGTCCAGCGCGGACAACTCCAGCGGGAGTTGGTCCCGGCGGACTTGGGGTGTGTCGTAGTTCATTTCCTAAGGGCGGCCCGGATTGGAGCGGCTCAGACCCTCCGGGGACGCTGAGGGAGGCTGCGGTCGCTGCCCGTCCCGTCCCCGGCACCTCGCCCGCGTTTGTGGGGCCGCCCCCCACATTTCAGCCACCGGGACCCAAGGGCCACGTGTCGTCGCTGAGAGCTTCTCAGTCAGGTCGAACTGGGCGGCATCAGTTAATAGCCCAAAGTACTAAGGGAGAGGAACGTATCTGGGGAATCTGGGAACCCCAGCGGGACGACGCCAGGATCCTCTCGGGGCACCACGCCGCGGTGACAGGGACCGGAACCCCTCGCCGCCGGCAGCTGCGGGCCCCGTCGAACCCGTCCCCTGGAGGACCCGGGCGAGGCAGCCTAACGCTGTCGGGCCTCCATTGGCTGTGGGCGGAAGCGGCGAGCCAATCCCCGCAGGCGTTAACGCCCTCCTCTTGGGTTACTTCCGCCTCCGGGTCAGGCCCCGCCCCGCCGCCCCGGCGTTTCTCACGCTCTGGAGGCAAGATGGAGGAGTACGCGCGGGAGCCCTGGTGAGCGTGAGCGGCGTCCTCGCCCTGCTCCCGCCCGTCTGCCCTCGCTCTCCTCGGTCTCCAGGCTCCGAGGTCGTCGACGCGGGCGCGGTGACCGTGGGCGGTGCGGGCTTCAGCGGCCGTTCGGCTCCCTGGCGCCGGCCTCCAGCACCCAGCCCCCCGTGACCTTGCAGTGGACGGTGAGAGGTCCAGGCTTGGGCTTGAAGCAGCCTCGGACCTGCCCCCACGCCGGCCCGCACCCCCGACCGTGTGCGCGTCAGTCATTGCCCCCGCCGCCCGCGTCCAGGAGGGGAAGCCAGGCCTCGCGGGTGCCCTTTCCGCGGCGTTCGCGTGGCGATGCGCGTCCTCAGGGCGGGCATTGATTGTACCCGAAGGGTCTGGGCAAGCTGCGGGGGGCAGGAGCCTCGTTTTCGTGCTCGGATTCTGGGGGGCAAGGAGGCAGAAGCTGTCCGGAGCATGTGCTCTCCGGAGCCGTGAACAGGAGTAGGTTCATCCTTTGGTTCGTTGAGCGTTTACTGAGTGAGCGCTCCAGGCGCAGCATTTCGTTGGGTTCAGGCAACAGAAGCACGAGGAAGTCAGGCACACGGACAGGTCGTTGTAAAGGGCAGGGTTGCTGTCGGAAGTCTCAGGGGCCCGGCTTTACGACGTCTGAGGTCATCAGCCCCAAATCAGACCTCGTTATTTGGGTTAATCACCTTTTTTATTATGTCCGAAGAAACCAAGGTGTTTTCAGGTTGTGCTTACCCCCCGCCCCAGAAATGGGGTGCAGGCTACCTGTTTTCAGTACCTCCTAGCTCTCTAAAATTCCCTTCTCTGGGGGAATCGCCCCCCACCCCCGCCACCCTTAGACTTGTACAGGTTGGCAGGAGGGTAAGTCATCTGACTTTTGTGAGTTAAAGATGTTACAAGAACAGACTTATAGATACAGAGAAGAGACAGAGCTCTCAGAGAGAAGGGGGTTGGGGGCTGGGTGAAAAGGGCAAAGGGATTAAGCAAAGTTAAAAGCCCACAGACACAGACAACAGCATGGAGAGGACCAGAGGGAAAGGGGAGTGGGGGAGGTAGAGGAGGGCAAAGCGGGGAGAGGTGGGATGTGCACGAAACACAGTGTGCGGATGACGCGTTACAGGACTGGACGCCCGAACCCCGATGGTTTTGTTAACCAGGGTCATCCCAGTAAATACAAAAAGGAGGATGTCCCAGGACTGATGAGTCTTCATCTGACTCATCAGGCGCCCCTTTGCTTTCTCCTGGTACACTGGCTTCGGAGCAGTGCGGGCGGGCGGTATCCCGTCAGTTCCGTAGTCGGCAGTCACACTCTGCTCTTCCGTGTGGCCCTGGCTGGTGGAGCATTTTCCGTCCAGGCTCCCGCTGCGCACCTGCTCCTCCCCCCGCAGCCCTTCCCCCGTCCTGTGCGGTCTGAACCGCTCTCCCAGACCTCTGCCTTTCGGTTCCTGGTGCCGGGGTCTTTCCCCGGGGTCCCCAGCGCCTCTTACAGCAGCTTCCTGATTGCTTCCCTTCCTTCCAGCCCTTCTTATGACATCATATGGAGTTCACATCCTGAATACTTTTTCAAAGAGTATTCTTGAAATACTCTTTGAAAAAATATTTTTGAATACGTTTTCAAAACCCCTTAGTCTGTGCGGTACAGGGGAAGGGAGCCGGGGCCATGGCAGCCCTGTGTGGGTGTCGAAGTTGCTTCTGCAGTGCTTCTTGAGCAGGTCACTTCGCCTCTGAGCCTCTGTCTGTAGAACGGAGAGGGGACGAGTGCTCTTGCAGAGTGAAAAGATCAGGTCTTCTATGGGGAAATCACCTAGCTTTCCTGAGAATCACAGGCTTTGTCTGCGTTACGAGGCACCTAGAACGGCCGGTGCTTACACGTGAGGACCCGTGACCTTGGTGCTGTCACGGCTGTCTGCGGGCTGTGCTTGTCTGGCACGTCCACTGCGCTAGGGTCTGGCCTCACCCGTCCGTGCAGCCCTCACGGACGGCCCCGGCAGGAGTGTTTTGATGTGGCTGCTCTCTGGTCAGGGACTGTCCATCGTGCCTTGTGCTGGACGTCCGCTCCTGGAATGCGTGCTCAGGCCGCGCTCTGGTCGGACGCCTGCTGCTCCTCGGGGAGATCAAGAGGCTCATTCGTTGCAGCCCCAGAGCATGACAAGACCGTTCAGAGTCACTGACCCAACACGCAGGGAGCCACGGACTCGCTCTGTCCTTCCTCTTCCCTTCCTGGCAACGTCTCCGCCATTTAAGAGAAATTGCCCAGTTTTCACACTCCTAGAGTGCAGTCGGTCATCTGTGGACTCCGATCAGCAGGTCCGGAGTGGGGCCCGGGTGGTGCCACTTGTGCTCTCAGCACCCAAGAGGCAGGCCCTGGGCGGCGTGGCCTCGGTGCCCTGCCGCCTGCGACAGGCCTTCTGGGTGAAGTCCTACCTGCGCTGTACCAGAAAAGGACACGGTGTTTCGACAGCAAGGGTTCCCTGTCCGGCAAAGTCAGAAATCACTGGTTATTCAAATTCCCCAGCAGCATGAATACACCAAATTCGCAAGTTTACCGGAGCCGGTAGATCGCCCTTAGCTCATTATAGCATTCAACCCTTGACACTAGGTAGGTGAAAGAAAAATCTTGCATTTGAAATGGATTGTAAATGGCCCCAGCTGGTGTGGCACGGTGGCTTGAGTGCTGGCCCGCAAACCAAAGGGTCGCCAGTTCCATTCCCAGTCACGGCACAGGCCTGGGTTGTGGGCCAGGTCCCCCGTAGGGGGCGCGTAACAGCAACCACACACTGATGTTTCTCTCCGTTTCTCCCTCTCTCCCCGCTCTCTAAAAATAAAATAAATAAAATCTTTTAAACGAATGGATTGGAAGTGAACTTAAATGTTCAGACTTTTTTGTAGATCAGATTCGTAGACTAGTAGTGCTAGCCTCCTAGTCCGTGTCCTGGTTTCGGTGCGTTGCGTAAGGTAGGGCGCTGCCTGTGGGGGTGGGGTGCAGGGTTAACCTCTAGGCACTGGACATCAGAGAATGGGAGTCTGTGAAATGGACCTGACACAGACCGAAGTTCTTTATTTTTTCTTCAAACTTTATAAAAAATTTTTATTTATTATGCTATTACAGTTGTCCCATTTCTCCCCCATCATTCCCCTCCACCCTGCACACCCTCTCCCACCCACATTCCCCCCTTTAGTTCACGTCCATGTGTCATAAGTTCTTTAGCTTCTACATTTCCCACACTATTCTTGCCCTCCCCCTGTCTATTTTCTACCCACCGTCTATGCTACTTATTCTCTGTACCTTTACCCCTCTCTCCTCCTCCCACTCCCCTGTTGCTAACCCTCCATGTGATCTCCATTTCTGTGGTTCTGTTCCTGTTCTAGCTGTTTGCTTAGTTTGCTTTTGTTTTAGGTGTGGTTGTTAATAGCTGTGAGTTTGCTGTCTTTTTACTGTCCTATTTTTATCTTCTTTTTTTTTTTTTTTTAGATAAGTTCCTTTAACATTTTATATAATAAGGGCTTGGTGATGATGAACTCCTTTAACTTGACCTTATCTGAGAAGCACTTTATCTTCCCTTCCATTCTAAATGACAGCTTTGCTGGATAGAGCAATCTTGGATGAAGGTCCTTGACTTTCATGACTTGGAATACTTCTTTCCAGCCTCTCCTGCCTGGAAGATCTCTTTTGAGAAATCAGCTGACAATCTGATGGGAACTCCTTTGTAGGTGACTGTCCCCTTATCCTTTGCTGCTTCTAGAATTCTCTCCTTCCTTTTATTCTTGGCTAATGTAATTATGATGTGCCTTGGCGTGTTCCTCCTTGGGTCCAACTTCTTCGGGACTCTCTGAGCTTCCTGGACTTCCTGGAAGTCTATTTCTTTTGCCAGATTGGGGAAGTTCTCCTTTATTATTTGTTCCAATAAGTTTTCCATTTGTTGCTCTTCTTCTTCCCCTTCTGGTACCCCTATAACTCGGATGTTGGGACGTTTAACGATGTCCCGGAGGTTCCTAAGCCTCTCCTCATTTTTTTTGAATTCTTGTTTTTTCATTCTTTTTTGTTTGGTTCTTTCTTCCTTCTGGTCCACTCCATTGATTTGAGTCCCAGTTTTCTTCCCACCACTGTTGGTTCCCTGTGCATTTTCCTTCATTTCACTTATTGTAGCCTTTATTTGTTCATCTAACTTGCGACCAAAATCCACCAATTCTGTGAGCATCCTGATCACCAGTGCTTTGAACTGTGCATCTGATAGGTTGGCTGTCTCTTGGTCGCTTAGATGAATTGGCTCTGGGGCTTTCATCTGTTCTCCATTTTGAGCCATTTTTGGGGTTTTTTGTTTGTTTGTTTGTTTGTTTGGTCTGGTTGCGGCTGTTACGTAGTGAGGGGCGGAGCCTTAGCTGTTCCCCAGGGCGGGGCAGCCCAGTCGCTGGGTTGTGACGCTGTATGTGGGGGGCCAGGTCCGAGAGGGAACAATGGCGCCTGCTCTGCTCGCTCTCGGATTCCATTCCACTCCTTTCCCCAAGCAAATTGGGCCCTCCTGGTGCTGATTCCCATGTGGGTGGGCTTGTGCACGTTCTAGGACCCTGTGGGTCTCTCCAACGAACTCTCCTGTGAAGCTGGGTGTCTCTCCTGGCACCTCAACCCCCACAAATGTTTTCAATTGGTGTTTTTAGGTTTTATTTCCTGGCACTGGGGCCCTGGGTTGTGAGGTCTGTCTCGCTCCCCGTTTTCGCCTGGATTACCTGCGCAGAAGGTGGGACCACCTGGTCAGCCAGCCCCCTTGCACGGCCTCACTGCGTCTGCCCATTGCCACCCCGTGCCCGGGGTCTGCCAGCCGCTGCCTGTGCGCCTGGTCCACCAGCCTCCACTTTTTCCTGTTGCGATTCCGCCCCTCTTACCGTTCTGGATGAATGGTTGTCGGACTTCCCGTACAGTTCAATTTTCTGTCAGTTCCGGTTGTTCTCTTGTTTCTAAACCTTTGTTGTCCTTAATTTTGGTTGTACGAGGAGGCACAGTGTGTCCACCTACGCCTCCATCTTGGCCGGAAGTCCGGACCGAAGTTCTGAATGTTGACTTGAATTATTTAGTCAGCACTGACAGAATTTCAGACTCTAAGAAACCTTTCAGATTGGTGTTTCTTTGCACCTGCTGAGCCTTCGCTCATCAGCTGTAACTGTTCCTGCATCTGGAAAGCTCACCTCGGTCCCTGGGAGACTGGGCGGCACGCGTGGTGACAGCGCGACTTCCCAGACTGGCGTGTTCCCTCGGCGTGCGCCCGGCCTGCAGCGCGCCCCCGCAGTGCAGTGTGGGGCAGCGAGCGTGCCCAGGACGCAGCCGGAGCCAGGTCCGCTCCCCTGGCTCCGCCACCGGGGCCGAGCGCAGGGGGATGGGGGCGCAGCCCGGCAGCTTCGCCCGCCTGTCCTGGGCCACAGGCGCGGGGCGCCCTGCCTGGGGTCCGTTGCGGCCGTCACGGTGCTAGCAGCGGTTCCGTGGTTCGGGAACGAGAAATAAGGTCTGTCTCTCTCCCTCCCCTGCTCGTAGCCCCTGGCGCATCGTGGACGACTGCGGCGGGGCCTTCACCATGGGCACCATCGGGGGCGGAGTCTTCCAAGCGATCAAAGGCTTTCGCAATTCTCCAGTGGTGAGTGGGGGCCTCGCTCTCGCCCGTGGGGCCTAGGTTTGCTCAGGTCGCCCCGGGCGGTCAGCGGGTGGGAGATGATCGTGCTGGCGACACATTTTTGCTTGCTTTCCTGCAGGGCGTAAACCACAGGCTGCGAGGGAGCCTGACCGCAGTGAAGACCCGCGCTCCGCAGTTGGGAGGTTTGTGCTGCAGACGCGCTCCCCGCTCGTTCGAAGAGGGGGCTCCGTTCCCCTCCTCTCTCAGACCACACCAGCTCCTGGCGCTAGTGCGTCTAACCGTCTAACCGTTCGTCGCGAGTGAGGCTCTCGGGGCTTGTGGCCGATTCGAAAACTAACTTGAGTCGTCGCGTCCGGTGGAAAACCCTGTCTCTGCCCTCCGCGCGCTCAGTGGGGTGTCTGGTCCCCTGCTCCTGTCCAGAGGACAGCGCTGGGCTCAGGTCGGGTCTGCGCCAGGCAGGAGTGACAGCTGCCGGGGCGACAAGGCTGAAGAGAGCGTGTGGTGAGGGACGCCGACTGGCCGGACGGGCCCCTCCGCAGGCCCACTGGACACCGCCGGGTCGGCGCAGGCTTTCCGGTTGCTTGTTCGGAAGCTGGGGTGCCGGTTTCTGTTTACAAAGGCGCGGCCAAGCCGTCCGCCGTTTCTTAGAAGCTGCGTGTGTCAGAAAGCGCAGTCTTCTCTGCCTTTGAAACGTTCTTCCAAAGGCAGCAGCCGATGCCGCCCTTGGCTGTGTGCCTGCACTGTGCCGCACTGCGCCCCGGCGCCCTGCAGCAGGGCGGGTCCCGGGGGACGGCCCGGGGGCTGTCTTCAGCGCGCTCGGCGGCGCCAGCACGCGTCCGAGGCCAGAGGCTGTGGGCGAGGACAGGGCGGCACGTGTGAATGGGGATCGTTTGTTGCAAATCCGTGGGGTCCGCCTTCCGAGGGACTTCAGTCTCCCCGGAGCCTTGGGTTTTAGAGGGCGGGGGTGGCATTTTCAAGGAGTGCCGCAGGTGCCCAGCGGGCCCCTCCGGCGAAGGTCCGGAGCCGGGCGGTCTCGGGGGCTGTCTGCCTCCACGGCGGACAGCGGGCCTCGGGCGGCCCTGTCCTTCCGGCGCTCCCTTGCGTGTTGGGGCGCCGCGCGCCCGGCATGCCCTCCGCTGACCCCGGCCGCGCCAGTGGTCAGCCCTCTCCCGGAGACCTGGTTCCTCCCAGGCAGGCAGGCGTTCAGGGCCTGAGTGTGTTGTGGCCTCGGAGCTGCTGTTCCCAGGCCTTTTTGCTCTAGAGCTTGGAGTGCTTGGGTCTGTCTCCGAACGCACGCTCGCCACTTGGGTGAACACATGTGTTCTGCCCGTGTTTCTGTATCTCTGGCCCACGCGTGCTGGGAACCATGAGCTCACACAGGCTTCCTTGTCATCTTCTCCCTTCCTGTGAGTCCCTCCTTGGGCCCTGGCCCCCACGCCTGCCCTTCCTCCACCTGGACACACCGACGCCCCCGCCAGGCTGTCCGTGGACCCCCCTCACCCTGCCTGGACTCGGGGCTCCACGCCCAGCCGTGGCCGTAGCTCGCTCCAGCCGCTGTCCCAGGCGTGGGAGCGTCTTGTGTGAGTGGCCGGAGAAGTGGCTGTCCTGTACCCAGGCATCACCGCTCGGCAGGGCACAGGCTGCTGAGTTAGGAGGAAGAACTCGATCACCTTCACGTAGCGTGTGGTACCCAAGAGGGGCTTCCGCTGCACTTCTGGTGGCAGCGCCCGGGCTCAGCTGGCGCTGGGAGACCTGGAAAGGGCCCTGCTGGCGACCTGCTGCAGAGGCCACCGCTGTGCGGTCCCCAGGGCTCGGGGTGGCGTGGCTCGGCCCCTGTGCGGTGTCTCTGTCTTCTTTGGCCTCAACGAGGGCGAGCCTCGCACTCAGTCTGGGAGATGCGGGGCAGAGAAGCCCAGAGACGTCAGTCCTCCAGAGCTGCCGACGGCGCCACGGCGCCGGTCTGGGTGCTGTGAGTGGGCGTGCGGGGTGGGCCGGGCGGTCGCTGTGTTTCAGGAGTGTCTGTCCTAGGAGCAGAGTGGCCTGACGCAGGCTCGTTTTGGCTTCACCTTTGAGGGGTAAAGGGTGGGAAGGAGAAGGAATGGCGGTCCCTGTCCCCGAGGGGCTCCGTCACTCCCGCCGCACCGTCCCACACCCGCCGGTGCGCGCTGGCCAGCCCTGGGACACGCCCCGGAGGAGCTGGGCCTCTTGTGTCCCCGACGGGGGTTCTCGTGGGGCAGGTGCTCGGGGACACTCGGCGAAGGACGGGGCGGGTGGAGGCGGGTAGAGCTGTCGGGGCAGGGCCGGGAGCGGTGCCGGCGGTGTCTGCCGCGGTGTCTGCCACGCTGCCAGCAGAGGCCCGCCGTTCGGCATCGGCTTTGACTTTTCCAGCTGGCGTGCTGCGGCCCAGGCTTCGTTAGCAAGGGGAGTCTCCCGACCTCTGTGCTCATCCAGACTGTGGGAGCGCATGTGTTGGGGGAGAGAGTTTTAAGAACCTAGTGAGTGTTATTTAAGCTTGTTTTTAATGGTAACATTTTAAGTGTAAGATGAAAAACTAGAATTTGTATTGTCTTTAAATAAAATAGGGAGCTTTGCCGTCTGGGGAGGCCTGTTCTCCATGATCGACTGCAGCCTGGTTCAAGTCCGAGGGAAGGAGGACCCCTGGAACTCCATCACCAGCGGGGCCCTCACGGGAGCAGTCCTGGCCGCCAGAAGTGAGCGCTGATCTCGGGCACGCACCGGGCCCCTCCCCCTCCGCGGGAACCCTCCTGTCTTGGCTCGTAGGCTCCTGGGCGCATGTGGTGGGGGTGCAGAGCAGGAGCGTCTGTTAGGGCGCGTGAGGGTGAGTGCCGGAGCTCGCACCTGTGCGCCACCGTGGCTAAGAGCCTGCAAGTCCCAGGTGCCCCAGGCGTCCGGCAGGCTTGCTGTGCGCCCGCCCCGCCCCCGCCCCAGGCCTCTGGGGTTAGTCGTCATGCCTGTCCCGGGGAGGGGGGCGGGGCGTCGTGGACAGAGCACGTAGAAGAACCACCTTCTGGGTCTGGGGGACAGAGGGCAGCCCAGGACTCCTCTGGGCTCGGTAGCGGAGGCCAGGAGTGGCGAACGCTTCGTGAAGAGCCAGGCAGTGAAGGTGTCGGGCCTCGTGGGTCGTGAGGCCCCTGTCACGGCGGCTCAGCTCGGCCGCCGCAGCAGGAGAGCAGCCGCAGGCGCACGCGTGGGGGCGGGCAGGGGGCTGCCCTTGGTCTGGGGCCGCGGTCTCAGCCAGCGAGGAGGGGGGTTTCGGGAGGGGCGGCGCTTTCCCTGACCGCCTGTCGCGCTGACCCGATTCCTGCTCACCCGTGCCCTCTCTGTCACTCTCCAGACGGACCGGTGGCCATGGTCGGGTCGGCCGCCATGGGCGGCATCCTCCTGGCTCTGATCGAAGGGGCCGGCATCCTGCTGACGAGGTTTGCCTCTGCGCAGTTTCCCAACGGTGAGTCTGCCCGCTCCACGCCGCGGTGCGCGGTGCGGGTGCCGTGGGCGGGCTGTCAGGACGGCGACAGGCCCGGGTTCCGCGCCAGAGGCAGGGCGTGGGCTCCGTCAGGGGCGCCCCGGGTCCCCCGAGCGGGCCGGTCGGGGCACCGGCTGCCGGCGCTCCCTCGCTCGCTCCGAGAGGCCGCTGCTCGATTCAGAGGTGCTCGAAGGGCCTTGAAGATGCGCAGCAAGAAGGGTGGTCAGTCCCCGAGTCGCCGCTGTCCACGCGCAGGCCGGGCCTGTTCTGGGTGCTGGGGCGCCGCGGTGAAGGAGGACGCACGTCCGGGGGGGCGGACGGACCACCACGTTAAGGGCTAGATGGGGCTACGTGCCTGCGTCCCTTGCTCGGAAGGGGGTGGACAGTGACTCCTGTTTGGGAGGGTCACTCCGGGTTCTCAGGGACAGGGCCTCTGCCGCTCATGGTCCCTCTTACCCGGGGCACGTCCCACCGCGTGCTGAGCCGTCCTTGTGTTGGCGTGCGCTGAGCGGCAGCGTTCCCTCGAGCAGCTCCTAGTAGCTGCAGGCCCCTCGATGGTCTGCGAGGGAGTGTCCCGGCCGTCGGGGGAGCAGGGGCACGGCAGCGAAACCTCGACCCGGGCCCTGGGGAGGGCGGCGTGCCGAGCAGGGCGGCGTGCCCAGAGCTGTTTCCGGAGCGTGGAGAGGCTTCGCACGGGGCTGGGAGCAGACCGCAGCTCCCAGTGTGACTCGGGTTCCCCCGGCGCCTCGCCACGGAGCCTGTGTCTTTTGGGCCAGTTTCGGCCACCGTGCTTGTCAGCGCCCGGGCCCCTGCACACCTGCTCTGTCCCCCGAAGCTGTCACCTCGGAGGTCCGGCTCGGTTCCGCTGGCCGCTCGCGACCCTGTTTTCACCACGTCAGAGCTGTGGGCTCAGGCGCGCGAGGGAAGCCCTGCTCACCCCGAGTCAGAGCCGCCTCGTGGGGGTTCGGCCGGTCTGCGAGGAACCCCAGGTCCCAGCTCCGGTGCACGCAGCGCTTTCACTGAAGGGGTCGCCGCACTTTCCGCAGAGATTTGTCCTTGATTACGTAACATTCAAGTGGTTTTTAAAGTTCTTCTCTCTCCACCGCAGGCCCTCAGTTTGCTGAAGACCCCTCCCAGCTCCCTTCGGCCCCGTTACCCCCCTCGCCTTTCGGGGACTATCGGCAGTATCAGTAGGCGCCCCCGGCAGCGGGCCGGGGTCCGGAGAGGCCCCCGCACCGTCGCGTTGCAGACTGTGTCCGAAGCCACAGGCGGGACAGCCGTGGCCACGCAGACCACACACAGACTCGGAGCCCTTCTCTCTGTTTCAAGGAGCATGGGGCGGGGCCCTAGGAGACAGCCGTGCACTGAGTCACCTGCGGACCGCACCTGCGGTCAGAGTGACGGGGCGTCCTCCCCGAAGACGCGTGGTGCCGAGAAGACTCGGGGCGGACGGCGGGCCTGGCCATCCGCGCCTGGGGGGCTCCCGCCTGCTTTCATGTCCTGCTGGCCAAACAATAAAACTCCCGGAACTCGCTCCTCCTTCTAAGATAAGCCGTAGGCCCTGCCTTTCCTCCTGGAGCCCGTGGGGGATGCCGGGCCCGCCTCTCCGGAAGTGGGTGGTGTGGGGGGCCGCCCACGGTGGGTGCTCGGCGGACTGAAGGCCAGACACCCCGGTGCGCGGAGCGGAGGAGGCTCCTGGGGCCTCCCGGTCAGCCTGCGGTGTGGGGGGCGGCCCCTGGCTTTGCGTCGTGTTGGTATTTTTTCTCCTCTCCCCCTTTCCCCACGGTTTTTTCAATGAAAAGTTTAAACCTGTAAAGTTGAGTTTCACTGAGAACACTCTTAACCCACCACTTAGATGCCACTGATCTTAAGTTTAGCAAATAATAGAAAACTAGATAGTTTAGGGTCTAGTAAACACTTTCTTAACAATGCAAACTTAGGGTGGTTAGTAAGTATGCTGAAGCCAAGCTTGGTATGCTGGAGCAGAGCCCGGCCGCTTTAACCCCTGGAGGCAGTGCCTGGGAAAACGAGCGGGCCGCAGGGCGAGTCTGCCCGGGGCCCCTCCGGGAATCGGGAATCGTGGCCCAAACGCCCCTCAGGAAGGCCCCGCCCGCCCCGCCCTGCTGTCTTCCTGGTGTCCGAGGCTGCCTGCCACCCTGGCGTAGGCTGCGCTTCCGAGTCGGGGTTGGCACGGCAGGCCGGGCGGCCCCTGGGGCCCCGTGTGCTCCTGTTTCTCGCAGGTTGGCCGTGCGGCCGAGCGTGGCCGTGCCTCAGCGCCCCCCCTTTCCTGCGGTGCGTTAGTTTTCGTGGGGACTCCTCGCCTGAGTCCTGTGCACTCCCACTCTGTGGGCGGGCCAGCAGCGCCGTCCAGCCTGCCCGTGGGAGGGAGTCGCTGGAGCGGCCACACCTGTGCACGTGCGGCTGTCGGGCTGCCCTCTTGCTCCAGCAGCAGAGCCCCGTGGCTGTGACCGAGGGGAGCCCAGCCCACGCAGGAGGACAGGGTGGGCGCCCCGGAGGTGCTGGGACGAGGTCCTGAGGACAGGACCCACCTTCGATGACAGGTGCGCGGCAGCCACCGAGCGGGCGGCTCCGTTCCAGGCTGGTGTCTGCACCCAGGTGGAAGTCGGAAGCTTCTCCTGGAGACGCGTCACGAGCGACCTCAGGCGCGTCCGCCGTCCGCGCGGAGCGGGGAGAAGCGCCCGGCGGTTGGTTGGAGCCTCGCGTGGGAAGCTCCCTGCGGCCGGCCACCGTCCTCCCCACAGGCACGCCCCGGTGCCTGCCATGGGGGCTCAGCACTTCCGTGCAGTCTCCCCGTTTCCAGCGCATTCGAACCCGAGAGAGCTTTGTGCTCACAGAGGAGCTGCCGGGGCGGTTCCTGTGCCGCCTCTCACCCGCTGCCCCGTGGGTGACCTCTCGCCCCCCGTGAAACAGCCACCGAAACGGAGACACTCACGGGGCCACTTGCACTGAACTGCAGCCACTACTTGGATCTCAGGAGTTCCTCTGGGGTCCCTTCTCTGTCAGGAGCTGACACGGGACCCCAAGGTGGTGATGGCTCCTCGGCGGGGGTCCTCCAGCCCGGGACGGGCTCTCTCTCCGTCTCCCCTCGTCTGAGACCGTGGAAATCTGTTCTTCGGGAGACGCCCGCCCCCGGTTTGGGTGTGCCAGGTGTGCTCTCACGAGGTTACGTGTTGTGGGGAGGGCGGCCCTTCCGCACGCACCATGCCCGGGGCGATGGCGTCTGTCTGCCTCGCTGGTGCCGTTGACCTTGACCCTTGATTAAGGCGGTGTCTGCTGGCTTTCTCTGCCGTGAACCTACTGGTTTCCCCTTTTCAAGTTCCGGTCTGGGCGAAGCACTTCGAAACTATGCAAATGTTAGGCTTCTGCTCAGGTTTTTGCCCACTGGCGTGGGCTTGCGGGCTTCTCGTGGTGGTTCTGTTTTTCTCACACCTTTCCCGCGGGCCAGCCGGGACCGTTTGTGTGCTCTTTGCTCAGTCGTTCATGTCAGCGCGGGTGCGCAGTGCCCCTCGGGGCTGTGACCCAGCACCGGCGTGCGCTCGCTCGCTCGCCCGGGGTCGCACTGGCCTCCGGAGCCCCGTCCTCTTGCTCCTGCCCTTCCAGCACCGCTGTTTGGGAAAACCCGTTTTCGCGCCGTGACGTCTGAGCACAGGATGCGCCAGGCGCACCTGTCGTCCTGCCCTGCCCTGCCCTGGAGTCCGCTTTCTCCAAGGAGCCCGCTTTCTCCAAGGAGCCCGAGCGCCTGTGTTTGGAGAGTGCCATTTAGAAACCAGAACTGGCTGCTGGGTGTGCTCACGGCTGCGGCCGCTGGTGCCTCTGAGTGGAGCTCCAGCTTGGGGAGGCCGGGGGTGGGGGGCACGCTCCGCCTGCCTCCCTTTGCCCCCCAGCTCAGCACCGCAGCACCCTCCCTGCTGGCCACCTCTCACAGGTGACCGCAGGAGATTTGACTCTCATCATCCACGCCGATTGTCTTGTTTGCTCCCTCTCAGCTGCGTAGAAGGCAGTCGCAGAACCGCTGGCCCGCGCCTCCTGTGAAGCGCCCGCCGGCAGGGAGCAGTGCCGCCCCAGGTTTGTGGGCGACCGCTCGGCACCCCCGAGGCTCCCTCGGCTGCCCCTTCCTGCCCTCCAGTCCCTGGGCGGCTGTGTCATTCCCACCCTTCCGCATCCTGGTGGGTGCGTATTCGATATCACCCACTCTCGGTGGTGTGCACTTCTCTGGAGTTGGACAAATGTGCACACAGGTCACTGTAGTGTGAGTCACCCCCGAATACTGTCAGGCTGCCCCTTACCGTCAGCCCCCCCTCCCCTCCCCCAGTGGTGGCTGGGTTCCTGCTTCTGGTTGTATCTTCTCAAGAGGGTCGTGTGAACGGAGCCGTACAACAGGGGGCCTGGGGCCTGGCTTCTTGTACCAAGCGCATCCAAGCTTCGCCGGGGACGTGTGGTAGTAGTCGGTCCCTCGTGCTGCTGGACAGCGCCCCACAGCACAGATGCTGCCGTTCGTTCGTCCACCCACGGGCAGAAGGACGCGGGCATTTCCATCGTCTTGGCGACTGAATAAAGCTGCTGCAAACATTCACTTGCTCATTTTTGTGTGGGCGTGTTTTCATTTTTCTTGGTAAATCCCTAGGGTTGCTTGGTCGTAACGTCAGTATAGATTTAACTTCAGAAGAAGCCGCCCAGGGTTCCGGCTGTCTGCATCCTGACCAGTACCGGGTGCCAGGTCTGGTCTTGCGTGTGCGTCCAGCCGCTCCTCCGGGTGCGCAGCGGTTCCCGCTTCAGTCTGCATCTCTCAGGACCCGGGACGTGCGGCGGCTTTCCCTGTGTGCCCACCGTCTCCGCGTCCTTCTGACAGCGCTCAAACCACTCACCTGCTTGTCTGAGAGTGCCTTTACGTGTGCGGACGGACACAAGTCCTTCGTCAGGCGTGTGACCTGCGAGTCTTCCCCGCACCTGTGTCGAAACTCAGGTGCGTGGGCCCCTGTGGGCTGCGTGTCCGCCTCTCCCCAGCGCCACACCGGCGCGTCCCAGGAAGTTGGAACTCGGGCAGCGAGTGTCCCAGCTGCGTCCAGCCCTCTAGCCACTGCCGAGGCTCTTCCGGTCCCTTTGCCTGTCCCTGTGAAGTTTACTTGTGAGCTGGTTGCTGTCTACAGAAAAACCTGCTGGGGTTTTTATCGGGATTACCCTCAAGTTTTATCAGTATTCCAGTCTTTTTAGCACAAAGATCCTGCGTATGATGGTTCGTTAGATTTCAACCTCGTTAGATTTCAACCTCGTTAGATTTCAACCTCGGTATCTCATTTTCAAGAGTGCTAGTTAAACGGCCTTGTTTTTCAGGTTTCAGATTTTATTGTCTATCAGAAGAGGGACAGTTGGTTTTCATGTATTGGTCTTGTACCCCGAAATCTCGATGAACTCATGTTTGTCACCAATTCGGGGAGACTTCCAGCCATTATTCGGAGGTGTCCCAGATGTGTCGCGTTCTGAGCATTCAGCAGTAAATAATAACGAGAGCCCTTTGGGGCAGAGGCCGACGGCGTCTCCTTTCTGCAGTGGAGAAGGTTGTCCTGGGGCGCGCGGGTGAGTGACCGGAGCGCAGCCCCACCGGACGCCCCCGGGAATGACGGGGCGAGGCCACTGGTGTTCCCAGGAAGACGGTAACGCTGAACGAGGCGAAACCTCCTAACTCCAGAAACGTTTCACCCGACGGCCAAGGACAAAGGCCCCTTCCTCCAGCAACGTCAACGGGGACGACCGGCGGGGTGTCCCGCCCCGTGTGCCCGTGGCACTCTGTTCCTCCGGGTCACTCACGCCGGTGGAAGTGTCCGGACCCCTGGAGCGGGAGCTCAGAGTGGGCCGCACAGAGCGCGGACGGTGTGCGCGTCCGCAGCGCCCCGCCCGACGGCGGGCGGCCGGGAGGTGCCGACCCCTGAGCTCCCGCCGCACGAAAGGGGTTTTCCCGTTTGCGCACTTCGTGACCAGGAAGGTAGAAGAGAAAGGGAGGTTGACCATATATGGAATTTAAAAAAAACAAGCATTTCATCAAATAAAAAGTATGTTAACACTGCAAAACGAGGGAACACGTACCAGGACGCTCTTTCCTCTTCGGAAGAATTCCCATGCTCGAGCGCCGGCCCCCGCTCGGATTCCGGGAGCTGGGCGGGGCCCTGCGGGGCGGGGCCTCGCCGGCGCAGGACGCTCGGGGTGTGGCCTGCGCGGGGGGCGGGGCCTGGCCGGCGGGCGGGCCTCCCGGCAGTCGGCAGGAACCATGGCGAGCGGCGGGGCTCCGGGCGGCGGCGCGGCCCCGCGGGCCCTGCACTCGGCGCGGGCCGTGGATGTGGCCTCGGCGTCCAACTTCCGGGACTTCGAGGTGCTGCACCTGCACCTGGACCTGCGGGTGGAGTTCGCGAGCCGCACGCTGAGCGGCACGGCGACCCTGGATCTGCGCTGCCTGGCGCCCGCGGGCGCGGCCGAGCTGCGGCTGGACTCGCACCCGTGCCTGGAGGTCACCGCGGGGGCGCTGCGGCGGGGCCCGTCCGGCCCCGACGAGCCCGTGAGCTTCCACACGCAGCCCTTCGCGCGCTACGGCTGCGCGCTGTGCCTGCGCTTCCCGCAGCCGCGGCCGGCGGGCGAGCGCTTCCAGGTGCTGCTCTCCTACCGCGTCGGCGAGGGGCCCGCGGTGAGTGCTCCGGGGTCGCCCGGGCGCGGGGCGAGGAGCGGTCCCCAGCGCCCGTCCCCCGAGGCCCGAAGCCCCAGTGCCCCGCGCGCCCCTCTCCTCCCGGCGGTCGCAGCGACCTGTCCGGATTGCGGCTCAGGCTCAGCTCCGCCCAGGACCCGCGCGTCTAGTTTCCCTTTCTGCCAGAGGGGGAACCGTGTGGGCGCGGCTTCGTGCTTGATCCGAACTCTTCGTAAGCGGAGGTCAAGGTTCCGGGACGTTCGTTGAGGCCCAAGCCCGATCGATTTCTGCTTTATGGCGGCAGGTGAATTAGCCCCGAGGCCGACGGGGGGCCTTTGTTCTGTGTGTCCTTCGCGCCACTGGCCGCAGCAACTCTGAACCCAAGTGGTTACATCTGTGTGGTTCTGACCTAGAGAAGAGTTTCGGTAAAAGTCAGAGCCGCAGTCAGAGGGCAGGAGGCTTTGTAATAACTCGGCCTTCTCAGCCCTGACTGACCCCTAAATCTCAGGTGGGGGCCAGGAGTGGAACTCAGGGGTGACGGAAAGTCACGGGTGGAGGAGTGTGAGAGCCAGAAACCCCCCGCGGAGGCAGAACGCTCTTCCCGAGACGGGCGGGCTGCGAGGGACGTGGAACCCACTGCCTGAAGTGGGCTCACCCCACCAGCCCTTGCCTTTCGCTCTTAGAACTGGCTTAGAGGACAGTTCGGTTTCCATCTTCATCTCCTGGGGAGTAAATGAGCTTTGTGATACAACTTGTTTTAAAAATGAAACTCCAAAGCAAGGCAAACTGACCGACCTCCCTGGCAAAGGGGAAGCCCAGGCGCCCCCCACCCCACCGCCCTGCGCAGCCCCCTCAAAGCGATAGCATCACTCACAGGACGCGTTTGGTTTCTCTTTTGTATTCTGTTCCTGGATTCTGGCAGGAACCAGAAGCTGAGCAGGAGAGCTAGAAAAAGCAGGCCCTCCCTGAATTGACCTACTGAGAGGGGCACCTGGAATTACACGTCAAAACTGAACGGCAAACATAACGGGGATGCACGCTCCCACGCTCGCAAAGGCCCGCCCTGGGCGCCGGGGAGGTCTCCGCGGGCAGCGCTTGTGTTCGTTTATTCCTTCTTCTCCCTTCTTCTCGCCACCGCCGCTGCGAGGGCCCCACACAACTTCTGGGCCCGCCTGTCCCGGGCGGCAGGCTCTTCCTCCAGGGCGTGGGCCGCCTGCTCCTTCATTCGCTTTTCGTTGTGTCATTGAAAACACACCAGCGAAGTCGAGGAGTGAGGGGTGAGGGCCCGAGATTGTTACCATGGGCCCTGCCCAGTCCGCCCCAGAGGGAGGGGTTCCCAGAGTTCCCACCCGGGGCTCAGCCTTAGCTTTTGGGGTCAACTCCTTCCATTTTTTCGTTAATAGGATTTATTTACTTTTTAAGAAAACAAAACAGTTTAGATTAACAAAAATTGAGCAGATGTAGTTTCCACATACCCCTCCACGCAGTTTTGCCTCTGAGCTTTTTGCAAGTATGATGCATCAGCCCAGTCGGTGCTCCAGTACCGGTACGTTGTCACCAGCTGGCGGGTACAGCTGTCTCCCATCCGTGCATGTCACTTGGTGTCCATCTCTGCCCCAGGAGCCCGCCCAGAATGCCACAGCGCACTGTGCTGCCGTGCTGGCCCGGGCCGGTTCCCCAGACTTCCCTGGTGTTCGGTGGCCGTGACCGCCCTAAGGCTCATCGGTCAGGCGTATGGTAGGGCGCCCCTCTCCGGGAGTTCGCCTGATGTTTTTCTCGTGGCTGGACTGGGGTTGTGGGTTTCGGTTTCAGAAAACAGGCTATTTTTTAAGAGCAGGGTTACGACAGAACCGAGTGGAACCGAACAAGGTGGGGTGCATCCTGTCACACGGAGGGAACGCGGTGGGAGCGTGGCCGGTGACTGGTGCTGACCTGGTCACTGGGTGGAAGGAGGGCCGTCGTGTTTCTCTGCTCTGACTTTGCTCACCTCCCCGCTTTCCATCTCTGCTGGACTCTGCGAGGAGGCGCGCTGGAATTTTCACACACGCTGAAGCAAAGACTCAAGCAGAGAAAAACCCCGCATCCCCACGTGGTGTCCTGAGGTCCCCAGGGCCGAGGTGCCCAGCACGCCTTGGGACCGCTGCCCAGGCCGGCGCCCGGCTCCGCCGGGACTGCCCCACGTGCCCGGAGCCCACCTCCCTCCACCCCTTGCCACGTGGAGCCGCCCAGAGCGGCCTCTCCCTTCCTCCCCTGGCTCCGAACCCTGCTTGCGTTGGAGGCACAACCCCTAGGAACTTCCTGGAATTCGGCCCTCTCCTGAACTCTGGACGGCATTTGGTGCTGACACGTGCGCCGCCCCCCGTGGCTACCTATGTCTGTGTTATGGGTGCACTTAATTTTGCTGTGGCCATTCCGGTCAGTCTGCCTGGGGAGGGGCTCATGGAGAACGAGGAGGGTGGTGGCCAGTGTCTAGGGCGTGAGGTGCGTCTGCTCTGAGAGGGCGGTGCCTGCTAACAGAGAACACACAGGAGCCACAGGCTCCTCCCACTCGGGTCCGGCTTTTCTGTGTCTTCGCTCACAAGTTCAAATACAGCTGCTCTGGTTTTCGTTATCTGATGAGAAACTACTAGGGAGGAAGGCCGGGTGGCAGGGTCAGAGGCCAGGTCTGCAGTGGGGAGGGACGGAAGCGTTGAGGAGTCTGCCCTGTGAAGTGGACCCACACCTGGGCACGCAGGAGAGGCTGGCCCACCAGAGCCAGCCGGGTGGGCAGGCCTCGCGGGGGTGACCCTGACCCGGAGCCTCCCGGGCCGCCCCTCCCCCCGGCTGGGCTGAGCTGGCTTGAGGGGCCGGCTCTGAAGTGTCCGTCCCCTAGGTCTGCTGGCTGGCCCCCGAGCAGACGGCTGGGAAGGAGAAGCCCTTCGTCTACACGCAGGGCCAGGCGGTGCTGAACCGGGCCTTCTTCCCCTGCTTCGACACACCTGCCGTCAAGTGCACCTACTCGGCCTTGGTCCAGGTGAGGGGCGCACCGGGTGTCTGCCCTGGGGACCAGAAGTGTTACTTTTGGTGGCGAATGGTGACATCCACCCAGGAAAAGTTCCTCTGTCTATGGAAACGTCATCTGGCCCCAGCCGGGCGGCTCCGTTGGTTGGAGCCTAGTCCGGTATGCCGAGAGGTTGCGGGTTCGAGCCCCCGTCGGGGCGTGTACTGGGCGGGGGAAGGGGCGGCTGGCCGACGTCTCCCTCTTGCGTCAACATTCCTCTCTCTCTGTTCCTCCCCTTCTCTCTTCTCCAAAACCGATAATCATGTCCTCGGGCGAGGATTTAAACAACCAATACACACTAAGTATTTCCCCCGTGCTGAAGCCCATCAGCACGGCGCGGGTTTGGACTTTTGCAGCCTTTGGGGCCCCGGTGGACTCGGGTGGCTGTCGTCCCCGGCCGGTCGCTGGTCCTGCCGCCCTCCAGGCTCCGGAACAGCCCAGTCTCCTGGCACAGCCCCCTCCGCTTTCTCTGCTGCCAGGTGCCGGACGGCTTCACGGCCGTGATGAGTGCGGACACTTGGGAGACGCGGGGGCCGGGCCAGTTCTTCTTCCGCATGAGCCATCCCATCCCCTGCTACCTCGTCGCCCTGGCCGTCGGAGACCTGGCCTCCGCGGAGGTGGGACCCAGGTAGGAGACCAGGCCCTGCGGGCAGGCAGGCAGGGCTGGGTGAGCCCGGCGCTGCTCGGCGGAGGGGGTGTGGGCGCCGCACCGGGCACCGGCGTCGGTCTGCGCCCTGCCTCCCTCCATCCAGTCCCGGTGCTGTGTCTGCCTGGGGGGCGGGGGGGGGGGGTCGCCGGCCCCACCAGTCCCGGCTGCTGACCCGGCTCCCCTGAGAGTGAAGACGGGCTTTCCTAGCATGCGTGTGTTCTGAGTCCCCTTCCAGCAGCTGCGTTCACCTCCTTATCTTTGCGCGAGTCTCCCCTTTTCTCCGGCACTTGATTCCTGAAGTAGAGGACCTTGACCTCAGCGCCTCCCTGGAGAGAGGACAGTGCCCGGGGAGGGGAACCCACGGGGCGGAGCCCTGGGCGCAGGGAGCTGGTGCAGGGAGACGAGTGAGGGTTTTCTGAGGTTCCCGAGAGCGTGGCCAGGCCTGGCTTTCTCCTGGCTGCCCTGCTGCCTGCCGGCCCAGCGCCTTCCTGGCCTGGGGGGCGCGGTCACAGGTCGGACGGCGGTGCTCGGACGCCATCGCTGGCCCTTTATCCGGCTTTTTCTCTCCGGTCCTGCTTCCCTTTCCGGGAGGAGGTGGGGCCCCAGGCCTCAGCTGGGCACATAGCAACACCGGAGTCACAGGTGCTCCCTCTAGGGTCTGCAGGTGCGCGATCAGAGTCCTTCCCCTTCCTCTGCCTCACTCTTCATCAGCTGTGCGGGCTTGGCTGTGCTGTCCATCTGCCACCCCAGCCCCAACCCTTGCTGCGCACGGACGACCCGGGCTCCTCTCCACCGAGCATTTGTCACCTGTCAGATGGGTGACGGCAGCGTCGGCCTGGCCTCCACCCCCAGCCTCTCCCCTGGGGACCCCGGTGAGGGTGCGGGTCTGTGCAAAGCCCTGAGCCTTTGCCTGCCGCAGCCCCTACCTTAGGCCGCTGTTCCCCTCGGCCTGGCCTGCTCCTGTCCGAGTGCCTTTCGATGAAATGCAGACCCACGGTGGAGCCGAGCCCTCCACGGCCTCCAGCACGGCCTCAGGTTCCCACCTCTGGCCCCGTGGCCGGTTTCGCAGAGGAGCTGGCATTCACCCCGGTCGGTCCCCGCATCCACCCCACCGCTGTCCTCGGGTGGGGACCGGCCTGTCTCCTGGCTGCACTTTCCCGTGCCTCTGGCTCCAGCGTGAGACCGAGGCTGGTTTTCTTTGGGGGCCGGCCCTGAGCCACCTTCTCTGTGCACTTGTCCCCAGGAGCCGGGTGTGGGCGGAGCCGTGCCTGCTGGAGGCGGCCAGGCGGGAGTACGACGGTGTGGTCGAGGAGTTCCTGGCCGCGGGGGAGAAGCTTTTCGGACCCTACGTCTGGGGCAGGTGCGGCACACGCCTCCCTCTCCATGCCCCAGAGCAAAGCTCCCCCGTCCCGTGGGCGGGGGCGGGGGGGAGGCCTGAGCCAGACCAGGCTCCCCAGTGATGAGAGGGGGACCCGGTGACAGTCAGCGGGGTGATAAAAATGGCCCCCTGGTTGCTGAGTTCGGAGGTCGGGACCTCGCCGAGTCATCTCTGGGTGCTGGAAGCTGCCGCCCCCAAGGTCTCCGTGGGCATCTCCGGACTGTGGGCTCCTTAGAGAGATGGCTCCTTAGGTCTCTGTGACGCCCAGCGGCCACCGGTGCTGCTCGGAAGCAGAACAGGGGGCGGAGGTTTTGGGGAGCAAACCCGGGCTAAGGGAGTCCCGGTGAGTCGGCGGGGACCGAGGAGCCCGGCGCCATCTCAGACCGGCTGGCCGAGTCGGCGGCTGCCCGTCCAGCGCCCCCGTCCCCGGCCGCGGAGGGAGGGAGGGAGCGAGGCGGGGGCTGCCCGGGCAGGCCTGCGACCTTCCACCATCCCCAGGTATGACGTGCTCTTCATGCCGCCGTCCTTCCCGTTCGGAGGCATGGAGAACCCGTGTCTGACCTTCGTCACGCCCTGCCTGCTGGCCGGGGACCGCTCCCTGGCGGATGTCATCATCCATGAGATCTCACACAGCTGGTTCGGGAACCTGGTCACCAACGCCAACTGGAGCGAGTTCTGGCTCAACGAAGGCTTCACCATGTACGCCCAGAGGAGGATCTCTACCGTCCTGTTCGGTGAGCCGCCCTCGGGGTCCACGGGGCGCGCGGGAAGGAGGCGGTGGCGCAGAGGGGGTCTCGGAAGCAGCTGCAGCCGCTCCCGCCGCTGCTCCGGGGAGGCGAGCCCAGGACTGCGCACCCGGGAGGCTAGTCCGGTCCCTGAGTGAAGCCCGGGGCATCCCGGCCGCCGCCCGCCCCGGCACACTTACACCGCAGCGCTGCACCCGCTAGCAGGCTCGCAGCGGCCCGTCCTGTGTGTGTGTGGCGGGGGCGTTCTGACTCGGAGGAGGGCGCTGTGCCTGCCCGGCCACAGAGCAGGCGCACAGGGCCCCTGACCTGCGCCCAGGCGCGGCTGAAACCCTTTCCCCGCAGCCTCATTCCAGAAACCCCCACGCACCGGGCGCTTTAAGAGACAACGTGTATTATCTCCTTATTTCTCGGACCAAAGCCTCCTTGGGTGTGTGCGGGGAAGCAGAGGAAGTAGTGACCCGTGATCTCTGCTCGGAGACGACCGTGCACGGTCTTCTGTGTTGAGCCGCCAGCCCACAGGAGGCCCTCCAGCCGCCTCTTCTCAGCTCCCCCACGAAAGCTCCTCCCGGGCCACGCGGCGGTGGCGTAGATGGGAGTTTCGCGGTCGCTTCCTCCCCGAGGTCAGAGGCGAGGTGGCCGGTCCCTGGCGAAACGGTGTGCTGGCAAAGGCCTGCTCGAGCGAGCGTTCACCCACACCTCGGGCGGTGTCCGCCCGTTGCTAGAGCCGTAGCTGCTGCGCCCGAACGTCCCTAGGTGTTTTGTGGGTGCGTCCACCGCCCCCCCCAGGAGGTTTGCGCAGAGCCAGGGCCTGCGGGTGCGGTCTCAGCCTCCACCCAGGATCCTGCCCGTGTGTTCGCCCCATGGATGCTCGGGCAGGAAACTGAGGCCGGGAGGGGCTCGGAACCTGTCGGGGCGACACCGGTCCCCTGCTGCCCGCCCTCCCCGCTGTCACTTTTGGAGCCTGAGCGAGACAGGGCGCCCTTAGAAAAGTTTGAGGCGACAGTTTCTCTTGTCTGACGGGAACGGTCCAGTGAAAGTACTGTTTTCATGGTAGATTAAGTTACTGTCTCTGAAAATAGAATGTGTTGATAGGGGAAGGTGCACGGCAGAGGACCGGGGCTGGTTCCCCAGCCGGAGCTGCGGGCGGGGGGCCCAGAGCGGCGGGGGCTGGAGGGCCAGCCCGGAGTTCCGCTGTCTGTTGTCCTTCTTCTGGTGGCCACCAGGGGGCGCCGCTGTTGCGACAGCGGTCCTGAGGTGCTGACCATTCTCCGGCCTCTGGTTTCCTTCTGCCCAGGGGCGGCCTACACCTGCTTGGAAGCGGCCACGGGGCGGGCGCTGCTCCGCCAGCACCTGGATGTCAGCGGCGAGGAAAACCCCCTCAACAAGCTGCGCGTGAAGATCGAACCAGGTGCGGGGGCTCCTCTGGGTGACACCCCGCCCCCCAGGCGCGAGGCGGTCGGTGGGCTCTGAGGACACCCGCTGGGGCCGAGCCCAGCCGTCCGGCTCTGTGTGTGTCCTGGGGACGGCCCTCCGCTTGGGGCTCCGGGACTGGGTGTCAGCCACACCTTGTAGGGGCGGGCGGCTCGCCCGGGCCCTGGCTTTTCTCGTGTTCGAGTCCCCTCAGCCCCACGTGTGACTGACGCCAGCCCCGGTTGGGGCTGGAGTGCGCGGTCCTCAGTGCCGTGGGCTGTGCGGGCAACCTTTTCGTAGATGGGACTCTTTCATTTGAGGCTAGAACGTCGTAGGGCGGCCCACAGCCTAGGAAGGGTGGGCGGTGGGCTGGCGTCTCGGTCCTTCTGCCCAGTCCCCTTGGAGGGGCCCCGTCTGCCCTGCAGCCACGGGGCAGCTTCCCTGACCCCTCCCGTTACATGGTGAGTCTGGGCCAGAGGCCCGCCGTGGACGTGACCAGTGTCTGCTCCTCGGCCAGGCGTGGACCCAGACGACACCTACAACGAGACCCCCTACGAGAAAGGCTTCTGCTTTGTCTCCTACCTGGCCCACCTGGTGGGCGACCAGGACCGGTTTGACGCGTTTCTCAAGGTATCCGCCGCCTAGTGGGGGCGCACGGGTGGGCACTGGCGTGGAGGGAGGGTTTGGAGGAGGCCCAAGGGGCTGAGAAGGCCCTCCTCCCTGCAGGCTTATGTCAGCGAGTTCAAGTTCCAGAGCATCTTGGCGGATGACCTTCTGGACTTCTACCTGGAGTACTTCCCTGAGCTGAAGCAAAGGAAGGTGGACGCCATTCCTGGTGAGCAGCGGGGTGGGCCCGCAGGCTGGAGGGGCTGCCGGGGGTCGTGGCCTCCAAGGCCCCCAGAAGCGGCTCTCAGGAACAGACCCAGGGCCCAGGCTCCGGGCCACAGGACATCGCCACCGCCTTCTCCCTCCGGGTTCTCCTTGAACCTGGACCCCAGGCTTGCACCCTGGTTCAGCCCTGGAGCCTGGGGGCACACAGAGTGTCCTTGTGAGCCACCCCCGCGCCGTCAGCAAAGGGAAGCCCCAGTGCTGCCCTGGGGAGTGGAGACCGCCCCATCATGGATGAGGGCCCGCTGGACACGGCCCGCTCCGTGCCGCAGGCCCTGAGTCCCCCGTCTCGGGTCTGGTCCCGCCCTCGGCTCTCAGGCCCACATTTCAAGGTGGTGAGCCTCCGTAGCTACTGGAGTGAGTAATGACCGCAAATAACAACGTCTGCCCCGGCCGCGTGCCGGCTCCCGGCACGTGTTAGTGTGGCGCCTCCCCACTGCGCCCGTTCCGGGGGAGCACAGGTGCCCAGCGGCGAGGCGCCGAGCCCCGGCCCCCGGGCGGTGGACGGGCTACACCGGTCTGCGTGGCCGAGGCAGCTCGGGGGTGACGAGCCGCAGGCGGCGCTCGGCGGAACCGGGGCACCGCCCTCTGACCTTGCCGTCAGCACAGAGACCCCGGGTGCTTGGCGCTGGGTGCGGGGCTGGTGGGGGAAGGCGTGTCAGGGGCGAGGCTGAGGTTCTCACAGTGCCTTCCCTCCAGGGTTCGAGTTTGATCGCTGGCTGAACACCCCGGGCTGGCCTCCGTACCTCCCGGACCTGTCCGCCGGGGACGCGCTCATGAAGCCAGCGGACGAGCTGGCCCAGCTGTGGGCGGCCGAGGAGCTGGACATGGCGGCCATCGGCGCTGTGGACATTTCCACCTGGAAGACCTACCAGCTGGTGTACTTCCTGGACAAGCTCCTGCAGAAGTCCCCTCTGCCGCCTGGTGAGAGGGCCTGGGCGGCTTCTCTCGCGAGGCGGATGGGGCTCCCGGGTGCGCAGCTCCGTGTGGGGCCGGGGGGCTCAGAGAGAGAAGCGGGGACACTCGCCCTGGGTGACGGCCAGGGGTCCGCGAGGGCGGCTGGTGGACGCGGCACCCCACGGGGGACGGGGGTGACACACAGCGGCGCCGTGGGGACGCGGTCGGGAGCTGGCGTGCGTCTCGGCCTCGGGCCCTGCCGCCGTTCTCAGCTCAGGCGTCTGCTGACCCGCTCGTCCTCGTGTTCCGTGGGGCAGGCGCCCTCACTCTCATCCCCGGGCGCGGACGGGGCACAGCCGGAGAGGCCGAGCTGAGGGGGCCCCCGTGGGGGAGGCCCTGAGCCGCCCGTGCTGCCGCTGCTCAGAGGCACGGGGTGGGGCAAGCGGGGATACCGCATAAGGTGCGAAGGTGCGAGTGCCTCATCACCGGGCCACACGCCGGAAACCACGGCATGGGCGCTGGCTGTCCTTGAAAAGTGGAAAACCGGTCGGCCCAGCAGCCACCTCCTCCCCCAGGGAACGTGAAGAAGCTGGGAGAGGCGTACCCGAAGGTCTCGGGCGCCTGCAACGCGGAGCTGCGGCTGCGCTGGGGCCAGATCGTCCTGAAGAATGACCACCAGGAGGACTTCGGGAAAGTGAGGGGCTTCCTGCAGAGCCAGGTGGGCCGCCCGCCGCGCCCCCGGGGCCCTGCGGGGGGGCTGGGCCCCGCTCCCGTCTCTGGAGCAGAGGGCGGGTGAAGGGTGGCCACGCTGCCCTGGGCAGGTGAAGCCAGTTGGAGCTCCCCCCAAACCAGGGAAGGGGTGACGCGGGGGCTGGCCTCGGAACAAGGCCGGAGGACAAGGCGGAGTGATCATGAGGTTGTAGAGCCCACTCCCCGGGAGGTCTGTGCCTTGGAGGGGCTCTGACAGCCACTGCGTCTCCGGTCACCCCGGGGAGCTGCCCTGCTGGGGACAGGCCTGGGCCCCCAGGGGACCGTGCTCGACACCAGAGCAGGGCAGCTCCCCGGGGGGTCTGGGGGCAGAGCTGTGCTTGGTCCCGCAGCCCTGCGGGGGCAGCTGCGCCCCAGCTTGGGGGTCCCAGCCTGTGGAGGCCCTCTGCCAAGCCTCTGGGTTTCGGGGACTGGGGGACCCGCACGGGCGCAAGTCAGGGCCCCGGGCTGGCTTCTGCACGGCGGCAGCTGGATCTTCCGTGTCCTTGGCTTTGCGCTGAGCCTCTGCGGACAGCTGGTGGCCACCCCCTGGTGGCTCTCCTAGTGGCTGGAGCCACCTGCTCTGTTGGGTGTGCGCCCCTGTCCTCCCCTGGGTCGGGGGGCACCTGCCCACCACCCCGGGATAGCCCCAGGCGGGGCACGTGGGCCGAGCGTGCGTGCCTCTCGCAGGGGAAGCAGAAGTACACTCTCCCGCTGTACCACGCCATGGCGGCCGGCAGCCCGGCGGCCCGGGCCCTCGCAGAGGAGACCTTCGCGGCCACCGCGGCCCAGCTGCACAGCAACGTCGTCCGCTACGTCCAGCAGATCCTGGCACCCGCGGGCAGCTAGAGGCCCGTCCAGGGCGTGGCCCCCGCCCCTCCGCGCGGCACAGGCTCTCGGGATGCCCCGCTCCGCGCTGCCCGAGCTTGTGTCCCTCGGGGGTCTGTCCCCCGTGTGGTGGCCGTGGCTCCTGGGAACCCTCTGGGCCCCCCAGAGCAGGGATCCCCCAGCCTGGCTCCCAGTCCCGGCTCCCCACCCGGGCGTCAGCTAGGGGCTGCGGGGTCCTTGGGCTTTTCTGGCCGAGTCCTGGAGGGTGGTGCCGACGGCGGCGCTCCCTCGGGTCCTGTCTCCGTTTCAATAAATCTTTGCACTTGAAAAGTGAGTGACTCGTGGACTGAGTGACGGGCTTCTGCCCCCAGGTGGCCCTGCGCATGTGTTCTGAGACGGTCACGGGCACTCGGAGCGCCAGGGTCCCCAGACCTTCGGGGGCCCCCCGGTGTGGCGGTCACACGCCGGGAAGAGTGTGCACGTGAGCAGCGCCGGGCCCCTGCCCGCCCCGCCGGGCCCGTTCCCCCTCGCCCTCTGCGGGGCGGCCTGTGAGCGAGTGTTCTGTCCGTCTCTCTGGGGCCTTCTCCCAGGCCCCGGGCCTCGCCGGGCCTCACCTGCCTCCAGACTGGGACACCACTCACAGCGGGGCTGCCAGTCACTCCCTGGCTTCAGGGAGGGGGTCTGCGCCACTCATAGGTCCACTGGGGGCGGAAACTGGCACAGCTGGAATAGCGTAATCAATAAAGCATAGAGCTACGGGTTTTTAAAGATTCATATTTTAGAGGGGAAGGGAGGAGAAAGGGAGAGAAACGTCAGTGTGTCACTGCCTCTCACACGCCCCCTACTGGGGACCTGGCCTGCAACCCAGGCTTGTGCCCTGACTGGGAATTGAACCAGCGACCCTTTGGTTCACAGGCCCACGCTCAAGCAGTGAGTCACACCAGCCAGGGCCAGTAAAATAGATTTTTAAAAACATGTCTGAATACACGCAGGTTGCCTTTCTCACGCACAGGGCGCCCCGGGCCTGTGCCCGCTCTGTCCCCTGCTGCGGGGCTGTCCTCGGCCGCGGCCACCTGCACAGGCCCGCCGGCCAGGGAAGGGCACAGCTCAGCACCACACAGGCTCGCCCTCACTCTTCGTGGAGGCGAGCGAGTAGTGTGGCCACGTGACGTGGCAGGCCGGCAAGTGCCTCTGCCCCCGTGGGCAGCTTCGCCAGAAGTGGGGGCCCTGGGTCTCCTCAGGGCGGTGAGCAGCAGGTGGGCCCCGCCAGGGCTCTCCGGGGGCCTCCCCGCGCCCCACCTGGGGTCCCGCCCGTTGGCCCGAGAGGGCGGCTCTTCGTTTGTGCGAACCCTCTGGTGTCGGGGAGCCCCATCGTAACGGGTCTCGGAAGCTCTTCCTCTGACTTCTGGAGTCACAGCCAGGAGGTGTCTGCTGCCCCCAGCACGCTGGCCGGCCCCGGGCCTCCGGATGTGCCTGCCCTGTCAGGGCCGGGCACCGCGCTCTGGACAGTCCCTGTCCCCAGAAGGAGACGCCCTATGCTGCCCCCGCCCCCCAGCTCCTCTGGCCCCCTGTCCTGGGGGCTTCTCCCACCCGACCTGCCCTGCAAGGCCCTGACCGACCTCCAGCCTGCGTCTCCCACGCAGCCTCGGAACACGGGCTGGTGAGGCACCCCCTCGCGGAGGCCGGGAGCCAGCCGTCCGGCCCCTTCGCGCGGCCCTTTCTCCCGAGAAGCCCCTTGAAGGCAAGGGCGCCGGCGCGTTTGTCTCCTTCCCCGTGTCCTTCTGTCCTCGCCGCGTGGAGCACATGAGCAGCGGGGGCTGGAAGCTGGTTCTCCTGCATTCCAGGCTGAGTGACTCAGTGGAGGGTGTGCCTGGCCCCGGGCTCCATGGGGGAGGCCCCCGCAGGGCTGGGAAAAAGCCAGAGCCCCATGGGGGCAGCGGGCCCGAACCCCTCCCCTGGGCACCCACAGCGTCCACCCCAGGGAGGGTGAGAAGCAGGTCCCCTGGGCTGGACGCTCTCGCCTCCGGCTGCAGAGTTAGGGGGGTGGCTCCGGAGCTGGGGTCACCTTCTCCCTCCCAGTAACTTCACCACCAGAGGCTGCCCTTGGACGCAAGCCACTCGGGGCCGGGGCCCTGACGGAGGAGGTGGGGAGACCAGCGTGCTCGGCCTCCGCCACAGGTGCAGGAAGACTCTGGTCTGGAAGAGCCCTCTGGGGTCAGGGCTGGTTTAGCCAAATGTCCTGGCTTGTACAGGTGGGGACACCGAGGTGCAGAATCACACAGTTGGGGAGAAACCAGAGAATGGGCCTCCTGCCTGCGTCCCTCCCCCCACGCACCTCCCTCAGGGCCTGTGTTCGGGGCTGAGTCCCTAGAGAGGCCCACAGTACTGAGGACGTCACTGAGCCATGGGCACTGAACGAGAACTGGCACCGAGACAGGGGCAGGGCGGTCAGTGGCTGTAAATCCCGGCCCCCCACTTACCCGGCACCGTGAGGCCCGGGCTCCGAGCTGCAGCGTCTCGTCTGCAGGGTGGGGTGCCGAGCCTGCGTACAGGGCTCTGCGAGGGTTCACCGGGACTCCCCTTTTGCTCAGAGGCAGGCGGGCTCAGACCACTAGGGGGCAGCAGACAGCGCAGGTGAGCGGCGGTGAGGTGAGCGGAGAATGGGTGGTAGACCAGGTAGACCAGACGGAGGTGCCACCACGACCTGCGCACTCCCACATCACCAGCACCCAGGCGAACAGGGCGCGCTGCGGGGAGCCCGGTCTGTCCAGAGGTGCCCCGGCAACCCTGACGCTTGGACGAGGCCCCACAGGCCGAGAATGCCAAGACCTTGCCCTCCAAGCAGGCGCCAGCAGGCCAGTCCTAAGGCTGGGGACAGGGGGACGTGGCGACCAGGGTCCCGGCACCCAGGGCTAAGCCGGCAGGCCCGCCCCACCCAGGCCCCGTGGACGCTGCCGTGGCGAGAGCCCTCCAGCCGGGATCCCCCAGACACCCGAGCTGCGGGGTCTTCTCCCCCCCAGGCCCCCTCGTCGTCCCCAGATCTCCAGATGCGAGCCCCCCCAGCACCCTCCCCCTCGGGAGCCCCTCCCTGACCTGCCCCCACCCCCTAGAGGAATTTCCTGAGCCTGAGGGTGGTGGAAAGTACAGGACCCTCCCGCCCAGCGACCCTCCCGCCACCTGCCCTGGCCAGCGCCAGGCGCCCAGCCCTGGAGGGTGCGGGAGGACCATCTGACAATCATTAAACCAGCTGGGCCTGATTTCCCAGCACCCCAGGTAGGACCCAGGCCAAGTGGCACAAAATATGCAAATCACCTGGGCCTGGGAGCCAGTCTGAAGGCCAGGAAATCCCCTCCGTCCAATGAGCCGCCAGCTCAGGTTCCGGCTATAAAGGCCTAACGGGAGGAGCTCCGGGGCCTATTTAGGGCGGGCGGGCGCGCGGGCGGACGCAGAGCTCTGCCTCCTGGATTTCTGGCGCCTGCTGCCCCTTAATCCTGCCTGTTCGACTGCCACACCCGCACCGCCACTTCGGTAGGTCCCCCACACCGCCCCCCCGCCGTCGTGTGCTTCAGCCTGGGCTGCAGAAACAGGGTTGGCTGTTCTGAAGTGCCCCGCAGGGGTGCGGGACCATGGGGGTGTCCTGAGGGTCTGAGAGCCGAGGAACCGTCCCTGAGAGGGACAGGGTGGCCATGCCTCAGCCAGCCCCATGCAAGGGCCCAGGCAACGGAGCAGGGAGCCCAGCAGGAGGCCAGGTGCCCCCCCCGCGGGGCTCTGAGGACACGGGGCCCGTCTTGAAGGCGGGGTGTCTGGGGATGTGGGGAGCCCCATGCCCCGGGCACGCCTGCCCTGCTTCAGGAGCACAGTGGCTTCAGGGCAAGTGCCAGCAGGCCCTTCATCAGCCCCCCTCGCCCCCCCCCCAGGTAGCCTCATGGCTGCGACCTGTGAGATCAGCAACGTGTTCAGCAACTACTTCAGCACCATGTACAGCCCCGAGGACCCCACGCTGGCCCCTGGCCCCCCCGCCACCTCCTTTGGGGCTGATGACCTCGTGCTGTCCCTGAGCAACACCCAGATGCCGCCGGAGGGCCCTGGTGGGTCTCTCGGGGGGCGGGGGTGACTGGAGAGGGGCGTCCGGCAGGAGGAGGGTCTGGGCCCGCTGGGAACTTGCTGGAGGCCAAGGGGCTGGGCGTGGGGTGTGGTGCAGCGGTGCTGGAGGGCTGGCTGTGGCCAGCTGACCCTCTGCTGCACCTGGCCCCTTCTAGAGAAAGCCAGCTGGTCCCGGGAGCAGCCCCAGTTCTGGTCCAAGGCCCAGGTTCTGGACTGGATCAGCTACCAGGTGGAGAAGCACAAGTTCGACGCCAGCACCATCGACTTCTCGCGCTGCGACATGGACGGCGCCGCACTGTGCAGCTGCGCCCCCGAGGAGCTGCGGCTCGTCTTCGGGCCCCTGGGCGACCAGCTCTACGCCCAGCTGTGGGACCTCAGTGAGTGTGGCCCCTGTGCCCGGGGCCCCCACTCCGTGAGGGGGGCTGGTCAGAGGCCTGGCCCCGTTGTCCGGGGTCAGCAAGGTAGCGGGAAGGACTGGAGCCCCAGGCCAGGGCGTGGGCCCGGCCACCCAGAGCCCCTGAGGGTGAGGAGGGCCAGGCAGCTGGGCACTGACCCCTCCGCTCCCTCCTCAGCTTCCAGCTTCCCCGACGAGCTCGGCTGGATCATCGACCTGCTGGAGCAGGACAGCGCGTCCTTCCAGGAGACCCTGGGGGACCCGGGCCCCTTCGGTGAGCACCCACGTTCTCGCTGCCCCCCACACCTATTGCCCCAGCTAGAAAGGTCTGCAGGCCGTCCATCACACGTCTGGGTGGCCGTCCCCGTCCCTGCCCCGTCCGAATGCTCGCCTCCTCTTCCAGACCAGGGAAGCCCCTTCAGCCAGGAGATGCCCGAGGGCCGGCAGCAGCTCAGTCCCTACAACCCGGGCGGCTACGGTGCAGGGGCCCCGTCCCCAGGCTGCTCGGAGGTCTCCACCGCAGGTGAGGGCGTGCCTTCCCACCGCCTACCCCCAATGCCCCAAGCCCTGGCCCCCAGCCCTTGGGGGGAGTGGAGCTGGCCAGCGGCCTGTGGTGGGGGCTGAGGGACTCACCGAGACCCGCCTCCCTAGGGACTGGCGCTTCTCAGAGCTCCCCCTGCTCGGACTCTGGAGCAAGCGATGCGGACCTCGACCCCCCCGACAGCAAACTCTTCTCCAGGGGTGAGTGGGGGGTGGGTGTGGCCACAGGGACGCTGCACTCCCCCGCACCCCACCTCTCTCCTGACCCTCCCCGTGCCCCGCAGACGGCTTCCCTGACTGCAGGAAGGGGGACCCCAAGCACGGGAAGCGGAAACGGGGCCGGCCCCGAAAGCTGAGCCGCGAGTCTCGGGAGAGCCTGGACGGCAGGAAGAGCAAGCACGGTGGGCACCGGGGGCCGCACCGAGGCCGGGGGCAGGGCGGGGGGGGGCGCTGTGTGGTTCAGGTCGCCCCGAGAGACTGGGCTTTCTGCACGGCCCCCGTCCCGCCTGCTCTGGGCTCCAGCAGCTGTCGGTGTGTCTGCTTTCCAACTGTGGCCCCAGCGACCGGTAGCCTGGCAGTCGCACCTGCGCCGGTGCCTGTGCGGCGAGCCGGCCCGCCACACGCATGCGCAGGCGCGTGCCGAGACGCAGGGCCTGCTGGCCGGGCGGGGGCGGGGCGCCGGGGGCTGGGGCGCCGGCCGCCGCTGACGGCTCGGCCTCGCCTCGCAGCCCCCAGAGGCACCCACCTGTGGGAGTTCATCCGGGACATCCTCATCCACCCCGAGCTGAACGAGGGCCTGATGAAGTGGGAGAACCGGCAGGAGGGCGTGTTCAAGTTCCTGCGCTCCGAGGCCGTGGCGCAGCTGTGGGGCCAGAAGAAGAAGAACAGCAGCATGACCTACGAGAAGCTGAGCCGGGCCATGAGGTGCGGGGCGGGGCCCCAGCGTCCCGCCGCTGCGTGGCGCGGACGGGGGCCTGGAGGGCGTGGGAGGCCACACGTGCGGGCCCAAGGAACCTCCGGCGATGGCCTCAAGGCGTGTCCCGGGAGAGGCAGCCCGTGGCCAGTGACCAGGTCTTAGCATGTCCCACAGCTGCCCCTGCTGCCACAGTCAGGCTGCTCGTCTCCCGGCCTCAGTTTCCCCTTCATCATCGCTGAGGTCCCTTCCCGCCCAGGAGCCGCAACCTTAGTAGACACAGAGAAGAAAGGCATGTAGTCCCTGGGATGCAGTTAGTTCGAGGCCAGAGGGTGAGCCAGGCTCAGGAGGGTGGGGCCCGGACCCAGTGGGGAGTGGTCACCTGCGGGCCCCTCTGACCCCGTGTCCCTTCAGGTACTACTACAAGCGGGAGATCCTGGAGCGGGTGGATGGCCGGCGGCTCGTCTACAAGTTCGGCAGAAACTCCAGCGGCTGGAAGGAGGAGGAGGTGGCCGGGAGTCGGAACTGAGGGCCCGAGGGGACCGAGACAGCACGTGGACTTGAGGCCGGTGGCCCCTCTTGCGAGGACCGCTGGGCTGCGGACGAAGCGGAGGCTCTGCGGTCTCCACAGTGGCCTCCCCATGGAATTACAAGCCCAGGGTTCGGAGTGGCCCGTCCACCGGCGATGCTACAAGTGTGGCTTCTTCAGCGCCTCCTGATGCCCCATCCAGACCCCGGCTGCAGACGCCACCATCGTCCCACAGGGGCCTGGACGGAGGCCAGGAGGCCTGGGAGGCCCAGGGCGCCGTGAGCGAGGGGACAGGGCCCTGTGCCTTGTTGCTGGACTGGCTTCCACTCCCTACCGAAGCTTGGGCTCCGCAGGCGGGGGTCAGAGCGCCCCCTAATTTATGTGCTATAAATACGGCAGATGTACATAGAGATCTATTTTTTCTAGGACATTCCCCTGATGTTCCCAGCCCTGGACTGGGCCAGTGGGGGGCGAGGGTGCCGGACGCTCAGGGTGGGGCTCCAGCTCCTTCCTCCCGAGTGGAGGCAGAGATCTACCTCCAATAAAGTGCCTCCTGGGCTGTTTGTAACCTTTGTCTTAGCTCCCTGGATTGGATAAGGCCGGGGTGTGGGCAGGGTGCGGGGGAGACCAGGCTCTGTGGGTCTCGAGGGCCGGCTCAGAGCAGGGGTGGAGGTAGGGGTGGAGGCGGGGGTGGAGGGTGGGGATCCTGGAGCTGCGAGGTGGGGTTACGCCCCAGCGGGGGGCTGGGAGGAGAGGAGAGGAGAGGGGACCCTGCTCAGGGAGGCGAGCCCCGCAGGCCGAGCGGGGCTGTCGTGGCACGGAGCTCGTCGTGAGGCGGGGTTTGGGCCGACATCCGTGAGAGCCCAGCGTGCGAGTCCGGCCTGCGGAAGAGGTGCCTCTGTACTCGGGCCGCGCTGGCCGAGGGCTGAGTGCCTGGGGTACGGTCCGCTTTTGCCGTCCGACGGGGAATCGGAGCGAGGAAAAGCAAGCGCAGGCCGAGGGGACTTGAGGAGGAGGGGGGCTGGAGGGGCTGGCCGTCGGGAAGCCTAGAGTGTTCTGGGCACTGGGCCCCTTGATGGGCCTCCTGAGAGGCAACCAGGGCGCTGTACTGCGCCCACTTCCCAGATGCGGGAGGTGAGGCTCGGGACCAGGGGCCTGCCAGGGCCAGCTCTCTGGGGACAGCTCCAGGGCTCGGCTCCTGTGACCTCATGCTCAGCAGGTCCCGGAGCATCGGGACCGTGCCCCCAGGCTGCGCACGGGGCCCTTCTCCGCACGTAGGTCCCTCCGGAGGAATGGCTGCCCGTGGGAAGTTCCCGACAGGGGTTTGCGGCGTCAGACTTCCGAAGTCCGGAATGCTGCTTGGTGGTCTGGGAAATGCCAGACCGCTCGCCGAAGGGACGTGGGAAAGGAAGGGCCCTCAGGAGACCATGAGCGTGACGTGTGGGAGGGGCTTGCTCTGCCGAAACAAGAACAGGCCAGACCGCGGGGAGCCGGCTGGACCGGGCAGCGGCCTTGTGGAAGGGCTTAGACCGAACGCCCTGCCCGCCGCCGCCGCCGGGAAGGCGCGCCCCTCTGAAGCGAGTGGCTGGCCTCGGCGGTGACGAGCGAGGGTGTGGGCTTCACACCAGACACCCCTGCTCCCGTGCCGGCCAGGCCCTGTCCCCAGTCTTCCGCTCTAAGGGGCACCAGCCGTGAGGCCGCTGGACGTGTGCGCAGGACGGAGGGCCCGGCCCCGGGCCCCGGGCCAGAGGGAGGCGCCGCCCCGCTCCCCTCCGACCTTCGTCCTGTTGCAGTTTATGAGCTGTTTCCCTCACCCTGTTATCGCTTCGGCTCCACACCACAGCCCTGGAGGGGACGGGGGACCCACGGCCCTGGTGGGGCTGGTCCAAGGTCACCAGGCAGGTGGAGAGGGGACTGGAGCCCAGGACTCCTGCCTCCAGGTGGGTGGCCGGGGGGCAGCACCTTACTGTGGCTCCCAGAGGGGACCTGAGGCCCCCGGGCACCTCCGGGGGGTGGGGGGCCCGATCCTCAGCGCCCCCAGGGGCACGTGTTTCCTCCTGAGGGCCCTTTGCCCAGTGCCGCTCCGTGCGACCCTGCCGAGCCAGCACACACCTCTGGGCTGCTGGGTGTCAGCCGCCCCGGTCCCAACTGCCGCTGCCCCGGGAGCTCCCGCAGGCCCGGCCCCCCCCCCTGCTGGGCCGGCCTCTCCCTGGGTGGGGCCGAGCTGTTTCGGTGCTGCCGGGAGCAGCTGGTCACCTCTTATCTGCTTCTGTGGAATTGGGTGCTGCTGGGCAGGCCTCAGGGAGGTCACCCCGCCCGGGCTCGGGTGTGCCTGCCCAAGAGTCCCAGGACAGTTCCCAGAGACCCGCCCCCCCACCCCTCCCGCCAAGCCCTCCACCCACTTCCAGGAAACTGGCTTCGCCTGCCGTCTCCTGGGCGAGGTGGGCAGGGTGGCCGTGTCTTCTGAGGGGTCTATTTCAGCCTGTCCTGTTATTCCAGTGACCTGCTCACGCGGCTCTCTCCCTGAGCAGCCGTCCGCAGGGCTGGGCCCCTACGGGCTCTTGCCCCCACCCCTCGCCCAGCGCCTGGCCCAGAGCGAGCGCTCGACAAATATTTGTTAAACAGCCGGCTACCACCTCTCCCTGTGCACACACTCGCACACACACCTCACACTTCACTGTCGCACGCCGCGGTCATGCAAACTCACACATACACACACTCGTGCGCACCCACACAGCACACACTCACATACCCAGGCTCCCTGCCCTTCCCTGACCTGCTCCTCCCCTCCCAGGGGCCCGTGTCCTGGCCGCCCCTCCCGCCAGGACCGGGTGCGAAAGGAAAACACGGGCCCTTGTGAGAGATGAAAAACTCCGGAATGCGCGCCAAGCCCGGGGCCCCCCAAGCGTGTCCTCGGTGAGGGTCCAGGTTGTCCCCTCAGCCCCGCAGGCCTGCCCTGCTCTCCCTGGCTGCTGGCCTTTCAGGGCTCACAGAGTCCGCCCCCTCGCCCCCCACCTTCTTCTGCAGGAACCTGGGCAGTCACAAAAAACGGGAATGGCCAGTGCCAACGTTTTAAAAATCAGACAGATTCTCAGAGAATAACTTGGGTTTGTGGCTTCTCTTCAGAAATACAAAGATCTGGAACCCGGTCAGCCCCTTCCACGGGGAGGGTTGGGGCGGGGCCAGAGCCTCTGCCCCTCGGGCCCGTGGGCCCCATGCAGTGCGGGGCCACCACAGGCCCTCACGCGCTGCCACAGGGTGACAGCCTCCTGGTGGGCCACAGCGACTCAACACAGAGCACCCATCCAGCCGCCACCATCCTCGGCAGAAGCTGCGCGCCTGGGCAATGGCTCTTCCTGTGCGTCTCCCCGTCCCCCGTCTGTTTGCAGGAAGAGCAGACCCTCAGCCCCTTAACCGTCCACCCGTGAGCTGTGGATCAGACCACCAGTGGGCGGACGAACGAGCCCATTTTATAGGTGAGCGAACTGAGGCTCCGAGGAGGCAGGTGACTTGCTCAAAGCCACACAGCAGGCCCCGAATGAAGCCCCTACTTGGTGCCAAGCCATGTGCCAGGCCAGTGACCATGCACCATTCGCCGGTTCCCTCTGTGAGTATTCGCTGCGTGTCAGCCGTGTGCCCGGTCCACGCCCGTGCAGGGGGCCTGGGAGGGCAGAGGCCACGGAGGGGGCAGGGAGACTCAGCCGGAGCCCGGGACGTCCCGAAGATGTCTGCGTAAACCTCCCCACGAGGCTGTAAGGGAGGGCAACCGCTCACCTCCCGAATGAGGGGACCGGGGCTCCGCAGAGGGCAGGAAGCACCTCGGGCTGTCAGGCAGGGCTGGTCCGTTCAGGAGACCTGGACGTGGACCCTGCAACCCCACTGCCGACCCTGCTGCTGGAGGCTCTGAACAGCAGGCAACGCAGGTGTCCCCCTGTCACCCAGTGTTTGAAACCATCACCGGCTGTGCCTTTGAGAAGCGCCCACAGACAGACGGACAGGCAGACAGCTGTGCCTGGGGCGACGATCCCACTCGGTTGGATTCCTGGGGACTCCTTGAGTCTTTGGGGGCGGGAAGGAGGCTTTCGTTTCGGAGATGGGCATAGGGCCTTCTCTTGGGGGCCCGGCCTCCTCATCTTGTGCCCCCGTCCCCCTCCCCTGCCCCTGCCCCTGTGCCCTGCCCCCTCCTGCTACGTGCAGGGCTGGGCCAGGGCAGCAGCAGCAATTCGCCCAGCTCAGGCTCAGCCACCGGTTACTGGAACCTTCCTGTCAACTCTGGAGCCCATCCAAGGAGCCACGCCCAGCGGCCCCGCATGACTCAGCCTCACCTGCCCAGCTCCACACCTGCTGCCCGCCATGACCCAGGCGCAGCGCCCAGGGGAAAGTCCCCGGATCCTTTGTCCACCTTCATCATCCACCCCGTGTGTCTGCAAGGCAGGCTGGGACGTGGTGCGCTTACATCACCGGCCCGGGCTCCTCTGGTTTCCAGCCCGGAGGGAGAGCCGCCGGCCGGCGCAGGCCGGGCTCGGACCAGGAGAACGTCGGGGGGAGTTGTTTGCAACGGGAGCAGCTGGGACCATGGGGGCGCCGACTCCATGCCTCAAACGGGCAAAGCAGGAGGAGAACGCCCCGCCGCCTGCAGCGGCCGAGACGGGAAGGAGCTCGGGCCGCCCCCAGGCCCTTGCCCTAGCTCGGCGTGGGTCAGGAGACCCTTTCTCAAAGCACCGTGACACGTCGTCGCTCAGAGGCCTTAGGAAGCGTGTGGGGGGTGTAAGGGGGATGAACGGGAAAAGCACAATAAAAACACGGCTATATAAAAAAAGCACGTGCGTCTTTTCACGCAGCAGTTTCACGTCTGAGATATATGTTTCCCAAGAGAAGTCCCGGACAGGGCGCCAAGGACACGGACCGCGGCTCCCCGCGCGGCGGCGTTCACGGGCAGGCGGGCGGAGCGGGCCTGTGGCGGCGACCACCACGGAGCCGTGTCCCCTGGCGCGCGGTTTTTGTCCCTGACACTGGATCCCGTGCGGGAGAGAGGCGGGGCGCGTCCCCTGTGCGCAGAATGCCCCCGAGTTTGTCAGATGTTAGTGGTTGTCTCTGGCAGCATCGTGAAAAATTACTGCACGCTTTTTGGGAAAAAAGATTGTGTTTGTATGACTATGAAAAAAGTGAACCATTTCCCAGTTGAAAACATAAAAGGGTATCAACAGAATTAGAAAATGCTGCTGTCACCCTGGCTGGCGTGGCTCAGTGGACTGAGTGAATGCTGGCAGCCTGTGAACCAAAGGGTCGCCAGTTCGATTCCCAGTCAGGGCACAGGCCTGGGTTGCGGGCCAGGCCCCTGGTTGGGGGCACCTGAGAGGCAACCACACATGGATGCTTCTCTCCCTCTCTTCCTACCTCCTTTCCCCTCTCTCTAAAAACAAATAAAATATTTTTAAAAAATATATTTTATTGATTATGCTATTACAGTCGTCCCATTTCTCCCCATCATTCCCCTCCACCCTGCACACCCCCTCCCACCCACATTCCCCCCTTTAGTTCATGTCCATGTGTCGTAAGTTCTTTAGCTTCTCCATTTCCCACACTATTCTTGCCCTCCCCCTATTTTCTACCTACCGTCTATGCTACTTGTTCTCTGTACCTCTTCCCCCCTCTCCTCCTCCCACGCCCCTGTTGCTGACCCTCCATGTGATCTCCCTGAGTTTTGCCCGTAGTCTTGCCACAGAGGGCTCTTCCTCCAGGCGCCCGGAACTCCTTGCTGGTGACTTTCCTCCAGATAAACTTTCTTGTGGGTGCAAACATAATCGCAGCAGCGCTTTTTGAAAACGACAAACTACTGGAGAAAGTTAACAACTAAGTCGCTCTATCGAGAGGTTCTTCCGGGCCAGGTGTTGCTGGTATTTCACATGTGCAAACGCTACCTCCTGCGGCCGCCGGCCCAGGCCGGCCTGTGACACCTGCTCTCGTGGGTGAGCAGACCGCAGGCTCCGCTGCTCCGGATGCAGAACTGGTGCCTCTGAGCCGACCGTCCTCGGTTGGGCCGTGTGAGGTGGGCCGTTTCCGACCCAAGGATTCGATGTCGAGGAGCAGGCCGTGAGTGAGTGAGCGGATGAGTGTGCAAAGGTGTGTCTGCCAGGAGACACGTGCATCTTGGTTGTGCCCAGAGACAGGGGGGTTGTTAGACAGACCTGCAGCCCCAGCGAGTCTGTGTGGGCAGGGAGAGCGAGGGCTCCAGTGACGGGGGTACCGTTTGCGGCACCTGGTTCAGCGAGGAGGCTGGCTGGACGGCAGTGCGCAGCCGTGCGTCCGTGTCGGTCCGCGGGGTGGGGCTGCGTCACCGTGTCCGGGCGCCCGGGCGAGAGCCCAGGGCAAGCCTGGCAACCAAGGCTGGGTCTGGGCGCCGGGATGGGGCTGTTGGTTCTCACGCCTCTCTGTGTCGCCGAGGTTTCTTTTACAAAAAGCTGGAGTTGCTCGTAAAACAGAAAAGGAGACAACCACTTTTTGTATTTTGAAAAGGACACATTAGTGACTCAAAAAGGGAAGCACGCGTCTGTCACAAGGGAGACGGAAGCCAAGTGGGAGCGGTCCGCTCGGGCGCCGGGCGCTCTGCCTCCAGGAGGCCGCCGCGCGCGGCATGGCCGGGGCTGGGGGCGCGGAGCCGGGACCCTCGCCCTCGGACGGCTGGGAGGGAGCAGGCTGACGCTGACCCCTCGCTGGGGTCAACAGTGAGAGGAAAGCCTGCGTTAGAGGCCGTGAGACCGCAGCTTTCTGGGGCGCAGGCTCTGGAACCCGGCGTGGGCAGGTGCGTGCGGACCTGCGAGGCCCGGAGCGGGGCGTCACCCGGGCGGAAAGAACATCGTGGGTGAAGGTAAAGGAGCATGAAGTGGCCGAGCTAGTGCAGGGAATGCAAGACGCTGGCTGGGGTCGGAGCACAGCCTCCCAGGCGGGGGCGGCAGCGGCGAGGCTGACGGCTCCTGGGGGTCGGAAAGCCCCGTGGGGTCCCAGGGAAGCACGGAGCCCCCGTGAGGGCTGCTCCAGCCAACCCCCCGCTGACGCCGGTGTGGCGGTGACCGGAGGGCACGATGCCGAGGACGGTTCCCAGGAGCGAGGTGTCCAGGGTGACTTCAGCTCGGCTGCCACCTACCACCAGGGTGTGAGAGTCCAGTGCACGGGCCGCCGAGCTGAGCCCAGCGAACCCCAAGGTCCATGAAAGACAACAAGAAGCGGTGTGTTGTGTGAAGTCACTAGCAGGGGCACAGAGCTGGCGGTGTGACGGTGCCGTAAAGACAGACAAACGAGCCTGAGCCTCGGGGCCACGTGGCGGGTAGCTGGTGGCAGAACGGGGAGGAGCCGGTCCAGGAAAGACCGCAGGGTGTTAAGGGGGCAGCGAGTGGACTGAGTCCCCGAGGTGGCGGCCGTGGGCAGAAAGCGGAGGGAGGGAGGCACTGTCGGCAGCTGGAGGAAATGTGGTGACGGTGTCGCCTGCAGAAATGCAGGAAAAGAAAATGCGGCAAACAAATGTGGCTATGAAGTGTCACCTTTGACCCCCTCCTGGTGGCCTCTGGCAAAGCCGAGACCCCCAGCTCTCACTGAGGGCAGAAGGGCAGCATCCCCGGCTGGCTGGGACCCTAGTCCTCACGGCCTCACTCTGGCGAGCGGACCAGGCTGGGGTTTGCAGGGGCTGGTGGGAAAGGCCAAGGGCGAGGCGGGGCGGGTGTGGGGTGCCGGGCTGGATGACCGGGGCCACCAGGCATGGTGGCATTGTGGCTCAGGGGGCCGGGGTCCTCAGCCCTTTGCCGCCAGGCGCTGGGTGTCCAGGGCGGGCGCTTTCACTCTGTTCCTCGGCCTCCCGTCCGGAAGAAGGGGCTAAGACGCAAGTCGAGAAGCATGAAGGGCCACCGCACTTGCAAAGGGGTCCCCCGAGCGTCGGGCCCCGCCCTGAGCATGACCCCCCACTGGCCCAGATCCCGGCGATGCAGGTCGGCCGGTCACCGCTTCCTGGCGGCTGTGTGGCCGTATCTGGGTCAGCAGCCGTCCAAAGTCTCTGGACACCTTTGCTCGGGCCCTGCCCATTCGGACAGGGGTCAGGGGGTGGCAGCAGGAGGCTTGGCGAGGGGCCAGGGCGCCATGTGGGGGACCAGCCCGCAGACGGAGCCACCCCTGACCATCAGGCGGTGGCCAAGGGCCCTGGGAGTCCAAAGTCTCCCAGGAGCCCAGTGACACTGGCTTGTCCTTGGGGGAGGAGCTTACACTTGACCCTGCCCCCGCCTCGGTGCTCTCGTCTGCTCTCCCAGCCCCCGGGCTTCCCATCATCAGTCTTCTGGCGCCACTGTGTCATCTGCAGGCCCCCAAACGGTGACTTCTTCTAACGTTTGCCCGTGAAGTAGGCGTCCCTCTATGCGGTGGTGAAAGGGACCAACACAAAGACACAGACGCAAGGAGGGACTGACCCCACTGACCCGCGGTCCCTGGGGGAACGTCGACCGCAGGGACCGAAAGTGGCGGGTGTTGACCTGGACGTAAAAAATTGAAAGAAAGAAAGAAGGAAGGAAGGAAGGAAGGGAGAAAGGAAGGAAGGAGGGAGGGAGGGAGGGAGGGAGGAGGAAGGAAGGAAGATGGCGGCGGCTGGGGTGGGGGGCAGAGTGTGAGTGGCTCATGGGGACAGAGGCTCAGGCTGGGACGGTGACAGAGTCCTGGAGCGGAGGGTGGTGGCACCACTGTGTGAATGTGACCAGCGCCCTGATCGGGACACTTAAAAACGGAGAAAACGGCGGATTTTGTGTGATGGGTGTTCTACCACAACTCGAGAAAGATGAGAAGCAGTGCGGGTCACCCTGTGACAGCAACAGGCTGATGTGACGTGTCACAGGGGGCTGGAGCCAGGAGCCTCGGGCCCAGGGGACCCTACGACCGCACCTCTGCGGCCCTGGCTGCTGGCCGTCCCCGCGGCAGCCGCCCGACCTCCTGTCACGGAGGAGGCTGCCTGGGAGACCGCCCCACCCTGGGCGCCCTCTGCAGTGCGGCACCCAGCAGGTCCACGCGGGCCTCGTGGCGTCCACGGTGCCCCCGCCGGGCCGCCCGTGAGGGCCGGCAGGGTCTCGGCTCGCTGGCGGATGCGGTGCCTGGCGCCGGTGCACAGCCGACACTCACGCGCTGGACGCATGACTTCCCCGAGTTCCCTGTGGTCCGAGTGCTCACGGGCCTCTTCCGAAGATGATGGACTTTGAATGGGTTTCGAGAGAGGGAGAAACATCGATCTGCAGTTCCGCTCGCTGACGCATTAGTGGTTGATTCTTGCCTGCGTCCCGGCCCCGGGATCGAACCTGCCACCTTGGCCTATCGGGACGACGCTCCAGCCAACTGAGCCACCCGGCCGGAGCCTTAGGAGCCTGAGGCCTGAGCGGCAGGCGGGTTCCCAGCTGACGACGGTGGCTGAGGCCCTTCGGACGCCCTGGGCCCCGAGTCCTCCGCCTCCTCTCCTCTCCTTGAAACAGAAAACAAAACCTGAAGGGCCCCCGTCCCCCGAGCCGAGCCGCCACATGCCACCCTCGGGACGACGAGCACCGGCCGCTCTCTGGCTGTGTCCTGGCCATAGGCTGAGCCACAGGGCCTCACCTGGGCGGAGAGTGTGGCTGGGAGGGGGGACGGACGGGCCGGGGAGCAGGGGAGGCGAAGGGGGAGCCCGGCGGGGGTCACGGGGGAGCTCCTGGCCCCGTGAGCCGCCCCTCGGCGGGCAGGTCGGGGCCCGGGGGTGATGGGGGCCACCGCGGGCTCAGTGAGGTGCAGACAAAAGGCCCAGCCACCTTTGTCCTCCGCCTGCCCCTTGTCCCCTGTTTACAGGCTTCCTTCCCGTAAGAGGGTTGGCCCGGCGCTGGGCCGAGCTGGCTCAGAGCCAGGCACACCTGCCGGACAGGTTGGGCAGAGCCCGTGGGGGTGGGGAGCGGGGGATTCGGGCCCTTGGGGAGCAAGCTCTGCTCCTGTGTCAACAGGGCGCCAGGCCTCGGCGGCTGCGATGCCTTCGGGGGCCGGGAGGCCAGCAGGTTCTGTCCCAGTTGCTGGAGGCCGGAGAGCCCAGGCTCACTGTCCTCCACGGGCCTTTCCCAGCGGGAGGCGGAGAGGGCGGCGGGACCCAGGTGCCAGCCACCGGCCCCTGGAGGAGAGGCCCACGTGACGAGTGCCCAGGGCTCAGTCGGCTCTGTCCTGCAGGTAGCCGGGGAGGCGCTGTCCCTCCCTGGGCTTCGCTCCTCAGCCAGGGCAGCTGGGCGGGTGACAGTGACGGGCAGGTGGCAGCTGTGCAGGAACTGGGGAGGATCAGGAGGCAGAACCTCTTCTCCTGCCCCAGGGCGTCAGCAGCCCCCAGCTGCATTCCTGGCAGGGCCAGGGTCAGGATCAGGGCCAGGGTCAGGGCACCCAGTCGGCGTGACTCAGTCGGGAGAAGATAGCTTCCTCCCCACGGGATTAGCAGCCAAGCTCACCTAAGATGTGCCCTCCGCCCAGCCCCTGCATCGTCTGGGTGGGGAGGACTGGTCGCGCGTCACCGAGGCCCTGCTGACCGCCCGCC
Organism: Glossophaga mutica; assembly: GCA_039655065.1. Classification (NCBI taxonomy): domain Eukaryota; kingdom Metazoa; phylum Chordata; class Mammalia; order Chiroptera; family Phyllostomidae; genus Glossophaga; species Glossophaga mutica. The sequence goes on from CM077314.1 coordinate 66,951,037, forward strand.
CGCCGCAGGCCCCGCCCTTCCCCTGTGACCAGCCAGGCTTCGTGCTCGGCGGCCTCGCCCCTTCCTCACCCCGGGCCTCACCGCTCCCTTCCTCTCCCGTGACCCACACCGGGGACGGGGGCTGTTAGCAGGGGCGTGGGGCTGCCCAGACGGCGGGCCGAGGGAACTCGGGAACTCGGCAGGGAACAGCCAAGCCCCCGAGTGAGACGCTCTTCGAGCCGCGACCCTGGCCGCAGCCATCCGCCATCCCGCCTGCACACACCGGCCGCCTGAGCGGGCATCCCCCGCTCTTCGGCCCTCTCCGTCTCGGCGGAGGCTGAGGGCGACGGACCGTCTGCCTGTGCACAGGGACGTGGTGACAGGCCCCCGCTGAGGACACGGTCGCGAGATGACCGCTGGCGTCGTCCTTCCACTCCCTGGCACCGTTGGAACCACACAGTGACTGTGCACCCTCTTCGCAAACACCAGCCTCCCTGAGATTTATTGTGCACACGGCGACGAGAACATCGTCGCCCCCGAGCGCGGGACCGGGCGCCGGGACAGCCCGTCCCCGTCCCCCTTGCCCACGCTGTCCCTGCAGATCGGCCTGTCCCGGCACTTCCTGTCGCCCTGGGGCCCGGCTTCCACGTCTGGCCTCAGGTTCCCAAGGTCCGCCCTCGGGCGGCATGCGCCCTGTCTCTGTTCATTGCCGCGTGTTTCTACTGCGTGCGGCCGCGACTGTGCCTCACAGAGACCTGTCGGCCTCCAGTCCGGTGGGACCGCGGACGCGGCCTCGGAACTGGGCACGTCGCTCGTTCCTCAGAAGTGGTCCCGGGCAGCGGCTCTCTTGTGACCGCCACAGGGAGGCCGATGCCCTCAGGTGCCCTCTGTGCGGGGGACGGATAAACCGGGTAGAAAAGGCACCGACCACGGCCCCGGGGCCAGGTGCCTGTTCTGAGAAGCGGAGGACAGGGGACACGCTGGACGCCGCGTCCCGGACGGTCTGCTTTCGGAAGGGCGGTGCCGGGGCCTGTGGGTGCGGGAGGTTCGAGCTGTGACGTGTCCGAGGGAGGAAGCGGTGCCGGTGGGTGGGTGGGAGCGAGCGTCCCCCTGGGGGTGGGGGGGCTCGGCCCAGAGGCCCTGCGTGAGCAGGGGCTGTGGTTCCCGGGAGGGGCCGGAGTAAGAGCGGGTGTTTGCTTTCAGCGCTCATCCCGTGCCATGCCGCAGGGAGAGAGCAGGAGTCTGGCCGCAGGGAGAGAGCAGGAGTGGGGGGCGGGGGGGTGCCCTGCAGCAGTGCAGGGGTGGCCGCCGGGGGAGAGGGGGACCAGAGCAGAGACCGGAGGTGCCTGGTGTTTGCTCAGAGGATGGCGAGGCCGCACGGGGCCGGGCCCATGTGACACAGGGACCCTGCGCTGACTCCTGGAGCCCTTTTCCAGGCCTAGGGGGTCCGAGGAGGGAAAGGCGAGGGGGGACTCAGGCTGTCCTGGGCGGGCAGAGCGAGTACGGACAAGCACAGAGTGGCGGGACGAGGCGCCTGGCGTGGACAAGGGGCGGGGGGCTGCCCAAGGTTCTGGCACCTGTGACCGGCATAGCCCCTGGCCGTGTGACTGCCCTCTGAGACCCCCGGGGGCTCTGCTGGGTTCCTCCCGCACTCCGGCTTCCTGGGGGCCGGGGCAAAGCCACATCACCACTCCCGCCCCACCCCACCCTCGGTTGCCACGGACACACAGTGTAACCTGAGCTGGCCTCCTTGTGTGCGCAGGCAGGTGTGGTCCTGGGAGCTCTGGTGGCCGAGGAACTGGTGACAGCGCCCTGCAAACAGACCGGAGTCACAGTCCCAACAAAGCCCTCAGCCGGGTGGCCATCTCGCTGTGTCACGCAGGTCATCTGTCACGGCAGGGGTGGGGCTGGTCACACGGCTGACCGGCTGGCCCTGCTCCGGCCGGTCAAGGGCATCCTAGGAGACAGGGTGCCCAGGAGGGCAAGTTCACAGGACCCGTGTGGGTGGCCTGGGGACCTTGGTCCTCCCTGAAACACGCCCCGGGGGAAGGCAGGCCGGCGGGGAGCCGGTAGAACTGCCCCTTCTGGTCTCCCGGAGCCCTTTCCCTGGGCCGCCGGGCCCTGCCGAACCTGCAGGGGCCCCTCGGGCGGAGCAGGCTGAGCGGAGCCCCTGCTGCATCTGGTCACCTGTGCAGCACAGAGGGCGGGTGGGGAAGGCCCCCGTGGGGCTGAGTCCAGAGACTGAGCCATAAATGCACACTCCTTGGCAGCCTGCACCTGCCCCATCCCTCCCGCTCCTTCCTCCTGATCCAGCTGTTTAGTCATCCGTCCATCCGTCCATCCGTCCATCCGTCCATGCATTCATCCATCCATCCACATACCCACCCACCTTCCCAGTCAGTCACCCATCCATCCGTCCATCCACCTGTCTGTCTGTCCATCTGCCTATCCACCCACCCACCCTCCCACCCACCCATCCGTCCGTCCATCCTTCCCTCTGAGCCCTCACCACGCTGGGCCATTGTGGGCCAGCGTGCCTGTCCCCTCCACCACAAGCAATCAGGGCTGGGTCTGGGGCACAGTGTGTGCCCTCACTCAGGACAGCGCTGGCACTTAGTAGGTGCTCCGTGAAGTTTGTCGAGTGAATGAATAAATGTGTGATCGACTGCAATGCAACGCAGCTCGAGGTACGGGCCACGAGAGAGGCTTAGTGCCTTCACGGCCCAGCGTTCCGTCTCCGAGTCTGGGGCACAGAGGCCGCTCAGTAAGCCTCGCTTTTTAAAAAGAAACGAGCTAATGAATGAGTGAGTGAGTGAGTGAGTGAATGAAGCTTTGGGGGTTGGAAGAAGGGAGCAATGGAGCCCCCTGGAGAAAGGGCACAGGACAGAGAGAAAGCGCTGCTAGCCGAGAAGAGCGAACCCCATTGCCACACTCCGCACCCGCCCTCCCCTCGGGGTGGGGCTGCCGCTCTTGCTGCGGGGTCACCAGGGAAAACCTCCGCACGCTGGGTGTGAGGGGCGTCCAAACCGGGACAGTCTGGGGAACCAGCCTGCCCAGCTCCCAGGAGCCCGGGGAGGCAGGACCACTGGACGCCACGCGGTGCCCCGGCTGCGCGCGCGCTTCTGGGCCAGGGCGGGAGGCGCAAATTAGGGAGCTGGAGCCACAGCGGGCTTCAGTTAACCGCGCCGTGTCCCTGTGCTTCGCTGCCCGTGACAGATGCGCCACACCAGTGTGCGAGTTAGCAACCAGGGACGCTGGGTGGGGGTGTGGCGGGGGACCCCAGGCAGGCCCCCCAGATATCCCACGAGGCCCATTGATTGGTTTGGATCCGTCAGCAGGGGCCCGAAGGGCTCGTGGAACTCGGGAAGGAAGTGTCCCTGGGAACGGTGCCCCCTTGCTGGGTGAGGGGACACCTTTACCACGAGAACGAAGGGGTTCAGGCCTGACAAGCATTACCGGGTAAACACATCTGGCTCTTTTTTACTCATTTCCTCACCCAAAGTGGGGCGCTCCTCCCCTATAAATGCATACAGGGGTTATAAAGGCCTGGCTCTGGCCCCCCAGGGGGCCACCCAGGGAGGCGGCACCCGCCAAGCTCCCTGCCAGACCCACCGAGGTGAATCTGGGCCAGAGCTGCCCTCGGCCTCCCCACCCCGCCTGCCCCCCACCCCCCTTCACGGCCCGCCTTCCCCCTTCGGCCCACCCCCCTTTCTTCTGCTTGTCTCAGTCCTCGGTTTCCCGCCTTAAAGAAAAATGTTATCATCTTCACTCGGATGTGCTTGTGCTTGGCCACACCCAGGACTTCTTATCTCCCCAGGACCTTGGCTCGAGGTGTGAAGTAGCAAGTTGCCCCTCAGCGGCCTGAGCCTCTGATGGGAATCGGTTTCCAGGGAAATGGAAGCTGAGGGCACCCCAGGGTCCCTAATGCTGCAGCCAGCGCTGGACCTGGGCCTGCCCGGGGCCCCCAGAGCCTCCGCTGGCTGCAGAGAGTGTGGAGGGGACAGAGCAGAGAGCAGAACTGGGCTCCTGTTACTCGTTAGGAACCGGGAGAGTTTGCCGGGAGCTCCACGGCCCCGGGCAGGGGGACTCCCACATTGGAAGGCCCCCTCCCAGCCCTCAGGGAGCACACTCCGGCCGGAACAAACAAGTCAGTGCCCTGTTACAGGTGTGCGCCCCGGGCCACGCAGGTAACAGGGCCAGATCAGTTCTGCCGTGTGCAGAGCAGACTGGCGGAGAGTTGGCCCTGCGCCAGCGCTGAGCGAGGACCCCAGAGGGCGATGGGCACCCGAGGTGCAGGGGCGGCCTGGGCACCGTGGTCACCCCTGCAGGGGTCCCTCCCGGGGGCTGTGCAGACCCACAGTGAGGGGTTTGCGCCGTGCGCTGTAGCTGGAGGCTCGACCAGCCTTTGGGGTGTGCAGACCCTCTACTCAGACGCAGGTGAGAACCACCGAGTGCGGCCAGGGGCTTGGTGCTCAGTGACCTGATGTGGAGAAAATGCGGGTGCACTTGTGGACCCCCAGGAGGCGCCTGGGCCTCTCCCCAGCCGCCCTCCCAAACCTGCCTGGCTGGGGCCGCCCGCCCCCTCCTTAGAGCTGTGACAACTTTCCTTTGTCCCCAGGGTCAGGTCCAAGCTCCGTGACCCAGCTCAGCAGGCTGTGCGTGGCCCAAAATGGCCCCGTCTCCTGCCTCACCTGGGCCTCGCCTGGGCCTCGCCTGGGCCTGTCTCTCTCGGGTGCCTCATGGGCCTGGACCGACCGACAGACGGCTCCGTCTGGGCGTGGCCTGGCTTTCCTAATCCCACGTCGGATGGGCTTCCGGCGCCCACGGTGCGGGGCCGGGTGGGGCCCGCCAGCTTTCGCCGAGGTCCCTGGGCATTTCCCAGCCCCCGACCTACACAGACCACCCCAGCAAATGGAGGCCGCACCCCTGCCCCTGGCCCTGCCCCGAGGTGGGGCTGGGCCTGTCTCTCCCGTCTCAGGGGGCCCCGGGCAGGGCTCCAGGTATGAAACGATGAGGCCGGGCCCGCAGTGGCCTCAGGGACTTGGTTTGAGCTCCGTGGGAGTCCGTGCTCCTCTGGGGACAGTGAGGAGCCCCCAGGCCAGGCCCATCCGGCATGGTGCCCCACCCCCGCTTGCTCCCTTGGCTGCAAAGTCCTGAGGGCGGCTTGGCCCGGGGCCGGTGAGAGGGGGCTGTGCAGGGCAGGGAGGCCTCCTTCGCCCTGGCCAGCTTCTCCTCCACACCGGAGGGTGCTGCAGGTGGGCTGTTCTCAGAGGGGGCCTGGCCCCCCGGGCTTGTTCTGGGGTCCTGGGGAGCCCCCTGAAAGGCTCGAGGTCCTGGCTCAGGTTGTAAGAGGAAGCCCAGCACCTGTCGCTTTCCAGGTCAGTCCGAACGGCAGGCCCGGGCTCCACGTTCTAGCTCTGAGCTGGCCCGTGGTGGCGTCACAGAGGCAGCTCCCTGGACCGGCCGAGGGGCCCGGGCGGGCTGGGCGTGCGGCCCCGGCGAGTGAAGGGAGGCCGGACGACCGCGCCTTCCCCACGCCGGGCTGCAGACCTGGTGCGGGGCTGCCCGCTGCCCCGAGAGCTGTCATTCTGGAACCTCGCAGCCACCTGGTGGGCGGAGATCAGGGGCAGCTGTCGCAGGTCCAGGGAGCTACTGGCTCCAGGGAGCACCGGACGAGTGGCAGGACGCACGGGCCGAGGTTGCGGGCTGGCCTGTGTGCCGGCTGCCAGTGCCAATGACCCCGCCCCTGTCAGCGCCCCGACACGGTGCATTCGCCTCCACCCGGGGCCTCTGGAGCCCCTCTGGGCAGCCAGCCTGCCCCCCTACCCCCGCCCCCACGGCTGAGGGCCTCCTCCTCGAGTGACAACGGTGTGTGACCCTTGTGTTCTGAGTGCCGGGCGCCGAGGCCCGGGGGCGGCCTCCAGGCGCAGTCCCCGCGGTCGTGCAGCTCATGCTCCGGGTGGTTGGGGACAGACTGTGGGCCAGCCGGTCGTTACAGGGAATAGAGACCATGGTGGAGGAAGGGGTCTGAGGCCTGGGGGGCTTCAGACAGAGTGGCCAGGGTGGCCCTTCCAAGGGGTCTTGGAGGACGAGAAGGAGCCGAGAAAGGGGGACCATTCTGGGGAGGAGAGAGCATGTGCAAGGTCCCCGGGGCAGCGGGAGGGAGCTCTCTGTCGTCCGGGGCAAGCGGGAGGGCTGGGGGGAGCCGCCGTGGAAGGAGTGGACGAGTCGCTGTCCCCCGAGGCTCTACCGTTGGCGTGACGCTGCCCTGCCTGGGCCACCGGCTGCCGGGGTCTCATCCTGGGGGCTTTGGAAGCCCCTGCGTGGGGTGCTCAGGAGGCCCTCCGGTCCCTGCCCTGCACACAGGCCTGGGAGTGACCCGTCCCCTCCCCTGCACCTCGTCGACACTGGCCGGCTGGTCCTTACCCCCACTGGGGGGCCACCAGCCTGCCTGAACAGGGCCCCCCCCAGGAGGGCCCCAGGGAGGCACAGAGCCCGCAGGCCTCCATCCCGCCCGGCACGCGTGTCCCATGTGGCCTACTGGCTCGCTTCCGAGGGGATCTCGGCGTTTCTGCGGGTCTGTGTGCTGGTTCCCACGCCCCTGGGTCGGCCCTTATCCACCAACCTCTCCTTGAGGTGCGCGTCCACGGGGGAGGGCCAGGGCTCCCACACACTGAATCCACGTCGATCTTGAAAACAGTCAACCCCAGTGGGTGGCTGCTGTCAGGGAGACAGGTGGCACAGGGGACAGGGGAGGGACCCACCTTTGCGGCCAGTGTCGGGAGACCGAACTCTAGGCTCAGATGTGGCCCTGAACTTGCTGGGGCTGCCCCTCCCGGAGCCTCAGTTTCCCCACCTGTAAAAGGATGTGGACTGGCCTAGATCGATGGTGCTTGCATTGTCTGAAAACACCGGCAGAAGCCGGGCATCGGCCTAGGACAAGGAACAGAGGCAGAGCAGGTCGGCGTGACCGGGAGGGAGGAGGAAGTCGGCCACACACCCCTACCTACGCCAGTCCCCACGGCCTCTCCCAGGCCGGCGCTGTGGTTCTCTGCGCCCTGCCGGGAATGCTGGCCCCGGGGGCTCCAGCCTTGGGGGAGGACCGGTCTCCACCCTCGCGGGACCTGGGGCCTGGTTCTGTTGGATTCTTTAACACGTCGTGTGGGATCCACTTGGGGAGGCAAAGTCGGGAACCTGTGCGCGCTCAGGCTCTGGGCAAGTGGCTGGCGGAGAAGGGAAGGGTCCCTGGAGGCGGACCCCACAGTCCCCTCCCGTGTGGGAGACTCGGGGAGGCGGGGAGGGCCGGGGACAGGAGCAGGGCGGGGCCGGGGGATGCCGAGAGTGACAGGCTGCAGAGCGGCGCAGGGCGCAGGCGCCTGGGGCCCGTGAGTCTCCCTGCAGGGGCTCCCTGGTGCCAAAGCAAATGCCTGGGAGCCTGAGGGGTCACCCTCCGCCTCGACAGGGGACCTAGCAGGAGGGGGTGGCCCTGGGCCAACGCAGGCGCCACCTTTGTCACCAGGCAGTGCCTCTCTGCACGTTCACACCCAGTGCCGCGCTGGCAGGCCGTAAACCGAGCCCGGTGGGTGCCAGGAGCTGCCCGGACCCACCCCGTCCTCCGTGGGCCCCAGCTCTGAGGCGCCCGGGACCCAGCCCAGGGAGGAGAGGGTGCAGGCAGGGGCTCGGGCAGGTGAGGATTAGGGACGATGACAGGTTGTCAGCGCCCGCCCGGGGACAGCTCCACAGTCCCACCCCCCGCTGCAGGGCTGTTTGATTGCCAGACACAGCCCCTGGTTTGCAGTCCAGACAAAGGGCCTTTGTGCGGCTGGGACGGAGCTGCAGGAGGGAGCCTCTGGGGGACCAGGGGGACAGCTCCGCCCCTGCGGGGAGGGCGGCAGAGCAGGGCTGGGCGGGGCCGCTGCTGCTCCCCCAGCCGGCCCTCTGGGCAAAGGGCACTGGTAACAGCCCACTGTTCGCCCGAGGGCCACAGCAGGCCCAGGGCAGGTCACCGCTCCTTCCAAATTACTCCAAGTGCACGAGTCTTCATCCCTCTGGGGGCTGCAGGGGGTCCAGCGGCCCCCGCCTGTTTGGGCAAAGGGCTGGCTCCTCATTGCCAGGTTCCCACCCTGAGCAAACAGGTGTCCGCTGGGGCGTGGGGGATTTGGGGACCAGCGTGTCTGGGGTTGGCAGAGCTGGGGACCACTTGGAAGGGGGAAGGACAAGGGGCCCCTTGCGGGGGCTGTGGTCCAGGCGGGATGTGGGTGCTGCCCACCTGCGCCCCCGCTGCCCAGGCCTGGGCGCCGCACACCGCCAGGGTTTGCAGATCAAGTCGGGCTGTGGGAGATGGTGAGAACTGCTCCCCCTTCCCAAGCAAGGGAGGGAAGTCGGGTGGGTGGGGCGTCTGCCCACCCCCGGTGCACCCACATCCATTTGCAAGTTAAATCCGCCCCCCCAGCCCGCCCCCCCTTGTGAGGGGCCAGGGTGGACCCTGCTCCTGGACCGGCCTCCCAGTCAGGGGGGAGCTTAGGGCCCGGACCTGGGCTCCGCCGAGGAATCCAGGAGACACCCATTCAGGGGGCCGGGGCCGGGGTGTGGGGTCTTACGGGGGCTGCACCCTCGGAGACCAGAGGGCTCATTAGGGGGGAAGATCTGCAGAAATGCTCGCTCCCCAAACATTAGGGCACAGCCTCCTGATAACAGAGCCAAGTTCACTGGTCACTTCTGCAGGTGAGAGCCTGCCCCTCCCCCCAGGGGCATCACGGCTCCTCAGGGGGAGGGCAAGGCTGGCATGTGCGGGGGGCTGAAGTTTGGGGAAAGACAGGCTTTTCAGCGCCGGGGTCTTCACGGGACTTGCAGCCGCTCTCGGGGGCCGACGGGGGCGGGCTGCTGGGGGCACGGCAGTCCTTGCCAGTGGGCCCCTTCCAGCAGGAGAAAAGTCGGGTGGACGTGGCCGTCGCCCGAGCGGGACGCAGTTCCTGTCCGTGCGAGCTCAGAGGGCCACTCCCCTGCGGGCTCGTCTGGGGCTTGGGGGCGGCGGCAGGTCCGAGGTCCTGAGGAGCAGGGACTGGGCCGTGACCGAGACGGAGAACCGGGGAGAGAGGAGCTGCAGGGCTGGGAACCCAGCCTGCGGGGGCCGAGTGACGGTGTTGACTTTGGCAGCCCCGCGCGCGCCTCCGCCCGCCCCAGCAGGGCCTGGAACCGACTCGCGGCCCGGCCCCATCCTGCTCGGGCCAGCCACGGCGGGCTGCTGCCCGGGCCCGGGAGACCCACCTCGGGGCGTGTTCCGGGCAGGGGGCTGCTCCGGGAGGGGCCGGAGGAGGCCGGGCCGGGGGGTGTCAGGCCGTGCTCGGCCCTGCCACCTCCTGGGGTCCCGAGGGCCCCTCGAGGCCCCTGACGTTGCCACCCCCTGCGTCTGACACTCCCCCTGACCACCTGCTGGGGACTTGGCCTTACTCTTTACGGCACAGGTGGCAAACGCCAGGCCCTCCTCCTGGTTTCTCCCGGCGGCAGCACCGAGCTCCTCGCCCCTAGTTCAGGAGGAGCTACGTTTACACTTGGCCCCTGGACGGCGCCTGTGAGGCTGATGTGGCCCCCAAGGGGCGTGAGTTCAACACCCCTGCTTTACGGTTTGGGGACCCTCAGCTGCTCCGTCACCCAACACTATGGGTGATTTCAGAGGCTGTGGAGAAACCCATCCGAGCCGGTCACCTCTTTGTCCCTTGACGCACATCCAGAGACTTCTTCCCTCCACGTGATGTCAGCCACCCACGTCCACGAGCACAGCCTGCGTCGTGTCACCCCTGGGACTTGCTCTGCCACTTGTGTCTGAAATCCACGTGGCCCTGGCCAACCCCCCTCAGCTTCTAACCCCTGGTCCTTCTTTCTAACCCCTGGTCCCTGGTGCCTCAGCCCGTCACTCCATCTACCCGCTACTTCCTTCCTTTCTTCTTTCTTGTTTTAGAGATTGGGGAAGGGAGGGAGACACAGGAAGAGAAGCATCGACGGGGAGAGAACATCAGTTTGTTGGCTCTCGTGCGCACTCGGAATGGGGACCGAACCCGCAGCCAGGCCCGCGCCCTGAGTGGGACCCGAACCCTCGAGCTGTCGCTTTGCGGGACGACGCTCTGAGCCGCGCCGGCCGGGGCTGGGCCACCTCCAAGTCCAGCTCACACCTGTGAGCCTGCCATGCCGACGCCTTGCATACGCCTCGGGTGTTCTTAGCTGCCAAGGGTGGAATCCGTTCTGTTTTAAGCAAGAGGGTTTTTTTGTTTCGTTCCGTTCTGGTTTTTAAGGGATAAAGAAGGCTCCAGATTTGCTGGGAGGCGCGCCCAGGCTCGGTCAGCCTGGCGTGGTGGCGCGGTCGAGCCCACACGTCCCCAGCTGGGGTCGGTCTAAGTGTCCTCCGGGTGCTAACGGGGGACAGGTGGCCCAGTCTCTGCCTTAGGTGCCCCCTGCACTCACCGCACAGAAAAATGAAACTATTAACACCACGTAAACCTCAGTCCTTCGTTTGCCTTTTCTCCCGTTAATTTGCCTTTTGTGAGCTTGGTTCACCCACCCCAGTCACTGAACAGAAGAGGGGAGAGAACGTTTTTTCCGCTTCTGCACTGTTTTTATCCCAGAGAAGCAGAAAAGGCCACCACAATGAGGCCTCACAGTGTACGCCCTGCACTTACAGACCTCCAGGCATCAGCCAGGGGCCCCCACCTTCCTCGGGGCGAGGGCGGCTCCAGTGCCTGTGTGTCCCCGGGGAGGGTGAGCTGGGCTGAACCAGGTCCGGGTCCCGGGGTGGCCTCCCCTTGCCCGCCCACAGCCCCCGCAGCGAGGGGCTTTCGGAAGCCTTTTCCGACGCCGTCCCCTGTGACCGGAGGCAGGGAAGGGGTTAGCGCGAGTTTCTGGTTGAAGAAACTCGCTCTGGGAGTCAGGCGTGGTGGTGACACGGGGACACAGGGAAGCCACCCTCTGGGATGTTGGCATCACGCAGGAGCGGGGACTTGCCACACCGAGCCGCCCTCCCGCGATCGTTTCTACCAGATGAAAGCGTGTCGCAGTGCATCAGTTTCCCAGTCGGGGGCCACGGGCCTGCTCCGCAGGGAGAACTAGGTGGAAGTGTCTCCTCTCCCAAAGCACCCCGGTCCGCAGGTCAGCTGGACACTTTTGAAAGACCAGGCTGTTATTTTTGCCTTATTTACAAATTTGGGGTAACTTTTCTGAAGGACGCAGGCAGAAATGCTCCAGTTTCTGTAACTGGCCCACTCTCCTCTGGGCTGGGCTGACCTCTGCCTCAGGCTGAGGTCGGAGGTCCAGTCTGGGCTGGTTTAGGTCAGAGGTCCCATTTTGCCCGGATTAGGTCAGAGGTCCTGTCTGGGCTGGTTTAGGTCAGAGGTCCCGCCCGTCTCGGCTGGTTTGGGAATGGCCCGGCCCGGCAGTCCTCTGGGCTTCCCTCCATCCCAGCTCCTGGGGGTGTGGCTTCCACGGCAGGACTGTCTGTCCTTTCCGCGTCCCCAGGGCCGGGCCCCGCACCTGGCACCCGGTGAGGCTTATGAATGTTTGCTGAACACACCGAAGGAGGCGCTGGCCCGATGCCCCCCGGGGTCCCTGCAGATGCGCTGGGTCCCCTTGGAGGGCTGGTCGCCATGGTTACTCGGTCACAGCTCTGCCGCATTCTGAGACCAGCGTTCGGGGTCCCCACACCTTCCCCCGGGGGCTTGGGGACTGCGGCGGTTCGGAGGCGCAGAGGGTCTTGCCGTGGCGGGATTCCCTGCGTCCTCTCTGCAGCGCTGCCGCCTTCACGCTCGGCTTCCTTAACTGACCGAACTGGACGCCCACGTGTCTGGGAAAGGGGCTTTCCTTGTGGGGGCACGGGGGGACCTCAACCTCCCTCCGGCCTTTCCCTCTTTGTCGCCGTCCCTTGGCCTTGCAGCCCCAGCCCGGGCTGGGCAGAGCGTGCCCCCAGCACCCCCAGCACCCCCAGCACCCCCAGCGCAGCTGGGAGAAGGAGCCAAGACGGGCTTCCCGTCTCGGGTCCTCTGGCCTAGGTGACCCGAGCCCAGACACTCTGGGGGTGGGGGGGTCACTCTTCACCATCACGACGCGACAACAGGGGGAACCTCCACCGTCCTGGCACCCTGGGGGGTGTGGTCAGCCGGAGCCCGAGCCCCAGGCGGCCCAGGCAGCCCCAGGCCTTTGCAGGGCGTCCCCAGCCCGGGGACGCTCGCCGGGGGTGGGGGAGCTGACTTGACCGTGCACCACAGGAGCGGGCGGCGGGCCACTGGGTCGGCCTCGGGCCTTCGGCAGCAAAGGGGACGCGGACGGTGCCTGGGATGGGCCCGGGGCCGGGTGGGCCCCTCGGGTTGTCGCCGAAGGAGGTGCAGGCTCTCCGCCCCGAGGTCTGGAGCAAGCGGGCAAGGGTGCGGCGAGGGCGCACGCCGGCCTCAGAGCTGCTGGCAAGTGCCGACCCGCCCTGGGCTCCCTCTCGGGGCCACCCGGACCCGCTGCGTGTGCCCAGGGGGCCCCCCGCGTTGGGCTCGAGCCCCCCTCGTTTGCTGAACAAACAGGAGGCAGAGACTCTGCAGACACTGGGGACGGCACGGGTCGGGCCTGGAGCGCCGACTTGCCAGCGTCCGTGTCTTCTCCGCAGCATTTGCATCTGACGCTCCGAGGACCCGGCCCGGTGGGGGCTCCAGGAGCCGTGCGTGGGGCCCCCGTCAGATGTTTGCTACGATCCTGCTGGCGGGGTGCATTCACCCCGATTCACAGTGGAGGCTCAGAAACCTGCTCAGGCCTCAGCTGACCAGGGACAAGCTGAGATCTGCCGGGATGACCCGAAACTCTCTGCATTCTGTGAATTCCACCCTCAGCCGCAATACCACGCAGCTGGGGAGCGCCTGGCGCGGGGCTGCTGCTCCTCGGGCCCTGGGCGCTGACTCAGTCGCCCTGGGGGCCACGCCAGACCGGAGTTTCAGGGGGCGGGAGGCGGCAGCAGGAAGGACTCAGAGTTTCTGTTGCCCTGGAGCGGGTCTGCAGCCTCCGGCGGGGAGGGTGGGGCTGGGTCTCTTCCCCCTCCTCTCCCCAGGGTGGAACGTCCCTTGCCGCCGGAGCAGGTCCAGCCCTGTGATGTCACTCCACCGAGCAGGGCTTCCGGGGACTGCCCGCCCCACTGACGTCAGGGAGACCGAGGGGGGCTGAGGGGGGCTGAGGGGCTGCAGGGCCCTGCGTGTTCGGCGAAGGTTGGGGTGACCGGTCTTTTCCCAGCAGGCGGGGCGGGGCGGGGCGGGGCGGGACGAGGCTCGGTGTGCCTGTGGGGAGTGCCGTTCCTGGATCGCAGCCGTGGCCCAGGAGTCTCCAGGCAGGAGCAGGCTGCGTGTCCCTGGACGGGTCCTTGTCCTCTCTGGGCCAGCCCTAGGGCGCCGCTCCCAGCTCAGCGACAGGAAGAGGTTGGAGGCGAGATTGCCACGCACCAGGGGTGCCAGAGCACGGGTTTGGGGGCCTGGTGCGGCCTGCGTCACGGCGGGATCCGTCTCCCCTCCTCCACCCCCCTCCCTCCTCCCTCGAGGCTCCTTAGAATGTGACTCAGCTGCCGCTGGCACCCAGTTTCAGCCCCGCCCCTGCCCCCGGCTCCCCTTTGCTGTTTATTCCCAGAGCAGGTGCACCTGGGTCATCTCACCGAGGGAGGGAGAGATATGAGACCTGGGGACACTCTGGCCCCACCCCCGCAGGGGGCTCAAGGCCAGGCCAGGGTCCCGGAGCTCCCCAGCAAGGTGGGGGGTCCAGCTTGCTCGGCTCCCAGGCTCGGCCCCTCCCTGGAGGCTCGTTCAGTTGCCCCTGCCGCTAATCTCCTCCCGGGAGTGGGAGTGGCCACCTGGTTTCAGTCACTTCTCCGCAACCCTGGCCCCACCCGTAGCCCGAGGCTGCTGAGTGGCTGCTCAGCCAGCCTGGGGTGATTTGGGGGTGCACCCTGATGGTGGTGGGGGGACCTGAGCTGCTTCTCCCACGAGGAGGTGTGGAGGGCTGGCCAGCCCCGCAAGCCCTGTGCAGGCGGAGAGGCTGCGTGTGTAAGGGGCTGGGCTGGGCTTGAGGTCGGGGAGAGAGCACTGCAGAGGCGGGAGCGTGCTGAGTCCTGGCTCGGCCACCGTGCCCCTCTGTGACCTTGGGGATGGCCATCGCGCTCCTGGTGCCTCAGTGTCCCCACCCGAGCAAGGCAGGGGTTCAGATGGATGAGCCACGACTCCCTCTCGCCCTGGCGCTCTGCTCACCCAGGTGGGCGTCTCCACCCCGCTCACACTCCCACCTCTCCGAAGGAGGGAAGCGGGGGCGCGGGTGCCTGTCACGGACCGAGGCGAGAGCTGGCCGTTCCCAGGGAAGCAGCCCAACACCACCTGGGAGCTGTCCCGCCAGGCCCCCCGGGGGCCGCCCCTGCCCGGGCCCCGCTCCAGACCACGGAGCAGACAACAAAGCGGGCAGGTGGAAAATTCCCTCTGGCCTTCTGCCCGGGCACCCGGGGTGCAGGCGTGCCAGCCTGGGCGGGCAGGAGCCCAAAGTCCAGGGCACCAACAGCCTGGCCGCCACGGGGAGCTGGCGGGGGGGGGCTGCCAAGCTCCCCACTCCGCCGCCCCCCACCGCCCAGACAGGGGCGGTGCATCCTGCTGAGGGCAGGGGCGGACGACGGGAGAAGCCGTGGGAAGCGCAGGGTCCTCCTTTGGAAGCCTGGAGCTTCTCCGAAGCGGCAGCCCGGAGTCTAGGTGATTGGCAGGCCCTCTGGTTCTGAATGGAGGGGTCCCTGGGACAGTGCCGGAGGGCGGGGGCTGCGGCCCTTTCAGCCCCCAGGCAGAACGTGAACTTCGTTAGGTGCTGCAGGGGGCGGAGGGCCCTGGGTCCGCTCCTGTGGCCTCGGCATTGTGACCTTGAGCAGAGCGAGTCCCCATCAGGGCCCTGCCTGGTCCACCTCGGACCCGGGGCAGGATCCGGGTCCTGCCCGGCTGGAAGGGCTCGAAGCCTCACTGCCCCCGAGGGACCTAGGAGGCCCGACAGCTCTGTGTGCAGGGACGCCCTGTGCCTGCAAGCCCAGCGGGAAGGGTCCCTGGACCCTGCCTCCTCCTCCTCCATGCCTGACCCTCAGGAGGCTGCCGAGTTACCATGGCAACAGTTCCCTGACCGAGTCCCGGGAGGCCCCTCCCAGAGTCTGGTTTCTAAAATGTTTTTGCATTTCCCGTCAGTTCAGGGGGGTCTTTCGGAGCAAAGGAGAGCCCTCTGTGGCTTTGCAGGTGACGGCCGGTCGATGGCTGGGCCATCAGGTCACCGCCGTGGCTGGTGCCCTGGACACAGGAGGTCAAGGTGAACCCACACATCGCTGGGAACGCCGCCGGAAGGGCATGGCCCACTGACCCAGAAGCAGCAGCCTGCAAGCGTCACTGCCCTTCCAGAGAACGCCGTCCCTCGGGGCCAGGAGAAGCCCTCAGAGATAAGGCGGGCCGGGAGCCCGACTCCCGGGCAGCCCGCAGTCCAGCCGCCGTGAGTCACGGGCAGCGGACCCGGAGGCCTGCGCCTTGTTACTCTTCCAGCGGGCACTCCTGCAGCCGCCTGCTGGACACGCCCTGCACAGCTGTCCCGGGGCCAGGTCCTTTCCCCAGCGGCTCGGGGCCAGCGCCTCAGTGCCGCCCTGCAGGGGGGCGCCCGGTCTACACGGAGCGCGGAGGCCCACTCACGCACAGACGCAGGCCGCACGCATGAACATGCAAGAGCCACCCCGTCCACCCCTGGGTCGGAGGTGGGCAGGGCAGCAGGGGCTGGGGGGCGGCGGCAGGCCCGCCTGTGTCTCCCCAGGGTCCCCGCAACTGTCTGTGAGCCTCGAGGCTGCGCTCGGCAACGATGAACAGCGGAAGCAGGACGCGGCAACACCAGCGCGGGGTGGGCCGAGGAAGTTCCTCCGGGAAAGTGGGTTTGAAGGGGCCCGAGGGGCCCCGAGGAAAGGCCCCCAGTTACAGATGAGATGGGCTCGGTGCTCTCGTCTGCTCTGGTTGGCAAGGACCTGCCCAAGTTCCAGGAGTCAGGTCAGACGTTGGCCCATGGTCCCACCCTGGAGGATGTCCTGGGTGGGTGCCCCAGGGGGTAATGGTGGGCCAGGTGTGTCCCCTGGGTCCCCCACCCCTGTCACCTGCCACAGGGCTGGGGTGGGGGGCTGGGCACTCCTGTGGGTTCCTCCTGGAGACCAGATGGGAAGCCTGGGCTGAGCCAGGGGTCGTCCAGGTCCCAGGCACTGGGGCTCAGGGCTGTGGGCCATAGGGCCCCCCGCAGAGGGGGCTGGGGACAATGTGAGCCTGCCTCAGTGTCACCTGGAGGGTCCGAAGAAATCGCCCTCCAAGGGTGGCAGTGCCTGGGCTACCCTGCTCAGCTCCTAGGCCTGGCCCCGCCCAGCTCTGCTGGGGACAAAACAGCGACTGTGCAAGCAGCGCGGACTCCCAGCAGGAGCGGGCAGCCCTGAACTAGCAGCGTCGACTCCCAGCAAGCCCTGGGCTCTGCAGCCAGCCGCGCAGGGATGGGCGGAGCCTCACCTGGGGCCAGAAAAACCTCCTCTCCACCCGCAGGCCGGAGCTCCCCCCCCCGCCCGGGGCAGCCGGGCCGGGGTCTCCTGCCTGCCCTTGGCCTGTCTGCATCCGGGAACGTCCCCCTCTGCTCCGCCCAGTCTGGGCGAGGACCCGGTCGACCTCCACGAAGGGCTCACCCAGGCAGAGAGAGAAGAGACAGGGTTTTGGGCGTGGGGTCTGAGGTCCCCAGCACCCCCATCCCCGTCAGGGCCACGCTGCCGGCCTCTGAGGCTTCGTGAGCACAAAGACCCTTGGCCATGGCCATCAGGGCGGTGCTTCCAGGTGGGCCGGGGCGAACAGGGGTGGCGGAGGAGGGGGTGGGGACGATCTCCTGCATGCCCACTTTGAGTCAGAAGAGCCTCTGAGCTGTCTAGTGCAGAGCTCAGAGCAGCCGGCCGACCCACCAGCTCCAGAGGCCGGAGGGCGGTGGGGCTGCTCTCAGGCTCAGAGGCCTGAGCAGGAGGAGGCCAGCCGTGCTTCCCAGGCCGCCCGCCCGCCCGCCCGCCCGCTCAGCGGGGCTGACCCTCCTCCCTGCGCCCACTGCATTCCTTCGAGCTGAGGCTGGCAGCCTGGTCAGGACATCAGAGCCGGGAAGGGCACCTGGCCGTGAATGATCTGCTTTCCTGGCTGGGCTCCCAGAGGCGAGCGGTGCCAGCCCCTAAGGGTGAGGGCGGGGGTAGGACCCTGGCCCTACCCCACCTCCAAGATGGTTGCCCCCCGGACAGACGGCTGTTCCCCTGACCCCGGGCTTCAGAACCAGGTCCCAGCCGCAGAGGGCCCTCAGCTGCCCGAGGTGGATGTCCCGCTAGAAGTTTCTATAGAGAGGAAGGAACCGTGTCACGGACGTCCAGGCCCTCCTGCCTGGGGTCACTGGGGGGGAGGCAACAGGGAGGGATGGAGACGACCCTCTGAGGGGCCCGGCTCCTCAGCCCCCGATGTCCTGATCCGGGGCCCAGGCACTGTCCTCCGGGGGGTGACGTACCGGTCCCCACCCAGCAGCTGCGAACTCCTGGAACCGCCCTTTGCTGCCCACCAGCCACCTTCCTGCCTGGGGTTCGTCTGCCCTCCCTTCGGCCAGAGCGGCTCCCTCGCCGCTTCCCAGCCCGTGTGCCGTGCGCGCAGGTGTGCCATCTGCCCCGTCCGGGGAGCAGAACCGGAACCGACGGGCGGGTTTTCCTGGAGTCGCTTTCTAAGAAAGGAGTCACGTCGACGCCATTACAGAGTCTAACCCGGAAAGGGGCTGCCTTGAGCGGTAGTGAGCTCTCCGTCAGTGGAGGCGGGCAAACAGAGGCCACTCGCTCGTTAGTAACCCAGGCTTGGGCGCATTAAATTACCCGTCTGGCACAGAAAGTGATCGATGAACATTTATTTGTTCAACGAATACCACTCCGGCTTCCTCCTCCCCTGCCGCGGGCTCATTGCAGGCAAGTGTGGCATTTCGTACTGAAAGGGGGCTGTCTGCAGCGAGCCCCCTCCTGGAGCCGCAGTGGGGGTGTCCTGGGCCCTGGACGGCAGCTGGCGCTGGCAAGCCAGACGGTGGGACTCCTTGTCACCAGCTGTGCGCACGGCAGTGCGGTCCCCCAGGGCTTCCCGCAGCCAGACGCTGCAGCCAGGAGTGAGAATGGGTGAGAGGAGTTTGGGGCCCCGGCCCTGGGGGAGGGGGCTGCCACCGCTGGGCAGAGTGATCCGGAGACGTCCCCAAGCGCAGGGCACCCTGCTGGCTGGACTCTTCCGCTGCCATGGGACAGATGCCAGTCTGCCTTTCGCCGAGGACGCCAGAGGTGGCCTCCCCGCCCGCCCCGCCGTGGGGACGCAGGGATCGTGGGCCGGGGAGGACTTGGTGAGCCGCCTCTGCCTGTTACTGGTTATTTCTGAGTCTGGTAAACATGAGTATCAGGCACTGGGGTCCCAGACAGGGAGGCGGGCCCTGCCCACCTGAGGTCAGGGAGGGTGGGGTCTGCGAGCCCGGGGGCCCTATCCCCGTCCTCCAGCCCCTCCTGGGAGTTTCGTTCCAAGGCTTTGGGGGGGGTGCCCCCTGCCCCCACTCCTGGCACCACCAAACTCTCGCCTGCATCTGAATCGCCTGAGGAATTTGCTAGAACACAGGCTGCAGCTCCCACCCCCTTGCCGATCGTCAGGTCGGGGCCGGGGACTGAGAATGTGCCTTTCAAACAAGTCCCAGCTGCGGGTGACCCAGGACCACGCTTCGAGGACGGCTGACTCGATGGCTGTGGAAGTCTCACCTTTAAAAGTGCCGTCGTGAGTCCGTGGGAGACTCAGGCCTGGGCCGCAGTCCCCACCCCTGCCCCGCAGGGAAGCCGGGGAGACCAGAGGCCCCGAGATGCCCTGTCCTTCCCGCAGTCCCCGTCCTGCTACCTGGGTTCGGGTTTTCAGTGGCTCCAATGGCCCGTGAACGTGAACTTGGGGAGGGCACGGTGGTGGCCTCGTGGCTGGCTCCCTGTCTCCGGAGCACCCGTGATAATGCCTGGCGCACAGTAGGTGCTCCACCAGTGCCTGTAATCTGAGTGAGTGAGTGGTCGCGGATGTGGAAGGGCTTGCTGGCAGCAGAGCTGGGACCAGGTCCCCGACCCGACGCGTCGGAGCACTTGCCCTCAGCAGCCTTGGCACGTCCCCCAGAGCAGGACCCAGAGCCCCTCCACGGGGAGCCCGGGGCTCCGAGGGCTGGCACGGGGATCCGCTGGGATCCAGCGTCCTAGCTCCCTGGGTCTGGTGCCAGCTGCAGGCCAGAGGGACAGCCCCGTGCAGGCCTCTGACGGGGACCGGCTCGCCCAGAATTTGCCCCCCGGCTGCTCCGGCAGCCACCTGCCTCTCTGCAAACGAAGATGATAACGGGGCCTCCTCCCAACCATGTGTGTCGGCCAGGGCCCCAGCCTCTGTCCCACCCCGAGCCACCTACAGCCTCTTCTGTCACTGGCGCTGGGGAAATTCCGAGGGAGAGGGATGGGGAATTCCTGGGATCTTGCAGAGACTCCCAAGGGTGGGAGCCTGGCTCCCACTCGCATCCTTCCCAGGGAGGGGCCTGACTGAGCCTGGGCGGGGGCAGGGATCGTCCTAGAAGCAGAAGCTGGGACGGGAGGGGAGCGCTGGGCCCGCCCCTCCCCCCGTGAGCACAGCCCGTCACTGGTCACTGAACATCTGTCTCCACCTAGCGGCCTCCCACGAACCTCAGAGGCCCAGGGCCAGCACGGCAGGGCCCTGTGGGGGGTCAGCGATCACGGAGCACCCGCCCTGTGTGACGTGGGGTGACAGGGGCACCGTCACCGGTGCCAGGAGGGACCCGAGGGGCCCAGGTCTCCAGGTCCCCCCGCTCAGGTCTGCGCCGGGTGGAGCGTGCCCGAGGGCGGGTGGGGGCCGAGGGCCTCGCTGCTGCCGGGTCCAGGCTTCCGCACCAGCCGCAGAGAACCGGTTCCCAGATCTGCACGCGGAGTGTCCCAGGGCGGCAAAGCCGAGGTCCCCACCGCCCGCCGGGTCGCCGAGTCCCTCCTGCACCGGGGAGTGCCTCGCTGCCCACCGCACGCCGGGGTCAGCCTGGGCCTGCCCCTCCCACGTGTAGCCAAGGCCCTGAGATGCTGCCCGCGCCCCTGGCCTCCTCCTGGGCTGTGAGCCCCACTGCAGGCCGCCCGTCTTGTGCTCTTTCTCTGCTTAGCCACCTCTAACTCGCTCTGGCACCTTCAGGGTGCCAGGCGTACGGCTCCCTTCTCGCCCCGCACTGCTGGTGTGCCGGCCTCCGGGCCCCCCGCCCAGCACCCTCGCGCCCTTGTGGCCCGCCAGGTCCAGCACCCACGGCCACCCCTCCAGGCCTTTGCACATGTTGTGTCTTCTCTTCGGGGCGCCCTCCTTCCCACTGTCTGCCTGGCCAGCTTGCCCATCGTCGTCAGGTTCACCTGACAATGTTCAAAAGTCGCCTCTCCGGGGAGGCCTTCCAGAAGCTTCCAGCCTCTCTGGGCTCCCCAGCATCTGGCCCCGGCACCCATCAGGGTGCCCAGCAGGTGGCACCGAGATGATGTTCCTGCAGGGCTGTCCCCCTCTGGACTGGACACTCCTGGCAGCCGAGGTCCTGCCCACACCTGTGCGCTGAGTGGCTGGAACGCAGCAGGTGCTGGGCGGCTCGCTCCTGCCGGCGGCCGTCCACCTGGGGCCTGGGGCGGAGCGTTGCTGGTTTCCGAGGGCGTCCATGTGGCCAGGAGGCCGGCAGGTGGACGCACGCCTGCTGCGAACGGTGTCAAGTTGAAGGGCTCTGGACACAGACCACATCCCAGCCTCGCTCTGCAGCCTCGGGTCTCTGCTCTGAAAAACGGCAACGACACCGCTGACCCCGCGGGGGCTGCCATGAGGGTCACGGGGAAGTCGGCTAAGCGCCAGACCCAGTCCGCGCGTGGCGAGGGCCAGCGAGGTCTGCAGCAGCTGTGTTAGAACCTGCGGAGGTGGGGTCCCAGGTCCCGCCGGGCGCTGGCGGCCCTGCAGCAGGTGGCCGCCGAGGGCGCGCGGGGCTCGTGCGGTCGCCCTGTGGGCTGAAAGGGAGCGTCGGGGAGCGCAGGGCAGCAAGGGCGCTGTGTGTCCAGCAGAGGGCCTGCCCAGCCCAGGGCCAGCAGGGTGGGAGGGAGAGGCTCAAGGGCGCTGGAGCAGCTGGCAATGCCAGACGCCTGCCTGGGGGCGGACCGAGCGGCCAGCTGCCTCTCCCGAGTCCGCAGCACTGGGTCCCTGGCCCTCGGCGGCTCTCCACGGGGCAGCTGCCTCCTGCTCCTCTGGCCATGCGGTGGCTGTGGCCGCTGGCCATCGTTCTCACCGCGGTGTCGGCCACGGGCAGTCACCGACCCCAGGTCCCGGAGCAGGCGGGCCGGCCCAAGAGAGGCACCGAGGATGAGGATGCCAAGGGGGTGCAGCAGTACGTGCCTGAGGAGTGGCCCGAGTTCCCCCGGCCCATCCGCCCCGCTGGCCTGCAGCCCACCGGGCCCTCGGCGGCCACCAGCCGCACCCCGGGCGGCGAGCCGGAGCCCCAGGGCCCTGTGACGGGGGCGCCGGGCCAGAGGCTGCGGATGCAGAACCCCCTGTACCCGGTGACGGAGGGCTCCTACGGCGCCTACGCGGTCCTGCTGCTGGCGCTGCTGGTGTTCGCCGTGGGCATCGTGGGCAACCTGGCCGTCATGTGCGTCGTGTGGCACAGCTACCACCTGAAGAGCGCCTGGAACGCCATCCTGGCCAGCCTGGCGCTCTGGGACTTCCTGGTGCTCTTCTTCTGCCTGCCCATCGTCGTCTTCGACGAGCTCACCAAGCAGAGGCTGCTGGGGGGCGTCTCCTGCCGGGCGGTGCCCTTCCTGGAGGTGAGTGTCCCGCAGCGGCACAGCCGGGGGCCAAGGCCGAGGGAGGTGGGAGGGGTGGACCCCGGCCCCAGGGCCTGGAGCTCGGTCTTGCAGCTTTCTCCCGCAAACTGGGCACGCGGGCCAACAGGGAACGGGCTCCGGGGGGGGAGGGGGTTAGGGTTAGGGCCCTGGGGTCCAGGGCCCTGGCTCGGGCCCCGCCCGGCCCGGCTGTGGGGGCTGCTCCAGGGGGCCGTCCCTCCCCCGCACCTCGCTGCTGTCTGCCGCCGTCTTTCCACGCGGGACGCCCTGCCCTTGGGGCGCCTTCCTCCCCCTCGTGCCCAGGCCGCCGCCCCTGCTCCACTCCGTCACCTTGTCTCCAGCAAGGGAGACCTCCACAGTCCACCCGTGTGCCCCCCGTGAATGGGCGGGGCTACAGTCCTTGAGGGTCCCCTGTGCCCCCCCCCAGCACCTCCCGCGTTGAGACAAGCCCGTGGGTGTCGGTGGACGCGGGCTGAATCAGGACGAAACCGCCCCCGCGCCGGCATCTCACCGAGACCCCGCAGGGCCCCGGGCTGCACAGCAGCAGAGAGGTGCCAGCAGCCCCTCCGAGTCTCCGGGGGGGTGGGTGGCGGGGGGGGCGTCGTCCGGAGGCCCAGAGCCCCGTGTGCCCTGGTGACCTGCCCGGGAGGGTGAAGGGCCGGAGCCAGGTGTCGGCACGAGGCTGCGGCCCCCGGCTCTGTCCCTCGTCCCCGCGCCTCAGCGAGGGCTTCGAGTTTGCAGAGGCTCTCTGGGGCTCAGCCGCTGGCACAGCCCTTCCCGGCCCTTCCCGCCCCGGGCGACCCCCGGGTGGCCCTGAAGACTCCGGCCTGAGAGGAGGCCCTGGAACTCGGGCCTCTGGGTGCTGCCGCGCTCAGGGCCCGGCCAGCAGGGTCCAGCGGGGCGGGTTAGACGGGACTTTGGAGCCGAGCAGACAAGATCAGAGACCCGCCGCTCCGGTGCTGAGTGACCTGTGGGTTACTCGTCCTGCTCCGACCTCAGTGTCCTCGTCTGTACGCTGGGGAGGGACAGTCTCAGTAACCACCTGACCGAGCCCTTGAAGGGTTCCGTGGTGCTGGGAATGGAGAGAACTCAGCGGACGGTGGCTTGTACCGGGCGTGACCCACAGAGGGGGCGCACACCGGGTACCTGGCCCACAGGCCCCGCTGGGTCCTCCTCGGGCCCCCCCCCACCAGAGGACAGAGGTCATGCACGAGCGGGCAGAGCCCTCCTTCGAGGGTGGGTGACAGGGACTGAACTCAAGGCTGCTGGACCCTTTGTGGGCGGGGGCGGTCTCAGAATAACACTTGAGGTGCAGGGAGAGAGGAGGGAGCTCGCTGCCCCTCCCGGGCAGGGGCGTCTCGAGCAGGAGCCCCAGGGCGGCGCCGACAGCCGGGGACCCGTTCCTGGGCCAGAGAGGGAAGAGGGCGGGCAGAGGGCCGCCGAGCACAGTCCCTGTGTGGTCCTGCATCCGCGTCCTTTCTTCTCTCTGGCACTTTCTCCCGGCTGCCCTGGCATCCTCCCCTCGGCTCACGGGGCGCTGTTCCTGTGCACACAGCGAGCGGCCTCGGGGGGCGGGGGGAGTTCGCGCCCCCACACAGCCAAGCCGGGGCTGCCCTGGACAGGGTGAAAGTGAGCGTGTGAGTGTGTGAGAGTGTGTTTGTGAATGTGCTTGTGAGCGTGTGAGCGAGCATGCTTGTGAGGATGCACATGGGAGCGTGTGTTTATGAATGTGTGAGCCTATGAGTGTGCATGTGTAAGTGAGCATGTCTGCGAGCATGCAAGCGTGAGTGTGAGTGTGTGAGCCGTGCTCCCCGAGGCCACGCATCCCCACACTGCGGGGCGGGCACGGGCGGGCCCGCAGACGCCAGGCTTCCCGAGCCTTCGCGTCGACGCTCCGACTCTGCCCAGCGACACCTTCCACGTCCCAGGAGCGTGAGGCTCTGAGGGGTGCGCACATGCGCCCCGCAGCCCCCCCCCCGGAGAGGCCGGGCCGCCGGGCCGTGGACCCCGGCGCCGCCCCTGCAGGCCGCTCTTCCCACCCGCCTGAGCGCAGCCCCTGCTGAAGGCGGCTGGTGGC
This sequence comes from Glossophaga mutica, assembly GCA_039655065.1. Lineage (NCBI taxonomy): Eukaryota > Metazoa > Chordata > Mammalia > Chiroptera > Phyllostomidae > Glossophaga > Glossophaga mutica. Next base: position 66,975,033 of record CM077314.1, read on the forward strand.
GAGGTCCCATGACACAGGGGAAGCGCGGGCGTCCGTGCCCGGGGGCTGCTGCCACCACGGCCGCCGAAGCCCCCGGCCTGACCGCGCCGCGCTTGCCCTCCCGTCTCTGCCCAGGTCTGCTCTCTGGGCGTCACCACCTTCAGCCTCTGCGCCCTGGGCATCGACCGCTTCCACGTGGCCACCAGCACGCTGCCCAAGCTGCGGCCCGTCGAGCGGTGCCGGTCCATCCTGGCCAAGCTGGCTGTCATCTGGGTGGGCTCCGTGACGCTGGCCGCGCCCGAGCTGCTGCTGTGGCAGCTGGCGCAGGAGCCGGGTCCCGCCGCGGGCACCGAGGACGCGTGCGTCATGAAGCCCGCGGCCAGCCTGCCCGAGTCCCTCTACTCGCTGGTGATGACCTACCAGAACGCCCGCACCTGGTGGTACTTCGGCTGCTACTTCTGCCTGCCCGTCCTCTTCACCGTCACCTGCCAGCTGGTGACGTGGCGCGTGCGCGGCCCGCCGGGGAGGAAGCCGGAGTGCCGGGCCGGCCAGCACGCGCCGAGCGAGCGCCAGCTGAACGGCACGGTGGTGGGCCTGGCCGCCGTCTACGCCCTGTGCACGCTGCCCGAGAACATCTGCAACGTCGTGCTGGCCTACCTGTCGCCCCAGCTGGCCCGCCACACCCTGGGCCTGCTGGGCCTGGTCACCCAGTTCTCCGCCTTCTTCAAGGGCGCCGCCACCCCGGTGCTGCTGCTGTGCGTCTCCCGGCCGCTGGGCCAGGCCTTCCTGGACTGCTGCTGCTGCTGCTGCGCCGCCTGCTGCGAGGCGTGCGGCGGGCCCTCGGAGCCCGCGGCCGCCCCCGGCCAAGGGGGCCCGCTCAAGACGGAGCTGTCCCCCGCCATCTACTTCCACAAGCCCAGGGAGTCGCCCCCGCTCCTGCCCCTGGGCACGCCCTGCTGAGGCCGGGCCCCACGGCGCGCCGGGGGAGGGGCGAGAGGGCCTCTGGGGTCTCTGTCCCCAGGGGGCTGGCCTTTCTGCCTGTCCGGCTGGCCAGAGGTGGACTGGGTCCCTTGTGCCAAGGTCCGGGCGCGTCCAAGCCCCCTCCCCCAGCAGGGCCTTCCCGTCCTCGCCGTGGGAGCACGGTCACGCTCGCGGGTCCTCCGCGCTGCCCTGGCGGAAACGCAGTCCCCCCCCCGCTGGGGGCCAGGAGCGCAGCTGCTCCCCGCCCGCCCCGCCCCTCTGCCCCGGAGCCTCACACCCGTCAGGCGTGCCCCCCGCGAGTGGCCCCCGCCCGCCCTCCCATCCTGGAACAGGGACCCGCTCCCCCGGGCACTTCTCGGGACCTGACCCATCCCAGACCGCACCTTCCTCCTCCTGGTACCACCGCTTCCTCCGGAAACTTCTCTTTCCTTCCTCCTCCTCCTCCTCTGATGTGTCCCGGGTCACCCTCCCCCCGTGCCCCCCGTTAAGCACCCCCCCCCATAGCGGCCTTCCGCGGAAAACAATAAACTAGGTAGAAGGAGCCCCAGGCCACTGGACTTCCTTGTGCCACACCCTGGGGGCCGAGCTCTTGGCCACCTCTGGCCCTTCTCGGCCTGTGGCTGCTGTCCCGCCAGCCCTGTGGCCCGATGGCTGCGTAGGGGCCGCGTGGATGGAGGGCACCACGTCCTCCTCCGGGTCTGAGCCCAGCCGTCCCTGGGGGGTCAGAGGGCTGCCAGCTCTGTCCTCTGCTCCCCTCTCCACAAAGCTCCATTTGAGGGGCGCCAGCAGCCGTCCCCCTGGGAGCCCCAGGCGTCCAGCCTCTGCCTCTGAGAGCCCCTGTTGTCGCTTAGGACAAGTGCGCTGCAGCTGCCCGCCCCCCCCCCCCCCACCGCCCCCTCCCTCCTCCCTGCGCCCCGCAGCTCCTCCCGCCTGTGCTGCCCCGGGCACCCCACCTCCTCTGAGGACCTCAGCCCTGCTTGGGCCCAGAGGACTGGCACAAGGGACGCCAGCAGGGACACTCAGCCCAGGCCACCAACCACTCGCTGCCCCAGACACCTGGCTGCCTTCAGGGCCAGGGCCTGCCGGCGAGTCTGCCCACAAGGCCCACTGAGAACATCTTCAGGGGGACCCTGGGCACCTTCTTCTTGGCCTGCCCCTCCCACACCCCTTGGCCTCAGCCTGCCCTGTACCCAAGCCTCCTCCCCCTCTCCCGGGGATCTTAACAGCCTTGTTCTCATTCCCTGGCACCCTCCCCAGGCCAGTGACGCGGCCGGGGTGGGAGGCTGTTGCTAGGTGATGGCTGCCTGGCGCACACCCTCGCTGGGGGGACACCCACCCGTCGCTCAGTGGACTTGTTGCCACAGCAACCGCAGCCCCGGCTTTGTCTGTAGAAACTTAAGATGGGGGGGCAGGTTGGACAAGGGGCAAAGCCAGGCCTGCGTTTCCTCCGCATCCCCTCCCCCACCCTGTCCTAGATGCCCAGCGGCAGAGGAGGGAGCCGGGGTGAGCCAAGGTGAAGGCTGGGCTGCGGACGACGGGCAGGGGCCGGGCAGGGGAGCTCCTCAGCGTCCTGTTTGGGGTCCTCTCCCTCGTGCTGGCTGGCCAGCTCCACGCAGAGGGGGCGGTGGGGTTCTGAGGCCCTGCCACCACCGCCACCCCCCCGCTGGCCAGCGTGGACGCCTGCAGAATCAGTCAGCAGGCCAGCCAGGCCTTGGGAAAGAGCCACTGTCCCTCGCGCCTGGACCAGCTGGGGGACAATGCGGCCTTTGTTGCTCAGGGGTCCTAGGCTTGGCAGCAGTGGGCGGTGGGCCTGAGCCGATCACTGACCCTCACTCTCCGCAGGGCAGGCTTCGGGAGGGCGGCCCTCGGGCCTGGGGTTGGGCGGGAGGGGACCGTGTGGGGCTGTGCACTTGGCGGTGACAATCGCCTCACTTCAATCACGGACATCCCCACTCAGCTTCGCCATCTGAGGGGGATGACGCCTCCCTCCCCAGCACTGGTCACCGAGGGGGACAAGAGCAGGTGGCGCTCCAGGGACACCTGGCACCTTCCTGCCCTTCGAGAACTCTGTTCTGCAGGGCTGGAGCTGGCCGGGCCCGGGCAGCCTGCACTCCTCCGGGTGTGGGCGGTGACCCAGGGACACCCCAAGGGCGGCGACTCACAGAGCGCCCCTCTCCTCCCTGTCCAGCATCGGGTGCTGCCCGCGGCCAGGTCAGGCGCCCGCTGCGTGTCCTGTCTACGGCTCCTCTCACGCCCCCTCCCTCTCCCTGGGGAACGCCGGACCCCAGAAAGGCAGTTCCCCCGTCCTGCTCCCCAGGCTCCGGGCCAGGGGGGAGGCCTGTTGCCAGGGAGGGCAGGGGACAGCCTGACCCCGCTTCCACCTCCTCACGGGGCAGGGGACAGGGGCACTGTGAAACCATCGAGTTCCGGCGATCCGATTCACCCCGGAACGCCTCTGGCGGTGAACGCCCTCCGTCTCCATCCGCCGCCCCCGGGGGGAAGCCCTAGACACCGGGGAGGGCTGGTGGAACTGGGAGCCCCCAGGGCCGCCAGGCCCCGCCCGGACCTGGGGGAAAGCCTGGCTCCGCCTCCCTGCAGGGGCAGGTGAGGGGACCCCGTGGTTTGCGGATGTGCCGGCTCCATTTCCAGGGTGAATGGGAGGCTTGGGCAGGTGGAGCAGCGGGGGCGGAGCTTTACTGTGAAACTGGGTCAAGATGGCCTCGGATTTGGGTGAGCAGGGCCGGTCGCTGTGAGCAGCGCGCAGGGCGCACGGGTGCCAGTGGGTAGGAAGACAGCTGGAAGTGGGTGGAGGGGTGAGGGCACAGCCCCTCCCTGGAAACCAGCAGCCGAGAAGGGAGGCCGCCAGGCTCTGCCCTGAGGACCGTCGGCTGGCCCCAGGTGGGCGGTGCGGATGGAGGATTGGCTGTGGCCCAACTCGGGCTGCGGGCGAGGTCCTGTCTGGCTGTAAGGAAGCAGGGGCCCATCCCCCGACCACAATTTCCCAGGCCCTGGGCGGTCCCTTACGCAGCCCGAGTGGCGCTCCACAGCTGGAAGCTCCCAGCTGGGACCACAAGGTCGGACCGGAGGCAGAGGAGGCTGGTGAGGGCCTGCACGCGCGGGCGGGCACCCTGTGAGGAGCCGCTGGGACCCCTGCGACCGTGTGGGCCCCTCCGCGCGGCGGCCCGCCCCTCACGTCCTCTGTGGAGGAAGAGCGGCACCACGCACCCCCAGCACAAAATTGCTCATTTATTTGTGTTGTTAGGAGGCAAAAAAATGTACAGTTACAAGAATCGTTTTCCAAACAGAGGTTAAGTATGAGCTGAAAAGTATAAAAAAAAGAAAGAGGACCGTCACTTTACAAATCATTAAATTAAATAAACGAGCAAACACGAAACCCAAGGAGCCAGCGCCCCCGCCGAGTTCTGTCCGTGTGTGACTCTGCGAAGTGAGGACAGAAGGCAGGGCACCAGGGTGGGCTGGGGGCCCCCGCACGGGCGCTGGGCTCCCGCCCCAGGGGCCTGCTGGTCCGGGGCAGCCGGCTGCACTGGGGCCCTGCAAGGCTGGGGGCGGGAGGGGCATGTCCCAGGATTCTGTCTGCCTGTGACATGCAAGCAGGGGCAGCCGGACAGGGACGTGGGGCCGCCCAGGACACGGGGCAGCCACCGGCCCCAGTGGCGGCCCCCACCTCCCCGGCCCCAGCCCTGGCCCGAGTCAGCCCGCACCCTGCCTCCCCGCCAGGCTGCCCGCCCAGACCCCGACTGGCCCCTGCAGCATCGAATGGTTGATTTTAGTCTTTGCTTAAATTAAAAAATTAAAATATATATACATATATATACTGTACACACAGGACGATAACAGAAGAGTGTCGGGAAGGGCAGGACGGGGGTGGGGCAGGGGCAGGGGCAGGAGACGGGGTGGGCGGGGCCGGGGCTATGGAGAGGGGAGGAAGCAGGGCAGGCGAGGGCTCCACGGGAGAGGGAGGGGCGGGCGGGAGGTCAGGGGACCAGAAGGGAGTGATTTATTTTACAATAAAAACAGGAGTTCAAACCTCAGCAGAACAGGGCTCTAGGGTGCCCGGAGGGCCCCTCCCCACACCAGTGACGAGGGGGACTTGGGGGGGGTTAGGGGGGCAGGTAGGCGGGGAGCTCGGCTTCAGGTCTGGAGGGAGGTCGCTGGTCTGAGGGGCGGGGCCACGTTCTCAGCTTCTCCGAGACTTCGAGTGTTGGATAAGCCACTGTAGGGTGATGTCTGGGAGGGGACAAGGGGAAGGGGACAAGGGGAAGGTGACAGGGCTTCCAGGGCTGGGCCTGGGGGGGCGGGGCAAGCAACACCCTGGGGAGCGACAGGGGAGCCCAGGGCTCCCCACGCCGTGGCCAGGATCCACCCTCAGGCCACCGGAGCCCAGAGCCCGTGGCTGTGAAGGGCCCCAGGCCAGTGGTAGGGCGTCAGGGTGCAGGCGGGTCCTGGGGAGCGCCCTGTTGGACCCTGGGGTGTTCCCGGTGGGGCGGCCAGCCCCAGGGCAGGGCCCTCTGCCTGAGGCCACACAGGAGTGGCCGGCAGAGCTGGGAAGGTGCTTGGGATGGGGGCCTCCCCCGGGAGAACCTCGGCAGGGGGGCTGAGAGGAAAAACGGGGCTTCGGGAGCCACAGGCTGAACCGCCCACCAGGGCCCCCCACCCCCACCCCAGCACTGCCCGGGACACCCGCAACCCCCAAATCCACGCACCAATGTTGTCTTTTTCTTTGCAGGAGATGGAATAGCAGCAGATCTCACGATCCTGGATGGCAGATAGATTCCTGGAGGGGGGCGGGTGGAGAACCAGAGAGGAATTTTCCCCAGAGCCTAGGGTGGGGCCCAGTGGGTGAGGCTCCCGGGCAGGTGGGCTCTGCTGCCCCCGTGTGGCCGGCGCTGAGAGCAGACGCCTGCTGGGGAGCAGCCTGGGGGTTTGGAGAGCAAGGGGGAAGGCAGGGCAAGTCCCCAGACTCACATTTTCTCAATCAGCTCCTTCTCATCCAGCGCTCCGGGGAGGTCTCGCTTATTTCCCAGGACTAAGACCTACAGAGGGGGAGGGGCCCGGGTTCAGGGCGGCGGGACCTCACCGCGCGCATGTGCACCAAGGGGTCCCTGCCCTCCCGCCCCATCCCGCGGCTGACCGGGATCCCCTGCAGCTGGGGCTTGTCCAGCAGGTTGTGCAGCTCGTTCTTGGAGGCCTCGATCTTCTCCTGGTCAGCGGCGTCCACCATGTACCTGGGGGAGACGGCGGGACAGCGCGTGACACCACAGGGCAGGAAGGAGGGACAGGAGCTGCGGCCTGGCGGGGGCCCCGGGAATGTTTCCTGGGTGGACGGAGGTGAAACCTGCAGGCGCCCCCGGGCCTCCGTGTCCCGTCCCCTCAAGTCCCCCCGCGTGGCTGAGCTTGGGCCTTCCGGATCAGCGGGGAGACCCCCGCCCAAAGCGACCCGCTGAGGCCTTCGCGGGAAGGCGTGTCAGGTGGGGGAGCAAAGCCGAGGCAGGCCCAGCTGTCCTGCTCTAAAAAGTCAGGTCACAAACAGCCGGGACTCAGCTTCTGTTTGGGCCTCTGCGCGCAGGGCGACGTTATTTTTAAAAAGCCAGGGAACGAACCCTTCAGCCACACAAAACTCAGGCCAGTGGTGACTGCGGGGTGGGGGGACGCGGGGAGACCGCACAGGCGCGTCCAGCAGGCGCGCGCTCTGCAGGGAAGCGGCAGGCCGAGCGGCAGCTGGTCACGAGCAGGATCCCCTCTAATCAGCTCTGCCTCGGGGGCCGGGGAGGCGGGGCCGGCCGGGGGGCGGGGCCGGCCGGGGGGCGGGGCCGACCGGGGAGGCGGGGCCGCGACCCTCGGGCACTCACACGATGGCGCTCACGCCGCGGCAGTAGCGCTCCCACATGCTGCGGAAACGGGGCTGCCCCCCGATGTCCCAGAGCTGAGCAAGAAGAGGGGGCAGCGGTCTCAGCAGCGGGCAGGCGACCGAAACCTCCTGCCTCCCAGGTACCCCCCGCCATGGCCTCCCGAGGCTCCCGGCTCCCATCCCCCCCACCCCGCTCCCTGCACGCTACCTTGATGGTCACGTTCCCCTTTGTGATCTTGCGCATGTTGAACCCCACCGTGGGAATCATGTCCTCGTTGAACTGTCCTGACTGGAGGGAGAAGCGAGAGTCGGGAAAGGGGCAAAAGCCGACCAGACCCCGTGAACCTCCCGGATGGCAGCCTGCGAGCCTGACAGAGACCAGGGCAGAGGCCTCTGGCGCCCCCGCGCGGGTCACTGGGGCCAGCTCGGGAGCATTGCAAGGCACCCATCCCACCCTGGAGGCCTCCCGGGACCAAGAGGCGAGTGCGCCTCTCTGCACAGACCCAGAACAAGCTCTTCCGGGGCTCCGACCCGACTCCCCAGCGGAACAGACACCGCCACCAGCAGAGCCCTGAACAGGCCGCAGGAAGCCGTCAGGGGTCTCCAGGGAAGCACGCACGTTTGGCGGGTGCACCAGCCTCCCCCAAAATGCAATGCACACCCAGCGCTTTCTGGATTCTCCCCGGTCTTGTGCGTCTGTCCTACCCTGCACTTGTGAGGGCGGACGCCCCCAGCACCCTGTGTGGTCTGCAACTACGCACGTCCTCCCAACCACTGCCCCCCGGAGCCCATTCTCAGGATCTAATGCCGTTCCTTTCTCCGCTGTGAATTGTCTCCGAGATTTCTAGAGTGTTCCCAAGCAGCCAGAGGCCTCGGCTAAGGGCAGACCAAACTCAGGGTCATGTCCACGTCCCACAGAGGAACGCAGTCTGAGGCCGACTTAACCCGGTCCTTTAGGGTGACAGACCCTGTTTTCTTCCACTGGGGGGCAGGAATAACCCATCTCAGGCCCCATGGAGAGGTTGGGGCTCTGACCCTTAGCAAGGTGCACAGGGGCGTCCAACCCGCGGCCCAGCACAAAATCGCACGTGTACTGAACACACGATGAGATATTTTGGTGGTTACGTGTCGCAGTGTAGTTAACGTGGGGCTCAAGACAACTCTTCCTCTTCCAGTGGGGCCCAGAGACGCCCCAAGGCTGCACAGCCCTGGCAGGAACTGGTGTGTCTTCCTCAGAGCCCGGGCGCCTGCCCCCCGAGGCCCCTCTGACCGAGAGCACCCAGAACCCCAGTGATCTGCAGGAACCCCCGCCCCGTTCAGGCCCTCGGATGCGAGGCCCAAGAGCCCAGGACTCCCGTTAAAGACGGAACCGAGGCCCAGGGACCCCAGCACCCCCTGGCACCGCACGATCTTCGTGCTCGTGCTTCTGTCCGTGTGTGAGCTCTCGGGGAAAAGGGCCTCCGAGTTCTATCCGATGTCGAAGGGTCCGAGAGCCCCTCCAGGTCAGGAGTCGCTGAGGAAAGGTGGGTGCCCTGAGGAGCTGCTCCTCTTCTGTCGGAGCGGCAACAGCCGCTCGTTCCGTATCCCCCAAGTCCCAGCGGGGTGCCGGGGTGGGGGCGGGCATCTGTGGGACCAAGGTCCACTCCATCCCGTCCTGGCCAGTGAGGACATCAAGCCCAGGTGCTGCCTACCTCCCGTCGTCCCACAGGAGCTGGGACAGGGTGTGGGACAGGACACCCGAGCCTCCCCTCCGGGCCTCAGGGTTTCCTTCTATGACAGAGGTGTCAAATTCATTGTCGGGGCGGGGGTTGGGGGGGGGCGGCGGCACATCAGCCTCTTGGCCGCCTTCAAAGGGCTGAATGTGATTTTAGGACTGTGTAAATGTAACTACTCCTTAGCTGGGGGCAAGGCGCTCAGCGCTGCCAAGGGGTCGACACAAGGTGCCGGGTCGGAGAGAACAAGGTGGAGGGGCGGATTCGGCCCGAGGGCCTTGTGTTTGCCCCGTGTTCTGTGATGTGGGGACAGGACTTCTGTTTCGAGGCTGGCGGACGAGGGTCACAAAAGCTTGGATGTGGTGGAAACAGCACGAGGACCCATCACAGCTCCTCAGGAACCAGGGGACCCTCAGGCCCCCATGCAATGAAAAGCCCAACCTGGGAGCTGCGACCTTGGGCAAATGGGGTGCCTGGGGCACCCTCAGGCTGCCAGTGCAGCTGTGCGCCGCGCTGACTGGGACCCTGGGAGGGCTTCCTGCCCTTGCTCAGGCCTCCCGATCTCACAAGTTCCTTTCTGAAGGTCAGGAGCAGCCCCGCCTCGTGTGGCCCAGTGGTCTGAGCGCCGGCCTGCGAACCGAAAGGTCGCTGTTTGGATTCCGGGTTGGGGCACATGCCTGGGTTGTGGGTCAGGTCCCCGGTGTGGGGCGTACGAGAGGCAGTCAATCAATGTTTCTCCCCCTCTTTTTCTCCCTCCTTTCCCCTGTCTCTAAAAATAAATAACTATAATGTAAAAAAAAAAAAGAAAGAAGTTACCTGCGGTCGGTCAACCACAGTCCAAAAATATTAAGTGGAAAATTCCGGGAACACACCGTTCGTAGGTTTAAAGCGCACACCATTCTGAGAAGCGTGATGAAATCTCCCGCCATCCCACTTGTCTGGCCGGCGCAGGCCGTGAATCATGGCTTTGTCCAGTCTCCACGCAGCACGCGCAGGACAATGAGACGGTTTGTGAGCAAGAGACCACATTCCCGTAACTCTGATTTGGGTATGTTGTTACAATTGCTCTATTTTGTTATTAGCCATTGTTGTTAATCTCTCACTGTGTCCAATTTACAAAGTAAACTTTACCGCAGGGGCGCGTGCATAGAAGCTCAGGGTCGGTGCTGTCCGCGGTTTCAGGCACTCACTGGAGCCTTGGCTCGTTTCCCCCGCGGACAAGGGGCGGCCACTGTGGGCCTGAGGCCAGCTCGTCCGCCCTCTCGTCTCCAGCCTGGAGCCGCTCCGGCCCGGCCCTGTCACCGTGGGTCAGCTCCAGCTCTCCCCAAGGGCCCCCTTCCTGTGACCCCCACCCCAAGGCGCACCTTTAACCATCTGAGAACAGCCCTCTCCTCTCCCTCAGGCAAAGCACCCCCACTTTCTAGCAGCACATTTTTTCAGAACTCCGAAGACGAGTTTTGGGTCCCTAGAAACCTTGTCTCGAGTTCTTTTCTCACATCAGCTGGACCCCTCAACTCAGTTCGCCTCTACAGACCTCCCAGAGAGAAAGGCCACGTGGAGAAGAAGCGGAGACAGACGGGCAGGAGAGAGACCGAGGGCAGCGCTGGTGGGCTCCGTCCGAGTCTCCATTTCCCGGGGAGGGACCCTCTCCGGAGGGTGTGCGGGGGGGGAGAGGGGGAGCCCTGGAGGGCCTGGGCCCTGAGCGACCCGACCCACAGCTCCACGGAAGCCTAGGGGGTGGCTTTCCTAAACGGGTGTTGGCCTGCACTTTGGGATGTGTGCGCTGAAGGACAAATTTCACATCCAAAGGGGGATGCCTGCACTGGGAAGGGGGACCGTCCCTGCACCTCCCGGGTACCCCTGACCCTGACAGAGGAATCTGCTGCGGTCAGGATCGGCCCCTGCCCCGCCCCAGCGGCCAGGGCTCTGGACTCGACGCTGGCCCGGAGGACACCCTTCTGACCAGGAAACGGAAACCACTGGGGTGCCTTCGGAGGCCAGTGCAGGGTGCAGGAGCAGGGCGCCCGTGATGCTGCGTGGAAAGGTCCTTGAGGACACTCAGGCGCAGCCTCTAGGGCGGCAGCAACTCACTTCCCCTCTCGGCCATACCCTGGAGACATCTCCTGGAGACGAACCCTGGATACGAACATGGAGAAGCCGTGGCACCCGGGCCTGGGGGATCAGGGTCAGGCCCCGCACTCCTGCTCCCGGAGCCCGGCGCCCCTGTTAGCGCCAAGTTTAACCAGCGGTGTCCGGCCCCAGGGCCCGAGGCCGGGTGGACAGGAAGGAGCTCAGGAACTGTGGTGCCAGAACACCCCGCTCAGGCCTGAAGATCCTGCCCAGACACGGGTCCCCTGCCGACGGAGTCTGAGGAAGGCAGCGGGCGCCGGACGTGGGGCCCCAGGGTGCCTGCCCCTCCAGCCTCTGGTCCCGGGGAATGCTTCTCTCTGGGGCCTGTCAAGCAGGCCGGCTGGCCAGCCACAGTTCTTTGCTGACCTACCGCATCAGCATTTCTGGCCAGTCTCCGGCCAACCCACAATTCTGAGAGTCCCCGGCACGGGGACTGGACCAGGTCCCCACCTTCCTGTGCCCCCCAGCTGGATCCCACGGGGCTGGGCCACGCAGGCGGCGGCCATTCCTGCAGCCTGGGCTCACACACCGCAGGGCTCGGCTTCCCCTTTTTTTCCGGAGACAGAGACTTTAACTCCTTCCGCACCGCTGCCCTGGCACCGAGCCTCCCAATCGCCCACCTCCGTCCTGACTGCGGGGAGCCCGCGGGGCCACCGTCTCCCAGGCCCCAGAACGGGCAGCGCCCTCCGACTCATCTCTGGTCCCAAGCACCTCCTGCAACTTCTGCGCCAGGCGGGGCCTCCAAACTCCCTTTACGATGCCCTCCTCCCAGACACCCCCGGACCCGCCCCTCGCGGAGGGCGTCCTGGACCGGACTCTGGGCTCCAGCGCAGGGCCCCAGCTGCTGATTCCTCCAACCCCGGGGGACACCTCCCCTCCCCCTCAACAGCGCCCGGGCTTCCTCTTCCGGCAAGAAGGGGTTAAAGCATCAGGGTGCGGCTGGCCTGGCCCAGGCCCCCTCCCAAGGCCCTCCGGCCACAAGGTCCGCACGCTGGGCGGGCAGGCCCCGCACTTTCGCCCCGTCATGCCCCCCTTGCGCGGGGGTGGAAAGGCCGTCGCGCCGGGAGGAGGCTCCCTCCGGCCTCGTGACCCCTCGGGGCCGCGGGTCCCGGGCACCAGCCCTGTCCCTGGTCCCCCGCCCCTGCCGTGCCATCCCGGTCGGGCGGGAGCGCGGGTGGCGCGTCCCCGGTCCCCGCGGGCCGTGCTAGGCCCCAGGCGCCGGGCCGCTCCTCCCCGCGGCGCCTGGCTGAGTCGGGCGGCGTCCGGCTGCCCCCCCCCACCGGCGCTGCAGGCGGGGACAGGCCGACCTCCGCGCCCCGCGCCCCGTACCGCGATCACGTTGACGAAGGTGGTCTTGCCCGAATACTGCAGCCCGACCAGCGTGAGCTCCATCTCCTCCTTCCAGAACAGGGCCTTGAACCAGTCCAGCAGCTTGTTGAACAAAGCGATCATGGTCGCTGTGCTCGCGCTCGGCCGCAGCGGCCTCGGTGCGCCGGGTCCGCGGGGGTGCGCGGGGCTCGGGCGCGGGACGACTCGCGGCCGGATCCGCTCGCTGCTGGGTGTGGCCTCGGCGCCTCCTCCGCCGCCGCCCCCCGCGCTCCCGGAGCCGAGCCGGGGCCGCGTCCTGCTCGCGCCCGAGCGCGCGCTCCTTCCGCCGGAGCGGGGCCGGGGCGGGGTGCGCGGGGCCCGCGGGCTGCGGCGTCCGGGCCGCTTGGGGAGCGAGGACTCGGTTTATTTGTCCCCTCCCCGCGTGGCCGCGCCCGACTGGCACCTCCTTCCTTCCCGAAGGGTGGTGGGCCGGGGCGGGTGAGGTCCCCAGAAAGCAGGAGCACGTGACCGGGGCGGAGAGGGTGCTTCGCCCACTTCCCAGGACACGGAGACCCGGCCTCTGTGACAGGGGGGCCGTGGGGGCTTTGTTCCCTGCGTCCCTGCCTGGGAGCATCTCTGGGGCCCAGCCCCCTCCTCCGGCGCGTCCCCAGCGGGGGTCACACGGGTGTTTGGGTGTTTTCTGACTCATCTTGTTTTGTTCATGATCTACCCAGAACCACTTGTTCGGGGCCTTCTGGCCCAAGGTGACGTAGATGTTTGAGGTTGATGTTGATTTTTTTACTAATAGCACCATGATATCTAGAAAAATATCATGCAGGGTGGGGGGTGGGGGGGTACAGCGAGAAAGGCTGGCAGCAAATGAAAAAGTTGGCCTGCTTTGGTAAAAGCCGAAGTTTCTTTCCAGAGGCCTGCCGGGACGCCCCTGGGCCTCTGAGGACCCAGCCCAGGGCCTGCCGAACCCCAGGGCTCCCTGCACCCAGTGGTCCCAGGCTCCTGGCCACCCCTGCCCTCTGCCAGGTGCTCCCTGGCTCTTGGCGGCCACATGCAGGCTACTTCAGTCAGAGGCGCGTCAGCCGTCAGGGTCGGGCGTCTCTGTCACTCCCACTGCAGACGACCCCAGAGGAGCACACAGCGGCCGCAGGAGCGCGGCCTCCGTCCAGCACGGCAATTCTGGGTGCTTCAGCGTCATCTCCCCAGACCCCGCCCTTTATGGGCCCCGCTCTAGCTCGCCAGGTGCACGCTGCCCGTTCCTGAACTGAGGCGGTTTCACTCTGTGTGCGTGTCGGCCGGAGGGCCAGGAAAGTCCCTGGACAGCTGCGGCTTCCTTCTCTCTGTGTTGCTGCAGAGAGACTCCAGGGGCCCGAGGAGTCGGTGGAAGGATGGAGAGAATCAGCCACTCGGGGCTCTTTATTTTCTCACTCGGTCCCTCTCCCAGAGCGGTGCCCTCTGTGTGCGGAAGGCGGCGGGGCCAGGTGCCGGGGGAGGGGGCCGGCGTCCACACTGGCACGTCTGCGCTCCATGCGGGGCCCCTGAGAGCACAGGGCCCAGCTGCCCGGGCCCACAGGGGCGCCGAGCCCCTTCCGGGGCTGGGGGGGAGGCGGGCTTCCCCAGCAAGGCCAGGCAGAAGCATGAAGACAACAACCTCCGTCTCAGCGCCGCGGGGGTGCTGGGCCTCCCTTGGGAGGAGCCAGGGTGAGTGGCCAGTGGGCGGTTCCGGAGGCAGGGTTGCCCTTCTGGGCCTGGGAGGGGGTCCCCACACTCCCCTCTTCCAGAGACGCCGACTGCCTGCCGGGCCTGTTCCTCTGCGCATCTGTCACTCCCAGGACACCCGTGGGCTCAGAGGGCGTCTGGCAGGCTGAGCCACCCTCACAGGTGTGGGGCGAGGAAGTGCGCCCCAGTAGGGGAGCCCGACCAAGGTCGGCACAGGCCCCTGGCCCCAGCATCCGGTCTGTCCTGGGCAGGGCGCAGGGGCAGGCGGTCCCGACCACCCAGGAAGGCGGTGCCACGAGCAGTTTCCCACTGTTTTTCCTTAATGGCAGCGAAGCGCGAACGTCCCTGCCAGTCACGAGGAGGCTGCCGCTCCCAGGGCGCCTGGCGGCTCTCCGGCTCTCCGAGGTGTGCTGAGAGGCCCGCCTCTGCCCTACGGTCGGAGGCGCAGGCCGGTTCCCCCTGGGGTCCACGTGGGGCCACCAGAGGGAGCGGAGGGGCGGCCCGTGGGGAAGGCCCGGTGTCCGGCTGCGGTGGCTGATCGGTGTCCTGTGGCCCCACACTCGCCGAGGGGGCACCTCTTCCCCGCGGCCACCAGGGGGTCCGCAGGTCGGAAGGCCCACCCTCCCAGGCCTGGGGGAGAGGCGCCCGGCCGGCAGAGGGCGCCAGGGGTCAGGGGCTGGGCTCCGCGGGCAGCTGCGCGGCGTACAGGGCCAGGGTGCGGTGCAGGAACTGGTACTGCTCGGCCGTCTGGATCATGCCCCCCCTGTGGGCACACACGCACACACGCACACACACACACGTGAGTCCCTCAGCAGCCCTCACTTCGCCCGGGAGCCCGCCACCCCGCTCGCCTCTCTGCTTCCCACTCCTTCCTGCTGCCCCCCCCCCCCCCGCCCCTTCCTCACCCAGGACTGAGCCCGGGGGCTGTGCAGAAACGACGCCCCCTGCTGGCGCATGGTCATGTCCCACCCATCAGCTGCAGCGGCAGAGCAGGCCCCGACTCCCCAGGCCCGGCCAGGAGTATTCCTGGGCTCCCGGGCCTCCTCGGCCCAATAATCTTAGACGGAGAAGCAGTAGCCCCACACAGGGGCACAGCGGGTTCTCCCGTTCCCAACCCGCTTTGACGCAAGTTAACTCAGGCCGAGGCCCCAAAACCTCGCTGAAGGCCGGGGCGGACCCTCGGGGCGGCGCGGTTAATTCTGGGTCCCCAGGTGGAAGTCCCGGGTGGAGACTGTCTCCTGGGAGCCACGGAGCAGCAGCCCCGTCAGCACAGGGCGCCTCCTCTGTCCCGGGCAGCGCTCGCTGGCCATGTGCCGGGAGGCACTCTGACCCTAGGAGGCGCAGAGGCCACTCGGTGCCCTCGTCCCACCCCCGGCTGGGGCCCACCTGTCCAGCCGCAGTTGGCACACGATGCCCAGGATGTCCACTTCCCCTCGGGCCTTCAGCTGTTGGCAGCCTATCCGGGTGGCGATGAAGCAGCCGGTCCGGCCGATCCCTGCACTGGGTGTGGCCAGGGAGGGGACGGGAGGTCACGGGTGGCCGGAACCAGGGTCCAGGCCCCGAACCGTGGAGAAAGCGCCAGGACCCAATGCGATCTGTTTGGCCACCGTGGACGTGGGGGCGGGGGGCGGCCAGGCCTGGGCAGGTCACAGCCGGCCCAGACCAGCTGCATTTCTCACTGACCTCTCTCTGAGCCTGCGCCAGGTCACCCTCGGGTCCCTGTGGGCACTCGATAAGCTCGTGACCGCGGTTTCCAACGGCTCGCGCCCACGCTGGCCTGCTGACCCTGGGCCCTCTTTATCTGACCGTGACTTCCTCCCAGCGGCAGACACCGCCCGTCCCCACCTCGGGCCTCCCACGATTCTCTCTCTTGCCCTTGATTTCGAAATCATCTTGGGCCTCCTTCTCGGAACCCCTGATAGAAGCCACTCGCCACCTTCCCTCCCCTCCAGGGACCGCCTGTGTGTGTGTGTGGGGGGGGGCTGTCCCTTTCGCCTCGGCATTCTGCTTTTTTAAGAAAATGCACTCCCGGAGGGTGTCCTTGTTGTACGCATGCCTCCTGCATGGCCCCCAACCCGCCTCTGACGCTACAGCCAGAGTGTTCCTTCCAAACATCTTAGCCGGTGCCGTGAGGGCCCCTCATCCCTGGGTCCTCTGTAATCACCCCTCCCCGCTCCCCCCGCCCCATGCCCTCTCGGCCCCCAGCCTCTGACGCTGCCAGCAATGTGTCCGTTTGAACGCCTCATCTCTGGGCCTTTGCAAACGCTGTTCCGCCGGCCTGCAGCGCGGCCCCTTCCCCTCGCCGCCTTCCAGCTTTTAGTTCAGCTCGGACGCCCCGCGTCCTGGGAAGCCTCCTCCTCTGGCCGACGTCGGGGCTGGGCTGCGTGAGGGCGGGCTGCGTACCTGCAATGGACCACGATGGGCCCCGTGCTGGCCGCTGTCTCCAGGCTGTCCTCCACCTCGGCCACCAGGCGCAGCAGCGGCCCGGCCGACTCTGGGGTCTGGTGGTCAGGCCAGGCTGAGAAGAGGATGTGCCTCACCGACCGGCACTGCTCCTGGTGCTGGCGGGGACACACAGCCTGAGGCCCAGGCACGGGGTGGGGGCGCCCCAGCCCAGGGCGGAGGGGAAGGGACCCTGAGCCGGGGAGGCCAGCTCTTTTGCTGCCTGTCATGCTCCACCCCCCACCCCGATATGCCAGGAAGGAGCTCGGGCTGGGAGAGGGGACAGTCCCCTCCTGCCTCCAAGTAGCACGTGACTCTGGGAAAGTCCCTTCAACCCACTTTCTTCATCAAGAAAACGGGGACAAGGACACCTTGCTGGGTCACGCCCCGGGAGGCGGGAGGGTGGTGATTTGAGAGGGAGGCGCTGTGAAGGAGCACAGCGCTGTCCAGTGACGGGGGCACGTCCCCGCGTCCCCTCCTCCCTCCCTCCCTCCCCATGCAGCCGGGCCACCCTAGGCTCTGCCCTGAGAGCGGCACCCGAGTCCCTGTGGCGTCTGTGCCCCAGACGCTCCTTGTGGATGCGGGTCGAGGACGGTGGGAGAAGCAGACCCTGGCCCCAGGGGAGCTGGGGGGCCCGGCCGCCCCGTGGGCTGGGCGCGCACCTGGATGGTGAGCCTCCGCACGGAGTACTCCGGGAGCTCTCTCTCCTCCTGGACGCGGATCCGGAAAGGCCCGTACGTGTCCTCGTTTGTGGGCCAGTAGTGGACGCACTTCTAGGGGGGAGGGGGGAGGGAGGGAGGCGCTGATGACCTGGGGCAGCAGGAAGTCCCCAGCCCCCCTGCAGACGAGGTGCCCCTGCCCCCGTCCGGCCGGAAAGCCCCCCCCCCCACCGGGCGTGTGTATGTCGGAAACTTTTCTGGGCGTGTGGGGCAAGTTGGGCCTGCCCCCAGGGGGGCTCTGCGCTGCCCTGAGTAGGGGTGTGTGTGTGGGGGGGGGGGTGCAGCCCCTTCTGGGCTCACCAGGGGCCGTGCCCCCCCCCCACCTCCTTGCTCTCCCGGAGCTGAGTAGGGGTGTGTGTGTGTGGGGGGGGTGCAGCCCCTTCTGGGCTCACCAGGGGCCGTGCCCCCCCCCACCTCCTTGCTCTCCCGGAGCTGAGTGAGCATGACGATGAGCGCGGCGCCTTCCTGCCACACCATCTCCCAGAAGTCCGACACGGTGTTGGGCATGGGGCCCTGGGTGGCGATGTAGACCTTCTCCTGCCCGTCGTAGCCCTGCGGGGGTGCGGGAAGAGGGGGCAGCGGTGAGGGGGGGCTCTGGGGAGACCGGGCTCTGCAAGTGCCAGGACCGGGCGGAAGCAATGAGTGCCAGCAGGTGTGCGCGCACGCGGACACACGCAGACACCCACGCCGGAAGCGCAGGGTGGAAAGGGACCCCTGTCCTGCTGCTGGCTGGCGGGCGGGGCCCCCGGGAGCCTCGGCTGCCTCATCTGTGAATTGGGCGCAGTCTCTGCTTTGCGGGAACACAGTGCAGCTGAGGTTCAAAGTGCTCCCAGAGACCAGCGCGTCCCAGGTCCTCTCTGAGTGCCCACTTCCCTCTCCCCTGTTCCCCTCTGCCCCGCTTTGTCCCGGCACCGAGTGCGAAACTACTCTTCCCCGCTTGCTGAAGTAACAAGCCGCGTTCCTGTCACGTACCGAGTAGCAGGAGGAAGCCCAGCCTGGCCAGCCCTCCTTCCTCCCGTTCGGAGTTCCCCGCCACGGGCTGCCCAGGGCGGCGGAGAGACCCGGGCCTCGGCGCCCCTGATTTCCCCCGGCAGGCACGGATCCTGGTCCCCGGGGTCCCAGCCTGACCACCCGCCCTGCCGCGCCCGGCGCCGTCCCACCGCTGCAGGGCCCTAGGTGGCGCTGTTTCCCCGCAGCTTCAGGGCCGGGTCCGTGGGAGGCCCGAGCCCCGCCAGGCCTGGCCTCCCCGTTGCTACGGGCTCCTGTGTGGCTCGATGGGAACCCCGTCCACAACGGAGGGGCTGCGTGGGACAGCAAAGGTGGGAGGGAGAGAGACAGGCAGAGGCAGCGAGACGGCCATTTGTGCAGCCCGCGAGCGCCATCCCCCAGACCCAAGAGGCGCAGGGCCGCGCTCCACCTGCCCCCTCCCGCCCCCGCCGGAGTTGGCAGGGAGGCTCCGAGGCGTGGGTTCGGGACACTTGGGGGCCCTTCTTTCAGCTTGCTTCACATACGCTCTGTTTTCTCGGGGTGTCGCGGGGACGGGCCAGCCGTGAGTGGGGGCGGGAGAAACCCCTGGGGGCGCGGGCCAGCCCCCCAGGCGCGCGGCACTCACGCGGATGTAGTTGGCGTTGATGTAGTCTCCGTCCTCCCGGCTCTGGGCGCGGCCGAGACGGACGCGGCTCTGCGGATCTAGGCAGTCAGGTCAGCGGGGGTCAGAGGTCAAAAGGTGACCCGCAAGGGTAGGGTGCACGGGGAGAAGGGAGCAGAGGCCCTGTGGCGCCCTCAGTGCCTCTGGGTGGGACAGGAGGGGCCCCACCGCGTTTTGAGCGGTGCAGTGACACGGTCCAGGCCGTGGTTTGGGGTTGGGGGTGCTGTGCAGGGTGCGCGGGGGCGGGCAGAGAGCGGAGCACCAATGGGTTGCGTCCTGGTGGGGAACAGGGTCGAATCAGAGGGTGGGAGGGGTGCTGCTGAGGAGCAGGTTCTCCAGGGCAAACTGTCAGCCTCCCTCAAAGTGGGGAGGGGCGGTGGTCCCAGCCTCTGCCCCCACAGGCCACTCCAGAGGGATGCGGGTGTGCTCACAGTGCCCGGGCTCCGGTCAGAGGGTGCCGGGAACCTCAGGCAGAGGGGGCTCTCAGCTCTCGGGGCCACGGGGCTGGGTGGTCAGTCCCAGAGCCCTGCGGTCAGCGGCTGGGCCAGGGGACAAGGATGGGCAGGAACGTGAGCTGGGCCCTCAAGGCTGGCTGCTGCGCCGGATGAGGCTGCTCAGCGGACAGGCGGAGGGAGGGCGGGTGCTGGCCCCAGGCCTGGGGAGCTCGAGGCCCCCTGACCTCCGCCTCCGTCCCTGCCACTGTCCCCGCCCCCATTGCAGGTTCCCAAACCCCTCTCTGGGCGCCACCCCCCTGCGGCCCTTTGCTGGGTGCTCCCCACAACACCCCCAGGGAAGAGGAAGAAGAAGGTTCGGTGCCTCCAGCTGAGTCACCTTGGGCCAGGCATGCAGCGGCTCCGTGACTCAGTTTCCCCGTTTGTGAAGCGGGGATACCATAATAATACCATAGCGCCAACATCAGTGGTCCCTCTGAGGGACCCGGAGCGGAGCCCGGCCCAAGAGCACCCCCTCGCGTGGGAGGCTGATGCCCCCTGGAGGCGGGTGTGGCTGTGGCTCTCGCCGTGCGGGGCCGGGGTGTCTGCTGAGATGCAGCCCCAGCGTGCTCCCTGGCTGTTCCCTGGCTGCGGCCCCAGGGACAGCCCCGCCTCTGCCCTGCTCCCGCCGGAGTCCTTACTGGGCAGGATGGTCTTGTACCGGTCCTTGGAGGCGTGGCCAGGGATGTCCAGGTCTTCAGGGTTGACGAAGTTCGGGGGGATCTTCTAGTGGGGGGAGGGCAGGAGTGAGCAGCTGACACCCCTGTCCAGCCCCTGTTCCCCTCCGCCCGTGTCTGCTGGAGCTGGGCCCTGGCCCTCTGGCCTCCTGGCAGCGGCTCGCAGGCCTGGGAGAACGGGGGCAGAGGAGCAGCCGGGCCGTTCGCTCCCTGCAGCCTGGGGTTCTCCTCCCTCACAGCGCCCAGGGCAGGACGCAGCCTGTGATTCCGAAGGACAGGGGACCCCACGTTCTTACCAAGAACTCCTCCTCCAGCTGCTGCGGGCTGGGGGGCTGGTGCTGCAGGGCCCAGCGGCTGAGGGGGCGGCCGGCGGTGCGCAGGAAGTGCAGGGTGACCTCCCGCGGCGTGCTCACGGAGCAGATGGGCTCCACAGCGCCCAGGGAGCGCACGTCCAGCACCAGCGCCACGCTGGAGCCTCGCCTGCGGGCAAGGCGGCCGGGCCGGGTGAGCGCGCGCCCAGCGCCTGGGCCCCGCTTTCGGTTGTCCCTGACTCGGGGACGTCGGAGGCGGCCCCGCCTGCCTCCCTGACCCACCGTCCCCTGAGTCCAGGATTCAGGCCCCTTCTCAGCCAGAACAGGGCCGCTTGCCCCACCCCCTGGCCTGGCCCCCGGAGCTGGGACCTACGTTCAGACGCAAGACGGCCCTTGTCCAGGGGCCCGAGGACAAAGTTGGGAGCAGGGACAAGGCTGACATGAAACTCTGTGCCCCAAATTGTAAAGGGCATGCAAATGGCATGCAAATGGCCACAGGGTTTCCTCTCTAGACTACAGGCAGCAGCTGAGGGCCCCTGGGCTCCGTGGTCTGGGCTGGAGGGGTGATCGGTGGGGCCGGGGGTCAGCACCAGCTGGCGGCCAGGAAGGCCCACCAGCCCCCCCCCCCCCGGGAAGGGCCTCACCTCTCCTGCAGCCGCACGTGCTTCTTGGCTGGTGCTTTGGCGGGCGGAGGCTGGGTCATGGCTACCCCCAAAGACCAGGCCGTCGGCTGTGCTCCGGAGCGCCCCCCACAGGCCTGGACCATGCTGCGGGCTGCTGGGCCCAGGGGAGGCTCACTCGGCCAGGAGGTTTGCCTGAAAGACATAGCCCTGGGCTGCTGAGCGCCGGGCCGCCGGGCAGGGGAGGGCCCAGACCCAGGCCGCCCCCTGCCCTCCTCCTTCTCCTCCCGCTTTCACCGGGGATGGGGGGGTCTCTGTTCCCCACAAAACGGTGCCGTTCACCGTAGCAAGGCCAGGCTGTGTGCCGGGAGACCCAGGGGTCTGGCGGTCTGGGGTTAGAGGAAGGGCAGGAGGAGGGTGAAGATGGAAGAGAATTCGGAAGGTGCAGAGAGGGGCAGAGGGCACCCCGGGCTGCCCCAGGCCGAAGTCCACGGCCCGGAGTCCACGGCCGGGCCCCAGGCTGGGGGCTCAGAGGGAAGGCAAGGGGGAACAATCGGAGTGGGTGTTCCACAGAGAGGGGAGGGGACAGCTCACAGGCACCACCTGCGGGCCCAGCCCGTGGGCCTCTGAGTGACAGCCCTGAGGCCCCTAAACCGCCCACGGGGGCCGGGGCATGCCGGCTGCCGGCCCCTAGCGGGACCCTCTCTGGACACCCGGCAGGCCCCTCCCAAGTGCATCCGGGCTTCAGGGGTCTCCATCCAGAGAGGTAGACTGGGGGTGTTCCTTCCTCCTCTGCCCATCCCCCCCACTCCTGCCTCCCTAACCGTCACAGGAAATGGCCTCACCAAGCCCTTGAGCGACAGCGCGTGGTGAGGAGACACTGGGGGCAGGAGAGGGGCACGGAGGTGGGGGGCCATCTCGTCTTGGGGGACAGTCCCCGTCTTCCAGAGACAGGGTCCCACTTCCGTGGTGTGGGTGTGTGTGTGGGGGGTGGTTAGGGTTCCTAAGGCCGCAGGGACTGAGCTGGGGACAGAGTGGCCTGTGCAGAAGTGGGTCGCACCGAGGGGCTCTCCGCAGCTGGGGGGGCTCCTCAGCTCCCCTCTCTGGGCAGCCCCCTGCGGCCCTGGCCCTGCGCCCTTGGGGACATCAGCCAGGTCAGCGCCCAGCGCCCAGCCAGGTGCTGGCACCCAGCGCGCCCTCCTCGGGGATGCCCTCGCGCCTCCTCCGGCTCCCACTGCCCCGGGGGCACAGAACGCATCCTGCCCCCGCCCCCGCCCCCTTTCTGGACTCACCGAAGCAGCTGCGCCCCCCAGGCTGCCTCTTGCCAGCTGTCTGTCTGTCTGTCTGTCTTCGGGGCTGAGGAAGCTTCAGGAAGCCAGCTTCCTCCCTCCGCCCCTCCTAGCTGCCACCCACGCACACCCAGCTGCGTGCTGCCCTCCTGCCGCCGCCAGGGGTCGGGTGCCTCCTGCCTGTGCCCCTCTGGGGACAGCCTGGCGGGGTCCCCGCACCTCTGCCCTGGGACCAAGGCCTGGCGCTGGGGCTGGTCAAGCTGGACGTTCCCAACCACCCCAGACCCTCCTCAGACCGGTTTTCTGGGCCGTCTCCCCACTGGGACAGCCATGTCCAGCGGCGGCCAACTCTCTGGGCAGAGCTCAGCTGACCCCCCAGGGCGCTGCTGCTCCAACTGACCTTGGCCAGAGACTGATGTCCACATCTCTGTTCCTGCCTCGGCACCTGGCCCCGGCTGGACGGGCCTCTCCAGGGTGGGGAGCTCTCGGTCAAAGCCCAGGCTGCTCCCAGGGCAGGGGCGGGCGCAGACGGGGTGGGCGGGGAGGAGAGGAGGCAAACACGGGCCCCAGTGGGCCCCAGGGGTCGAACCCGGGCCCAGCCACACGGCAGCCCCTGGCTGCCTCTGGTCAGAGGCAGGCCAGCCACCTGGGAGCAGGCGGCCAAGGCCGCTGACGGGAGGGGCCGGGGAGGGTCCCAGGCCCCTCCAGGCCTCCTCCCAGCACGCCGACATCGACTCAGACTCGCAGACAGAGGACAGTCTGTGCCCTCGCTGCAGGGGACACCCGTGTCATCTCTGCTCCCGAGGCGCCGGGGACCTGGGGCGTGGCCCCCCGGCCCAGCCCTGCCTCAGCGGGCCCTGCCGGCTCCTGCTCTCGGTTTGCCTGTGCACGGCAAAGGCCCTTCCCTCCCGGCCCCCAACATGCACGACTCCGTCCTTTCTCTCCCTCCAGCTTCTCTGATGCAGCCGTCACACGGTGACAGACCGAACGAAAACGAGGTGCAGTAGGCACGGGGGGCGGGGGGGCGGCTGGCCCACTGCCGGCCCAGGCGCTGGAGACGAACCTGCAGCCCCTGGAGCTGGCGGCCTCCCAGCACGACCCCAGATCTAGGCGGTGGGGACCGGGATGGGCTCCCCTCCAAGGCCAGCTGGTCCTGGCCCCTTCCTCCCGTCTGGGGGTGCGTTTCCCAAGGGGGCCGATCAGATTTGGGCAGTAGTTGGTGCCCAAGACACCGAGGGAGGGCCGGGCCCCCAGGCGTCCCCGATACCTGTGGGGACTGACATGAGGCCGCCCCCAAACTAGGCAGCCAACAGGGGGTCCCTGAGACCGAAGAGGCGCAGGAGGGGGTGGGAAAGAGGGCCACCCCCGTGGGCCACGGTGCTGATGGTTCTCGAGAACAGGAAGCTAGGGGAGCACGGTGGGGGGAGGAGGAAGTGGGCAAAGCCTCCCCCCCAGGGCGACCGGTGCCCCTGGTTTCCAGGGCCCAAGCCCCGCTGGCTGTGAGCACCCCTGACGTCGCAACGGCTCCCACCGCAAAGAGAGGAGCTGGGAGCCCCGCTCTGGGGCGAAGCTCGGGGTGGGGGGGGGCCTGGGTGGTCTCCCGGGGCCCTCCCTCTGGGTGTGTCTGGGGAGGTAGTCCCTGCTGCGCTCTGCCCACTCCTCCTCCGAGTCTGCTTAGAAAGGCCAGGGCGGCAGAGGTGTGGGGTGCGAGCGCCACCCGCAAGCCCGGCCTGGGAGCCTGGGTCACCCCGTCTGCTCCCTGGCTGCTGGGGGTGGGGCTGGAGGCCCCGGGGAGAGGCGCTGCTGCAGGGCCGTCCCTTCCCAGCGCCCGCGGACCTGCCGGCAAGGTCTGTCCACCTTCCCGCTCCCACCTCCGCCTGCCTCCCCGTGTGGGGGTTCGGTTCCCGCCGCCCTGACTCTGGAGCGAGCGGAGCCGCAGCTGAGCCAGAGGCCCTGCGTGTGCCCAGAGCGACCTGCGGGGCTCAGGGTCCCCCTCGGGCCCCCGCCCCAGCGGGATGGTCACGGCCCGGGCGGGGCTGAGCCCTCAGGCCGGGGAGGAGGCAGCACAGGGGGGCCTGGGGGGCGGCGGGCGCAGCGGCGTCTGGGTCGGAACCAGGCTTCCCGCTCGCGGCTCTCAGCCAGACTCTGGGCGAGGGCTGCCCAGGCCACACTGCCACCCCTTCCCATCACCCCCAATCCCAGGGCTGCCAAGTCACAAGTCCCCCCTCCTCCGGAATTCCCAGAAGTTGCTGCTTCCCAGCAGCATCTCTGGGGCGCCGCCAGCCCCAGAGTCAGAGGCTGCCACCCTGTCGGATCCCAAAGCAGGGGCCTTGGGGCTGGGCCAGCTGCGGGAGCCCCGACCCGCACACTCCACAGGCCCCCTCCCTGGCCCTCATCAGCTCCCCTCTGGGGAAGCCCTGGGCCAGCTTCAGGGGCCCCGCCCAGCTCGTTCCTGGCCGTGTGGGGGAGACGGACACCCAGGGTTGGGGTCGGGCGTCCCTCAGAGCGGGCGGGGAGACACGTGGCGGTCAGCGGAGCTGGGTGCTGCCGGTCTGGGCTGCTGGTGTGAGGCCGGGAGCCCCCTGCATGTCCCGGGGTCCGCCTCCCTGTGGGACCTCTGGACTCCCGCCCCGCACCCGGCCCAGTTCCTTGACCCTGGTGCCTGCTGAGGAGGGACTTTCCCATCACCCCCCCGGAGGACCAGCGAGTCAGGCCACCTGGGCCCCGGGACCCAGGGCCAGCCTGCCTCCCACAGGCTGGATTTGGGACAGAAGAGTCCCTCCCTCTGCCCAAAGCCCAGACCCGCTGAAATGGCCCTGCCTCCATCGTCCCGCAGTGGGGCCCTTTCTTCCCAGGGCCCCCACCCCCCACCCCCGACGTCCCTGGATGCCTGCCGCACACCCTCGAGGTTCACGTACACGCCTGCCCAGCCCCCTGCGGGGCTCTGGCCTCAGCCGCTAGCTACCTTTCCACAGCCTGGTCAGGGGAGCCAAGGCCACCCCCTCCCTGGTGACCTCCCGGGGTTGGGAGGAAGAATGGGAGAGCTGCCTCTCTCCTGCCTGGCGACCGTCCTCCCCCGGCGAAGGGGGAGCCCAAGGCCCGGCTTCGGGTGGGAGGGGTGGGCCAGAGAGCCCCGCCTGGGAGAGGCCTGGTTGGCTTGAGTGGGGCCTGGACGCCCAGGCCCTCCCGGCCCCCTCGGCCCCCTGGCTGGCCCTCCCCAGCGGGAGACGGTGAGGCGCTCTGAGCGCCGGGCAGGGCCCTGGGCCGTCTCAGGAGCGGATGTGGGTTTGTCTGCGGGGACGAGGCACAGCTCTTGTGGGACTGTTTTTGCTGAATGGAGAGGCTGGGGGCGGGAGGGTGCTTGTTATCTTGCCGCCGCCTCTCCGGAGCCCCCCGCTTCCCCCCTGCAGCTGCCCCGGGCTGGCGGGGGCTGGCAGGTGTGCCTCCTGTGGCCAGGTGCCCTGCAGGACTTGCTGAGGGGCTGTGCTGTCCTCAGCGGGCCCCTCCTGTGGGGACTCTTGGGAGGGGTCTGAGACGCACCCCCAGGCCATGTCTGCTCCATCCCTTCCCCTCGGATTCCGAATCTGGGTGCTTCCACCCGCTCCTCCCCATTCCGCTACTGCGGAGATTCTGCTGGTGGTGCTCCAGGCTGGGGGGCGCTGGGGGGCGGGGCTCATGTCACACCAGCTTCCCCAGCGGCCCTCCCCTGACCTCATTAGGAAGAGCACGTGTGCGCATGTACACGCACCCATGCACACGCAGCCCCGAAAATCCGATGAGTCTGCAGGGCCCAGTTTCCAGGCCCCTGACCCCTGTCCAGGGCCCGGCGGGCGGCTCTGCGGTTTGGGGCAGGAGGGGCAGGCAGCCGGCTGGGCCCTGTCTCCCTAGCTGCCTTGGTCTGCATGGTCCCCTCCCCACTTTCCCGGGACCCAGAGCCATTTCCCTCCTTCTGTCCCCCTGACCCCGCCCCCACACGCCCATCGTCTCCCCACTGCCCCACTGTCCCAGGGTGGGGCGGTGGGGAGCAGCTGGAGGCTTTAGGCTGGGCTGAGGTGCAGCCTCAGACCAGTGCCGGCCAGACCTCAGGGAGGCTGCCCCCCAGGTGGGCTGGGTGGTGACGGTGGCATCTCTGAAGCCCCCTCCTGGCTGGAGCTCCTGGGGCACACACGTGTGCATGTGTTTGTGCATGCATGTGCCCTCACCCTGGTGATCAGTCATGGGTGTGGGTGTCTACCACTGTGTGCTTGGTGGGGCCTGGGGGCCCAAGGTGTCCCCAGTCAGTGCACATGCCCCTGCCCTTTGCCCCTGAAGGGCAGAACCCACTGCAGGAATCCACTGCCACCCAGAGGCCTCTCCAGAAAACCCTGGAGGACTTCTGGCGGCTGGCAGGGGGCAAGGAAGTGGGCAGCAGGTGCCGGCAGGGTCTTGCTGAAACGGTGCTGAGAAGGGAGGGTGAGCACGCCTGTAGTTTCTCAGCATGGCCACCAGGTGGCATGTGTTCTCCTTGCAGGAATGGCCAGGGGTCAGGTCCCGCAGGGATGAGGCCAGGAGGGGGGTGGGGATCCCAGGGACCACCCAGGCTGAGGAAGCTGGGGCACCAGGCCCTCAGGCTCCCAACTGGCCTCTGCTGTTTCTCACTGTGTCCACTTGGTGTTGCTCTAGGCCAAGAAGGGGTTAGGAGTCAGGTAGGGCTGCAGGCGGGGTTGGAGCACAAAAGATGGGGTGCTCTGCATCGAAACTCCCTTTCCACAAGCCTGGGGGGCAGGGCCCCAGGCAGGGACACCAGACACTCTGCTCAGCCCCTGCAAGTGCCGTGGAGGAAGCTCGGTGGGTGGGGGGCAGGGGGTGGACGGACCCTAGACTCCCCAGTGACTCCGTGGGGGGCCTCACATCTCAGGAGTCGTGCTTGGGTCAGGGGCCCAAAGGACACGGTCTCCTGGCTCCTCTCTACTGCGCCCTGACCCCTCCCAGGGACGTGCTGCCTCGGGAGTGGTCCCCTCCTTGGCTGGGTGCAGGCTGGCTGGCTCACCACTGCCCAGCATCCTTTCCTGCCCTGCCCCGGCCCCGGTGCATTTTCCCACCCACCTGGGGAGCCTGCCCCCCCCACCCCCAGCCCCAGGGACCGCGTCCAACTTTGGGTCCTTTGCCGCAAGGGCGTGGCTCGGCTGCAGGGAGGGACAGGGACACACGGAAGGTTCTGCAAGCTGCAGGCGGTGTCTGTGCAGTGCCTGAGCCAGCCACCAGGTGGCGCTGTGGACCACGGTGTGACCTGGCTCGGGACACAGAGAGCCTTTCTCATGGGCACCTGAGTCTGTCCCCCGGAGAGGCTGGTCCGCCTCCACAACCTTCGGAGCAGCGCACCGGCAGCCGGGCCGCGCCGCGCGGTCACTGCCTGGGCAGGAGCAGAAGAGGTCTGTGCCGGCTGGGCCGCCGACCTCCGGGGCTGCGTGCTGTGAAGGGCAGAGGCAGAGGTCGGGAAGACGGGAGCCTGAGGCTGAGCGCGTTCTGTCTGTTAGCTTCCCAGGAGGAGGAGAGGTCTCAGGGATGGAGGGACACAGGGCCCAGCACAGGGCGTGGTGGCGAGGCCCGGCCAAACAGGCGGGCCCACAGCCCGTGTGCTGGGCCCTTCCCCTGGGGGCAGCCCCCCACCCCGCACCCTCCAGGGCTTCAGTCTCTGGGTGACTCGCTGCTCCCCGCCCCCGCCCCGCCCCCACGCAGTGAGAGGGGCCCTGCTCCCCGCGAGGCCTCCTCTCTGGCCGCCCTGGCCTCCTCGGCCTGCCAGCGTTCCTGGGGCTTCCTGAAGCCTGCCACGCTGACCCGAGGGCAGGAGGGGCCAGGTCTTTGTGGCTCCCGATCGCTCTCCTCCGCCCGCCCCTGCACACCTGAGGCAGGTGGGGGAGAAGGCGGTGAGTGCCCTTGGGGAAGGGGTGCCAGGAGGAGAAACAGAGGCCAGAAAACAGGGGTAGGGGGCAGCCGGGGGAGAAGCACAGGGTCTCGTGCCCTTCAGGACTGAACGGCCCCGCGGAGGACCAGACCACCGGTGGCCTCAGGAGGCCCATCTGCCTCCCTGCTCAGACGGCTCGGCTCTGGACGGCGCCTGAGGCTGGACACCGGTTGTGCCTGTGGAGGGCCCTGGGGGAGCCGCAGAGAGCCTGGGCACATCCGAGTGGGGGGCCCTGGAAGGGACTTAGACTCCCGAATAAAGGAGGGGCGGAGCCGGGAGCTCCCCGTGAAGTACACAGGGGCCAGAGGTCAGGGAGGGCCCTGTCCGGCCTGGCTGGAGAGGTGGGAGCAGAGGGAGGGCTTCTGCCCCATCAGGAGCCTCCCGGAATGAGGTGAGGCTCTGGGCCGGCCCCCCCCACCCCCACCCCGGGGCGTCAAGTCCCTGTCATGCTATTTGTCAGGAGCCCGGGCGGGGGGTGGGGGGACCACGATGGCTCTCAGGAGGGCAGGCTGAAGACTCAGCACTGAGCGCCAAGGCCCCTTGGGCCAGGGAGGGGGCCTGCACAGCGGGAGCCGAGGACAGGGGAGGGTGGGGCCGGAGCTGTGGGTGCTGAGGCCGGAAGCGCAGGCACCCTGGGAGGGGCGGGGGGGGCGTGGAGGAGAGGGTCTGGGGCGCGCAGGTCCGGGGCGGAGGAGGTCCCCGGCTCCTGGTGTGCACTGCGGATGGACCAGGGGAGGGTAGGGCAGACGTGCGAGACCCGAGCCTGCTCCGAGCCTGCTCCGAGCCTGCCCTGGGCCTTGGCTCAGCCAAGGGTGGGCTCTGAGAAGGGAGCCCAGGCCCCTGGGTTCCCGCCTCAGGGTGGTCGAGCCGCAGCTGCCGCTCTGGCCGCCAGGTGGCGCCCACCCGCTGCCTCTCGGGCGCAGCCTGGCCCTCTGCGGGGTCCTGCGAGCAGGATGCCGGGGGTCCCGGGCTGCGCCGCACGCAAAGCACGCTCAGTGGTTGGAAACGCGCGCCCATTTCCTGGGTCCTTTGCCCACCACCGCGTCCCAGCCGACAGGGGAGCCCTGGGGGAGGGACGATCCCGCTCGGCGGCAGAGTGAGAAGATCCAGTTCGGGGGCTGTTTCCCATCTTTGGGGTGACCTTGACCAACGCCCCCACCCCGGGTCTCCGTTTCCTCCTGCGGGGGTGGAGGGCTTGGGGGCCTACGGGGCCTCGAGGTTGCTTCCCGAGCGCCGCCCCCCACCCCACCCTCCGTCCCCTGCGTTCGGCGGCCGCCCCTGCAGCCGGGGGGCGGGGGGTGGTCCGCGGCCAGGCTCTGGGGCCGGGGGCCAGCACGTGCGGGGCCGGACGGCCGTCGCGGCTCGCTGTCCCGCGGCTTCTCCGCTGGGTTTTCTTCCCCGGGTGGAAGCGCTGCCAGCTCAGAGGAAGGAGGGAAGGGGCGAGCCGGGCGCGGCAAGCTTCCTTGACTCCTCCTCCGCCGTATCTCCCTCCCTCGCCAAGCCCAGCCTGCGGAACGGAGTAACGCACTCGCCATGCCCGCGCCCCGCTGACTGCACCGTCCCGCGCCGCCGCCGCCGCCGCGCCCGAGCAGAGCCCTCCGGGCTGTGCACACCGTGCGCCCGCAGCCGCCAGCCGCCAGGTGCCCGGCCCCGCCGCCGCGATGCCCTGCGCGCCCGGGCTGCGCGCGCTGTGGCTGTGCGCCGCGCTCTGCGCCTCCCGGTGCGCCCCCCAGCCCGGCCCCGCGCCCGCCGCCTGCCCGGCCCCCTGCCACTGCCAGGAGGACGGCGTCATGCTGTCCGCCGACTGCTCGGAGCTCGGGCTCTCCGCCGTGCCCCGAGACCTGGCCCCCCTGACGGCTTACCTGTGAGTACCCACCGCGCGCGCCCCTGCGGCTCCCGCCTGTGTCTGCCGGGCCCCAGTCTGGGGCACCTGCCGGGTGTGCGCCCTGCGCACGGGCCTTGGCGAGGGCTCTCCCCTTCCAGAGCACTGACCAGCGGAGGGAGCCGGGCGGGGCTGGGGTGGGGGGAGAGGCAGACTGAACATCAGACAAGCTGTGCGCTGGGCTTCCCTTCCTCCTCTCCCAGTCCCCCTCCTTCCCGGGATCCCACCCTGGACTTGTGGGTTCACTGAGGGAGCTCAGGCTTGGTCAGAGCTGGAAGGACCCGGCTTGGTGGCCCTTGTCCTGCGAGAGTGCCCCGGAGGGCGGCTGAAGGTGAAGCTTCGCGCTGAAGGAGGAGAGCAGAGGGGACTCTGGTGGGGAGGAGGGTCTGTCCTCCGAGTGTCAAGGACAGCTGGGCTGACACGCAGGCTGGGGTCCCTGGTGGGGAGTCCCTGCAGCTGGCAGAGGGGCCCGATCCGCTCTTGCCTACCCCAGAAGGGACCCTGCCAGCACCCTGTCCCTCCGCTGAGGCCTCCTGGCTCCCCCAGGGGCCTCCCTGAAGCCGGGCCCCAGGAGGCGCTGGTGGAGACGCTAGTTCGTTGTGGGCAGGCACGAGGCTGAAAACCAGCGAACCGTTTTTAGAGTCTGAGTTGGGGGTGAGGTGACTCGTGAAGGGGGCCCTGCTGGGGGCAGCTGTCCCGAGGACCGGCTCCCAGGAGCGTCTCCGCAGAGCCTCGGGGCTGGGGCTCCGGCCGCGGCGTCCTTAGGCAGCAGGAAGGTGCTCAGCTCCTTCCGACCAGCCCCGCGCTCTGAGGAAGGGAAAGGGGCCCCCGCTCAGCCTTCCCGGCTCCTTCACCCCTCCTCCGAGGGCCCGGCAGGTGGAGAGCCAGGGGCCGCCAGGGCGGTGTTCCCCCACCCCTCCCCCTCCCCCACCCCACCCCCACAGCTTTCTGGCTTTGGGGCCGCGGGACCTGGGTGCTGTGAGGGGGAGGGGGCTGGGGTGTTTGCACAGGAGCCCCACGTGTTTGCTGCACCAGACGGGGCCAAGGCCCTGGGCTGGCGTGTCCTGGGTGGGTGTGGAGGGCCGTGGAGCGCCCTGGAGGGCGGTCCTCGCCGGGGCTCTCCTCCCAGCCTCTCTGCCCTGAGTGGGGATGCCCTCTCCGGGCGCGAGGTGGGAGCCAGGGGACGGAGTGGGGGGAGAGCCCTCCCTGGTCCTGGCGCTGAAGGGAGGGCGAGAGGTGAGCCAAGCCCGGGAGGCGGGGGAGCCCACGCAGCCAGCAGAGGAGGCCGGCTCTGCCCCGCGCCTGCCCCCCAGGCAGCCCCACCTGCGCCCATGTTATACGTCGGGGTACGTGACAGTGGTCCCTTCGAGGACAGGGTTCTGTGGCTAAAGACTTTGAGAGCCAGCGTGGGGGCCGAAGGTCCCTTTCCTGAGTTGAGGGGCCGGGGGACAACTTCCAGGCAGAGGGGCCCAGCCCCCTTCCCAGCACCTGCCTTCCCAGGCCATGTTCTTTCAGGAAGAGCTTGGGGCAAGGAGCTTGGTGCAGAGCCGTTCTGGGGATCCGAGCCCGCCCCCCCCGTGGTCCAAGCTGGTAGAAGAGGATAGATCTCGCCGGTTCTTGTCCCCACCCCCTGGGACCGTGAAGGCCGCACTGGGGTCCTAGAGGTGGGATGCTCCACCGAGCTGGTCTCAAGTCTCCCTGGGGCTTGAGGAAGGCCCTTGGGTCCCAGCACGCAGCCTGCGCTTCTAGGAGTGGGAGAGGGACAGACGGAGACCACGTGGGGGTGCCCCGGGGGGCTCTGGGATGTGGAAGGAGAGGCGGCTGGAGAGCGGCCCGTCCCCTGCCTTGGGCTGCGCGGTGGTCCCCTCCGCGAGGTGGGCGAAGGTGGACGATTCTGCTGGAGCTGGCTGGCCGGGGCAGGGCCCGGAGGAGGGGCCTTCTCTCTCTGCCAAAGGAGAGCGGCCCAGGGATGGACCGGGCCCGGGGTGGCGGAGGGTTGTCCCTGAGAAGGGCCCAGCCAGGGAGGTCCCGGGGCCCCTTCCTCCGCTCAGCGAGGTCGGGCCGTGGGATGTCGGGTGCGCCCACTCGGGCCCGGCACCAAGCGGCCCAGCTCGCCGAGGCCAGTGCAGGTTCCCACTTAACGGGGTGCCCACATCGCCGCACCCCGTCAGCTCTGCCACCCACTGAGAGTCACCGAACCCCTGGGTGCCTCAGCTTCTCCCTTGGACCAGGGAGGGAAGCGGGTGCCTGGGGCATCACGCGAGGTCACATGTCGGCCTGGCTCCCAGGGTGACTCTCGAGCAGCGGCTGCCACCGCCAAGCCTCCTGCTGGGTGTTCCACACAGGAGAAGGGAGCTCCGGGGTCCTCCCCGAGGGAGGGATACTGAGCCCAGGGCGGGGGCGGCCCTCCGGGGAACAGAGTCCGGTTGGGGGAGGAGAGGGGTGGGCCGCCAGGCCCTGGTCCGGGTCAAGGCTTGGCTGTCCTGGGGGTGGGGGCCGACCAGCTGGTGAGCGCTGGGGACGGGGAGGGAGGGAGTGGGCCCTCGGGTCAAGAAGGTGAGAGGTAGGACTGAAGGGCTGGGTCGCAGGAAGTGGCAGGCGAAGGGGAGACCCTTCGAGGAGCCATGGATGGTGCCCCAAGGCGCCGAGGAACTGGGGGCCCCAGAAGACCCCTGTGGGTCCTTGGCACCCCCAGTACTCCCCATGTGCTTCCCCACCCGGGGCTGAGCACCCCTCCGTGTCACCAGCTCCTTTCATGGGGCGCCGACCCCCACCTCACCCACCTTGGAACCCACCCGACCTCCGGTCCAAAGAGGTGACAGCTTGGCTCCCTGCTGGGCGGAGGTTGGGAGGACGGGGCCACAGAGACGCACAGCCGGGCACGAGGCTCTGGTGGGTCGGCTCTCCCGCCAAAGTGGCGGCTCCTGGGGCCGCCCTCCCTGGGAAGGGCCTGTCTGGAGCCCACCGCGGGGAGAGGGGCCCGGGCTCTGGGACACGGCCATCTGAGGGCGAGAAGGCCCCTCGCTCCATCCCATCCACGTCCGCACAGGGAGGGACAGGAGCACACAGACAAGCACGCAGGGCTGTCCTCGGACAGGACAGTCGAGTCTCCCCCGCCCCGAGGCGGCCAGTGTCTCAGGCGCTGGCTGGAAAAGAGCTGAGACTCCCACGGGCGGTGACCCCGGAGCCCGCTGCCCGTCAGGTGTGGGGTGGAAGCAGCGCCACTCCACGCGCCCAGCAGGCTGCTCACGGTGACCTGCCCGGGCGCCGTGCCCTTCAGACCGGCGTGGTCCCGGTTAACGCTGGGAAGGTCGGGTGGTGTCTGTGGGTGGGTTCTGGGTGGCTTTCTCTCTCCTCGTCACTGCCTGGAGGGCTGGGACCTGCGAGACGGAAGCAGGGGGCCCTGGCCGCTGCAGAGCAGTGCGCGCCTGGCCAGGTGACTGCCCCCTGTGACTCAGTCTCCTCGTTCGTACACGGAGCCAGGGCTGTGCGGCATCGCCGAGGGAGGGGTGTGAAGGGCTGGGCAGAGGACCCCGGTCTGCACCCCTTGTTCCAGACGGGCCTTGCTGGGCCTGTCCTGTGAAGGAGCAGAGAAACCTGGGGAGGAGGGCGTGTCCAGGGGGTCGATTTTCACCTCTGAGGCTGCTCCGCTTCCCGACGCCTGAGCTGCAGCACCCCCCCATCCCCAGGCTGGGGTCTGTGAGCCCAGCCCCCGGTCCCTGCCTCTCCCAGACTTCTCTGGACCTCGGCGTCCCGTCCGCGGTTGTGTGGGGAGAGGCGGGGAGCAGCCCCCTCCGGGCCTGGCCGGGCCGGGGGCAGGAAGCCCCCAGGGAGGGAGCCGCTGGGGCAGCGCCCAGACCCGGGCAGAGAGAGGAAGGCAGGGAGGGGGGCTGCCTCCAGGAGCCTGTCCTTTGGGGGCCTGTGTGCCAGCCACGGAGGGCAGCCCTGGAGGGTGGCTGGCGGAGGGAGGGAGGGGGGAGGACCCGCACCCCAGTTCAAAGGCAAGGCAGGAAACAGCCGCGGGCCAGAGAAAAAGGAAGCGCCGGCGCTCTGGCAGGGCGGGCGGCTGGCGGGGAGAAGAAAGCCTGGCCCAGGGCGGAGTGGGCACCCGGCCCGCCCGCCCTCCGGGCCCGGGGGTGCTCCGCCCCGACCACCCCGCACATGCCGAGCCCCTTCCCGCCCTGACCGGTGGCCCACGCGGCGCTCCCGGTGGGGAGGGCCCGTCCTGGCCCCGGGCTCAGGAGCCGAGCGCCTTTGGGGTCGTTGCTTAACCTCCTGTCTCCTTTCTCCTCCTCGAGGCGGGAACCGACCCGAGTACCTGGAGGGGCGGTGGGGAGGGGCAAACGCGCGCAGGCAGCAAAGCGGGGGGCCTTCCGCATCCCCTAGCTAGTGTCCTTCCCCTCCACACCCTCCCTGCAGACGAGCCTCGAGGAGGCTCCCATCTGGAGCTTCCTCGGAGGGTCCGCCCGCCCAGGTCCCTCCTCACCGGGAGGCTGGCTGGCCTGGCACCTGACAGCGTCTTCAGAGAGGACAAGTCCGGGCTTCTAGGTGGCTTCTAGGTCCCTTCTGTCTGGAGCGTCCCCAGAGGCAGACTTCCCCAGTCCTGTGGCACCAGAGTCTTCTCCCGTGGCCCGAGGAAAGGCCACACAGCCGGGTGCTTGCGTTTGGGGTCTATAGCTACCCCGGGGCGTGGTCCCTGAGGGGACCAGCGAGGACCCCCTCTGAGCTCGTCCCCCGAGGGCTGGGACCCCAGGCCAGCAGCTCACTGTACCAGGAGCAGGGCCAAGGGCAGGGAGCCCTGCGGGGGACTTGGACGTCTGGGAAGGCACGGGGATGGGTGGGGGGAGATGTCCAGCTCTCCCCCCTACTTGTCACCTCCCGAGTTGTCACCACTCGGGAGGTGACAACTCTTTTAGCCAAACTGTTGCTAGTTCTGACTCAGGGGCTGTCAGAGCGGGGCACCCCTCGGTGCTAACCACTCTCTTGGTAAAAAGGGGGCTCCCCGGTTTCTAATGGTCATTCAGGCCTCTCTGCCCTTCAGACATGGAGACAGGTCTCGGGAGGAGGCCAACGCCCGGGACGCCAAGCGTGGGCCGCGCGCAGAGAGTTATTTTGGAAGCAGAGAAGGACATGGCGGGGCAGCGCAGGGGCTGGCAGCGTGCCCCCCGGAGCCGAGCCAGAGCGGGCACGGGCGGCTGGCAGCCGGCGGCGGTGGGGGGCGGGGGGGCTGGGCCCGGCTGCAGGGACGGGGCGCCTCCAGCCCCGGCCTTCCCTTTTTGCCCCGTCTTCAGACACGGATGGGGGGCCTGTGTCGCGAAGGGTCCCCAGGCTGGGCTGCGGGGTCCCTTCCGATGACTCGTGAGACGCAGACGCTCCGGTGCCCGGCTGTCGGCCTCCCCCTCCGCCCCACCCAGTGGGAACGCCGCCCTGGGTGAAGCGTCTCGCCCCGGAAGACACTGGCTGGTCAGGAAGGCCCATTCCTTCGGCCCAGACAGACGTGCGTCGTCACGGGGGGCTGTCCCCACGAGGGACGGCACCTACTGCATCCCCGTAAGCACGTGGCGGCCTCGTCTTACGGGGCGCTGCCTCTCAGGGGCTCAGAGCTGGGGGGCCGGAGCTCCAAGGGGGTGGGCAACCCTCCGGGCCGTTAATCTCCAGGCCGAACAGCCCCTCGAGGCCGACTCCTCCTTGCCCTTCCCTGTGGGCAAGATCCGCTGCTTTTCCCTGCCCCTCCCGCCTGCCAGCTCTGGCCTCTGTGGTCCCCTCTGTGGGGCAGCTCGAGGGGCAGGTGTCGGAGGGGTCAGGGTTCAAGGCAGGAGCCGCCGCCTGGCTGATGCGGACCCCAGGACGGCCGTGGGGTGAAGGGCAGCCACAGGCCCGGGCTTGGGGGCCCCGGGCTGACGCCCGTGTGTCCCAGGGGGACAATCCTCTCTCCCTATCGAAGTGGGCGAATTAACCCTGGTCCTCTTGGGGGAGCTTAGGGGGCGTCACCCCGCAAAGCCCCCCACCCGCTAGTTAGCGCAGCATGCCCCGCGCTTGTGGGGGGTCCCTGTCTGTCCATCTGACCCTGCTCCGCCCCCAGACCCAGGGCTGCTCAAGGGCGGGGGCCCCGCTGCGCCCTGCAGACGGGGAGCTTCCGGAAGGCAGGGCCTGCGCGCTGGGGCGTCTCACACCCCTCACACCTGCGCTCACCCACGCTCGCGTGCCCAGGACCGTTCTCCGCCTGCTCCCGGCAGGGCCCCGCGAGGTACGAGAGTGCGGGTTTGTCTGCCTCCCCCCACTCCAGACCTGGGGCGCCCAGGGGTGCGGCACCCGGGGTGGGGCGGGGGTCAGGTGTCCCGGGATGCAGAGGCAGGAAGGGGCTGTCAGCCAGTCCCTGCCTTTGTGGCCGCAGAGCCGATCGGGAGGCCGGGGGAGGCGAGGAAGGAAGGGGCCGTTGTCTCGGACAAAGGCTGAGAGAAGGAATTGGGGCAGGGCCTGGGTCCAGCCTCGCTCGCCGGGCAACAGGAAGCCGGACGGCGGCCAGCTCGCCGCGGCCAGGCCCACACCCCAGCTCTGCCCCGCAGTGCCCACGTGCCCTTGTGAGCTGGGCTGCCCCGGAGGGGCTGTCTGGTGGTCCCCAAGCTTGGAAGGGTCCCCCTGGGTCGTCGCTCTGCTGCGGTCACCTCGAGACTCTCAGGAAGGCTTGAACAAGGGCTGGATTCCGGTCCGAGCCAGGCCTGCCCTCACCCTCTCGGAGCCTCGCGCGTCTCTGGTGAGGGTGGCCGTCTCCTCTCCGGCCTCCCGCCCAGTGGCCACTCTGCCAGGTGAGGCCACTTCCTTGGAGTTGCCCCGTGGCCCCTCCGTCTCGCAGCCCTGAGGGACGCGGGCGATGGGAGGCGGGCCGCCTTCTCACGGGAGCCCCGCAGCTGGACGGGGGACTGGGCAGCTGGGCTGGGCGCCCCTCGGCCTGAGGGTGGCCTCGTGGGGACGAGGCCTCTGGGGGCGCTGCGTGACTGCAGGTGGGTGGGGCGTGTCCGTATCCTGCGTTTGTGGGGGTCCATGGGCCTGTGAGCGCTGGGCCGCCACGTCTGGGGTGCATCCTGGCTCTGCCTTCTGCTCACCGTGGGAAGGGCCGGCTTTTTAATTTCTTCCAATCACAGTTGCATGCGGAACTGTGTCAGATTCAGGGGTGCAGCCTTAGTTTCCTCACCTGAGGAATGGGGCCACAAGGGCCCAGAGGGCTGTTGTGAGGGCTAACGAGGCACCTGCAGAGCAGCGCTCTCCGAAGGGCGTCCGACACCCAGTAACTGCTCGCGGGCGTGGGCCGAGGTCAGGTATCCATTCAATCGTCGAGCGGGTCCTTAGCAGCGGATTCTTAGCAGCAGGCCCAGCTGCGCTGCGTGCTGGTGGTCGGGACAGAAACGCAGTCCCCGGTGGGGGGAGCCCCCCCAGCCCCCAGGGGATCCCCTGCAGAGCGGCTGGCTGGGGTGGGGGCGAGGCAGAGTCCTGGGGAGAATGGGGGGTGGCGTCTGCAGCTCTTCTCCGGTTTTGTCTGAAACACCTGGCTTTCCGTGCTGGCTCTCCAGGGTCACATTCAGCGGGGTGGGACCAGGAGACTGAATTCTGTCTCTGCCACCCGTGGCTGAGTGTCTCCGGACGGGTCCTCTGACCTCTCTGGCACTGCGTCCTGTGGGCTGATTGTCCCGATCCCAGGGTATCCTCGAGACAGATGACCCTGTGTAAACGGAGAGGCAGAGGGTCTGCCTCTGGAGAAGGGGCCCGAGGGAGGCCCTGAGGCGACCTCGGCGAGGGCGGTGCCCGGGTCCCCTGAGACTCGCAGTCTCACTGGGCAAGCCCGGCAGTCCCCAAGCTGGGACAGGCATGGCCGTCGCCAGTGCCTCCAGGGCCGGGTGCCCGGCCAGAACAAGGCCCCATTGACTGTGTGCAGCCGGCGGAAAGAGGAATGCCCACGTGCCCCCCGCCAGCCAACACCACGCCGGGCCTTGTCGGCCTCACTGCTGGCGCCCCCGCTACGAATGCAGAAGCTCGGGTGCCCCCCGCCGCCCTGCCTGCACCTGCCAGGAAGGGTTAGCCTCTCTGTCCAGGTCAGCATGAGGGTGCACAGGCCTCCCTGCTGTGGGGCCTGGGGACCTGCTGGGGTGGGCCTGGGGCTCAGGACGACCTCGGGCAGCCCTGAGACTCCTGGTGCGCGGAGTGCCGGGGGACAGCCCCCAGGCCTTCCGGGGCTGGGGGGCGAGGGTGGGGCGAGCTCAGGAGCTGGGCGTGGGGTCCCCTGAATCTTGCCACAGCCCTGGCCCACGGCCTGGGCTGTGCAACCCGCCCCACACAGACCAAGTCCTGCGGCACCCCACCATGCGCTTCAGCGTCTGGCCCTTTGGGAAGAGGATCACCGGAGGT
Organism: Glossophaga mutica; assembly: GCA_039655065.1. Taxonomy (NCBI): domain Eukaryota; kingdom Metazoa; phylum Chordata; class Mammalia; order Chiroptera; family Phyllostomidae; genus Glossophaga; species Glossophaga mutica. Next base: position 67,013,166 of record CM077314.1, read on the forward strand.
CCTCCCTGTGTCTGTCCTTCCTGGGTCCATCTGTCAGGCTGCAACAACCCTGAGGTTCCTTCCCATTGCGGTCGCAGGGGAGCGAGCCCGAAGCGGCCCTTGCCTGCTTCGCTTCCCTTTCCACCTGAGCCTGGTCCTTTAAAGGGGTCTTGGAGGGTCTGCCTGCCGTGGGGGCTGAACAGCGGCACGGGACTCCCCGCACCGCAGTGGCCTCCCTCTGCCCAGCTCCCTGCACCCAAACAAGGCCTCTACGAATTAGAAAAAGCAGGCCCCTTGGGGGCCTCTTCAGAGGAAGCCAGGAACGCCCCAGCCGGATTCAGAACACAAGGGCTGACGGAGATGCCTCCTCCTCCAGGAAGCTTTCCCTGATGCCTCCACCCTGAGGAGGGTGGCCTGCCGTGTGCCCCTGTACCCTGCGCTCACCTCCTGGGTTCCAGCTCTCATTGGCCTTTCTGTTTCCCAATCTAGGCAGGGAGCCCCAGGCAAGCAGGACCCCAGGCCGGGGCTCCCCGGTGTCCTCATGCTCACCGGAGTGGGGGCCTGGCCAGGGTTGGGCGTGCAGGGCCGAGACGCCCAGGCTGGAGCATGGGCGCTCACCTGGGCCGGGGGGCCGGGCCGGGCCGGGGGGGCGGCCCCTTCAGCCACTGGCTGGCACTCACCTGGCTGCATGGCAGGCGGAGGGGTGGCACCCGACCCAGACGGCTGCGGTGAGGAGGGAGCCTCGCCGGGGAGCCTGCCAGCCGGCCGGCCGAGACCGGGCTGGGTTTCCTTAGAGGGACACATCTGTTTATAGACCCGTCCACTTAGGGGCTCCGCCGTCTCTGTTCATGCGCTTTGTTTACTTTTCCAAAAAGAAAACTCCTTTTGAAAATTTCCATCCAGTTTCCCACAAGCTGAGATGCTTGGAAGCAGTGCCGTCCTGGGCTGGGCGGGGAGAGGGCTGGGGACGGCTGGCTCTGGAGAGGCCCTGTGTCTGGCACTTGCCTCGGCTCTGAAGGTCCGAGGTGACGAAGACCGCGGTCTGCGTTCAGAGAGTTCCAGGCTGGCGGGCGAGAAAGTGACCACCCGTAAGTGCTCGGGAGTGGGGCGCCGTGGGGAGGGGCCGGCCGCGCTGGAATCCTGTGCCGTCCAGGGTGCAGGGAAGTCTGAGGACACAGGAGCCCTTGGCCGAGCCAGCAGACCGCAATCAGCATTTATTAAGCACCTACTATGTGCCCGGGACCGAGATACACGGAGGAGTGCGGTGAGGACGGCAGGTGGCAATGATGTGGGGTGCCGTCCACAGGGGCCCATGCGGCCGGCCCGGGTCCTCAGAAGACTTTCTGAAGGGGCTTCCCTCTTGCGTTTCTGACCAGCCTTTTGCTTTGGTTTAACGCACGTCCCAAAATAGGGGGCCGATCGCAGGTGCGGATGTGATGCCGTCGCAGGTGCCAAACGCACCTGCGTACCCAGAACCCAGGCCCGGAAGCAGATTGTCCAGCCCTCCAGACCCGGCCCACCCGCCGGGGTGACCGCGGCAGTGACCTCTGACCTCACGGGTGCGCCCCGCCCGTGCTCTGGACTTCCTGCTCGGGGGGCTCTTTTGCCCCTGCGTTGTCCCCTCGCTGAGTTTGAAGGGCCATTCGTACCGCGGCTTGTGGCCGCACCTCACTCGCTCAAGCTGTGTAGCGAGCGGTCACCACGGGGACACCGCACGAGGTGTCCCCTCCGCTGCGGTGGCCCTCGGACCCTTGCCGGTTGGGGCGCTATGGGCCCTGCTGCTGTGAGCAGTTGGCACGGCCATCTGGTTGCCACCTGGATGCGTTTCTGTCGGTTATGGACGCAGGACGGGAAGTTCTGGGCCCCGTGACAGCCGGGAGCTGCCTCAGCGTGAGACAACTTCCCTAGCGTGGCCAGGTTGCTGGCCTGGTCTGAGGCCGGGAGGCCAGGGCTAGACTGGAGGGAGCGGGGAGCGGCCAGGGGGCCCAGGGCGGGGCAGCGAGGAGCAGACCTCCGCCCGGTCACCGCGCCGTTCCCAGGGGCCCCCACAGCAAACCGGGGCTTAAAGCCTCAGAAATGGACTCTCTGACCCTTGGTGGCCAGAAGCCCAGGACCAGGGCGTCCCCCAGCGGGGCTCACTGAGGAGGCTCGGGGCGGGGGAGCTCTGTGTGCTGCCTCCACCCCCACGGGCGGCCAGGCCCCCTGCTGGCTCGTGGCCTCGTCACTCCGGTCTCCGCCTCCGTCCACGCGTCACCTCCCGCGTTCCGGGTCCCTCTGCACATCTCCCGTCAAGGCCTTCGTCACTGGGCCTGGGCGCCGCCCGGGTAACCGAGATGCTTTCCTGGTTTCGGGACCTGCTCTTATCACACCTGCAAAGACCCTTTTCCCAAGCAAGGCCACAGTTGCAGTTTCTGGGTTCAAGACAGGACATGTCTTTCGGGGGGACCACCCTTCAGCCAATGGCACCGCCCCTCCTGTCACCCTGAGCACCCCAGCTCCATCCTACTCTTTGCACCTCTCTCTCGGGCCCCTTTCTGATGGTCTGCCTGTCCTTCTGGGCTACCATAGGCCCCCTTCCCCCAGGAAGCCCTCCCTGACTGCCTCTGCATCCTCAGGCACTTGAGATCCCTCCAGCCTAACATCCAAGGTTCTGTCCCACTGTGTCTGCAGGTCTGAATCAGTCCTCAGAGGGTGGCTTCCTCGGGGCAGGGAGGGCCTCCTCCTCCCCTCCTCTGCACACACTCGCACACTCTCGAATACACCCCTCCCCGGGGCTCAGCCAGCCTGGGCACACAGGGTACCGGGGACAAGGAGCGTTGGCTGAAGGCGCCTTCCCAGCAGCCTCCAGGCCAGGCACCGTGCCCAGGGGTAGCCCAGTGGCCAGCCCTTCCCTGTGGCCTCTCTCCCCGAGATGCTGCCGCCGAGGGGGGCGGCTGCCTCTGTGGGTGTATGGGTGCCACACAAACAGGGCTGGGGAGGAAGGGCAGGAGGGGGGGGCTGGGGGTGGGGAGCCCAGACCTTTGCCTTCCCTTGGAGGAGGCCAGGGAGACAGAATGCCTTTGGCTAAGGGACCGAGCCAGACACCAGAAGATCAAAGGGCCAGAAGATCAGGGCTGGGCAGGTGGCATTCAGGGGGAGGCGCCCGAGGAGCAGGAGCGGCAGCTGCGCCTCCCAAGGGCAGGGCTGACCCCAGACGCCCTCCCCTCGCAGCCCCCACCCCGTGTGACCCTGTGGCAGGGCTCTGGGGCCCGAGTGCCGGGAGGGGAAGGGTGGGGAGGGGGCCGCCGGTGGGCACCGCTGGGCCCCTCACACACTGGGGCCCCCTGGGGCCCTCACGACAGGTCCCTCCCAAGGAACGTTGTGTAACACGTTCTAGATGCAGAAACTGAGGCCCGGAGAGGAGGCAGCTAGCAGCTCGGGGTGGGGCCGGGCCGCCCACTGGCCCTGGGACGCCTGGACCAGGACCCAGGCAAAGGCCCTGACCCAGCTGCAGCAGGACAGGCGGGGACTGGCGGGCGGCGGGAGGCTCGTTCTAGGCCTCGTCTGTCCACAGCCCCGCAGGCGAACAGGCGAACAGGCGGGGAGTTGGGACCAGCGCAGGTTGTTGGGGCGCCACCCAGAGGGAAGGATGGAGGTGGCAGGACAAGGGAGGACCCCCAGCGGTGAGCTGGGGGCTGGGCATGGGGCCTGGGCAGTGGTGCTGGGTGCGAGGAGGCGCAGCGCAGCCCCGGCCGAGTGAGCCTGCGGGTGGCGCTCTCAGGAGACTTGCAGGAGGGGGCCGAGCTCGGGAAAGCTGTGCCTGGCAGCCGCTGGCGGTGGGGCCCAGGGGCCGGTGGGCGTGACGCGCAAGGCCGTCCCGGGGAGCGGGGGGGGGCCCTAACCCCTGCGCTGCGGCAGGGCGGTGGCAGCCTCCTCTCCGGGCGCTCGGCAGCGCCGCGGGGAGTGGGCATCGGGCCGCTCGTGGGCTCGAGTGGGCCGCTGGGGTTCGGGGGCCCCTGCCTCTTGCCGGGTGAGGACGGGAGTGACGGGGCCGCGGCTCCCCGCGTGTCCCTTTCCGTTGGGAGGAGCCGGTGCTCCGCCGCCCGGCCTGAAATGGGGCGAACGGAGACCGAGGAGGTGCCAGGGCCCTGCCACCTGCAAAGCGCGGTCAGGGGAGGGACGGCGGGCAAGCGGCGGGCGGGCGCTGTCTGGTGCTCGGGCGTCAGAGGGGCCTTGGTTTCTTTTAAAGTTTTAAAGAGATTTTTATTTGTTTTTAGTGAGAGGGGAAGGGAGGGGGAGAGGAAGAGAAACATCACTGTGGGGTTGCCTCATGCTCGCCCCCTCCTGGAGGCCTGGCCCGCAATCCAGGCCTGTGCCCTGACTGGGAATCGAACCAGCGACCCTTTGCTTTGCAGGCGGGTGCTCAACCCACTGAGCCCCACCGGCCAGGGCAGGGCCTCGATGGGGCTGAGCCCGTCTGCGACGTGGGTCGGTGCGGCCTGTAGCTCTGTGTCTGCCGCACCCCCACGGAGGCAGCTCTTGAAGACCCTCGGCGCTTCCCGCGTCCGCCGACTCCCAGTCCCGTTTTAGAGAGCCATCGAGCTGGGCGTCCGAGTGCTGCCCGGTGGTGGCGGGCGGCTCAGGGGCTCCTCGGCGTGTGCCCTGTGAGTGCGGGGCAGGGCAGGACGGACAAACAGATTCGGGCTGCGACAGGAAAGCCCCCATCGGGCGGGGGCACCGAGAGAGGGCCTTTCTCCCTCTTCACCCCGACACACCCTGGCCCTTTGGCCAAATAAAGGCAGCAGGGCCGGGAGCTTCCTCGGGACAAACAGAACTCGGCGCTGTGGTCCCACAGAAAACGGCTCCACCGTCCGCCCGCCCTGTGCACCCCCACCCCCATCCTCCTCCCCGCTCAGCCCTCCCCTGGCTCCCGGGAGCTCAGGTGCATCCTGGCCCTCACTAAGGACCCCCAGTCCCGATGCCAGCCCGCCCTGCCTGCCCCTCCAGCGTCTGGCTTGCTGCCCCCCCATGACCTGCCCCCCCACCAGGCCTGCCGGGACATTCTTGTCGCAAACGAGGGAGCCGAGCCACGACCAGGTGGAGCAGCAGCTCTTTTAGGTAAAACACAGCCCTGGCCCCACCTGTGTGGCTCAGCTGGTTGGAGCGTCAGCCTGTGAACCAGAGGTCTGAGGGTTTGATTCCCGGTCAGGGCACAAGCCTGGGTTGTGGGTTAGACGCCCGGCTGGGGAGCAGGCAGGGGCAACCGATCAGTGTTTCTCACTCTCCCCGTTTCTGGAACCGGTGACCGTGTTTGTACACCGAGAATTACCAACAGCACCGCTGTCCTCCGCACTTCGTGCAACGCCCAGGAGAACTCGCGGCGCCGCCGCGTGCGTGGAGACCGAGGCAGGCTCTCCTGCTCGGAAACGCGTGGAAAGTGCCGCCGCGCAGCCCCAGAGGACTTGGCGCCGGTGGCCTGTCTGGAACCTCAAACCGACTCCATGCCCTCTCTGCCACCCCGCTGCGGGTGGCCTCAGGTGACTTTGCCCATCTCTGACCTGTTCCTCGCTGAACCCCGAGGGCACACGGCCAGAGGAAGGTGCCTTGCACTCGGGGCTGCCTGGACGGGCACCGCGCAGGGGCAGAGGCGACCTGAGCTCCGGGTGCCACCAGGCCTGCAGCAAGTGGGGGTGTCCGCGCAGGAAGGACACTCCTCTCCGGTGCCGTCCACGCTGCACCCAGTTCTGGGAGCGGCTGGGTCTGGCACCCACCCTTCCCGGCCGCCCCTTCCCCTTGACCCCACGGGGCTCTCTCTGTGCCGGCCTGTCCTGCTCCCCAGGGACACTGAGCCGCCTCCCCCAAGGCACTCCCAGGACTGCGTCTGCGGGGCATTCACGGATGTCGGGGGCAGGAGCTGGACGGGGCGGGGAAGGGTGAAGTCCTCCCCTTGAAGAAGGTCCCGGGCACACGGGTGATTCCACACGGGTCACCGCGGTCCCGTGAACTCCGAGGCGTCTCCCTCAGCACCGTCGGGCTCGCTGTTAACTCGGGCGGTTCCCGCTGCAACCTTGTGAGGCAGGCCGGAAAATGGAGGCTGGGGGGCGTCAGGTGGCGTGACCAGGGCGGCATGTGGCGGGGGCTCCGTCGCTGCCCCCCCCCCCAGGGAGCGTGTCCCGTGGACATGCAGGCCGCTGCGCAGCTCTGCCCGGGAAAGGCCTCGCAGGGGCGGTGACCTGGGGCAGAGCCACTCGGGGGACAGGGGCTCACTTCCCGGTCACCCTGACTGTCCTGCACCTGGCTGCAGAGACGGCCCCCGGAGCCCACAGGGGGCTGCGTCCCGGGCCTCTGCTGCGGCTGGCCGGGTGGGGACAGTCCCCAAGGAACCCGCAGGAGCAGCTCACAGAACAGCTCCCCACGGCCCTGGTGACAGGCCGGGTCCCCGTGGGGGATGGCCTCCCCTTCCCCACCCCTCAGTTCCCGCCCCCGGTTCCCCAGCACCCGCCTCTGGTCACACCTGCTCCTGGTCTCCATGGCGACACCGCCTCACCCCGCCGCCTGGGTGGTCCGGTCGCCTCCCAGGGTGAAGCTCTGAGAACATTTTCCTGACGTGCAGCCAGAAATTCCCACTTCCCATGCCCAGGGCCACGGCGCTTCTCGCCGCCTCCTGCCAGCCTCGCCCGGCCCTCCCCCACGGCTGTGTCCCCCCAGAGGACCCGGGGCTGCCGCCCACCCTCACGCAGCCTGCGGGGCCGCGGGGAAGCGTTTGCAGGCTGGGCGCCGTGGGACTGCGCCCGCCGTCGGGAGGTCGGGAGGAACCCAAATGCGGCAGCAGAGGTCCGAGCCGCCGAACCAGGGCCTGGATGCGGCCACAGGCGCTGAAGCCCGTGTGTGCGTGTGCACACGGGTGAGCACATGCGTGTGCCTCCTGGAGGTCTCGGGGTGGCAGCGGTGGCCCCGAGTGCCTCCCAGCGTCAGCTCCAGCTCAGCCGCCGGTGGGGCCCAGAGGCGGTGTCACCGGGCAGCCGGCGCTGCTTCCCGGAGACAGACCTGGGGGACACTGAGGCCGACAGGCGGTCACAGCACCCCAGGTTCCCAACCGATGGACCAGCCCCCGCTGAGCCCACGCAAGTCGCTTCGTGACACACAGACGCTTGGAGAGAGTTCGAGACTCCGACCGGGCTGGCTCTCTCACACGCACGTGCACAGACGCACTCGCGTGTGACGTGACACGCACACGCCCCGCACCCGCAGGACCAGCGCGTCCGAGAGCTCGTGGGTCCCCACGCGTGGCCCCTTACAAACACGCCCCGTCCACGCCGCCAAGCCTGGGCGCCCCTTGTCCCGGCTCCAGGCCGAGCCTGCAGGTCTGCGCTGTGGTCTCTGCCGCGCAGGGACAGCCCGCCTTCCAGCGAGGCCGTAGCACAGAACCTCCATCTCCACAGGACGCCCCCCAAGCCCGCCCCGGCATGGCCCCCCACAGCAGGCGCCTCCCCGGGCCCCCGGCATCAGCCCGGAGGCTCTGGGGGGGGGGGAAGCCTCCAGCCTCCCTCTCCCCGCTCTCCATCCCTCCTCCCTGCTGTCCTTGGCACCGGCCTCACCCCTTTGCCTTCTGTGACAGGGCCAGGCCCGAGGCCCCCCGCCCCGCCCCCAACCCTCCAAAATCCACTCCCTTAAACGGAGCTCACAGCTGGGCTGTGTCGTCTTGGGCAGGATGTGGGGGCGGGCTGGGCAGGGCCCCCACCCCCCAGAGGAGAACAATGAGGCCGCTGGTGGGGGGCGGGGGGGGCGGGGGGGGCTTGGAGCCACATCAGAGCCTCCGAGGAGCGGCCCCTGGGGGGACAGCTGAGTGATGGGGCCTGAGTCACAGGCCCCGAGCTGTCCTCCGACTCCTGTGGAGGCACGTTCAGAAATGCTGGGGGTGAACACTCGCAGGTAATCGCGCTGCAGCTCCCTGCCCGGCGCAGGAGGAGCCGGGCTGGCGCGGGGAGGCACCGGCTTCCCCGGGTCACCGTGTCCCTGCTCTGCCTGGGGCCCCTGCCTCTCCACACCCCGCCAGAGCCCAGGCTGGCGGGACCTGAGAGCACCCCGAGGACCCAACTCCGGCTTAAAGTCCATCGGTGACCTCTGGGGGCGCCGCTGCGGGAGGGTGGCCACAGGCACACCAGGGGCCCCTCCTCCGAGGGGCCAGTGCGCTCGGGGAGCAGGGGGCACCCAGGGCCGGAAGCAGCCCAGCTGCGCGTGCGGGGCCTGGGGCTGTGGGCCGAGGCCGGCTTCGGCAGAGAGGGGACCTTTGGGAGTCAGCGGTCCGTGTGCGCGTCGGACCCGGGCTCCAGCCTGTTGTGCTGAGCGGACACGCCAGGCACACGTGTCTCCCGGGGGCAGGGAGGCCCCGAGGTTGGGGGGCGAAGGGGCCTTGGGCCCCCAGCGAGGGGCTGGCGGCGGCAGAAGCGCCGGCTGCGGGCGGCCGGGAGGGCCCAGGTGTCAGGCAGGCGCATGCGCTCTGAGGCCCCTCCGCCCACCAGGCACAAGCGGGGCGAACTCGGGCGGGACCGCTGACCAGCCCCGGCCCTGGCCCCGCCCCAGCCCCCGGGCCTGCTGGGCTGGGACCCTTGCCCACAGACCCCCCCCCGAGCGCCGGGCGGGAGGAAGGACTGAGGTGGGTTTGTCAGCCGCCTGTGAGCGGTGGCGCCTCGCACCCCTCCCAGGACCCGGGCGCCTGAATTCCCTTCCTCCCGCCTCTGCGGGCGAAGAGACCCAGGGTCCCGGTGGCTCTCCGCCCGAGGTAGGAGAGGCGGGGTCCAGGGCCTCGGGCGGCCGCGCTCACAGCTCTTTCCTGTCTGTCCCCTCGAGTGTGCAATGGGGGCACCAAGGGCCCTCCTGGGGGGGGGGGCGCTGGCACAGTCCTCGGGTAGGGCTGGCCAGACTAGTCAGTGCAGGCCGGTACCCGCAGGAGGGTTTTGCGCACCTTGCGCCTCACAGGTGGGGCACCGCTCGGGCTCACAGGTAACCTGGGAGGGGCGGGGTGTTGGTCCCGCCCCCTGGGACCGGGCGCCTTCTGTGACATGCCCAGAGGCCGCAGCCTCCTCCGGTTGGAGACTGAGGGGGTGCAGCCAACAGGACCGTGACTGGCCGGGGCCTTGGAGGGCAGCACCGGCCCCGGCTCTGGGCTGGAAGGACAGTCACGCTGCGCGTGGAAACTGGAGGAGCGTGCCTTGGAGGTTGGGAGGCAGGGAGCCCGTGCCTCGGTTTCCCCCCTGGTACAGAGAGGGCCTGTGTGCAGCAGGTGGCCCCTCGTCTCCTGCCCTGGAGCCCTGTGGGTCCCTCCGGTGCGGGGAGGTCAGAGCCAGTGCCCGGCCCCACGCAGCTGGAAGGCCGCGGGGGCGACACAGACCAGGGAGACGATGCCCGCCTGGGCCCAGAGGGCCTGAATTGGCCGGCAGCCCCTCAGGCCTGCTCCGGCCACAGGCCAGCTTTGGCGTCCGGGCGCGCTGCCTGCGGTGCGCGGACGCTGCGGCCACTCACAGCCCCGCCTTCTCCCCGCGCAGAGACCTGAGCATGAACAACCTCACGGAGCTGCAGCCCGGCCGCTTCCGCCACCTGCGCTTCCTGGAGGAGCTGTGAGTAGACGCCGCCCCGGGGGCGGGCGGGCTGGGGGCCCCGCAGACAGCTGGCCCGCGCTCGGGGCCGGGCACCCCTCAGATCGAGGGGCCGGGAAGCTGTCCTCGAGGGCACACGGTGTTTGCTGACGCCTGGCCCGGGCGGGAGCCCGAGGGCGGCCTGGCCGTGAGGGGCCACGTGGTCCAGAAACTCCAAACCCCAGTTCGTTTCCTCCCTGAGGCCGGCTCCTCGTGGCGCCTCCCCCGCTCTGTTAACACCTGCCTGGGGGTCACCCCACCCATCCGGCCACCGGCGGCTCCCAAGACCTGGTGGCTTTTTCTGGGGGGCGTGCCCCTCGTCCCTTTCCTCTGCTCCCACTCCGGCTGCCCTGGACGGCCCCTCGCCTCCCGGCATCGCTCCGGCCTCCTGGCCCGCAGACCCCGCCCCTTTCAGGGTTCTCTGCGCACCCCTGGGGCACGTCTCACCAACCCGGAGCCTACCCGGCCAGCCCGGCTCCGCGAGGCCCGTCCTGGTCTCCACCCCCGGCCACTCCCGCGTCCGAGCAGGTTTCCCCTCCGCCCTGGCGGGCCCCTCTTTCCCTCCGCTGGGCGGCATGAGTAAGTGCCCCGCTCAGGGCAGTGCCCGGCCTGTCTGCCCCACACCGCCCTCTCCCAGCCCCCGCTCCTGCTCAGTCCAGTCTGTGCACCCGGAGGGGTCCCTGGGGAGCCACGGGGCTCGCTTCAACTGTGCAAACGGTTGCTCCGGGCCCTGGAAACTTTCACAGTTCCACATCCGCCCCACCCTGCCCCCCAACAGTTCTCCCCAAGAGCGTGCATGGCCAGCCTCTGCTGGACTTAGCGTCCCACTCACTCTGGGCCCGCAAGGGGGCCTGCTGGGCCAGGCGGCTGACGGTGTCCTGGGGGGACAAGACAGGGACCCACCTGCTGCCCTCAGGGTGGGGCCTCCCTCAGGGTGGGGCCTATGGGGGTCAGGGAGGCCCGTTCCCAAAGGGAATGAGGAGGTGGCCATGGAGTGGACGTCACCCAGGCCCCGGGAGCCCTGCGACCTGAGCGCAGGGCCAGACCCCTGTGACTCACAGTTCCCCCCTGAGATTCGGGGAGACGACGGGCACCCCGCAGGGAGACGGAGAGAGTGAAGCGGGATAGACATTGTCACCCTCGGCGAGTGGGAGTCAGCCCCACGTCCCCTCTGCAGCCCCCACAGGCGGACGGGTCCCCTGCGCAGGCCCCCAGCCGGCGTCACCACCGTCCGCTCTGGTTTGCAGGCGCCTCTCGGGGAACCGCCTCTCGCACATCCCAGGAGGAGCGTTCTCCGGCCTCCGCGGCCTGAAGACCCTGTGAGTGCACAGCCCCCGCCCGCCGGCCGCCAGGGGCGGGGCGGGGGGACCCCGGGCCCGGGAGGCCTCGCCCCGTCTCTGTCGGTCACCTCTGCCTGCCACTGCCTTGTCTGTGCTCCCTTCCGTCCGTCCTTCCGTCCGTCCGTCCGTCTGTCCGTGGCTCTCTGTGTCAGAAGTGATGGTTTGTGGCCGCATCTCCCTGGCAGCCCCGGGGAGCGAGATGTGAGTGACGGCCCTGAGTGCGCATCTTCGTGGGGCCGGCCCGGACCCACCCACGCGCTGTCCCCGAGACTCAGCCCGGGCGGGACAGCCGTCTGCAGGGCCAGCGTCCTCCAGAGCCCCCGCCCCCGTCTCTGTGGCTGCCGTGCTGAGTGCCTCTCTCAGTGCGAACCTGACCCTCCATCGGGCGTCAGGCTTCCTTGTCCCAGCTCCTGGCACTTGCCCTTGAAGCCGAAGGAAAGTGACAGCTGGAGTCCCCTCTGGCCACGGAGCCGGTGGCTCACAGAAGGGAAGATGGAGGTGCCATCGCGAGCTCCCCTCGTCCCAAACCACCTGAGTACTCAGGGCTGGTGGCGAGTGCGGTGCGGGGAGCGAGGAGGGGTGCGCAGGGTCGGGGGGCAGGAGGGTCCCCTTGGCAGGCGCCTCCCACAGCTGCTGGTTTGGGGGGGACGAGCATGTGGGGGCTGGTCCTGGAGCTTTGGAACGAGCCCTCGGACCTTCTGTGCGGGGCCAGGGGTTCCCGACCTGGGCGAGCTGTTCGCAGCACGAGACCACCTGTCCGCAAGGTGACAGGCGCCAAGACTCAGCCCTGTGTCTGGTGTGGGCTCCAGCCCCTTAGGAAGGAACATGTGTGTGTAGTTCGCGCGAAGCTGTTCGGGCTGGCGGGGGCCCTTGGCCATCAGCTTCCGGTCTCCCGATGGTCGGCGTCCCCGCCCCGGCTCGCCCCCCTCCCGCTTTCCTGGAGCCTCTGCCCTCAGCCTGCCTCTGCGCCTGCCTCCAGGGCTCCTTGGCTCCTGGCCTCCCCTGACCCTCTGCTCTGCCCAGCCTCCGTCTCCTCCTCTCCTCGCAGCCCCGGCCCTCTGTCCCTCTGCCCTGGGTCTGTCCCGCCCCCGTCACCTCGGAGCCCAGGGTGGGGGCAGGCGGCCCGGTTGGTGGCGTGTCTGCGCCCCGTGCAGGCTGAGACCTGCAGCCGGATGAGCGCGGCCTGTGCGCTGGGCTTTCTGACGACTCCGGCTTAGCTTAGCCGGAGCCTCCGCCCTCTTCCCCACCTGCGTTAGGCAGTGAGTCGAAGCCGCCCCCCACCCCGCCCCCACCGCCCTCGTCTGCAAACAGAGCCCTTGGCTCAGCCAAGTCCGGAGGCCGGAGAGGCTGCAGGCCGGAGCTCCAGGCGGTCTGTGCACGCCCGCTGGGCCCGTGACCGCCTGGAAGACCACCGGCCCCCAGCCCCGTGTCAGCTCCCGGCCTGTTAGGGATGAGCTGGGTGGTCTCGGAGCAGCGCTTGCCTGCCCAGGGGCCCAGCCGAGGCCCCAGCAGCGTCTGGGCAGGCAGCACCTCCGGTGTCCGAGGCCGGGCCTTCTGGCTGCCGGCCTGGCCCGCGTCAGACCCCCAAGGAAAGTCGAGCAGCGAAGTCCCTCCTTGGTGTAATGACCTCTCTGCACCGGGACGCGGTCGCCTCCCCGCCCCCTCCCCTCTGTGTCCGGCACTCAGTCTGCGGGGTGAGGCCAGGACGCTGGGGTGCGAAACCTTCCCAGGAGACTGCCCAGCGCGCAGCCGGGGCTGAGAGCCCCGGGGTGCCGGCCGCCCCTCCCGCCCCTCCCCAGGTGGGACCAGCGGTCACAGCAGCACCTGCCTGGGAGGCAGGACCGGGCCCCGGTTTGTGTGGAGGTCCTTTGGGCTTTAAACCTCGAGCCTCGGGGAGGAGTGCCGGCCGGGACGTGGGGTCTGAGCCAGGGCCGGCGGCCAGGCCTCCCCCTCGCGTGGGGCAGCGGTCTCCAGCCTGTGCCGACTCACGGCGCATAAACCAATGACTGACATTTCATGGCACACCCCAAAATATGCTTTCACCTATCTGACAAAAAATCCGTGTAATTTCGATCCATTCGCACCGGACAGCTACTGCTGCGGTGGCTGTTGTCCTCTTCATTGACCGTCTGCGGGGGGAGAGCTCAGGGCCCCGGCTTTCAGGGTCTCGCGGCGCGGTGCGGGAGTCGCTGGCTGGGGGGGCTTTCTGGCGGCCCCGTTCAGCAGATGCGGCAGCGGCTGTGTGGGGAGGGACAGTTCAGGGACCCGAGGGAGTGGACGGATGTGGGATCTGCAGAGGGAAGGGCGGGGCGTCTGCTGTGAGTGACTGACTCCCTCTGGGGCCCGGGGCGGGGCCCTGGGGGGTGGGCGGCTGTCCCCTCGCCCCAAGCATCCTGAGGCCCCGGGAGGCCCAGGCAGCCCCGAGGTGCCACGTGCGGATGTCCCTGCCCTGGACACGAACGGGGTCAATGTGGTGGGAAGACAGACTGTGGAGGGCAGGACACGTCCTGGGTCACCAAGCGTGACAACGAAGGCAGGTCTCTCCCTGTGGAAGCCGAGGGACGCGCGGCTGAGCGAGGGGGCGACCAGACATCGGTGCCGGCTCCCCACGCTGGCTCACGAGTCTCGGCCTTCTCCGCCGCTGCAGCCGGCTGGGGTCGAGGGCACTGTCCTTGTCCCCGCTCACGGACCGGGAGGGTCAGCGCTTGCACACCGCCACACGCTGGGGCTCTGCCGCTGCCTGACTCCCAGGCCTGCGGCGAGGCCACCCTGTGCTCTGGAGGCCCGAGAGGCGCGGGTTTAAATTCCTCCCGTGAAGCTAATCGTCCTTGGAAAGGTCCCACTGGGCGTGCGGAGCCTGGCGCCAAGGCCCACAGCCGCCCGCCCTCCCCGGGGGGGCAGGCGCAGGGGGACCCCTTCCCTGGCCCATCTCCTCCCCTCCCCATCCTCGGGGACCCAGCTGTCTGTCATTGCTGCGGTGTCGCTGGGCGTTTAGGGAGACGGGGGTGGGGGGGCAGGGACGCAGGAGCCCCTTGTCCTCGCTGCGTCTGCCGGCGTGACACAGGCCCCGGGCGGTCCCTGCCGGCCGCCCCTGGGCCCAGACCCTCCGGGTAAGTGCGAACTGCTCCACCTCAAGTTCTAGGACGGCGCCAGCGTGTCCACTGCTCCTGGTGCTCAAACGTAAAGGTTAGGGAACGGCCACTTTCCCCAAGGCTGCGAGCTGAGTGATTTGGGGGCGAGAGGCGCATCTTCTTCTTGATTTTTTCCCAAGGTTGTATTTATGTATTCTTAGAGAGAGGGAAAGGAAAGAGAAAGAGAGACAGAGAGAAACAGCAATGTGTGGTTGCCCGTCTCACGCCCCCACCTGGGAGCCTGGTCTGCGGCCCCCGCCTGGGCCCTGACTGGGAGTCGAACCGGCGACCCTTAGTCCTCAGGCCAGCGCCCAGCCCACCGAGTCCCGTCAGCCGGGGCTGGTGCATCTCCGGACCTCGGTGCCGCTCAAGTGTCTCTCTGCTTCTCCGCCTTCCTCCTCCTGGGCCCCACCTCTCCCTCCCCTCTCCCCTCCCGACCCCCACCCAGCCCCTGACACCCCCCCCCCACGGACTGGGCCAGGCCGGGACACCCTCCGGCCTCGGAAGCTGGGGTGGCAGGGAGGGGTCTCCCTGGGGTGGGGTGCAGGGAGGCGCCCCGGCGCTGCCTGCCGCGGGTCCCGCTAGCCCCTCCTCTCCTCACAGGATGCTGCAGAACAACCAGCTGGGAGGCGTCCCCGCCGAGGCGCTGCGGCAGCTGCCGAGCCTGCAGTCCCTGTGAGTCCTCGCCGGGCCCCCCCCGGCCCCTCCTCCGCGCCGCGCCCCCCTGGCCCCCCGCGTTCAGACAGCCAGTGCTCCGGGCTTCGCTGTGTTGGGGTTCTGCTGTCGTCAGAGGGTGTGTGTCGACTCGAGGGTGCATCCGGGGAAGGGAGGCTCCGGGGCCCACCGAGGACTGTGGGAATGGGACCTCCCTAGGCGGGGCCACCAGGGCGGCTGTCCTGAGGCGTCTGGCGTTCTGCCCCGGAGTCTGGGGTGCGGGTGGAGTCAGTCGCCCCCCAGAAGTTTCAGGAAGGGGCTGTTTCCTCCACATAGGCTGCTCCAGCCCCCAGGGCTCTGGGGTGGGGTGGCCCGGACACCCACTTCCCCCACTCGGGTGGGGACTGCGTTGGGGATGCGCTGGCCACCCATGACACAGCCACCCTCCAGGGAGCCCTGCAGTTCCTCTCCCGCCCAGTAGGGGCGCTGTGGCTGCAGGACGAAGGGAGGGCCGGGCCAGACAGGTGCAGCCTGTCGCCCTGGGCGGGGCGCCGGTCTGCGCCCATGACCCAGGCCAGATACGCACCTGCCAAAGCAACCGTAGGTCCGTCTGTACCTGATGGAACAGGGTCCCGGTACCTGGGGGAAACCCAAGTTGGGGGACTGGGCGTGAGGTTTATCCGTGGGGGAAACCCAGCCACGGTTGGCGTGCCGAGGGTCAGGGCGAAGGTCTCTCAGCCCAGGGCTGACCCCAGAGGGAAGACCCCCCATTTGCTTAGGGCACCAGCAGAGCAGGGGCAGCCAGACACGGGGCGCCGGGGCGGAACTGGCCGTTTCGTCCGAAATATCAAGGAGGTCTTCCCGGAGAGAAGGGGGTGCTCGCTGGGCTTCGGCTCGCCGGTGAGGTCAGGTGGTCTTGGTTGCGAATCACAGCCTCCGCGTGCCGAGGGGTTCTGTGGGCTCTGCAGGCGGACCCCTGAGCTCCGGGGGGCGGCAGCCCCGCCGGGGGGCGAACGAGACCGTCTGTGTCCACGCGCGCCCGGCATGCCCCGCACGCCCTGCTGCCTCGGGCCTCAGGGTGGGGACGCACCGTCCCCCACGCCCGTGAGGACGGCCCCCCGGCTCGCCCCCCCCGCTCCAGTCCGACTGTGCGGAGGGGCCCGGGGGGGGCGCGGTGGCTCCCCCTCGCCACGCTCCGAAACGCGAAGCACCGCGTACGTCTCACTGGGTCCTGAAAGCCATACGGCTGAGGGAGCTGGAGCCCAGAGAGGTTGCCCGGGACGCACGGCTGGCTGTGCCCCAGCCCCGGGTGCCACCCTCGCCTGCGCCGTGTCCTTGAAGACACAGCCTCCAGGGCCTGGAGAGCTGGGTCCCGGACTGGCTGTCACGAGCACGTGAGGCTGCGGGCAAGTCACCTCCCTCCCTGAGGCCAAGGTCCCCGTCTCCAGTGGCAGCCAGGGGTCCCGGGAAGACATGGTGCGGAGGGACTCGGGAGCATCCCGGGGGGGGGGTGCGGGCACTGTCCCTGAGTCACGCAGGACCCCTGGGCACACTCACTCTGCACAAGGAAAAGTCTGTGAGCACCTGAAGCTCCTTCCTAACAGTCGGGGGGGCTGGGGCCCTGGGGAGGCCCCGTGCCGGGGTGCAGCTGGCCCCTCCTCTCGGGCCCTCGCATGGAGGAGAGCTGAGACGCAAGCTCTCCCCGACTTACAAGGGCACTGACCCCCCAAGGGGACCCCTCGTGACCTCGTCTAACCCTAATAAAGGGGAGGGGACAGAAACACAGCCCAATTCCGTCTCACGGGGTAGACTGCGAGCAGGTGGGTTTCTGGAGGGTACAAACGTGCAGGCCACACAAGGGGACCGTGCGGGTCGTCTGGGGAGCAGGGGGCATCTGCGTGGATCCCTGGTGCCCTCGGCCTCGATCGTGACCCCCAAAGACTCCCTTCGGTGAGGGCGCGAGGCTGGTTGTGCCTAATTAGCATCTCCCGTGAAGGGCCACTCGGGAGCTTTTCAGCAGAAGCGGCTGGTCTGTCTCCCCACTGTGAGAGCAGCACCAGCAGCAACAGCCCGCCTTCTGCAGACCTGGAGGGCAGTGCCTGCCCTGCTCAGGAGCCCCAGTGGGTCGGAGAGGGAGCAGGGGGCGGAACCCAGAGGGGCCTCCTGAGGCCAAGCACGGAGCCCAGCTGGGGTCCCTCGCCGCTTACAGCCACCTGACGGAAACCTTCCAGAAGCCCCGGGGGCTCGGGGAGTTCGGGAGGAGGCACTTCTCAGACCTGTGGGGTGCTGGGATGAGGAGGGGGCCATGGAAGGGCGAGGGAGCAGCAAGACCCCATGTCTGGGCAGCTCCGGTCCAAGGCCCCACCCTGGAGATGCCCCGTCCGCCTCGGAGGAGACCCCCAAGCGACCCCTGGGGTCCGGTGAGTACCGTCAGCACCGCCCAGCCCGCCTGCCAGCCGGCAAGGGCCCCGAGGCCCCGCCACGCGGTGGGGCCTGGCCAAGGGTCCCCAGGGATGCGCGAGGTGGCAGATGTCTCCCTGGCACGGCTATTTCGGGCTCCGTGATTACATGCTGCTGCATTTGGATCCCCGAGGTTCCGGGAGTTGATTGCTACATGCGTCTGGGGCAGAGACTGCTCCGAGGTGGGTGGGCGCGCGGCGGCCCCTGCGTGGGACGGAGGTCTGAACGCTGGCAGTTTGGCCGCCGAAGCTGCTAGCAGGGTGCCCGTGGTGGGCTGGGCCCTGGGGCCCCGGGGCGGTTCTTCCCGCCTTGGGAGTGCGCGAATTTGTGGGAACAAGCGCCAGATGCTGGTGCGGGATAGAGTGGGCCCGAGTGGGCCACCCAGGGGCGGTGAGCCCCCCGAGTCCCCTGAGACCCCAGAGCTCCCGCAGGCCGGGGCCTTAGAGACCTTTGGGAGGCCGGAGCTTCCGCTTGGGAGGGGCTGTGGAGCTGATAATGTGGACGTGGTTTGGGGGCACATGGGTCCCTGGCAGAGCCTCGGAATGGGATGGCCGGTCCCCCACAGGAGAGGACAGAGGCCAGGGCCTGGCCACAACCCGCGTCCCCGCGGTCACCCGCAGTCGTGGGAGGGTGCTAAGGTCTGGGTTGGTTTGGTTGCAGACCAGCTCAGGGGCCGTGAGATGCCTGTGGCCCTCGTGGGGATGCAGCTGTAGACACTCAGGTTAGACTCTGGGGAGAACAGCCCAGCTGTCTGCACCCACAGGGAGGGAGCCGGAGTTCTTTCTTCTGAAAGTCCCTTACAGACACGGACTCCTCACTGGCCTGAGTGGTGGGAGGAGGGGCTTAACCACCTCCCCTGGATCCGCCGGGCGTCCTCTGGGGGCGATGGCGTCTTTTCAGAGTTCTAGCGCTCTGCCACCTTAGAGCGGAGGTGGGAGAAGGCCAGGACCACAGCCAGGGAAGGGTGGGGACAGCGCCCACCGGCCTGCAGCCCCTTCCGCCGGCCGTGCCCCTTCGCCAGGCCCGCCGCCATCCCCGGGAGAGCCGACTGGTCAGGGGCCGGGAAAGTGCGATCTTTGTCGAGTCCATGAGTAACTTTCCACCCGTTTACGAGCCTTGGAGGCCCAGGTGTCTGCCAGCCGCTGGCTGGAGTGTGCGAATTCACACGGCGGCCAGAAAAGGCGGCCAGCGAGAGGGCTCCCGCTCCGGCCACCGGCGATGGCGAGGCGTCGAGGTGGGAGGCAGCCTGCCCCGGACCGCAGGACCTCGGCCTCAGGAGCTGGAGGGCGTGGGTGGTCACCCCGTCTGACCGTCCCTCCTGCCGGGGAGGAAACCAGCAGCAGAGCAGGAGCGACCGCCCAGGGTCTCCCAGTGCGTGGGCCTCAGGCCAGGCCGGCAGACGCGTGTCTTCCCTCCGAAAGGGGGTGACCCCTTCAGGAACCTCTTGGACCACCTCTCCACGCAGGAGGCTCGGAGGTCGCTTGGTCTGCAAGCTGACCCGTCCCCGTGGCTCTCGGCAGCCCTGGCACCTGCTGTTGGACCTGGAGCCCGTTCCTTCCTGCACCCGCCCGCCCGTAAGCGAGGCCAGGCCTGGGCTGGGCTCTGAGGGCTCTGGGGACGGGGCCCACGCCCCCGGGAGCGAGCTGCTCTGGGCGCTCGGCTGACGGGGCGCCGAGCCTCGAGGGGCCCTGCAGGCCCACGGGGCCGAGGTCACCGCTGCTCCCTCACACAGCGCTCTTCCCTCCCCCGCTCCGAGTCCTCCCTGCATCTCCTTTAGGAAATTGACTCCTTCTGGAAGTTCTGAGGTGGGGGGGTGGGGAAGCCCTTCCTGCCTCCACTGTCCCCTTTGGGGGAAGGGGGTGCGGGGGTAGCAGGCGGAGCTGGACGGGAGTGAGGGCTGAGAGGAACTCACGGGGTCGAAGGTGAGAAGGGCAGACTGGGGCCCGGGACGCACGAGGCTGCGGCTTGGCCGTGGGGGCTGCCGCCGTCGGACGGCCGTGCGGTCAGGGGCCGCAGCACAGCCCGTGGGGAGTGAACGCTCTCCTTCTAAACAGCCACACAGCGCAAGGCCGAGACTTACACCTCTCTGCATCACCCGCTCCCGAGGGAGGGTCCTGTCCGCAGCCCCCCCACCCTCGTGGGGAACAGAGGGGCCCCTGAAGGGGAGGCCAGCGCTGACTCTGGGGCGTCCGTAGTTTCTGGAGCTCCAGGCTGGGGTGCAGATGAAGACGGGGCCGGAGGCCCTAGCCCAGCTGGGAGGCCCCGGCCCCTTCCCCTGCCCGCCTCACCTCTGCACATCTGCTCACCGAGGGCCTGAAGGGGCATGGCGTAAAATCCGCGCGGAACCCCTGGAGCGGGGGCGGGAAGAGGGGAGGCTGGGTCCCTGGTGGTGCCTAGTTCTGCCCCGCGTGGGGGTGAACAGATCTGGGGACCTGCTGAAAGGTGGTGCCCGAGGCCCCCCCGGGTCACGGCACCACCCAGCCACCACTGAGCCAGGGGTGTGCGGCCCGCGGCCCAGGACGGCAGTGAGCGAGGCCCAACACAAAATCAATCGCACACTCACTTAAAACATGATGCGTGTTTGTCTGTGATCACGTGTCACAATGTGTTTAATGTGTGGCCCAAGACAACTCTTTCTTCCCGTGCGGCCCAGAGACACCCCAAGCTTGGATACCCCTGGTAAGCAATCTTGCCCCTCTGACCAGGAACCACCAGCCCCCAGGCCCAGCTGCGGGAGATCCGCCCCCCCGAGTCACACCGGTCTCTGGTGGTGCCCCTGCTGTCCTCGAATGCCGGTGACATCACTTCCTCCATGCCCCCCAGTTCCCCAAACCTGCCCTCTTCTACCTTTAAGCCTTCCTGTATCAATGCAGCACTCACCTCCTCCAGGAAGTCCTCCTAGACTGACTCCATCTGACTCTGAGCCTTGAGTCCCTTCAGGTACTGTCTAGACATCTGGCTTCAACAGTCGGGGTTGGGACACTAGGCGGTGACCTTTGGCACCTGTGAAGTCTGTGAAAGTCACTGTGCCCGCCCCAGGGCGGTGGGTCCCTGTCTGCTGTCTGTGTGGCCTGCCAAGTGTCTGAATCTGACAGGGCCCAGCACTGCTCAGGGACCCTAGCCAAATGGGGGGCAGTCGGGAGACCCCGGCAGGAGAGAGCCTGGACCACAGCAACGGCCAGGTGACTCCACTGCCAGGACCCGGCCACCCACCGGGCAAGAGCGCCGGGGCAACGTGGGGCCCGGCGAGGGGCCCGGAGCAGGCCGTGTTCCCTTCCCCCCAGCAGCGTCCTGCCGCCCCAGCTCCGCCGGCTGCCTCCTCCCAGCTCCCGCGTCTGGGCCTTAATTACACGCTGACGCCATTTGTTTTTAAAACAACATGTTTATTTCTGTTCTGACTCATTGTAGAAAATTTAGAAAACACAAAAACCAAAAAGAGGAAACTGAAAATCACCCACAGTTGTACCACCCAGACACAGTGCGCGAGCCCCGGGCCGCCTATCCACGCACCCCCCCCCCCACGTGCAGTCACCCCGGGGCCCGGCTCAGTGTCCCTTCCAGTCGCACTCGCGGAGGATGGGAGCCCTCGTCTTAGCTTCAGGTACTTGGAAACGTCAGGGTGTACTCACGACGGAGCAAAACCACAGCCTTGGAAAGTCCACGGTCCACCGCGTTCAGCCTCTTCACAAACTTGCACGACGACCATCGAGTGATTCCGGAACGTTTCATCGCCCCCCCGCCCCCGTGCTCACCGGGGGTCAGTCCCCTTCCCACAGCCCCCGACAGCTCTGGCCGTGACACAGAAACGGAACCGGCGTTCTGTGTCTGGCTTCTCTCGCTGAGCGGAGCGTTTCCACGATCCGTCCACGTGTGCACTCACGCGTGTCTGCAGCTCTCTCCTTTCCGTGGCTGAGTGACACCCCGCAGCGGGGGTGGGCCGCCCCTGGTGCGCGCGCCTTCGGCTGGTGGACACGGAGCGGCTTCCTCCGTTAGGTGGTAACTGTGCTGCCGTGGACTCCCGTGCAGACGTGTCCCGGTGTGTGTGCCTGCGTCCTCGGTCTCCCTCCTGGACGGGACGCCGCAGCTCGGGCGGCGGGGGCGGGGGGGCACCGTGGCTCCATCGGCGAGGAGCAGAGGTGTGTATGTGGGAGGGACCAGCGCCACGTGGGGCTCAGGCTCAGGCTCCTGAAGGAGAGGAATTTTGAGTGAGGCTTTGAGAAGAGCGGGCAGCGGCCTAGTTCCAGAGGGCAGATGAACGGCCATGAACTCCGACGGGGCGGCGGAGAGCCTTTCCCAGGGGAAGTGGGGAGTGGGGGGCCTTCTGGCAACGGGGCTGGCGAGAGAGTCACTCAGGGCAGGAATCTGGAAACCCAAGCTGAAGGGTTTGGAGTCGTCCGAAGCCTGGGTGCCTCTGAGCAAGAGGAAGACGAGATCGGAACATCGGGCTGGGGGTGGGTGTCTGTACTCTGTGTGAGTGGATGGAAGGACGGACGAATGGAAGGATGGGCAGAAGGATGGATGGAGGATGGACGGACAGGTAGGTGGATGATGGATGGAAGGGAGGGCGGGGTGACTGATGGGCGGACAGATAAATGGATGGATGGATGGATGATGGATGGGTGGGTGGATGGGAGGCTGGGTAGATGGATGGATGGACAGGTAAACTGATGGATGGACGGACAGATGGACAGATGGACAGACGATGGATGAAAGGATGGAAGGATGGAGGGACAGGCCGGTGGACGGGAGGCTGGGGAGCAGAGGGCCAACACTGCACAGCCGGGAGCCCCCCAGCTCTCGTTCTGGTCCGCAGGGAAAGTGTGGGGCCCTGGAGCAGGAAAGGAGAGGACGGACTGCGAGAGGGGCTGGAGCCCCGAGTCCGGGAGGCCGGAGCCCATGGGGACTTTTCCTCCCTCCCCCTCCGCCTCCCCGGGGCGCCTTTACAGGTGTTACCATGAGGCTGGTTTTCCCTGGTACCTCTCACTGCAGAGTCAGCTGGGGTGGCTTTTAAGCAGGGCCTTTAAAACCCTGGGATGTTGCTCATATTCCCTAAACCTCCGACACCACTGCCCCTCCCTGAGAGGCGCGTCGGGAAAACCCCGTCTGCCTGTCCGTCTGCCTGTCCCTCCGCCAGCCCCCGCTGCCCGTGGCTGAGGGCGTGGCTGCGGGGCCACGGAGCCCAGCTCTCAGACGGCCCAGCAGGGACCCCAGAAGCCAGCATGACTCAAGGAGCCCGGTGGCTGCGGGCCGAGAGACGGATGAGACGGCTTTTTGTGGGCTCCACCCCAGGATTCCGGACCGTCGCCCACAAAGCTGGCCGGGGCCGCAGGCCTGTGCCTTCAGGGGCAGCTCGTAATGGGTCCACCCGGTCCCTCCTGTGCCTCCCTGCAGCCTTGCCAGGAGGGTCACCACTTTTACATACGGCTGCCCCCTCAAACAAAGGAAGGGGGACGGGTGCTTAGCTGTGCCCTCTGATGTGCAGAAAGGACGGGCTTTCGGTGCCGGACAGGGGGAGGGGGGACCGTTCGGCCCCGCGTGGCCTCCGCGTTGATGTCCCACCTTTGACCCATCGAACGAGAAAGGCTGACAGTGAGGGGGAAGGATCTGGCTCCGTAGCATAAACTAGGAATGAGAAACTCAGACCTTCCCCGAGGAGGGGGCTGCTGCCTTGGCTCTCAGCTGCCCCCACCTCTGTCCCCCCCAAGGGGAAGGGAGCCCCAGCAGGGGGAGGGGCGGGGTTTGAGGGCTGCAGAGGCCTCGGAGAACCAGAGGGGGCCCTCCCTGAGGGCAGCATGGAGTGCTCGTGGTGCGGAGGCACCCAGGCTTGGGGACCTGGTGCAGAGGCCGGCACCTCCTTAGCTGTGGGGGTGCCAGAGGTCCCCCTGGAGCTGCCCCTCCCGGGAAGGTGGGCCAGGGCTGCTGGTACTCCCCTCTGGCCTGTCTGTGGGTGGGGCCGAGGCTCCTCCAGGGCCTGAGAGGGCCGGGCCCCGTGTTCTGTGGGTCGCAGTTAGCGAGCTGCTCGACCTAATCATCTCCCGTGAGTCAAGAGGGACCCGCCTCCCCGGCTCCTGGGGGGGTCTGTGGCCAGGCCTTCCGACCGACCACCTGCCCCTGGGGACGCCCACCTCAGCCTCAGCCCTGGGGGTGGGGGTGGGGGTGGGGAGCAGTTTGGCTCTAGGGGGCTGAGCAGTTCCTGGAGCCCAGGCAGGCCCCGACTGGCCCGCCGTGTCCGCACAGCTAGGTGAGATCAACGGCACCCACGTGGGGCGCCCGGGCCCACGCACAGCGAGGGGGCTGCCGGGGCTGCCAACTCGACTCCGGGGCTTAACTGGTGTGACTGCTCGCTCCTTCCTGCCAAACCAGGGTCCGTCTGGGCTGCTGTCCCACCTGCGGAGGGAGCGGCTCAAAAGGCTCTTTCAGTCCCCAGTGGTGGCCTCTGAGCCCGCTCCAGAGCCCGGCCCACCTGCCTGGCGGCCTGCCCCGGCCTGCCCCCTTCCCAGCCCCCTGAGGCCCCTGCAGCACCCACTCTCTGGTTCCCCTCTGCTAGACACTGTCCCCTCCCCTGGCAAACTCCGCCTGGGCCCCCAGGCCCGCCTCGCCTGCGCCTGGAGCCTTTCCTGCTCCCCAGCCGTCACCGAGCTGTGACTCTGGGGGGGGGTGGGGACAGGGACACTCTCTTCACATTCCGATCTAGCTTGTGTGTGAGTGGGCGCCTCTAGGGTGGTCTTCACAAGGAGATGCCCGGCGCCCCCTTCTGAACCAGGTTGACCTGGGAGGGGCGCAGGGGTCCGTGTGTGCCCAGAGCCCCAGGGGAGGGCGGCCGCCCCGGGAGGGCTCTCTGGGAGGGCCCGGGGCTCCGTCAGGTCACAGCCTGCCCAGTCAGCTGAGCAGGGAGCCCCGTCGAACTGCTGGGCCCCGGAGAGACGGGGCCGGCCGAGCTGCGCTGGGGGACCGGAAGCAGCTGCGCCTTCGGGAGCGTTGTCGGGGTCAGGCCCGGAGGGAGGGGGTTCCCTCTGTCGGTGGGGGGGGGACCTCGGTTCTATGGCCGTGGAGCGGAAGCGGTGGGAAGGACGGAGACCCACCAGCGCAGGGGGCGTGGGGACGCACCGGTTGGTTGCCCACACGTGGGGTGCGGGTTCGCCTGCAGTCTGAGAGGAAGCGGGGCGGCACGGCACAAGGGGTCGGGGACCGCGGGCCGCCACGGAGGCAGAACCTGGGACCCCGCAGAGGGGAGCCGGGCCCCGGGGGGCTGGGCCACAGCTTGGCGCCAGGGAGCCGCCGTGGAGCCGGCCCCAACCGTGGCCCACGTCTCGCCCGACTGACCCGCACCCTCCTCGCTCCCTCCAGGCGCCTCGACGCCAACCTCATCTCCCGGGTCCCAGAGAGGAGCTTCGAGGGGCTGTCCCGCCTCCGCCACCTGTGGCTCGACGACAACGCCCTCGCCGAGGTCCCCGTCAGGGCCCTCAACACCCTCCCCGCCCTGCAGGCCATGACCCTGGCCCTCAACCGCATCAGCCACGTCCCCGACTACGCCTTCCAGAACCTCAGCAGCCTGGTGGTGCTGTGAGTACGCTCCGGCCGCACGCCCACCGCGGGGAGCCCGAGGGCGCTGCCCGCCGCTCCGTGTCCCCTCTGTGCCCCGCGGACCCCGTGGGGTCGTCTCGAGACCAAGTGCCGCTAGAGCTAGAGGAGGCCCTCCGAGGGCAGCAGCTGGAGGCACGCTGGGTTTCTCGCTGGCCGAGCACGGTGGCAGCGCCTGGAGAATGGGCACATGGGTCCAGACTTCCTCAAGGGACCCCCACCCCGCTGGGTGACGAGGTGGGGCGGCTGGTGCTTTGGCCCAGGGACAGGGCACATTCATGGCTCCCGGGCCCGGAGAAGCAGAGAAGAGCCATCGCCAGTAATTAGCCAGCCTGCCCCGCGGGGTAATTACCTGGGAGACAGCAGCCCTGGCAGCCGTGGGCGCCGGGCGAACCCTGCCCCCCCGGGTGGGGGGACTGTCAAGGCAAATTAGCTCCCAGCTAATTGCTGTGAGTGACGGGCGGGCTCACCGGGGGCGGTGGAGGGCTCTGAGGTCATGCATAATTGCTGCGGGCTCCGCACCCGCTGCTGCCGGAACACGTGTGTTAGGGGCTCTGCTCTGGGGGAAGCTGGCACCCCTCCGTCTGCGTCCCTGGCCTGGGAGCCTGGAGACCCTGGACGAGCACCCCTGGGGCCCGGCGGCCACGTGTCCCTCCTGGGTGAGCACCGCGGGTGTCTGGCTGCGGCTTCGGTGATACTCCAGCAGCACCCTGAAGGAGCGGGTCAGGGCGAGGGGGGAGCAAGGGCCTCGGGACGGTCCCCCGCAGCGCCCGGGCCGGGGCGCAGGCAGAGGCACCGGAGCGTGGGGTACGGCCGCCGCCCTCCAGGGTGACCGTCCAGTGGAAACAGCAGAAGAAAGACGGGAAAGGGTAGCCCCTGCCGTCAGATTCG
Source organism: Glossophaga mutica (assembly GCA_039655065.1). Taxonomy (NCBI): domain Eukaryota; kingdom Metazoa; phylum Chordata; class Mammalia; order Chiroptera; family Phyllostomidae; genus Glossophaga; species Glossophaga mutica. The sequence goes on from CM077314.1 coordinate 67,038,816, forward strand.
TCGGAGCCCAGGGGGGCCGGGGGGCGGGTCCTGGCCCAGGCAGGTGGGGACAGGTGAGGAGATTACACGGTGAGGAGAGTGAGACCCAGCGGTATCAGTGCAGACACTTGGGCGTGGAGTCCGGGAGAAGAGGCTGGGGACGGAGTTCGGGCCTCTCGGGGTCAGAGGGGACTTTGTCTGCAAGTGGGGGAGGGGAGCGTGAGGGTTCCGAGTGAGGGTGAAAGGTGAACGGCAAGGACGCGGGGAACCTGGGCGACTGGAGACAGAAAGGTCAGCAGGAGGCTCCCCTGACCAGCCACAGCCCAGGTTGGGGGGGCGGCCGAGGGCCGGAGGGAAGCTGGCACTGGAAGGCCGTTTGAAGGAGGAGCTGACTTGATGTGCAGGTTTTTCGAGGCTGGGATTTCAAGAAGGGGAATCGAGAAGAACTTGGAAGTGTTTGGGGCCCCAGAGAGTTGGAAGTTCGGCCGCTGCAGATCGAGGAGGGGGTGCTGCTGGGCACGGGGAGGGACTGGGACCCCGGCAGCAGCGAGGGGACCCACAGAGGCAGGAGCCCCGCCCAGGGGCAGAGCCGGCCCCTTCTCTGGGGCAAGGCCAGGGACCCGCTCTCTCCCCGACCTGCCCCCGGCTCCCCGGGATGGAGGGCTTTGGTAGCAGGTGACCTTCGGGGCCTGAGCTGCAGGAAGGCCTGGGAGCCAGACGGGGTGGCACCCATGTGGTGCGCAGGGGTCTGGCTGGAGGCAGCCCCTCCTGTTGCTCTGCCAGACCCCGGGGCGGCACCTGACGGGGTGAGAGTGGCGCTTCCGCTGGAGCCTTCAGCCCCAGCACCCTGCCCCAGGCGGCTGCCGGAGGGGCCCAGCACCCTGGGCTGAGCAAGTGGTTTGGAGGAGGGCCTTGGAGGCGGGGGTACGGAGTGGGGGGGGATGTTTGCAAAGCTGAGACTTTGACCAGAGATGCTGCGGAGGGGGAGGGGCGGAGGACGGAGACTGGAGTTGGACAGGCAGCAGGAAGAAGGGACAGGGTTTGGTGACACTGGGGAGGAACTGGGCAGGCGCTCACCCCTCGGGCAGGGAGGACAGCTCCCGCCCAGAAGGTGGGGCTGTGGGTTTCCAGTAAATCAGAAGCTCCCTGCGGGAGGGGTCTGTCCCCGCTGGGACCCGGTGGAGCACGTGACGAGGACGGGGGGGGGGGGGGGGGGACTCGCAGGGCCCTCAAGGCCCAGCGCTGGCTGCTCTGCGGGGGCGGGTCTGCCCGCAGGACACCGGGAGGCCCACCTGCCTCCCCCAAGGAGGCGGTTTCCTTTCTGCCTTTAATCCGAGACCCTGGACAGCCCGTGGGATCCCCCGCATCCAGCTCCCCGGAAACAATGGACGCTTTTCAGCAGCAGACGCCAGTCCTTCCCCACCTCGGAGAGTTTTCCTTTGCGTGCCGCCTCCGAGCGCACCTTCTGTCTCACCGCCCGGTCCCTCCTGCCGAGAGGTCCCTCCTGCCGAGACACCGAGGACTCCAGGCTGAGTCCCCGGATTCCTCCTCTTCCACTCCCCGCGTCCCGACCCTCCCGCCCACCGCCCTTTCTCTGGCCCTCGGCCGCCGCTGTTCCGGATCCAGGGGCTAGTGTGTTAGGGTGTGGTTTCTGCTCTCCATTCCTCCCTTGGCCTGTGACCTCACTTTGTCTTTCATTGTTAAAGTCTTTGACGCGGAGCTTCGGCCGATGGTTGGCAGCAGGAGGCGACTGTGCGGTTTCCCTTCTGCTCCTGTCTCAGGAGCCGCACTTTCTTCTGGGCCCGACCTTTGCTGCCTTTTGCATCCGAGTGTCTCCTACCTGCTGTTGCGTGATGGCCAGGTCACTCCCTCTCGGGGCTTTCGCTGGGAAAGCTGTCTACTGGTCCCAACGGCGTCACCGTTGGCCTGTGGGGTCCCCCCTCCAAGCTATAGTTTGCGGGCCAGTCCTGTGGGTGCACGGGGGTGCCCCCACGTGTACGAGCCCCGGTGGAGGGAGGCGTCCAGCCTCGTCAGCCCCCCAGCTCTGCTGGCCCGCAGGTCCAGGAGCCGTGAAACGCCCCAGTCACGCCCTCCACGTGGACCCTAACTTGGTGCGTGGCCTGGAGCCTTGGGCTTGGAAGCAGCGCGGAGGGGAAGGACGTCCACAGAGCTGCCTCTGTTCAGATCTGGGGGTTTGGGGGAGAATCCCCAGGGTTTCGTTTTCATGCCCGTGCAATCCCTTTGCCGCCAGGCTTTGCGGTTTGCTCGCGTTGGGTTATGTCTGCCTTGCTTTGTTCCTGTCTGTAGCATCTGGGGCGGCAGTGGGCCTTTGCTGTGTCACTCACTCCAGTAGGACCTGGGAGAGGAACATCCTGTTGCTTATTTCCCATCAGCCGTTCATCACAGAATTCTCTCCCAGCCTGTGTGCGCCCCGGCCAGGCCCCTCCCCAGCCCCCACTTCGTCGCTTTGGGCACTGGTGCCTGGGACACCCTTCCCTCTGCTTGTCCAGATCTCCTCCCCTCCAAGGCCCTGCCCTGGGTCACCGCCTCCAGAAAGCCCTCCCAGATTGCTCTGGCTTCACCAGTCCCCGCCGCCGCGCTCGCCTGTCTGCAGCCCCGTCACGGAACACTCGGCCCTTAATTATACGTTGTCTGCCGCGGTTGGCCACTGAGTCAGGCAGGCTGGGTCCTGGGGAGCAGGACCAGAGAGGAAGCCTCAGACCAGAGCCCCTCCAGACCAGGCCTCTCCGAGACGTACTGAGAGCGGCACCAGCTGTGGCCAGCGCGCTCCACTCCACTGCCCTCTAACCAGAAGTCGGAAAGGGGTCGCCTGTGGTCGGCCTGGCCTTGGAGACTCTGGCTGCCGACGTCGGTCTCAGTCAGTCGTTTCGTCTGCGGGGTCGAGGGCTGGACCACTGGGCTCATCCTGTCCATGCGGCAGCCTCCACCGTCCTCCTTAAGCCACCGTCTGCCCCGCCCCACCCCGGGCTCGGTGCTGTGGGCCCCGGCCTGATGACCCTCTTTCCTCCCACACAGGCATCTGCACAACAACCGAATCCAGCGCCTGGGGACCCACAGCTTCGAGGGGCTGCACAGTCTGGAGACACTGTGAGTGTGGCCCTGTGGCCGAGCTCTGTCCTGCCCAGGCCCGCTGCGGCAGCCGGGCTCCAGGGGCGGGGGTGCTGGCACCTGGCCGCCCGCCTGCTGCCCCCATGCCCCCCCGGCACTGTCTCTAGCATGTTACCCAGGTGAATGAGTGAAAAATGCCCCCCGCCTCAGGCAGGTGCGCCGTGCCGTCCGGGAGCTCAGGGTGGCCCAGGGAGCAGGCCCCCAGTGCCAGGTGCCAGCCAGCCGCCGAGGTTGGGAAGGGCTCACGGTGCGCGGTCCGTGTTCCCACCTTCCGCTCACCCCCACTTGTACTCCGCACGCACACGCCCAGGGGCCCCCACCGCCCGAGGGGCAGGTCCTCGAGAAGCTGAAGCCGCAGCAGGGAGTTCTGGGAGGCAAGTGGTGGCTGGAGGAGGCCGTGTGTGGGGGCTTTGAGTACGTGTGTCTCAGAGGTTGGGCCGTCCGTGTTTGTGATTGTGGGGGGCAGTGGGGACAGGACTACGGTCCCCTCCTCTGCCCGTGCTGGAAGCCCAGGAGCATGCTGGGAGAATGTCAGAGCCAGCCCAGCTCTCCCCGCTGCTGACCTCCTGCCCGGGGGTGGGTGCAGGGGTGCCCAGCCTGCGGGCAGGAAACGGAACCTGTCTCCTGCCCTGTGCAAGACGGGGCCGCGTGCTCCCCCCGCAGCTGCCTGGGGCAGCTGGCAGTCACAGCCAGGGCTCTGGCGCCCAGGGACCGTGCTGCCTGCCGGGGACCAAGCGGGCCCAGGACACTGTGTTCGCTGGCCAGACAGACGCCCGCCTCCGCTCAGTGCCCGGCGGTCCTCTGCCACTTGTGTGGAGTGTGAGCGTGCAGCTCTGCCCTGCCTGTGCGTGGGGACTCCAGAGCGCTGGGCGGAGTCAGGCCGCCCGCCCGCCCGCCGGGCGTGGGCTGGCTCTGCTGGGAAGCCGTGGGGGCCCGCCTGCTGGGTGAGGGTCAGCTCCTCTGAAAAGCCGACCGGCAGCGATTTCCTCAGTGCAGGGCACGCTGCCCGCTTCTTTCTCAATTAGCCACTGGCGTGCTGCGCCGGGCGTGGCCGGTGCTGGCTGCGCTACAGAGCCGCCCGCCGCCCCGCGCCCACCGCGCGTTTGATGTGCCGGGCGCAGGGCCGCCAAAAGCCTGCACTCGCTGCACAGGCAGGGAAGCCAAGGGGAGCGACAGAGAAGTGCCCCACCCCCACTCGACACCGTGAGGCAGCAGCGGGTGGGGCAGAGCGTTGGGTGCTGGGGCGTGGAGGGGCCCTTCCAGCCCGTGGCCGTGACCTCGGCCACGTCCCGCGCTCTCCGAGTCCCGTTGCGAGAGGCGGTAGAGACGGCACTGGTCTCCGAGGCGGCCGTGTGGCCGTGTGGCCGTGGGATGGGTCTCGCCCTGCACCCCTCCTCCCGCCCGGCCCCCCTCGGCTGGCTGGCTGGCTGGGCAACACCCCTTCCTTCCTTCCCACCCTCAGGGATCAGCTCCGCTTCTAACTTCTGATCCCCAATTAAAAAGGGGAAAGTGTGTTCTTTATCCTCCGTCCGGGAGCAGCACTTGCAAGCCCGGGGGCAGCCAGATGTGGGAGGGGCGGGGCTGGAGAATGAAAGCCGGGAGTCAAAGCTTTTAATTGTTGGGTAATTGTCGAGCTTTGCCACCTCTGTTATTACTGCGGAGCTTTTCATGTGCGCTCCTTGCTGGCAGGGAGGGTGTTTCTCCCTGGGGCCGAAAATCTCTGCCTCTCAGGCCCCTCTCAGCTCCGTGGCAGCAGCAGCGGGAAGACCCAACCCCCTCCCGCCCTGCCCCAGCTGTGGTTTGGCTCCGGCACCTGGCCCTGCCACCTGTGCAGGAGGGGCCAGGTGTGGGCAGGCGCACGCGTGGTCACGCATGCACGCAGTTCACCTGCCACGTAGCTAAGCCTGCCATGGTTTTCCCCCGACACGGACACGCTCCTCCAACGCTCCCCCCCCCCCACGCACGGCATCACTACCGGCCGCAAAAGCGCCCAGGGTGGTGTGGCCGGTGACCTGCGCTGCTCTGGGGCCCGGCGCCCCGGGTTCCCCCGCCACCTCCGTCCCTGCTGGCCGGCTGGCTGGCGCCAGTAGCCGCAGCCTTGGGCCTCTTTTCCCTTACCTGCCCAGCGACGGGCAACCTCAGAGGGAGAGGAGTCGGCCGGCAAGCGTGTGCCCTGCTCTCTTTCGCTCTGAAAGACCCAGCAAATCCAAGAGGGGCAGGCGGGGCCTGGGGCTGGACACCGCTGCGCCCCACCTTGCAGACACGCAGGCCCAGGCTCCAGCCCCGCTGTGCTCGGAGGAGGCCTGGCTCGCAGGGCGAGACTGTCCCCAGCCGCTTGCAAGAGGAGAGTCCTGTCCTGCAGGCACCCTTCCCACCCACTCCCCTGCGAGGGTGGCCTCCTGGCCACGAAGTTCAGACTCAGAGGCGGGCCAGCCCATGAGGTTTTATTTCCTCACCGGGCAGCTGCGGGGTGAGCGGCCCGTCTCTGGAGCCCACGAGCGCTGCTGCAGCCCCGGGCGAGGCCCCTTCAGCGCTGGCCCCTGGGGGACGGGTTCGTCACGGGCCTTCCTGGGCGTCTGGGCTGAGGAGTGGAGTTCTTGGGCAGGAGCGGTTCTGGTGAGGTTCTGGTGAGGAGAGGAGGGAGGGTTTCTCGGTGCACGGAGCAGCCCAGCAGGGGTGGCCCGGACACCCAGCACGGGCAGTGGGTGCCCCGCTGCTGAGGCGGTCCCCGAGCAAGCTCAGACACGGCTCCGGCCGCAGGCGGACTTCTCACTCCCTTCCGAGTCCCAGCTTCGCGGGTCCCAGGTGCTTCGGGGGTCAGCAGCTTTTGTGAGAACCTGCCCCGCCGGCTGCAGGCGTTTTCCGAGCTTTCCAGGGAGGAGGAAGGCGTAGCTGGAGGGAGGCTGCCAGGGAGCGGCGTCAAGTCCCTCGGGGGAAACGACGGCAGTCTCGCTCACTGCCGCATTTGTCCGTGGGTGGCCGTTGCTAGAAGGTAGAGCAATGCTGTTAGCCAGAGCGGCCCCGTCGGCGCCTGGCCCGCCAGGCCCTGCGCCCCCCGCAGGCGCAGTCAAGCCCGCAGCTGGGTGTGCACAGGAGGGTGCGGGGCTCCATCAAGGCCGTGACAGAGGCCAACTCCTGTGTCCGCTGCTGCGGTGACCAGCGACCGGACGGACGGTCTGGGCGGGTGACTGGCGTCCCGTGAAAGGAAGAGGGGGAGCCCTGGGCAGCCCTGGGCCAGGGGACAGCGTGGCGGGGCGCTGCACAGCAGGGCCGCAGGGGAGGAAGCTCACGAGCGGGGTTGGCGGCTATCCCACGGCCGAGTCCCCCCCACCCCGTCCTCCTCCTCACTGTCCCTAGAACTGCCCTCTCAGAGGGGGCGCCTGCCAGTGTGCATTGCTGTCGTGTGCGGAAAGCGTGTCCGTCGGGCCTCACGGAGCCAGGGCTCCAAAACCCGAGATGCCCCCCCTCTGTTGGATGGAGCCCGTGTTTCCTTGCGGGTCGGACGCAGGGGCTGGCCGGCGTGACAGCGAAGTCCGCGGCTCTGTGCTCTGAACCCACAGCGAGGCTCCCAGACAGCTCCCAGTGGGAGGCGGCCGTCGCTGCGTCTCTGCAGGGCCGGGGGTGGGGGGACCCCAGGAGTGCAGGTCCTCGGCAGCCGATGGCTCGGGTCCGCCGCCCGTTTGGGTTGGGTTTGGCTGGAAATGGCCGAGCAGACGGAGGGGAGGGTTAGCCGCAGCAGCTGAGCTTCCAGACGGAGCCGGGGCTGCAGGGGGCCCTTTGCCGTCTGCTCCCAGCTCCCCAGAGCGGCCGACGGAGCAGTTCACGCTTCCTGGGCTTCTGGCCGATTCCGGGCTATTGAAAAAGCCGTGGATGGGTTTTCTGGCTGAGATTGAGGGTGACAGAAACCAGCCTGCGACAGAAGGGCCAGACCAAAGCAGCCGCCTGGTGGGGGTGTTGCAGGGAGGGCTCTGTGTGCCAGAGTCCGACCTCACGGGGCAGCACGGGGGCCCCGGCAGCCCCACCTACAGGCCTCCGCCCTTGAGCCGGAGAAGCCACCCCTGACGATGAACACCCTCTTGTGTGGCCCTGTGCCCCGGCCTCAGGAGCCCCGAAAGGGGACCCACCTGCTTCCTGAGGGTGGCAGCTCCTGGTCGGTCGGGGCACAGCGTGCACACAGAGACCCCCCACCCCCGCCCGGACTCACACCACCCGGGCTGCAAACCCAGCTCTTTCACCCCCAGCCAAGGGGTCAAGTCAGGCCTCTCTCTGGCACAGAGGTAATAACAGCACCTGCCTCGCAAGGCTGGCAAGGAACGGAATGAATTAATGTATGCAGATCACCTAGAACCGCAAGAGTCACCTAGTTATTACTGTTATTATCAGCACCATCGGTATTACCGCCTGAGGCCCAGCTGCTCTGGAGAGAAAACCAGCCGGCCCGGGGGCGAGGGAGCCACTCCGGCTGCAGGGACGCGGCCCCGTGAGGACAGGCGGGCTGGAGCCCGGCTTCAGAGGGTGCGTAGGGTCTCCGCAGCCGAGGGCGCGGGGAAAGGCGCCCCGGGCCCCGCAGAAGCGGCGGAAGCAGACGCGTGCAGACGTGAAGATGCACAGCGGACGGACAGGCAGACAAGCGGACGGACCACTTCAGTTGCTGGAGCCTGTTCCGGACGTCAGGAGGAACCGTCTCCGACTCTCGGTAGGAGAGCAACCGAGCCGCCGGTGCGGTTTGAAGGGTCTTCCCAGCCGACGTGTAGCAGCTGAGAGTGTGGGCTCCGGGCCCCCGGGGCTGGGGCACGGCTCCCCGCTGAGCGGCCGGAGCAGACAGGCTGCCCCGTGGGCAGTGGCTGCAGCCGCAGAAGGTCATCTCTGGACCCTGGAATGGTCCAAGGAGGGCGTTTCTTCCCGGCAGGTGGCCACCCCCATGTGGTGGTCAGGGACGTGGCTTCTCGGGCCCTGGCCACCCACACGAGCTGCAGAGGGTCAGGGCATCTGTGCAGGAGACGGGCCGGCGAGGCGTGAGTCCTGGGCCGGCGGCAGCCTGCCTCGCCCACCCACTTTCCGTGGGGGAGTCGAGTCGGCGTGCAAAGCCGCCTCCCAGCTCGGTGCCCATTCCAGCCGGACTCTCTGGACCATGCAAACGTTCTCGTCCGTGCTGCCGGCGTCGGCCACCGAGAGCTGGCGGACGGAGGGCTGACTGGCTGATGGTGCTGACGAGCCGTCAGCTGACACTGAAAGAGCCACGCGGCTGGCGGTGGCGGTGGCGGTCCTGGGCAGCTGCTGCGCGAGAGGAGGGCGGCTGGGTTCAGGTCACGGCTGTGCCGGAACGGATGCGATCAGGCGATTTACGGGGCACCGCTGTGCCTCGCTTTCCTGACCTGTGCAATGGGTGTGATAGCGGTACCTGCCTGACGCCGTGAGGCTGGGGGACCACTCTGGGCAAGCGCTGACGGGCTGGCACGTGGCCGGTGCCACCGAAGTCGGTGTACACAGCAGTCCAGGGAGACAGCTCTCCCACCTTACCTCCAAACGTTGCCTTGGCTCAACCGAACGGTCACTTGTCCTTCGCCAACTGCACAGCGCAGACTTCAGCTGAAGCTGCTCTCTCGGCCGGCCCCACTTGCTTCCCTTCTGCACCGATGGACATGTCACCCTGTGACCTCCAGTTTGCCAAGGTCCCGGTGCCTGGTGTGCTCTCCGGGACCCGCCCCATCCCGCGGAGGCCCAGTCCGGTCGTCTCGGGCCCCAGTCTGCACGGGAATATTTCCTGTCCGTCCCTCTACCTTCCGTGTTACCCGGCGGGGCTGGCGGAGCAGAGATCATGTCTGAGGGGCCCCAGACGGAGCCCGAGCCCCACCGGCCACACCTCCACCCGACCAGGCAAGTCCGGCTGCCCCGCCGGCATGCCGTTGGCAGGGTGCTGTCTGACATTTGCCGTTTTGGTTCTCCCAGGTTTCCCGACAAAAAGAGCCTCACGGTTTTTCCCATGGTGGGTGGCAAGGCCGTGCCCGGCAGCACGCCTGGCCGGAGACTGCCGGGAGGGCCCGCTGCCTGGACGTGGGTCCGAGTCCGGAGAAGGGCTCAGACGGCAGACTGCAGGGGGCTCGTGCTAGGGTCCTGAGGCCCCCAGAGAGCCTCGCAGCACCCCACAGGGCTGCCCTGCGCCTTTTTACGTCGGCCTCCAAATCTTAAGGAGGGTCCCCGGAATACCCTAGGCTCCTTAAGGGTCCCTTAACGTCTTCCACGAATTATCGTATCTAGACCCTTTCGCTTATTCCTCTGTTCTCTTCGCAAGTCCTTGTGGTGCTCAGCTCTGTGCCAGCTTTGGGGTCTGAAGGACGAATTGGGCGAAGCTCCCATTTTCAAGGAACTCTCATTCTCCTTGGGCAGGAAGAAAACAGACGAGTACATGTCAGGTGCAAGTATGTTCCACGAGGAGAGAGTAGGCGGGGTGTCTCATTATCTGTGGCCTCACGCTTAGGGGTGTAAGACGGTTTGCAGTCCCTCGTGGCTGCGTGACCTGGGCATGTGTGACTGTGTTCTGCTGGAGCCTCCCCCGGCCCCTCAGCGGTCAGCAGGGGCTCGGCTGGGGCTCGAGGGTCCTGCGGGGCCCTCTCACGTCTGGGCCTCGGAGTCCAGCAGGCCAGGTCTCTCTCTCAGGCCGCCCCACTCCCTTCCCCAGTTGGCGGGAGCACACCCAGGGGAGGCAGAGGCCGCAGGGCCGCTGTGACTGAGGCTAGTGACGCGTTCATGCCGCCCCATTCCTGACGCATTCGGCAGGTCACTGCCATTCGTGAGGCCGGCGATCTCGAAAGTGGGGAGGTCGATCGTAATAGGAGCATCAAAGAGCTGCAGGCGGATTTACTGAGATGTGATAGACAGATGGTGTGGGTTGAAAGTGTGCGGCGTGTTGACTGGACGTACTGCGGAACAGTGCGCTGTGGCCGCTCTGAGTCCACCGCACCGGGTCGGAGACAGACAGGGTGACAGGCCGCGGTTTCGCACGGAGCCGTCGGGGGAGGGGGAGCCCGGTGAGAGCCGGCAGCGCGGTGAGAGCCGTCCGGGCACGGGACGCGTGACCGGAGCTGCAGGTCTGACGGTGCAAGTCTTAGCGCCTAAGGGAATAAACAAAGCAGCATTGAGGCCTCTGAGCACAGGTGCTTGGGTGGTCCTTAGGGGACGTCCAGCTGTCCTCGGGACGCGTGGGCTGAGCCAGGGTCAGGGCCCTCCACCGGGAGACAGTCACAGGTGACAGTGGGACCGAGGAGACTCTGTGTGCTCGCCCTGCGGCTCCCACCCCGGCTCCCCCGGCCTGTCTGGGGGCTTCCACGGCCAGCCGGGCGCGGACTGAATGCCAGGAATGGGGACCCCCCCCGCCCCTGCTGCAGCCCCATCCCGGGCGCTCTCCTCTGGGCGCCTTCGCACCTGGGCGCAGACCCTTCCGCAGGACCCGTCCCTGGACGTGGGGGAACTGGGCGTCAGTCGGTTTGAAAATGCGTGGTCAGCTGATGTCTGCAAGGCGGTGCCCCTTTAAATGGCCGCCTGTCACTGGTTGGAAGGCCGACTCGCTGGGCTGCCGACCTGGGTGGGGCGCTGCCACTCTCAAACCACGTTTGTGATCACACGTGTGACGTACGTGTTCACCGTGGAAACACTGAGACACGGGAAAAGGTGAGCTGCCCGCCACCACCCCACGCCAAGGGGCGCTGTTGGTTTTTACGGAAGGTGAGACCAGGAGGCCACAGGTAGCCCCGGGAGTCACCCGAGAACCTTCTAGAATCCCAAGAGCTGGGGACAGGTGTTCAAGGTTTGTCCCCACGAATGTCCCCAAAGGCTAACGGGCTTCCTTGGCCCGCAGGGGCAGTTCTGAGCCAGTCGGCCCCGTCCCCCTGTCCCCGTGTCGGGGGGCTGCTTGCCGTGGGGTGTGAGGAGCAGGGATGAGATGTGCCCGTCCTCACACGCGTCTCCCGCACGGCGGGCGGGACCCGGGGCCGGGAAGCCCCCGCCGTGGCGGCTCCTGACCGGGGCTCCGCTTCCTTCCAGGGACCTGAACCACAACGAGCTGCGCCAGTTCCCCGTCGCCATCCGCACGCTGGGCAGGCTGCAGGAGCTGTGAGTGCCCATGCCGCCCGCACCCTGCGCTGGGGGCCGGGGCGGGTGGGGCGGGGCGCAGACCGGGGCGCGAGCAGCCTGAGAGAAGCCGAGGGCGGCCGCAGAGCCCCGGGCCTTAGGCAGCGTCTCCACTCAGACGGCTGCCTGGACGGCAGCGGCACCTTCACGCCGCCCCGCCACCTGGTGCGGGATGAAGGCCAGGCCGGCCGGAGGGGCGGGTCCCAGGGGACTACGGGAAGTCCCCCATCTCCCGTGGGTCGAGAGGTCTGACTTTTCCTGGGCACCGGGCAGGCAAGGAGGGTGAGGCTCCTCAACCGAGAGGGGATGGGAGAGGCTGACACGCTCGGGAAGCCGAGGCCGGGGTGGCAGCGGCCGGAGGGTTTGTACACGGACGTGTCTGTCCGTCTGCTTCTGTCTCCGTGCCTGTTGAGGGAAAGCTGCGTGGGGACAGGGCCTCTGCCCTACTCGTGCGAATCCCCGGCGCGCAGCTCCGCGCTGGCACGGCCGCCCAGGTGGCGGCACTGGCTGGAGGCCCAGGGTCAGTGGGTCAGCGACAGCTGGGGGCCCAGGGGCACTGAGAGGGAGGTGAGGTGACCCGGAAGCCCTGGAGAAGCCGGAATCGCCACGGAGACGAGGGTGGCTGCTCCGTGAGGGCTCCGTGCTGCGTGGCCCAGAGTTTATCGACTTCGTGTCATTTTTTTCCCCAGCACTTATTTTGAAAGGTCTTCCCCAGCTCACCAAACACAAAGTCCTGCCTCAGGGCCCCGGCATTCGCCCCGTCTTCAGGCCCCTGTGTGTCCGGTCCATCAGGACCCGGCCCTCCGCCTAGTCCTCCCACCCTGCCCCTTCTCTGTGCTTTCGTTTTCGGGCCTGGAGGTCTCGCCCCTCGCCCAGGTCCCCTGGAAGTTCTGTTTCCTTCCCCTTGGTCTCCTCCTCCCCCCGCACACTCTCCAGAGGGCTCCTGAATGAGTGACAGCGGGGGTGCTGATGGACAGGACCCCCCCCCCCAGCGGAATTGCTCCGGGGCTGCCTTAGGCCCCACCCCCACGCCTGTCAGGGAAATGGGTGTGAGGGCTGCTGTTGGATGAAGAAAGGTCACAGGCAGGGTTGAACCTGGGTCGCCCGGCGCGTGTCCCTTTGCTCTCTGGCGTTGGGGAGGGGAGGGCGGTCCGCCCGCTCCCTGGAGCCCGTGTGTCCCCCGTGAGGTCACACGCATCCCCAGTCCCCGCTGACCCGGCTGCCTTCCAGGGGCTTCCACAACAACAACATCAGGGCCATCCCAGAGAAGGCCTTCGTGGGGAACCCGCAGCTGCAGGCGATGTGAGTCCCGACTCCTCCGGCGGCATCTGCGGGCTGGGACGGGCTGGGGGGCCCGGAAAGGGGGTGCTCTTCTCGGGCTCACGGGGGAGGGGGGGAAGACAGCAGAGAGCTGCCGCGGTCCCGGCGGGAGGCGCCCAGTCGCTGAGCTCGGTGTCCGGGGCTCTTTCAGACACTTCTACGACAACCCGATCCAGTCCGTGGGGAGGTCGGCGTTCCAGGACCTGCCGAAGCTGCACACGCTGTGCGTGGCCCCCCAGGCTCAGACCCCAGGCGCAGGCCTCCCCTCGCTCCCGCCCTTCCCAGAGGTGGTGCCCCTGTGGCTTCATCCCAGCCCCCAAGTGGGTAGGCAGGGCCCGTCCCGTCCCGGGCAGGGCCTTGGGCCCGGCCTCTGCAGGTGGCCGCATCATCGGGGAGCGGCTGCGGGGAAACTCCGGGGCCGGGTTGCGAACCCGTCCCCAGCGCCTGGGCCGCGCTGCTTTGCTCCCTCCCTCTGGCCCCTCCGTTCCCAGCCCAAGCCCCGCCTCTGCAGAAAAGCCCCGCCCACGGCGACCCCCAGCATCCCCGCGCCGTCTCTAACGCACACGCTTCCCCCCTGGGCGTCCTGTGTCGCCCTTCGCCCCACCCTGAGCACAGGCTGTGAGGGCATCACGCGGCCGGGCCCTGAGCCCCAGGCCCTGCGGAGGCCGCAGCCCGGGACACCGCCCCGCCCGGCCTGCCCGGGTCTGAAGCCCCCACTCCCTGTGCAGGTCCCTGGGCTTCGAGTCTCCTCAAGGTGGGCGGTGCGGGGGGAGCTTCCGGTCTGCAGCAGCTTAAGAAAGGTGCTGAGGAAACCGCAGAAGACAAGAGTTTCGGGGAGCCCCTGTCTCAGGCTCTGAGCAAACCCAGCAGCCCCAGCTTTCTGGGAAGCACCTGGGCTGTCACCGTCCAAGCAGAGGTGACACCTGAGCATCAGGGAGCAGGCTCAGTCTGGGCTTCTTGACTGCTCCGCCCCTGCTGGGCACAGCCCAGCCTCCAGCGGCTGGCTGCGGGGCGAGGGTGGGGGGAGGATGACACACTCCCCTGCTCCCCTCCCCCCCGCCCCGTGGAGGTCTCTGTGGGGAGAGCCCCGAGGGCGGGCGCTGGTGTGGACACGCTCAGACCCCACCGTCAGGCTGTGGCTGCTTCCAGGTCCCTGAACGGAGCCACCGACATCCAGGAGTTCCCAGACCTCAAGGGCACCACGAGCCTGGAGGCCCTGTGAGTGGCTCTCTGGCCGCCCCGCCCCCGCCCCGCCCCTGCCCCGGGACCCCGCCCACCTGGGTGTCCATGCCTTGCTTGCCCCTGTCTGGCCACCTCCTGCTGGGGGCTCCAGAGGTCGCCTGTCTCTGGATGGGGCACTACCTCAGGCAGGGCGGGTGGCAGGTGGTTTGGGGTGAGTGACTTCAGGGTCCCTCCCCCAGCTGTGGGTGCCCGAGGCCCTGCAGCAGGAAGGGGGTGAGAGGGCGCCTCCTTGGCCTTCTGAAGCTGAGTGTCAGCCTGAACTTGCTCACTCACTCCTGTGGGGGGTGCAGGGGTCGGGGCTTAGCAGGCCCTGAGACGGTTTGAGAGAATGAATGGGACAAGTTAGGGGTCCCCTGTCCTGCCCACGTCACCCAGCCCACCCATGGCACGGTGGGAGGGGACTCCCTGTGCCTCTGTTGTCCCCCGAGACTCACATGGCATCCGGAAAATGCTCTCCAAGGATGACCCTGGCCTCGGGTCTTTCCTGGGACCCCCGTCCCTGCGCCAAGCTGCTCTCCAACCTGCCCCCCTCCCCCGGCAGCCCCTGCCCTCCTCTTCCTCCCCATCCTCTCTCTCCTAAGGCACGGGGGGGGGGGGGCGCGGGCGGGGGACACTGGTGCTCGGTTCCCAGGGCCCCACCATCCACTTTTCTGCCTGTCCCGGCCCCCATCCCCCCTGCAGGACCCTGACCCGCGCCGGCATCCGGCTCCTCCCGCCCGGGATGTGCCAGCAGCTGCCCAGGCTCCGCCTCCTGTGAGTGCCCCCGCCCCTGCAGCCCGACCTCATGCCCGTGGTCCCCCTGGGCTGCAAACGTCCCTCCTGGTCAGGGAAGGGTCCTGGTGTGACGTGTGTCAGCAGCCCTGTCCCCACAGGGTCCACCCGGCCTCAGCTGCCTGACAGGGCTGGCTCCCTGGGCCCTTGTCACGCGGGGCCCCCCACCCCTCTCTCCCCAGGGAACTGTCTCATAACCTCATCGAGGAGCTGCCCAGCCTGCACAGGTGCCAGAAGCTGGAGGAGATGTGAGTGGGGCCCGGCGCGGGGGAGGGTGTGAGCAGACTCCAGGCGGTCTGTGGGGAGGGCTGCGCACGCTGACCTTCCCCGAGGTGGGGGTGGGGGCTGGGCCCGGAGCCGGTGCCCGAGGAGTCTCCGGGCGGCGCCCTGAGGGTCGAGAGCAACACGGCAGCGAGGGACCAGACCACATCGGCCCAGAGGGCTGGACCCGGGAAGGGCCTGCCTTCAGAGCACGCTGTCACTGACCCCAGCCGCACATGCACTCTCGAGTGTGCACGCCGTTGCGCGATGCAAACACACACACACACACACACACACAGGGTGGGGGCCTGGGTTCCCACTTGACAGGGAACAGAGTCCCGTGAAAGATTCTCTCCGAGGCGGTCACCCGGCCCCTGCTTTCTGCAGCCGTCGGGCCCTCCTGGGTCTGTCCCCGGGTCTCCGCAGGGCGATCGGTGCCTTTGGGGGCCCGGGCGGGGTGTCAGGGCCTGTCTAGGTGCCCCAGCAGGTGCCGAGGCCCGAGCCTCTCAGTCCACCGAGCTCGGCTGGGGCCGGTCACCGGCCGTGCAAGGGCGGGGCGGGGCGGGGCTCTGGTGCTGGGCCCGGGTCTGGAGGACCCACGGGGTGAGGTCGCTGGGCGGGGAGCCAGGCCTGATGGGAACCCTGGAAATGGACTCTCTTTCGGGCAACAGGGACAGCGCTGTGGCTTTGTCTCCTGACCCACTTACCCAAAGCAACCGGATCCCTGTGATGCCGCGGCTGCCGCGGGCTGGGCCCTCGTTCTCTGCCCCAGGAGAAGTGGGGGCTCTCCTTTCTCTGCCCAGTGTGTTTGGCGGGGGGGGCTCATCCTGGAGCGCAGCCAGGGTTGGAGCCCCCCGTCACCAGCCTGTCTTGCTGCCCTAGCGGCCTCCAGCACAACCGCATCTGGGAGGTCGGAGCCGACACCTTCCGCCAGCTGAGCTCCCTGCGGGCCCTGTGAGTGCCGGTGCACCCGGGGGGGGGGACGTCTGGGGGAGGCTCAGGGCCACTGCCCTCGTGATGTGGACACACCGTTGTGCACACAGGTCCCTGTACACACAGCAGGCTTCTCCAGCCACATCTCCGGCGGGTCCCCAGGGGCTGTGAGACTGAGGCCAGGCTGCCAGGTCCCGTTTTGGGGGCGCAGCAGGCCGGGAGCCAGGCGACAGGGGCCTTCGCCTCCAGGGGCGGCTCAGAGGGGGCAAGAGCAGGAGAACAGGGGAGGGGCAGGGAGTCCTCCGCGTGTGCCGTCCCTCCTCTCACGCCCTCTCCGCCCGCAGGGACCTCAGCTGGAACGCCATCCGGTCCATCCACCCAGAGGCCTTCGCGACCCTGCGCTCGCTGGTCAAGCTGTGAGTGCCCCAGTGTCCTGGGTGCTGCCGGCCAGTGGGGACAGCGGGACCCGCACTAGAGCAGGCACCGGCATGGGTGCCTGACCTCACGTCCTGGGGACAAGGCTCCAGCCTCATGGGTCATGGGGCCGGCCGTTGGACTGGCTGTTGGGCCTCCCACCCCTGCAGGCTGTGGGACGTCACCGGGGGGTGCTCTGCGGCATTTTGGGAGCCTGGGGCTCCCTGCGCCCCACCCTGCCCCGCCCCGCCCCCGTGCCGATGGCCTGAGCACCTCCCAGCACTGGGGGGTGGAGGCAGAAGGGGGCCCCGGGGCCTCAGCGGAGCGCTGCCGTTCTGCGGATGGGGCCGCCATGGGCCTCAGGGTTAGGTGGGACCTGGCAGGTAGCGTGTGGCGCTGGCCAGTGGCCGTGATGTCAGAGCTGGAAGGGCCACTGATGGGCAGCCGCTCGCTGTGGCGAGGGCCCGCGCTGCGCCAGGGGAGCTGCCTGCAGCTGCGTGTCCGGAAGGCGCATCCACCCGAGGGGGCCCCTTTGGGTTCCCACTGAGATCCCTCCGCGGCTAGCTCGGGCTCCGCCTCAGGGAGCCTCGGTGCCTGCGCCCACAGTCCCTCCAGTCTGCGCTCCCCAGGCTTGGGCCGCAGGGCCCTCTTCCCTCCCTCCCTCCCCCTGTGACTCAGGGCAAGACGTGCCCAGCCTCACCTCTGGCTGCAGAGGGGACAGACAACCAGCAGCTCTGGGCTCCGGTGTCATCGGAGAGGCAGGGGTGGGGCGGGGCCTCCTGGATGGGACTCCCGCCTGGCCCAGGAGCTGCGGCTGAGGGGCCCTGTCACCCCTGCAGTGGAATGACCCCTGGTGGACAGTCAGCACCTGACCTTTGATGAGTGAACTCGCGAGTGCGTGGTGCCCGGCACCTCCGCTGGTTGCCCTCCCCACCCAGCACCCAGAGCTGCCTGCCCGGCCTGTGACTGTCGCCCTTCGCTCCTCTCCTCGGGCCACACCCTCAGCTTGGCCCTGGCTCCGCAGTCCCCCGACTGCCAGTAACCCTGACCGTCCATGTCCTAGGGACCTGAGAGACAACCAGCTGACCGCACTGCCCCTGGCCGGGCTGGGGGGCCTGGTGCATCTCAAACTCAAAGGGAACCCAGCTCTGTCTCAGGCCTTCTCCAAGGAAAGTTTCCCAAAACTCAGGTGAGGGCCTGGCTTTCCCCCACCCCCCAAGGGAGGTCCGCCCCAGGGCAGCTGAGAGGCCGTGAGGGGCACTGGGAGGCGACCGGAAATGCTTGGTGTCCAGGCCGAGCAGGGGGCTCACGCCTCCCCTCCTCCGCAGCATTTCCCGGTCCCAGCCCCAGGCCCAGGCACAGGCCTCCCTGAGGGCAAGCACAGAGGTCACCAGGAGAATCCTGCCTCCTTCGGTTTAAAGAAGAGGTGCTGGCTGGGAGGGGACCGGAGCACCTCAGTGCTATGTGACCTGGGGGTCCGACCCCCACTCTGCTCTGAGCCTGCTGAGGGCAGCGAGTCCGTGGGCCTGGCCCCATTCTGCAGACTGCAATGTGCCCAGACCTCCCGAGGCAGCAGCCCGGCTGCTGACCCTCGAGTGCAGCGCCAGGAAGCCACCTGCAGAGCGTGGGGGCATTCTGGGTCGAAGGGACGAGGCCCCACACGTTCCCGACGCAGCCGTGTCCCTCCCCACCCTGCAGGACCCTGGAGGCCCCCCACGCCTACCAGTGCTGCGCCTACGGGGGCCTCTGCACCGGCTTCTTTGAGGCCCCCAGGCCGTGGGAGGCGGACGATTTTCACCCGGAGGATGAGGAGGCTCCCAAGAGTCCCCTGGGGCTTCTCGCAGGACAGGCCGAGAGCCACTGTGAGTGAGGGAGACCTGCGAGGAGCAGGTGGGGTCCGCGGCGAAGGGCAGGCAGCCCGGAGGCCCGGGGACGCTGAGCGAGGACTCAGGGAGGGGCCGTGTCCCCAAGGCCGCACCTCAGAGGTGCCCCGTGGACACCAGCGACGGAGGCGTGCCCTCTGCACTCACAAAGCCCCGCACCCCGCACCCCTGCCTCCCCGCCCGGTGCGCACCGTCCCCTGCCCACACTGCCTCCGCAAAGCCCTTCAGCTGCAGGGCGTCCTGGGGAACGGGCCCACTTCCCCTGAGGAGGAGGCTTGAATTAAGTTGATGGAGGTCGACCTGCTTCCAGAGAACGTCCCCACTTCCGTCTCAGAGGGACACTTCGGAGGCCGCCAGGGGCCCCAGGGCCTCCCTGAGAAGGGGCCCCCAGCCAAGGCTGTCGGGGCCAGATGGGTCCCCGTTTCCAGAAGATTTGGGCAGAAGGCAAGAAGGTGGGGATCTGAGAGACCGCCTCCTGAAGGTGTCTCAGGGGAGGACAGGGACCAGCCCCCACCTGCAGTGACAGGCAGAGTTCTGCATTCCTGTCCGCTCTCTGACCCTCCCCACCCTCCGACGACGGAGGAGTGAGCGGAAAGATGAAATCTGAATGTGCCAGGAGAGCGTCTCTCGGCGAGGCAGACAGACCTGGGCCCGGAACCCAGCAGACCTTCTGTCCGCAGCCGGGCGCCTTGGGCAGGCCCCGCAGCGTTGCTGAGCCTCGGGTTCCCGCCTTGTAAAGTGGGACCCGCGTCCTCCGCCCTCTGGGTGGATCGAAGACCACAGGTGGCGACCAGGGCCACCACGCTCCTGAGATCCGTGCCTGCTGGTGCAGGGGGGGCAGCGTGTGCACAGGTGATGGGGTCTCCGGGAGCCCCCCCCCCCCACCATGTGCTAAGGCCCCTGCCCGGGAGGGTGAGCGCCAGGCGGAGGGCCCGGCAGCTGGGCTGTCCCCAGGACAGCTGGACACCTGCAGCACACTCCCTCGGGGGCTGGAAGGGGCAATGGAAGCTCTCCTTGCTCAAGGTGAAACTTTCCGCCAGGCCTAGGTCTGGGAGGACCCCGGGGCGGCAGGAGCCGGGGCGGGGCTCCGCTTCCTGTGGCTGAGCCAGGAGCTGCGGCTTGGGCCAGCCTCGATTTCCTCCTCGCTGGGAGAGCGGTTACCCAACCCCGCGGCTGGGACTCTCAGCCGCAGACGGACGGACTCCGCGGGCGTGTTTCATTCATGCGCTTGGACTTCAAAGTGCAGCCGGGCTCCACTCTGGAGAGCGGGCGCGGGCGGAGGAAAGGTGGGGAGAGACGGAAATGCCAGGACCAGCCGCACGGCGGCCTCCGCCGCCCAGAGTCTGGGCTGCAGCAGCTCCACGGCCGCCCGCCTCCTGGGCCGCCCCCCATGCAGACGTGAACCCTTGGGTGGGGCGGAAGGGTCTGCACAGGAAACCGTGGGAGCCAGACCCGGGGACAAGTGCCACTGTCACCTGTTCGTCGTCCCCTGTAGACGGAGGAAGAGCCCGGGGGCGCTGACTCTCAAACCTGCCTGTGGTGCGGGAGTTCCATCTGCATGGTTATGAACGTTTCAGATTGTTTCAAAACCCTTATACAATCCGTGGACCCGGAGATGTCCGTCCCGCCCCTCCCCACGCCCCTCTCTGCTGGAGCCAGCTGGCCACCACTTGAGAAACATTGTAACAGAGAACAAGGAAAAACCCCACTGGTATCCCACGCGGTACACAGACCTTCTTTAGCAATGTGTTTACCTTTCTAATGCTGTTTTCTCGACTCAGTTTAGGATCCCATTGGCAGGGGGTGAGTCAGTGCAGATGTGCCCTTTCTCACGTTAGGGACGGCCTGCACCAGCGTCTCGGGTGAAAGGGGCACTCGCCCCTGTTTCTGGAAAGCTCCCCCACACCCCCGCGTCAGTCCTTCCTGGGAAAGCGTCCCGTCCAGCCCCCGGGCTCTGTGGTCGGACACACCTGGGTGTGGAGTCCGCCCTGCCGCTTGCTCGCTCGCTGGCCCAGGCCAGGGCCAGCCACCTCCCTTCCGCAGGCCCCGGTTTCCTCTCCGTGCGACGGGGCCCAAGGGCGCCGGCCCGCAGGGCTATGAGGGCGCTCCCCGTCTGTGCCCGAGAGCTGCTGGAGATCCGGCCGTGCCGGGTGCACCGTGCCAGCGCCCGGCATGCGGCAGACACTGGGCTCGGTGTGTGGGCCTCCTCGAGCCCCTGGCTGGACCGCCCTGACCGTGGGACTCACTCACGCGTGTCACTGGGAACAGCGACCTCTCCCCTGGGGCCCTGGGGGCTGCCTCCTGCAGACCATGGTCTCTCCGGCGCTGTCCTCCTGGGGGACACAGGACAGGAGAGTAGTCCCTTTGCGCCTAACAGGCCGTCGGCATTTTGTTTTTAAGATTTTATTTATTTTTAAGGAGGGAGAAAGAGAGGCAGAGAAACCTCAATCAGTTGCCTCTCATGCGCCCCCTACTGGGGACCTGGCCTGTGACCCAGGCATGTGCCCTCACTGGGAATCGAACCGGCGACCTTTTGGTTGACTCGATGATGCCGAACCCACCAAGCCACGTGGGTCAGGGCTCCTTCAGCGGTTTGAGGACAGTCCTGGTGTTCCCACGCACCCCCCAGCTGCTGGACTATCTCACACACGTGGCTTGCACTCACTGCCCCCGGGGGCTCCTGCTCTGGACGGGCACACTCTGGCTCACTTCGCCGTCTTCCGATGTCCTTTCTCACTGTATTTCTTTCCCGTTATCATTTCTACCCCCGCCCCCAGCCATCCCCACGCTGTTCTCCACGTCCTCGAGTCCTCTTTCCTTTCTGCGCCCTCCCTCCGCCCTCTAATGTCCCCCGCAGCCCAGCCGTCAGAGGTGTCCTCCGCGGTGCGCGCAGTGTTTCCAGAGGGACAGGGAGTGACGGTGCCGGGCTGGCCCTGGGGTCACCAGCTCCTGTCCTCAAGGCTGCGCGCCCCCTCCCCCACACTGCGGGCAGCGCCCGCACACCCTCTGGCCGGGTCACAGGAGGGCAGGTCTCCGCGAAGAGCCCAGGGCATGGAGAACCCAGCTTGGGTCACAGGGAGCCCATCAGTGTTCACGCCCAGGGGCAGGCCCTGCGCTCGGCGGGCCTGGAGGGGCTGTGCTGGGCGGGGTGAGGTAGGCGGCTTCGTAAAGGTAAAGGGCGGGCACCTGGAGCCCCAGGCCTGAGCCACTCTCTGGCCTTCCCGTCAGATGACCTGGACTTGGACGAGCTCCAGCTGGAGACGGGGGACAGAAGACCGCAGCCCAGCGTCCAGTGCAGCCCCGTCCCAGGTGAGCTGGGGCCTCTGGGGCGGGGGCGGGGGGACGCAGGGTCAGCCAGGTGCGCTTGTGGCTGTGTGCAGGTGCTGTGTGTCCAGAACCCACCTCCTGGGGAGGACAGCCTCTTCGGTGACTACTGGGTGGGAGGGGTGCAGGGGGAGGTCGAAGAAACCTTTCCAAATCCACCCATCAGAGGCCTCACACCCCAGAAGCAATGCCCTCCATGGAAGAGAGACACATTGCTCAGGGGGAGCGTGGGGCAGCGCCTGACCACTCCCCCAGCCCGAGACCCACAGAGAGACCCTCAAGGGGGTGGGACTCTGCAGGGTCTCTTCTCTGCCCCCTGGGCTCCGTTCAGTCCCAGAGTGTCTCACAGCACCCCAGGGCGGGACACCCCAGCGCCCCCAGGCTAACCACTTAGGACACAACCAGCCCTTACCACCAAGGAAGCTCCTTTAGGGTTTAACCTAAACCCATCTTCTGTAAAGAAAGAAGGAAAATCCTCTCCCCTCGGTGCAAGTCACCCTTGGGTGCACCAGGCACAGGGCCCAGGCCAGGACAGCAGCTGCTGTGTGAGCCAGGAGCAAGGGGCAGTGGGCTTCTCTGTGTCACCCCCGCCCACTCCCCACGTCCCGGTCCCTCTGTGGCTTCGGCCCCCATACCCGCCTCCGCCCACTGAGGCTGAAGTCGCTTGTGCCTGCCCACACCTGCCCTCAGCACCCACGACTGCCACGCGCCCTCTAGTGGCTGCCCGGGCAGGTGCGCCGACACGGAGCAGGAAGCCGGCGCTGTTTTTTCCCACCTGGACAGACAGAAACTTGGCCTCTGAAGACCAAGAGTCAGCAGGTGAAAGAGGATGTTTCAAGGACAAAGTGGCTTTAACGTGGCTCGTACAAATAGCCAAGTAGGTCGTGTGTTTAGAGGAATATGAGGGGCCTGGTGAACAGCACCCAACGAAATTTTAACTCTAAAAGAGAATAAAAGCTGCGCACAGCAAACCCCCCGTGGAGTTTAAAACTCTCTGTGTAAACATGTATCTTTTAACGGAAGGGAACGTACCAAAATGATGACTTCTCTCCGAGAGGTAGGATCGTAGGTAGTTTTAATTTTCCCATGTTGTATTTTGCAAATTTTCTATAATTACCATCTATTGCTTGGCAATCAGAAAAAAATGTGCTAAAAAATGGCTCCTAATTTTTTCCCAAACCCCCAAGCTACGTGGCGGTGCACGGCAGGAAAGGGGCCTGGAGCTGAGAGGAGTGAGGATGCAGTGTGTCCAGAGTGACCGGTGGCTAGGGGACAGGACCCAGGGGCCCAGGGGGGCAGAGGCAGGGTCTGACCGCCCTGCGCGGAACCAGGCTGGAACCCCCAGAAGTCCCCTCCAGTCTGATTCAGGAAGCTGCGCGTCCCCTAAATGTGCCCCCCCGCTGCGGGGAGACGCTGTGAATATTGGGTGTGGTCTGCGTCCCTGGCCCTGGACTCGGGGGGTCAGGGCCGTCCACAGCGGGGTCCTCAGGGGCTCCCTGGGCCCAGACCAGGTGAGCAGAGCCTTGGCCGCAGGGCGGTGGCTCGTGGGGCAGCCCTTGTACCCAGGTGTCCCTCCTCCAGCCACACCCCACTCCCGACGGCCTGTCCACCCCTCCGGACCTGCCGGTCCCTTCCTTTCTCCCTGCAGCTGCCCCTGCGGAAGGGCGGCGTGTGTGTGTGTGTGTGTGTGTGTTTGCTGTGAGTCTCTCCCTCGGGTCACCCCAGCCCCCTCGGGGGCCCCCGCAGCCCGGGACCACGCCTGCCCTCCCCCCACAGGCCCCTTCAAGCCCTGCGAGCACCTGTTTGAGAGCTGGGGCGTCCGCCTGGCCGTGTGGGCGGTCGCG
The DNA here is from genome assembly GCA_039655065.1 of Glossophaga mutica. Taxonomy (NCBI): domain Eukaryota; kingdom Metazoa; phylum Chordata; class Mammalia; order Chiroptera; family Phyllostomidae; genus Glossophaga; species Glossophaga mutica. The sequence continues at coordinate 67,062,043 of CM077314.1, forward strand.
GTGCTGTCGCTGCTGGGCAATGCACTGGTGCTGCTGAGCGTCTTCGCGGGGGGGCCCGGACCCCTGCCCCCAGTCAAGTTCCTGGTCGGTGCCATCGCCGGGGCCAACACCGTGACCGGCGTCTCCTGCGGCCTCCTGGCCTCCGTGGATGCCCTGACCTTCGGCCGGTTCGCCGAGTACGGGGCCCGCTGGGAGTCGGGGCCAGGCTGCCGGGCTACGGGCTTCCTGGCGGTGCTCGGGTCCGAGGCCTCGGTGCTGCTGCTGACTCTGGCCGCCGTGCGGTGCAGCGTCTCCACGTCCTCCTGCAGCCGGGCCCACGGGAAGGCGCCTGTCCTGGGTGGCGTGCGGGCAGGGGCGCTGGGCTGCCTGGCGCTGGCGGGGCTGGCCGCCGCCCTGCCCCTGGCCTCGGTGGGGGACTACGGGGCCTCCCCGCTCTGCCTGCCCTACACGCTGCCCGAGGGCGGGCCGGCCGCCCTGGGCTTCGCCGTGGCCCTGGTGATGCTGCACTCCTTCTGCTTCCTGGTGGCGGCCTGCGCCCACATCCGCCTCTACTGCGAGCTGCCTCGGGCTGAGCCGGGGACCGCGTGGGACGGCGCCCTGGCGCGGCACGTGGCCTGGCTCATCCTCGCCGACGGGCTGCTCCACTGCCCCGTGGCCTTCCTCAGCGTGGCCTCCATGCTCGGCCTCGTGCCCGTCGCCCCCGAGGCCGTCAAGTCCGTCCTGCTGCTGGTGCTGCCGCTGCCGGCCTGCCTGAACCCCCTGCTCTACCTGCTCTCCGACCCCCGCTCCCGCGAGGACCTGGGGCGGCTCTGGCCCTGGGCGGGCGCGGCTCGGCCCCTGGTCTCGGCCGCTGCCAGCCACCTGCAGAAGAGCTCCTGCGACTCCACACAGGCCCTGGTGGCCTTTTCCGATGTGGATCTTATTCTGGAAGCTTCTGAGGCTGGGTGCTCCGCCGGGCTGGAGACCTACGGCTTCCCTGCAGTGGCCCTTGTCTCCCAGGCGGCACCAGGTTGGCAGGCGGCTGCTTTGGAGAGCCGGAGGGAGCCCGCCTTGGGAACCGGCAGCCCTCCATGGACAGGGAGCTGCTGCTGAGAGCGGAGGGGCCGCGCTGGGTGGCGGGCGCGCGTCGCTGGGCAGGGGCCTCCAGCCCCCTGGCTCCGCCTTCGCCCCCCACGTGTAAGCGTCCCCCACCCTGCGTCCCGTCTGCTTCTTCCCTCCCCTCCATGGACGGCGGCTGCTTGTGAAGTGACCCCGGCCCACACTCGGCCCCGTCGTGCCCGGGAGGAGGGCCCCGTGGCCGTCACCGGCGTGGGCTGCGTGGCCTGGTTTCCCCTGGGCCGTCCTTCAGGCCGCTGCCCGCCCGCTCGCCTCCGCTTCAGGGAAGGGGCCCTCGTGGGGAAAGGCCCGCCAGGGACGGCCAAAGGCCCGTGGGCATCTCTCCGCCGCTCGTGGGTCCCATTACCCTGACGTGTGCCCTGCGGAGACGCGTGGGGGACGGCGGCACGCAGGCTGGCCCTCTCTGTGGGCTGCAGGCCACGCCCGTGCGGCGCAGGCTCTGAGCGTCCCTGCAGCAGGGGGCCCGTCGCCGCTGCCCCACCCAGCTGCCCCACCCAGCTGCCCCGGCTGTTGGATGCAAGGGGCGTTTGCCTGTTTGGTTTCCATGGATGGCCAACCTCTCGGCACTGCTCTCTCCCAGGGGCCCTGCCTCGCCTGGCCCGTCTTGCCTTCCTACCTTGCAGTTTGCCCAGTGCCTCTGAGCACCCCAGGGAGGCCCCTCCCCACCCAGACACACGCACTCGGGACGAGGCAGTGAGAGCAGGACCCCTCTGCAGACACACGAGGACAATTGGGAGAAGACCTGTCCCGGGGCATCCCGACATCGGCCACATCAGGACAGGGGTCTGGAATCCGAGAATGAGAGGAACACGGCCCACGTCGTCCCAAGTCCCCGGTCCTCAGCCAGCACCCGGCCCCCTTCCCAGGGCTCCGCTGTGAAGACAACCCTGAGACGCTCCTTTGGCTTCACAGCCTGGCTGCTCCACGGTCCCCCTGCCGCTCCTGGACCTGGCAGGCGCTGACCCGAGTCCACAGTCTGCGCAGGCCACGCTGCAGCCATGTGGCTGAAACCGGGAGCGGAACGGGCCCTTTGCTGCCTCCCACCCGACCTGCTGAGTGGCCTGGACTCTTGCAGGCTCTGGAATGGGTGTGCTGACCTCGGGGCCGGCACTCTCCGCGTGCCCGTGCGCTCCTTCGGTGGTGGGCCATTCGGGAGTGCCGGGCGCCTCTTCCCAGGGCTGACAGCAGCCTTCGAGGGAAGGGGTGTGCTCTGGTTTGGGCGCAGCGAGCAGGTGACTCGGGTGGAGAGGCGCTCTCCGCGGTGCCCAGGGACGATAAAGTCGGTGCGACATCGGCAGCCTTGACTTCCAGGAAGTCTCCCAGATCCCACCCTTGGGGCGTGGCGTGTAGGCCGCAGGTCCCGGAGTCCTGGACTATCCGGGCAGGTGGCCCCTCCCACAAGAGGGGCCGGTGCGCCTTGGCTGCCGTTTCTGGGGCGTCACCGCGAGGACCCAAGCAGGTGCCCAGGTCGACCCCTCTGGTGGGAAGATGCAGGCAGAGCAGAGGCGTCTTCCCAGAAGTCCCTTCCTTCGTCAGAAAGCCTAGTCGACGTCCTGCATTCCCGGAAAACAAGGCGGCGACGGGGAGTGTCTTTGCCTCTGACTCTTGGAGAGCGCGTGGGTTGCCCCTTCCGTGCTTCCATCCCGATCAGAAGACGGGGGTGACCCTGTGTGACTCTGACCAGACGCCCGACCGCAAAACAAGCACTTCAACGCCTGCGGGAGCATTTTGTTTGGTTCAAGAAATCCCCCAAAACGGCGTCCTTCAGGGGAAGGACCCGTCAAAGGGCCGGGACTCCGGACGCCGCGTCCCCTCCCAGATCGGCCCGCGGAGAACTTCCTGTGCTGGACAAACCAGGACTTCGGAAGCACCCAGACACGCGGGAGGAAACGGCCCCTGAACTCGGTGCTGAGGTTCGAGGATGACCAGAGCCTCTGGCTGGGCCTTCTCGCCGCTGCCTTCTCCCCCACCTCCAGCTTCCAGCCTCCTTCCCAACTTTGCTTTCCAGGAGGGACGCAAGGTTTAGGGATCGGGGGCAGGGTGCTGATGACACCGAGGAGCCTGAGTGAGATGCCGGGGCTCCTGCCTTCCTGGCTCCCCCTGTAACTACCTCTGCTCTGGGGCGGCCACGGCCCCCACCCCAGCCCGTCACTCCCGGGTCACGGTCCCCGCCCCCGCCACGGCTGCGTGGAGCGTGAGAACTGTAAGGTGCACATATTGGGTTCTTCTGTACAATAAAGCACCGTGAAGTATCGTGTGTGTCCCAGGCTCCTACTTCTGGTGGACCCGAGGGGTGGCCTTGGGGGAGCAGTCCGGTGCCGAGGCTCTTCGTCAGCCTGGCCTCTGGGCTCAGGCACCTGGGGCCCCGCCAAGGAGGCCCAGGGGGAGGCCCAGAGGGGCCAGAAGCAACAGCTGTCCCCCGTCGGGCTTGCGCTGGGTCAGAGAGAGTCGTGTGGAAGAAACAGGAGCCAGTGGGCTTCCGAGGGCTCGGACCCAAGCCCGTGCTTTGGCCTCCTGACCCCGAAGGTCAGCTTGCTCTCCCTTCTTGGACCCCCTCCCCTCCACTCTCTGCCTCGGGAGCCTGCTCCCCCAAGCCTTGCTTCAGAGGGGGGTGATGTCCCAGGACGACTGGGGGGCCCCTTGGCAGGATAAGAACCCACAGTAAGACTATCTGTACGATCGCCCTGGGTGGGGGTAGCGGTGCTCAGCGAGATGGGTGTCATCCCGAAAACCAAAAGGTCACCAGTTTGATTCCTGGTCAGGGCGCCTGCCTGGGTTGTGGGCCAGGTCCCCAGGTGGGGGCGTGTGGGAAGCAACCGACCGATGTTTCTCTCTCTCTCCCTCCCTATCCCTGTGTCTAAAACTAAATAAATAAAATCCTTTTTAAAAATAATATCTGTGAGATAAATTCCCAGAAGAGGGTGCGCCGGGGGCCCAGGTGGGAGCTGTGGTGGGAGGTCAAGGCCGACCCCCTCCACCTGCAGCGCTTTCGGGCCCATCCAGGTGCACCGGGCACGGGAGGGCGGGTCTCCCGGCAGGAGAGGCACCAAGGCCCGAGTGGGGGTCGGAGCTGAGACTGGGGAGGCCTGCATCCCCGAGCCTCCCACCCTGGCGCCCCCGTGTCCTGGGACGCAGACAGCCACCGCTGAAGTGATTCTGCCTCCTCTGGACCCACTGCTGCGGCTGCTGCAGCCTGTGCTGGTCCCCGGCTGCTGCAGACCCGGTCCCCGCTCTTCCTCAGGCCACCCCGCTGGCTCGCCACTCTGTCCCCCGGCACGCGGCCCCGGTTCCTCTCAGCACGTGCCAGGGTGGTGTCCAAGAGACCGGGTGACACTCCACCGGCCAGCTTCTTTCTCCCCACTGGGCCGAATCACAGGTCGGCAGCCCTGCGGTCGGCCACTTGGGCCAGGCCCTCGGGACCCTCGGTCTGTGTGCGGGCCCACTCAGGCAGAGCAGGGCTGTCTGGGGGCGCGGCGGGAAAGGCCCGCAGAGCGCCGCTCACCCCCTCGACCGCAGCCCTTTCTGGGGCCTCTGCAGTTGGCACTCGATGGCTTTCTGTTGGGAAAAAAGAATCAGGGAACTACCATATTCACGTCCGTGAAGGATCTGTGTCCTCCCCACCTAAGGATGCAGCCAGGAGACGCAGCCGCCCCCCCCCCCCACGAAGGACGCCGAGGCGTCCCGGAGAACTGCCCTGGGAGGCCCAGACGCCCTGCCCTGCGCTGGTCCTTCCCCTCCCAGAGCCCCACGCACATCACGGTCCCTCGTCCCCGCACGCTGGCCTTCTGCCTGGGCCTCGGCCGCTGTCTGATCGGCCCGGGCAGGGCTCGCCCCGGCCCCACAGCTTGTCCTGTTCCCTGAGTGCCGGGCTGGAGCCCTGAAAGTTCCGGGACTTGTTCATGAGCGAAGCCCCGATTTATGTCTGCTCAGGTGAGTTGGTAGAGTTCTGCCACCGGCAGGTAGGCGTCCCGACACCCCCACTCTGCCTCCCACGCCCACATACGTGGGAGGGCGAAGAGGGCAGCCACGGACTGGGAATGTGGCTGGGCAAGGGGGATTGTCGGCGTGGGTCATCAGGCGGGGAGAGGGGTCCTGGGGGGAGGCCCCTGGCGGCGACCTAGGACAAGGCGTGAATGTGGAAGACCGCTGAGCGCAGAAGGGAAGGCGAGCGGGTGACTGAGACCCATCTCGTCCCCTCGTCCCTGCCCCTGAGGTCCGCAGGCTCTGCCCTTGGACGTCACTGGTGGCGTCAGAACCACAGGGCCACCGAGGCGCTGCACAGGGAGACCCTCGCGGAGCTTCTCGCTCTACAGAGAGGAGCCTGGGGGTGGGGGTGCTGCTCTGGGGGCGGAGCGGTGGGGTGCGCGGATGCCGGCACTGGGTCCAGGGTCCAGGTGTTGTACAGCGGGGCTGTGGGGCCAGCCAGGCCTGGGTGGGAGTCCCAGACCTCCCCGCGCCAGCCGGAGTCTGCCTGAGGGTTTCCCTTAACTCCTGAGTCTGTGTCAGCGGGAAACCGGGATGGGCTATTGAAGCTGGCGAAGGAGGCTGTTTGTGTAAAGCAGGGAGTGCTGGGCAGAGGGAGTGCTTGGGGACCGTCGACTGCTCCGTCCCGTCCACATGGGCATCTGGGAGCTGCTCGGCTGGCGGCACTTGAGATGCGGGGCGACCCGGAGGGGAAGGCCGGGGAGCCAGGCAGGAGCCTGTGGGTGGCCGTGGGACACGCAGGACCCTGGAGGGGGAGCCTCCTGGTCATGTTCTGAGGTCGGTGGGGAGCTGCAGGTGGGGGAAGCTGGACGTCCCCCCGCAGGGACCACCCCGACCCTGTTCTGGGACTCCTCCAAGGCAACTGCTGCATCTGCAGAGGGTCTGCAGACTTCAGCCTCAGCCCGAGGAGGTCCCCTCTGCTGGGAGGCTGGGGGAAGCTGTCTCCGCGGGACATCTTTGAAGTGGAGTCGTGAGGTCCTGGTTGAAGGTGCCGGGAATGGAAGGAAGGGTCACTAGTCACCCCTGAGAGAAACTGAGACTTGGGGAGAGACATGGGCATTCGGGGGGCCTGGCAGGAGCGGGGGCGGTTGGGGTGGAGGAGAAGCGAGGACAGGGCGGAGAGCGTTGTTTCTGGGTGCAGCAGGTCTGCGCCCGTCCCCAGCCTCGGCCAGCTCATGGGCAGCCCCGGCCAGCTGCACCGCAGCCGGCCTGCCTGGGGAGCAGGTTTGGAACCACAGCCCCCTCTTCTCCGGCCTGTCCTTGCCTCCCCCAGGCTGCCCGGCCTGTAAACAAGACAACCTGGGTGGAAGGCTGGCGGGGGGGGCTGGGGGGGCACACACACTGACGGGAAAACACACACTGGTCTGGAGAGGAGCGTTATTTGTTTGTGTTGAGTTCCCACGGCAGCCGAAGGGTCAGCAGCTGGCCCAGCCTTCGCGCCGAGACCGCCCACGAGGCGAGCTGAGCGGCACAATCTGCTCCGGTTGAGATGCCCCTGGGGAGCGTGGGGAGAGAGGAGCACAGCGGAGGGAGCTGGGAACCGGCAGTGTTTACGCTGTCATCTCTCCCCTCTAGTTCGGGGTTTGGGGGCGCTCGGCTCGCCTGTCCCAGAAACAGAGCAGATGCGTGCGGAGCGGCTGCAGGGCCACCTGGGGGTGACCGTGGTCTCCACCTCGTCCCCTGCGGGTGCTCCGTGCACGCTGTCCCGGGCCCTGCACGGGTGCTTCCTTTCAGCCGGTCCTCATGACAGCCCAGCCCGAGGGGCGGGTCTCTGTCCCCCGAGTTTTGCAGGAGCAACCGGGGCAAGGACAGGTGGCCGGCCCCAGGGCTCCCGTCGCAACCCCACTCCCGCCCTTCCTCGGGCTTCTCTTTCCCCCTCACCCTTGTTCTGCCTCGAGTCCTGGTGCCTGCCACGTCAGGGGTGGGCGGGCAGCTGTGAACATCTGGCAGCTGCTCAGTGTCGCTTCCGCGTGGAGAAGCCCCTGCGGCCACTGTCGCCGGCTCTTGGACGCGCTCTCAGGCAGGGTGTGGGAGACAGACCCCCGTAACAGTGGCCAAGGACCAGAGTGCCCGGGGCCGCAGCTCCTCCTTCATAAGGGACAGGCGAGGACTCCTGGGCGGCTAACCCTTTGAGCTGAGACCATCATGGCCACGAAGGCAGAGGGGATGGCACTTGTGCAGGCGCTGAGGCGGATGGCCAGGTGTGCTTGGGTTGGGTGGCTCTGTGGCCAGAGTGGGGTGTGGGGCGAGGCTGCTTCTGTGCGGGTGGGTGGAGAAAGGGGCAGGGCAGGAAGCCACTGGGGCGACTCTAAGGAGGGAAGTAAACGCCGGCTTTTGCGTCATCAGAGACCATTCTCGTGGCTGTGTGATGCGTGGACTGTGGAGGGCCACGGCTGGGGACAAGGAGACGAGGTAGCAGCTGGGTCTGCCCAAGGAGAGAGGCCGGCAGTGGGCTGGCGCTGGGGTGGGGGCAGGGCTGGCAGCCGAGGGCGGCCAGGGCTGAAGCAGCGGGTGGGGTCCGTCCTGCCGGGCCGTGCCTTTCCGCCTCTCCTCCCCCTGCCCCCGAGTCCCTCCACCACCGTGCGCCCAGCTTTCCTGGCTGCGGAGCTGGGGTTCAGGGAGGCCCAACGGTCATGGGCACTTGGTCCATGGCCAGCTGCGTGAAGGAAGTTCCTAAGACTTTGGTGCGGGCCGTCACAGTAGGAGCGGACGGCCTGAGAAAGTTGCCACTGGGGACAGTGGGTGGGAAAATGGACCTCCCTGCCCCCAGTCCAGGTGCTCACGCTGCCCTGGGCCCCACAGGTAGGGAAGCAAAGAGCACCCTCCTTGTCAGCTCCGGCCCGAGCTGGGCTCCCTTCGCAGCTGAGGCCACGCACGGACGCGCTCACGTCCAGGACCCCGGGCTGGACACAGCACACACGAGTGAGACGAGCCTGGAGCCAAGCGGGTGCTGGGCTTTGAGAAGAGACAGGAACAGCTTCCAGGGCAGTGGGGAACCGAGGAAACCGGGCGCGGAGGGAACTGGCGTGTTCGGTCTCCGCCGTCCTGTCCTGGCCGGCCCACGTCTCGTCCCCGGGCTGGTGCTGCAGGTGCCCTGAGGCAGGCGCAGGGTGCGCCAGGGGACTCACAGGGGCAATCGGGAGCTGCCCGCTCAGATGCTTTTTCCGTGAGGGCGCTCGCCACGTCGTCACTGCAGTGGGACGCACACAGGGGCGTGACGGTCCTGTTACCTGCCGTCCTCGAAGTCTTCCGCTCAGCAGGGCAACCTCCTTCCACTTCACCTGACTTCTGTTCCATCTGCTTTCTGTCACCTAACAGGGTGATGCGGACGAGCCACGTGCACCCCAAACCTGAGTAGGGGTGCAGGTCTAGCACCCCACTGTTCCGAGCCTTGGAATGGAGCCAGGGAGAGATGGGGGCTGTAAGAACTCCTGCTTAAATCCAGGTCTGAACGCCTCGCCACTGCACTCTGAAACGCTAGCACAAACCCAGGCACACAGTAGGTGTCCAGAGGGTGTTTGCTGAAAGGCCACCCACAGGGATGCTCATCAGCAGCGCAACTCACGGACTCGCACAGGCCCTCGCTGCGCTGGCTGACTGCGGGGCCCTGCAGCCCCCGAAGGCCCGCTGGTGCCGGTGAGTCGTCTCGAAACGAAGGACAGCAACTGCGGCTGCTTTCGCTTCCTCGCCGTGGGGAGCACGCTGACCAGCTCACTCCCAGACACACATTCGGGACAAACACACTCAACATTAAGCGATTATTTATTTTTCAGGTTTAAAACGTTTCAAAATCCGTATGTACAAACAAACTCCACTAGAGAACCAGCGACAGGCAGAACATATAAATACACGAGGCCTGCTTTATACGGCACGAACTCCACGACGTCATCAAACACAAGGAAACCGGGAGAGGCAGGCGGGCCAACCAGGCCACCCTGGCCCAGAACCAGACTCTGCCGGGCCGGGCCGGGCCAGCCCCTACACGTCAGGGCGGGCTTTCTTCTCTCCGCCGCCCAGCTGCCCAGCCCTCCTCTTCGGTGCCGGGTTGTGCGCTGCCGAGTCACTGGCTGCTGGTGGGGCTCCAGGCACCTCTTCCTCGCCAGCCTGAGGAGGGAAACCCGAGGCTCAGGCGGGTGCCAGGACAGAACGACCGAGCCCCGGGCAGTGCCTCCAGGGCCTTCTCCGCTGCCTCCGGGACGGGCGGCGCGCGCTCCCTCCCACGACTTCGTGCTCGGCGTCAGCGTGTGCCATGTCTGTCTCTCCCTCCCACAGGTGGCACTCCCTGCCCCTCAGCTCACTCCCAGAGACCTGCGACTCAGCAGGAACAGGGCTTCGCACCCTGCGCTCCCGCACTGTGCGCTAGGGAATCGAGGACGGACGCGCGGCTGGAGGGCGGAGTCCTCCGGCTCCGCCCCGCCCTCCTGCACCCGCACCCCTGCCCGCCTATTGCAAACAGTGTCAGCAAGAAGTCTCAGGGGGAGACTCTTGAGTGTTTGGGTCGCCCCTCACTCGCCGCGCCACCCCCGGGATCTACATCGCCTGGCAGCTGCCTGCTCCCTGGTGTCATTGATGGGCGACAACTGTCAGGAAAAAGCACAGGTGGCTGAGCACCGAGGCCGTTTTGCTCGGCGAGTCCTGAGAAGGCCGCGCTGCAGAGACCCGCCAGCGCGGCGCGCACGCAACCCAGCTCTGGTTCCCACGGTCTCTGCGTCTCTACCACAGGCCCGCCCCGCCGCCGAGGGCCGCGGAGAGGCAGAGCCGCCCGCACGCCTCACCGCCGGTCGCTGCCTCGCGTGCTTCTCGGTCCACTGCCGGGCATTCTCCAGGAAGACGGGCTTGTTGTATTTGAACTCTGCGGACTGAGACAAAACCAAGGAAGAGAGTCGGGGAGGGAAAGAGGACCCGCGGGGTCGGGTCCCGCGCCCCGCAGCCTCGCGGGCGGAGGCCAGAGCTGGGGGGGCGGGGGTGGCACTCACGATGTCAGCCATGAGCGGGTCGTCGGGGTTGGGCTCCGCCATGAGCAGCTGGATGGAAGCCAGCACGGTGGCGATGCTGAGGGATGGCCTCCAGGCTCCCTGCGCACAGGCAGGAGGGCTCTGCGTGAGCGGGGGCCAGGGGCTGCGGCACCCACCCGGCGGCCGCACGGCGCTGCCGTCAGCCCTGCACCCCCACTCACTTTTGGCGGCAGCTTGAGAATGTCGAGACAAATCCTTCCCGCAGAATCGATGTTTGGATGGTAGATCGGAGTCAGAAATCGGATCTGCGGCGGTTCAAACGGGTACCTTTGAAAGCGCAGGACAACAGAGAAATTCCATTAAAACGTTGCTCCTTAATCCATAACGAACGGCTTCCCGGTGACCACTCAGAAAGACAGCCTTTCCTCCCCCCGCCCCCCATTCTCCTCATGGCAGGGTGCAGACCCTGGGGAACTTGAGGCGGCAGCACTACAACACTCCTACCCCACCACTCGGAGGAGGCCCCGCACGGTCTGAACGGCCAGCACCAGTCTCGATCAGAGATTAACACCCAGGCCCTTTAACTCCACGTTGCTCTGTCTTCCCGCCACTGAGCTTAGCCCTGCAGGTGCAGAATCTGACCCACACTAACCTCTCAGGAACGACCACTTCCAGCGTGAACACACCCTTGTCATAAGGTGTGTTGGCCCCACCTATTATTTCTTAAAAGGAAAGAGAACGTGAAGAGATGATCGGATGATCTGAGTTACCACCCCGCCTGGACCCAATGACGTCCACGGCCTTACAGAGGAGCCGGTGGGGACAGTGATGCTCTCAGGGTTTCAACCAGTCAAAAAATGCGCCGCCGCCACGGCCGCCATGCCCAGACGGTGAGGGCGTCACCCGGAGCGCGCACAGCAGACCGGCACGAGCCGGAAAGTGCTGGGCACAGACTTGCTCACCGTTTCCGCCTCCTGTCTGGCCTCGCAAAAAGTTGAGATGCTGATGCCCCAACCGTGGCTACACATCAGCAAAAGCATAGAGTAAACAGCCAAGAGGAGACGCCAAGCAAACCTTTTCCAAATGGGGACAGACTGGGGTAGAAGGGCGGGGGTGGCACTTAGAGGTCGGATGGATCCCCGCATGCGAAGGGACAACTGTTCAGCACAGCCTTCCGCAGGGCCGAGGGTGCCCCCCCCCCGCACCAGCTGGGCACCTACGGGCGTGCAGCCAGGGTTGGTCGGAGTCCTGCCAGCACGAGATGCCGGGCGGGGGCTCGGCGGCCAACAGGCTCAGCTCTCTCCGCAGGCGCGAGGCCCTCTGCATGGTTCCTGCGCGCCGGGCTCACCGGGAGAAAAGGGCAGCTCTGAAACACAGAAGTGACTGGGGCTTAGCGCATGGTCTCCACTCAGAGGAGGACAAACAGATGCCTCGGACCTTTTATTTACAGGTTTTACGGCTTCCAGCGCACGAGTGCCTAACGCGAGAATGCCGTGCACAGGCGGGGACGCGGGTGGGAGAGCCAGGGGCGCACACAGGGAGGCCCTGACCCCGCCTGGGTTCGCTGGGGCAGGAGTCCCGCCCCCACGCCCGACACCACGCCCACAGGCTCCGCCCTCACACGGTCCGACGCCACGCCCCACACTACGCCCACAGGCTCCGCCCTCACACGGTCCGACGCCACGCCCCCACACCGTGCCCACAGGCTCCGCCCTCACACGGTCCGACGCCACGCCCCCGGCGCCGGCCGGGACCTCGCGACCCGTCCTGCGCATCGTGGACCCGCGCGTCGAGGGAGCGCTTCCCTGTCAGGAACAGGTGCCGTCCCCCCTCCCCGCCCCACCCTCCGCTCCGGGCGCCGCCGCTGAGCTCCGACAGGCTGTCACTGGAGGTCCCGGGCAGAGTCCCTGACCGCTTAAGAGGCTTTTCGGTCTCTGCGCAACCCTGTGGTGGGCGGGGCCCGAGCCAGGGCTCTGGTCCTCGCGCCCGCCTCCCCACGGGCTGAGCGTCGGGTCCCGAGGGCCCCGTCCAGAGGGATCTCCACGCCACGCGGGAGCAGGGCGCGCCCCCCAGACCCACAGGGACCACCGCCACGACCCAGCACCAGCCCCTTGCTTACGCGCGCGGACCACCTCGCTGCAAAAACCGCCGCGACCCGCCGCCTCCTGCGCATGCGCACTCCTTCGAGCGCCGGTTGTGATTGGCTCGTAGTGGGAGGCGGGGAGACCAGCGCAGCCGCCCATTGGCCCGCGGTCTTAGCCCGCGCATTCAACGGCGAGCGCAGGGTGGTGGGTTCAGGTCCGGAGCCCGCTGCTCCGACCCGGTTTCCCGCGGGCGGTCGGAACTGCTACGAGGCGGGTTACCGGCCCGGCTCTGTGGTCTGATGGGAGGAGGCGCTGGAAACCAACCCCCGGAGGGACAGTGGAGGGAGCGGGAAAATTCGATGTGCCGCAGGGCGGCCGTGGCACTTCGCGGGACAGGGAGGACGCACCTAAGACCGTAAGTGGAGGTCAAAGGTGTGGCCTGAGCTCCGCGATCGTGCGGCGGTCAGAACTCGGAGCCGAACCGCGGGCTGCAGGGGCGGATCCCGGGCAGGCGGAAGTCAGGACAGGACTCCGAACCTCCAGCCTCCGCAGTGCGATTCCTGACTCGGGAGCTCCTGCGGACAGCCATGCCTCCGGGGAACAGGCTCACACCCGCTGGACGCCAGAGGACCGGCCTCCGGGGACACCCTCCACCCCAAACCCTCGTCTCACTGCTCTCCGCGGGCTTTGGAAGAGCGGTGCCACGGAGAGATGGCCGGCCAGCCGATACCGTGACCCCCGCGGTGACTTCTGCGCTTGGTCGACCTTGGGGCCCCGAGGCCACCGCCTGGGATGTGCTTCCCGCTCCAGACTCCGCCCCGGGGACCCCGACGGCGGTCGCAGGAATGAACCAGCTAACGGTGGCTTGTGAACGACATCTGGGGCTTCGGTTATTTCCTTCCTACCCCAACTGGAGCTGGATCTCAGGGGCAGTTCTGCCCTCAGAACCGAGGTTGATTTCTTCCCGTGTGGTTCTTTTGCAAACGGGTCTTTGAAAGGTCTCTTAGGAAAAGCAGGAGCTGTATTGAGTCTGGTGGAGAGGTGGCGTGAGAAAACGAGCAAATACCTGTAGTTTTCGGCAACCAAACGGGAAGGATTGGATTCAAGGAAGGAGCCCCAAGGGGTTAAACGCGCCGTTTCGGTTTGTCCACCAGAGGGAGGCGTGGGAACGGAGGCGGGGCTGAGAGATCCCAGAAACTGGGTGCGCAGGTGTTAAAACGGAGCCTTCTACCATTGTAATTTTTACCGCGCGGATGCAGGAAATCAGTGTTTCTTTATACAGGAATGTACGGACATGCATCATAGCCGGCTCAGTACATTTAAATGTACAACAGTGACATTTTATGTATTCACAGACTTATTTGCCAGGATTTTATCACTTGCACGTAAAATATATTTTCTTTAGAGTAGAATATTTTATTTAGTGTCTCCGTCATGTTTGTTTAGTGAGTTGAGTGTATACGTTTACTCTCAGTGAGTTGTGGCTGGGGGAAGGTGTTTCAGGAAAAAACGTACGTTAATTTTGTTTCAAACCATTATACATAAATTAATTGTTTACTTTGGCGGCATAACATCTTTTTGGCTGAGCCAGTTAAGTTAATTAGATTAAAATAATTAGTGCTGCTTTCCCTAATTACATAGCTGGAAGACAGCCCTCTCTTTCCGGGTGAGCGTGCACGTAAGTTATCCAAGGAACTTGGCTGCTTCTGTGAAATATCCGAAGAGGGCTTTGTACTCTCGCTGTTGGGTTGACCAAAAGCTCCATATGGTTTTTTCCCTAAAATAAAAGACATATTTCTCATTTTCACCAATAACTTCTTTGATTTGGATATTCCGAGTATGTCGGCTCTCTCCCGCTATTGGTTTCTCCTGGGGAGTAAAATACCAGGCCAGTAAAATAGGCCAGGCCAGTAAAATACACGGCCTGGGTGCTGCTGAACGCCTTCCAATGCCTAAGACAGCCCCGCAGCAGAGGACACGTGGCCCAAATGTCAGCAGTACCAAGAAATTCCAGGAAGCACTTCTGACGTGTTCGACCAGACACAGCACCTTCTCCATACACTGCACAAATCATTTTTACACATTTCAGTTGCATTTTTACCTTTCTTGAAATAATAAAGCATAATGTGACAAAAATGTTGCATGTCTTCTTCCATCTTCAATATTAAAATGGCTGCACAAAAATTCACCAATTTTGATAAGTGTTTTTTAAAATGCATGCCGATATGACAGCTGTCACAATACAGTCTAACAAAATTGTTTCGAATGAAGTTAAAGACGGCTAAGCACTACTAGAGCCATCCTACGGAAAAAATGTAATGGGCTTTTTGGCCAGCCCAATACTTCGGGGGGAAAGAAAGCAAATAAAATTGATATGGAAGAAAGTACTTCCTGGAACTTCCTAGTATTGAAACTGAATTCTCCCTGTTGGAATTTAAGTTCATACCTTTTGGGAAAGTAAGGATTTAACCTGGACTTGGTGGATTTTAGCTTATTTTATACAACTGGAAGCAGAGATCACTTTTTTTTTCCTAGATTCTGAATGTGAAAAGAATACAGCCAAAAGAAATGTAACATTATTGACCCCTGGAAATTTTATCCCCATTAAAAAAACTTTATGAAAAAACCAGGCCAGTAAAATACACGGTTCGATTGTACACACTTTTTGGAGCAGCCACTGTGTGCCGGGAACACGGTATTGAAGTGAGGCGCGTGGAGGGTTGGCGGATGTGCTTCCTGAGCTCCCCACAATTTGCTTTGTGCGGAAACCTTGCTCCTCTCACTTTTTGGCTTCCTTGCCAGATTGGCAGTTTAGCTGATAATGGTTTCCTAAAGGGGTTAGGCTTCTACCTGTGTATCCTTTCCTATTGGGTTTAATGTCAGTTTTCCCTATAGGGAAAGTCTTATCAAGGGCTTGTGGGCAATTTTAATTATCAGCTAGAGGCTGAGTTGGAATGTTGACAAGTTATTGTACAATGTAAATCCCAGACAGAACTTTTAATTGCTATAGATGATGAGGCATGGCAAATTCTACAGTGACTATAAATTGACACACAGAGCCAGGAAAACAAGGAATAATATATATTATTCCCACTTCATAAAGATGCTGGGAGACTTAATTAGTACTTATAAATTATTTAAGAATACCTAATTAAAGCATATTGTAGATGGATATAGTATTATTAAACAATATTTTCCAATTACATGTAACTTTTCATTTGAGTTTCAGTTCATCTCAGGGGAAATTGTGGCACTGGCAGATTTATTATATCCCATTAATAAATAGGATAATTAATAAATGGGATATAATAAAGTTTCCCTTTACAATAGCCTAATAATATTTGCAACATTTTTAAATGAAAAATTTTCAACATACTGAGAAGTCTGAAGAACCTAGTAATTGTATGTGTTCTATTTCATTATGGATAGCACGTTTAATTAATTTTGTCCAGGCCTAAGGACCTGGGGGTATAGTTATTAAATCAATCTGACAGGTTTTGTAAACAAGTTCACTGCGAATATGAAAATGCCCAATTTGCTGCCTTACGAGTGTATAGTATGCTCCACAGTGTCGTTTTGTAGCTGGGGGTTGTGGGCCGGGAATCACAGAAGACAAGACATCCGTTCTGTCTCCTAAGAATTTAAGATTCATGCAGAGGGTCGAGGAGAAGAGAGAACGAAGGGAACTTAATAGTTGCCGTGAGCTGATGCGTGCCGGGGGTACTATTAGGTGTCCTTCAATACCTTATCTTATTTGATCCACATGGATACCAGAGACATTATTATTCCCATTCTGTGCATTGGGAAACAGGCTCGGGGAAGTCGCCTGACTTGTCTGGGGCTGCACCTGAACGCGTCCTTTCCAGGATCTCTTCGGAGCCTAGAGCCTGTGTCAAGTTCGAAGTACGTGTGTATAGTGTGTGATACTGTACGTGTGTGTGCGGTCCTCCTCCCCACGCACGTTGGCATTTGCTGTGATTAAAACACGGTAACGTATTCTATTTATAATGTTAATAAAAGTCTAGATTTAGAACCAGGTATTTTCTATCTAGTTTTCCCCAACAGAATATAGGGATAATTCCCAAGCTCTTTCCACTTCAAAGGCCTGATGTGATCATTAGGAAGCCAGGACTACTTGGTAGTCATAACAAGAATAAACTACGACTCCCAAAATGCTCACAGAGGCTGCCGCCCTTGCGGGAGTCAGTTCCAGCTTTGGGGCAAAGGTGACCCCGCTGGGTCCGGGGCGAAGTAGGGAGCCAAGGGTTCTGGCCCTTTTCCTGTTGCATCCAGGGATTGTAGTTCTCTGAAGGCCAAGGGGCACCCTTGGGGCCGGCCTCCGACTACAAGTCCCGTGATGCCCCGGGGCGCAGCGCGCCTGCGTGCTGAGGCCGAGGGAGCGCGCCGGGGGCGCTGGCGGCGGAGCAGTAAAGATGGTGGCGCGCGGGTCTCCGCCTTCTGCTCCCGGCTGACGCGCTCTGAAGGAGGCGGCGGCGGCGGCCCCCAGGGCAGCAGTGACCTAGCGGCGGCGGCGCGGCCGCAGCCGCCGGCCCGAGCGATGGCCGAGCTGGAGCACCTGGGCGGGAAGCGGGCTGAGTCGGCGCGCGCGCGGCGGGCGGAGCAGCTGCGGCGCTGGCGGGGCTCGCAGACGGAGCAGGAGTCCGCCGAGCGGCAGACGCGCACCGGCCGCGGCGCCCCCCGGGTCCGCTTCGAGGACGGCGCGGTCTTCCTGGCCGCCTGCTCTAGCGGGGACACCGACGAGGTGAAGAGGCTTCTGGCCAGAGGGGCCGACATCAACACGGCCAACGTGGACGGCCTGACCGCCCTGCACCAGGTACCCGCGCGCGGCCGCCGGACCCCCGGCGGCGTCCCCGGCTGACAGCCTCCCCACGGGCCAGCCTCTGCCGGCCCGGCCTCCGCCGGCGGGCAGGGCCCCCACCCGGGCCGGGGCGTGGGTTTCCCTGCCCTCCTCGGGTCGTCACGGCTCCTGGGGACCCGCTGCCGGGAGCCGTCACTGTAGATTGGCTGCCCGCGCGGCTGGCTGGCGGGTCGCCGCGCCGTGCGCCGAGTGGCTCGGGGCGGTCGGAGTCGCCCGCCGCCCCCCTTCGGAGAACTCGGCCCGTGTTGCAGTGCCATCTCGGAGGTCCTTGCACTGCGTTAAGGAGGCAGCCCTTCGCAGAGCGCACCTCTTGTTTGGCGGCTCTGCGATGACTTAGAACCGGCCGGTCTCCTGCCGCCGGCAGCTCCTATGGCGGCGCCTGACCTCCGGGCTCCGGGTGTCTTTGCCGTCAGCTTCGCCTCCCGCGGGCCTCCTGTGGGGAGCCAGCCTCCTGAGTCTCTTAGGGTTGCTCAATGCTGTGGAATGGCCTTCCTTTCTTCTTCTTTTTTTATGAATCCGTCTATGGGCGACACCTCATGTCCTTATATAGGTGCAGTGCACGGGCTGTGGAGGACGTGACACTTCTGTGCTTGGTAATAACGCCTTTGCTGCTGTCATCTTATGCAACAGTATTCTGCAAGCACGACTGTCCTAACTCACTCCACCCTCCCCCACCCCCAGGTGGAACTTCACAGTTGCTTCCCAGAGCTAAGCGCTAGACACCCACTCTTAATCTTTCTTATTTTTCTTCTTCTGCGGTCAGTGCAAAGTGGATGCGTTGGCCTGAGAATCGACTTCAAAATGATAAATCAATCCGTTGTCACCCTCTCCCCTCAACGTATAGCCAACAGCTTAAAATTACTCCTCATGATGCTCGCAGCTTCTTTCAGGTGGAAGAACCTTCCCTTCTTTTCTTCCATTTGTAGCCCTGTCACTGTGTCCCCGGGGCAGCCAACACTTGTCTGGTCCTTTGCTGTTTGAAATCATTTCTCGTGTTTTACCACCTGTGAGTCTTGGCAGTGATCCTTGGATGTGGGCGTGGCAGGCAGTGCTGTTCTCACTTTACAGAGGAGGAATCCGAAACTCAGAAGACTGTTACCTGGGCAAGGTTAAAAAGAGAATTAGGTATGAACTTTTCAGATTTAAATTCCAGAGCTTTCTCTCTGGAAAAATACCTAGTAAGGAGATGAGTGTAAATATTAACATAAGATAGATGCGAATGGGCCTACGCTCATTATTTGAAATGTCTGAACTCTTTGGGTTCACGGAGGACAGAGGAAGCGTCAGCTCTGTGGCTTGTGTGGCCCTCGCTCCGGTCGCTGTTCTCTGGAGGCACACACACGTTCTGGGTGCTGCGGAGGCCCTGTGTAGCGTAAGGCGCATGTGCCAGCGGAGTCCGGTCCTTACCACACCCTGAGAGGAGCACCTGCTCTGCCGGGGTCCCCTTGGGAGACCTTCCTCCCACTCCAGCCACCGCGCTCCTGGCCCTTCTCCTGAGCCTGACCTTGGCGCCCTCCTCCCTGAGCTCCTACTCCAGACTGGGAAGTGCAGCTTCTCTGAGCTCGCTAACGTGCTCCTCACACGGGGAGAGGAAGAAGATGACAGCTGCGGATAAGAAGCAAAAACAAAACCCCGCACCTGCAGGACCCAAGTGTCCGTGGGTCCCAAGGGCCGACTAAGGGGCTGGGGCATCCTCGGACTTTGGTATCCAAGGGCACCTGAACCACCCCCATGGACGCTGAGGACCGAGTGTTGGCGTTCCTCCGTCCTTACGGGGCTGGCGGTGAGCCATCAGCACAAGACAAACGCAGCTGAAGATGATGCTGCTGGGAGGTCGAGGCTCCACCCAGCCTCTGTTGAGAGGCCGTCTCTTTGTCTGAACCTAGAAAGGGGCCTTTATTGGCCGAGGGACTCTGACAAGTCGGTCCCCGAACAGTTCCAGCCCATGTCCCCGGCCCGAAGGGCTTGGGTGCATCAGGGTTCCTCTCGGAGAGCGAGGCTGGAGCTACCAGCAGCTGGACAGACCAGCCTTCTCTGAGATGGACAGCGACACAGCGCTCTGAGTTACTGGGTTAGAGCGCCCTGGGCCATACAAGCAGGATGTCAGTTACCGGGATAATTGCTTCCTTTCTCCTGTGTTACGACCAGCTGTGGGTCATCATCTGGCCTGCTGGAAGAAACCTCCAGGTGATACTGGGGGGCGGCTGTTCGCCTTTGCCCACAGGTGACACTGGATGATTTGCACCTCAGGTTGGGGTGTCCTGATGCTGTTGGATTGGCCAAAAAGCCCATATGGTTTTTTCACCAGTGACTTTATGGATATGGATATGTCAGCTACCCCCCACTGTTGGCTTCCAGTAGGGAGAGTTCAGGGGGGCTGCTAAACTTCTTCCAATGGCTGAGACAGCCCCACAGCAAAGGGTTATGTGGCCAAAATGTCAATAGTACCAAGACACTTCGCAGACCATTTTTGACACATTTGATCGGCCACAGCACTTTCTCGCTACACTGCACAAATCTTTTTTTTTTTTTTTTGCAATTCAGTTGTTTTTACCTTTCTTGAAATAATAAAGCATAATATGCCAAAAATATAGTATATATTCTTCTATCTTCAATATGAAAATGGCTGCACAAGAATTCAACAGTTTTGATACATTTTTTTTTTTTTAATTTACACTGATAGGATGGTTGTCACAATGCAACCAAATTGTTTCATATGAAGTTAAAGACAACTAAGCACTACTGGAGCCATTGTACAGAAGAAATGTAACTGGACTTCGTGGCCAGCCCAATCCTTTTGACTTGGAGACCTTGCTTTGTTGGCAGCTTTTGCTTAGCACATGAGGTGCTTGAGTCAACGATAACAAGCTCCAGGGGGCCACTGATCACCCTGGAAATAGTTGGGGGTGGAAGTATCTCAGAGGTTACACCTGCTCTGATGAGAGCCCAAAACTGGTGCAGACGGACAGAGCTGGGGTGAGTAAGTTCAGATTTGGGCGTGTGCCCTTAGCTTCCTGGCGTCCTCGGTGAAAAAGGCATTAATTTGATGACCTAACTGTTGAGAGCAGTTGGTTGCTCACAGAGGAATTCCCATTTCATGTACGTATATTACAGGGCGCAAACCGTGAGCTAATGATTCTGGGTGGGCTGGTACTTTTTAAAATTTCTTTTACTTTTATTTATTTTGCAAGGTTGAGTATTATCACCCATCTTGGTATCCCTAGTATTATATGATCTTGGGTGCTTTAGGCCTCAATACAGGCTCATACAACTGTACCTACCAAGTTATTGGGCTGCTTCAAGAGGCAAGGGCTTGTTTTTGGAAAGCAGATTTGCTGGAACTTGTGAAGGTGAATGCCAGCTTATTCCTACAGAACAGATTATTTTGGTATTTATCTCTGACAGTCCCTGTCGATTTCAGAACCAGTCTGATGAGTCTTCCTTTAGAGGGACATCTCGGGGACTAGAAGCCTTCCCTAGCTGACGTGGAAACTCAGGTTGCCTTTGGAATGGTCTCAGAATCCCAGTTTGGACCTTAGGGTCACCCAGACTGGAATTCAACTCCTAGTTGCCTCTGTCACTCTAGAGCTGCCTCTGCCCTCAGGGAGATTAAGATTACCTCTTTCTCTGGAAGAGCGGGGGAGAAAGGGGCAGCCGAGGGAAGGGGAAACCAGGCGTCTACAGTCAGAGTGGCACAGGGCGCGCAGAAGACCACCAAGAAAATACATTGCACTCGGTAGAGTAGCAGGAGTGTGCGCCCCCGTGTGTGGGAAAGTGAGCCTCTCTCCCCCGTCCTGCACGCAGCACGCCTTCCGCGCGGGCCCACCTGTGAAGGGACCGCTGCCCACCCTGTGGATTGGTGGGCTCTGCCTGGTGCCGGCCCCGGGCAGTGTGGTGGGGCGGAGCGAATCCTGCTGCCTCCGTGGGTTGTGGATGTCTTGGCTGTTCCGGTTACTTATTTACGTTAGAGTTACCTCTTCAGGCTGGTCCGTGCGGTGCCTCAGGCCATGTTGGGCATTTAGGACCTTTGAGAGGGCCGTGTCAGTAGAAACGTGTTCTTGAGGACTTTTGTGGTGACTATATGATTTGTTTTCCCATTAAGCATAATTCCAGTTAGTCTTTCTGTTGACTTTTGGAAGAGAAAGTAGATCTATCGTCAGTATGGTTGTAACTGTAAATTAGGGCCCAAAATATAGGACTCCTGAATAGGTGGTTTCTGGCTCCTTCAGGAGGCTCCACTGTTTGTGAGTTAAGAATGTTTTAGGCTGTTAGACCTGACAGTGGGGGCAGAGGTGGCCTTCATACCGCTGAAGGGCCAGTTCGCTGGTTCAGACTGTTTTAGTCCCAGCTCAGGGTGGCCTGTGTCCCACTCCTGAGCGCTGTCGCTGGAAGGCAGCCTGAGGGGAGCAGGGGCGGGGAGGGTAGTACCCACAGAGTGTTTGCTGCCCTTCCTTTTTTCACATTAATTCATTGAAAGTATACTTTGTGTCTGACTCTGTGCTTCTTGTTACTTGTTGCTTATCAGTTGATACATTTTTAGAAAACAAATAGAATTTGGGGGATGCTCTCCAGAATGGCTGGTTCCTAGTATCATTTCTAGTGGGGAATTGGCTACATAGTGACTTTCTGTTCTAGCATTCTGGCTCTTGCGGGGTTGAAGAGGCAGTATTATATTCATCAGTATTTGTGACTATTTTCATCTGCACTTATGAATGAAAATGATCCTATCTATACCTTTCTACCTAAAGATGGTAAAAGGTGGGAGTTTGGGATTTTTGGTAGATCTCTAAGTGGTTTAATATAGTAATAACGAATTCAGATTCAAGATCTCAACCCAGGATTTTATATAGGGCAAGGAACTGAAACCTCATTTGGATTGCTAATTGCGGCTTGCTCAATTTGTTGATGGGGGCAGGGGGTGGGGCTGTGACTGTGTTCGTTTGTTTGTTTTTTTCCTACACTGCTGGTTTGAAGTGTAATGTAAACATTGTTTCTGAAGTCTCCGGTTTTGGAGGTGACCAGTGGGACTACACTTGAGGTCTGGGAGCTTTACGGGGCACACAGAGCGTATTTGTTTCTGCGTCTGTGCAGCTGGAAAACTGAAGCTCCAGGTGTGGAACGCTGACCTGTGTGAGGTTTCCAACACCGGGTTGGCCCCCACTGTGGTGGGGGGGGGTGGGTGCACGGACTTTGGAAAGACTGTGCCGTGGCACTTGAACACCGAGGCGCCTTGGCGGCCGTGCTGTGCTGCGGGTTGGGGCCCTGGCTGGCGGGCGTCTGTGTGCGACTGCTCATTGTGGGATGTGGGCAGGGGTCCCTGGGCCTCCCCTGTGGTTTCTGCTTCTGATGGGTTTCTGGTGATGCGTCCGGAAAGTTCCTTGTTTGCCTCTGTTAGCCCATCTTAAAGCGACTTTATTGGGTTCCGTTTGGCCTGTGGCTGCCGCCGTGGAAGTGTATTTAGAATCTAAGAATTGGGGGGAAAGAGTGGCATCGTAGCTGACTTGGTTTTATCGCTTCCCTGGCGTTGCTCTGGCTCTGAGGCGCAGTCGGACGCGGTCCTGTTGGAGGGCTTCGCTGCAGGACTGTGCTGTTGGAAGAGAAGCTGTCGCCGTGGCACGCCGCCGCTGCTGTCAGGAGTCGGCGGCGATTGAAGGCTGGGCGTGGAGCCGTTGCGGGGCGTGGGAAAGCACGGTGGTGGGGGTGGCGGCAGGGACGCCCGACCGCGACAAGAGAACAGCACAGTCCCGACAGGAGGGTCTTCCACCCGCCGCGCTTTCTGCGCCCAGAGCTCAGCAGGTTCCTGGTGTCCGGTTGCGTGGCCTGAATGGGGGAAGAGGACCCCCAGAGGAGCCGGCCACTCCCAGCCGGTGCATTCCCCGCGCACTCCCACTCCCGGGGCAGACAGGCAGCCGAGGACAGGCCAGCGAGGGCGGGCGGACGTCGCTTTCGCAGCTGGGCTCTTTCGAACGCGACGCTGACCTAGAGCGAGGAAAGCCCTCCCCGCCCCCCTGCGCGTGCTGGCTCACAGTGGTCACCTGGTGGGCGTCCTCGCCCTCCTTGCCCGGCTCTCTCGTGGCTGTCGGAGCATGTGCCTGATGTTGGTGGCAGGACACTGCCTTTCAGGAAGCATTCGCTCTTCGGTCCCGTCGAAGTCCCTTCCCTCCAACCTGCTCTTCCAGAACCTCTTCAGTGTCCAAGGAACAGTGGGCCCGGCGTGCTGGTCTGCCCGGCAGCGCTAGGCACAGGGTCTCGTGTCCAGGGGGCGCGCTGTGTCTGGCACCTCCTCAGGGGTGCCGGCAGAGGTCTGCGGTGGGGCGGACGCCCGTGGGCTGTCCCAGGGACCCTGCCCGCCGAGAGGCAACCCGCACCCCCCATGGCCTGGGCGAGCCGTCCGGTCACTGACGGCTCAGCGTTCACCGCAGGGTCAGAGGAGCTCCGCCCTGTGGACTTCCCGCCGCCGGCCGTCTGCCGCGCTGCGCTGCGCTGGCGGGAGGCTCGGGGCTCCCGTTTAACCCGCTCTGTCCCCACCGCCAGACAGAGTGTTCCGTACAAGCCGGGGTGGGAGACGGACGTCCGTGTCGCGATTGTCGCTGCGTGTGTTCTGAGAGGTCTGCCCGCAGCCCGCGGTGCCGGGATGGGCTCCAGGGGCTCCCCGGACGAGCCCGGTGCTGGGTGGCGGCGTGGCCGACGGTGTTAGGGGCCACTTCGACGGTCACTCGCAGTCAGGGGTCTGTCGTGTGACCGGGAGGTCTCTGTCCGAGGCACGCTCGCCGCAGCCGGTCACCCGTGACTGTGCCGAGTGCCGTCCGGGACCGGCCTTAGTGCGTCCCCGTCCCTGCAGAGAGGCAGCGCCCAGCCTGGTCGGGAAGCTGACAGTCACAGTGATGACAGCCCCGCGCAGCACGCTGTCGTCGGCTCTGGGGACGCGGGCGGGGGGGGCGGACACGGCCGGGACCGGAGGGCCAGTCCGGGCAGGCTCCGTGGAGGAGGCGATGTCCACACGGAGCCTTCGAGAGCGGAGCACGCTCGGTCGGAGGACACGGCGCGAGGCGGCTGTGTGTCTAGCGCGTTGTCGGGGGCGGCGCGTCCTCGCCGCTGGCCGCACGCACGAGCGGTCCCCGCACAGCGGTGACACCGGGGGGCCGGGTTGTCGGCGCGGTTCGGAGCTGCGGCCGGAGGCGGAGAAGCTGCGTGACTCCCTGGGGGCCGGCCGGCCGCCAGCCCCGCCGCAGCAGCATCTGAATGCACCCTCCCCGGCCGGCAAGCCTCGGCGCCACCCGGCGTCGCGCAGCCTGCGAGCCGGACGTGGTGGTTGTGTTTCCGGCCGGGGAACATGGTGGGAGGCGAACCGCAGTCTGGGGCGTGTGACGCTGGCAGGGAACGCAGGGCTCTGGGTCCCCGCGCTCGTGCTGGGGCCCGGCGGGGCGGCCGCGCCTCTGCCTCTGTGCCGGGGGGGCCGGCCGAGCTTCGCCCTGACCGTCGCGCCTGCCGGCCTTTTGTTCCGGGACGTCGCGCGCGGAGAACACGCTCTGAGAGCGAGCGACACTCGGATCCGCGTGCGCTCATCTGCTTCGCAGTCCGTCTTCCCGTGGGCCTCCTGCGTCCTCAGGGCCACGGCGGAGTAGGAGGCAGGTCAGCGTGGCCGTCGTCCTGTCCCACGGCCGGGCAGCACTGGGGTGCGGTGGCCTCGGTGGCGGCCGGCCCGTGCCGTGTCCCCGACGCCCCTGCTCCATGCGGAAGTCCGCCCTCCACCCTGTCCCAGGCGGGCAGGGCCCAGAGCTGGGGCCCGACGCCTCACCGCCAAGGAGACAGCTGGGACGGCGGGGCTAGCCGGTGCCCGCGGCCCCGCCTCCAGCCCCCGCCGCAGCGTCTGGACTCCCCGCTCGTGGGGGCCGCGTAACAGTGCGCACCAGCGAGGGGCCCCAGAAAGCGTGGTCCCGCAGGAGGCGGGCCACTGCCCCGCGGGCTGCGCAGGGGGGCTTGGACCTAACAGCAGGCTTCGAATTGCACTCCAGGTCCCGCTTGTCCATCCCTCTGCCTTCGGGACACGGGGTTTCTACCCTTCAGTGATTCCTGAGCTCTTCCTGGGCTCCGGAACGCCGTCTTCCCACCAGGAAGTCACGGAAACTTCCTCGTGGCCCCGGCGGCGGAGGAGGGTCCGCCCCTGGGCGCCCGGGCCGGCCCCGGCTGTGGGACCACCGTCCCCTTCCCCGCCTCCAGCCCCTGTCTCTTAGACCCTGTGCTCGGTGCTTTCAGGAAGAGACGGGGCCGCGGGGTTCTGGGCCCTGGCCACGAGCTTCCTCGCTCGCAGTCCCAGCGCTGAGGTCACGTCCCCAGCAGGCTCGGCCTCGCCCAGGCCTGGTCTGCGAAGGCGCAGCAGGGACACGATGCCACCTTGAGAGAGGGCCGCTGCGCTTCTGTGCAAGGTCAGGGCCCCGCAGAGGTCGCCGTGCGGAGCCCGGGGCAGGCGCCACTTAAAGGGGACACATGTGGACACCTGTCGGAGCGCGGCCACTTGTGGGAGGGGACCAGGGCGAAGGTCTCAGTGGGCCAGGTGGTGAAGGACGACGACGTGCGAGCAGGCGTGGCCTCTGCCTGGTCAGCGCCTGGCTTCCGGCTGTGACGGCCACTTCCTGAGTGGTGTCCCCGTCACGACCTCTGCCAGCAGCCGACTCATGTCCCCGCTGCAGCTGTCATTCTGAGATGCAGTTCGGATAGCGTCACCCCGGGCTGGAAGCCTTGGGAGAAGGCTGCTCTTCATCAGGGGACACGGGGACCTTCGGGGCTGCAGTCCTGCCAGCACCCCGTCCGCCCCTTCCGAACCCTTCAGGGAGCCCGAGCAGGCCCTGGTCGGGCGGGCGTGAGCGCGCCGGGCTCCTCGCCGCCGGGAAGCCCTGTCCCGTTTCCCTCCTCCAGGCCCCCCGGGCGCTGCGCCCTTCCCTTCGGCTGCTCTCGTCCCTGCCCTTTCGGCTGGCCGACCCCTCGTCCTTTGTGACTCGGGAGGATAATCCTTTCTGGGAAGTGTCCCCTGTCACCGCGGACAGAGGCAGTGACTCCTCCTCACCCGGACGCTGGCACCGTGTGCTGCGGTGTCGGTTACAGGTCTCACTGCACCGTGACGGGAAGGGCTGTGCCGGGCAGAGCGCGGCCCCAGTAAATGCCTGCGACGTGAGGAAATGGAAAAGCGCGTCACTGTCCAGGAGCTCGCTGCTCACGGGTTCTTGACCTGCCTCGGGTGAGGGTGACGAGAGCCAGCGTCGGGGCCGGAGTCGCCGACCCTGCCCTCGGACGCTCTGCCCGGGCTGACCGCAGGCCAGATGGGCCCCTGCGGCCGGCGGCTCTGCCGGGAGCTCCTGCTCGCACCCCCGGGCCACGGCGGGGCTCGCTTCCTCTCCCCAGGCCCTGCCTTCTCCTTTCCCACCTTCGTCCCTCTCTGCTCTCGCCAGCGGAACCAGTGGAACCTGGCTGGGTCGGGTGGCATCCCCTGGAATCCCCACCGAGGTTTTCGCAGTGGAGAAGTGGCCTTTCTTGCGTGGAAAGGAGTGTTCCCGCCATCTCTCGGGAACCAGACGAGGGTGACGGCGGCGGCGGCAGGGGTAATAATGAGAACCAGAGCAGCGGCTGCCCACGGTGCAGCACCTAACCCTAAGCCCGGCACTGTTCTCACGCCCGTGAGCTCGTTTGTGACCCCGTGCAGCAGGCGCTGTGATTGGCGACTCTGCAGATGAGCACGTACAGAGAGAGTCTGTTTCGGAAATGCCACACCACCGAGTGGCAGTCCGGAGTTCGAGCCGGGGGGCCTGGTCCGTAGTCCGCCCCCGCAGCCCGTGCACCGGACGGGGGCGGGTCACAAACTGCTGTGTCCGCACTTCCTCCGTCCCGGGCCCTGCGCATGCGTGGAGACACGGCCGTGAGAGACCGGCTCCCGCCGGGCTCCCAGCCCGCTCCGCGGAGCCCCTGCTGCGGACGTGCTGGGGAACCAGCTGCCTCCCGTCAGAGCTCTCGTTTCAGGGACAGAACTTGCAAGGCTGATTTGTACTCTCGGAGAATTTAACCTCCTCGTCATTTCTTTGTGGCTTTTCCCCTCACCCAACTCGGAGCCCACGTGGCCGGCTGTCTTTCCACAGGGCAGCTCCGACCCACTGCCCGTGCCACAGCTTTCTGGTTGTGCGTGCAGCTTGCGAAACGCTTGTCTGGGGGCGCACAGTGGGACCGTCCCCCCCCATGCGACTGCAGTCCACCCCACGTGCCGGGTTGGCAGGGCAGCCATGCTCCAGGGGGAGTTTTCAGCCCAGTCTCCCGGCGATCGATGTGGCAACCACGGCGCCTTGATGGGGTCCCTGTGTCCACACTCAGCCTGGCCGGCAGCGACCCTCGCAGTCAGCCGGGTGGACGCTCCTCGTGCGCGATGACCGGTGAGCGGGCGGACACTGCCACTCCCTGCGGACACTGGGCAGTTATTTTTAGGAGGGTCGGATCAGGCACCAGTGATGTTCCGTGGGCCAAGTGGCGTCTTGAGCCTGGCCCGGACTCAGTGTTGGATGCCTCTGAGTTGGCAGGTGGAGAACATGCGGGTGGTGCAGCCGCTGAACGCCCGACGTTACGGAAGTCAGTTAGCACCCGGGGCCTGGTTTCTCCGTCTGTACAGTGCGGAGGCCTGGCACTTGCTGCGGCAGCCGCCCCGTTTTCCCTTCTTTTCACAGTTTTGTTGGAACATATTTGTTTGTTTGTTTGTTTGTTTTACAGGGAATCACTTTTGATTTCGTCGGTTGGGATGAGTCATTTTGTCCCTTAATGTGCCTCGGCTCATATGTGCCAGATCTGTAAGAGGATAACTTCAACCAGGGCTTCCTTATCTCTGGACAGCTGCTGGGGACTCGGCTGTGCGCACTCCTTGACCCAGGGGAAGCTCATGCTGGGGGTTTTTACCACATTCATTATTCTTCAGATCAGGATTGCCCCCAGGACAAAGTAGAGGTTTGGAGGCCGGGACTATGAACCTTCTGCTTGAAGAGCTGTGGGCTTTGAGAAGACATAGCCCTTGTTTCCTGGGCTTGGTCTCCATCTCCCTGCTTCTGCTCGACCTTTTAAACCTGCCTGGATGACAGGAGTGACCTGGATGTGGGCGGGGCCTGGACCACCCGGAGGCGGGCCTGGAGGGCTGTCTCGGTGCAGCAGACACACACGGGGCCTGGGGAAGGTGGAGGGAAACGCTGGCAGGGTAGGGGCTTGGCCATTGACAGGAGGTTCTGGTTGGATCCAGAATGAGCGTCTTTTGGGGATCTAAATACTATCAACTGCTCTCAGCTGCAGGGAGGTGTTCTCTGGTCTCACATCCTAAACGTTTGCAGTCCTGGGCGCAGCACGCCAGTCTCCCGAGAACGGAAGCCCTTGTCTGACACTCCACGGAGAACGCTTTACCTCTGTTGTCGCTCTTGGCTCTCTGTCCTGAAAGGCTACAGATCTGCGTCCAGAGCCTGCCTGACCACTGAGCACATAATCGGATACATGGTTCGCACCCTCAGGGAGCCAGACTGTCTGTGCCAGGGAGTCGTAAGTCTTTCACACAGAATGACAGTGCTGGTGTCACCTGTCGTGTTGGAGCCGGCTGTGATGCTCACTCAGGCCATCCAATTACACCGTTATCCTGATAACGGGGAGACAGGCAGTCCTTACACTGTATCCTGACGGGGGTGGGGAGACAGGCGGTCCTTACACTGTATCCTGACGGGGGTGGGGAGACAGGCGGTCGTTGCACTGCAGCATGATGGGAGTGGGGAGTCAGGTGGTCGTCATACTGCACCATGACAGGTAGGGAGTCAGGCGGTCGTCACACTGTATCCTGACGGGGATGGGGAGACAGGCGGTTTTTTTCTTTGCCTCTTCCAGCTTCTGTGGGCGGCCGCATCACTCCAGTTCGTGGTCACATTCCCTCCTCCTCTTCTCTCTTGTTTCATGCCTGCCCCTGACTGTCTCTTATAGGGACATTTGCCATTGGGCTTAGGACCCATTTAGATAGTCCACTCAAGGTCCTTAGTCACACCTGCAAAGACCCCTTTCCAAGAGCAGCCCCCTGCGCTGGTTTTGGGGATTGGGATGTGGACGAGCTTGGCGCGCCGTTCAGCACGCCGTGGCAGGAGGCAGGGCGCGGAGACAGTGCCCACGGCCAGGAGGCTGTGTGTGCAGCGCGGACCTGGGCGGGGCCCCGTGGGTCTGGATGATCCTGGATGACTGAGCATCAGCTGAGGGTACAGACAGTGTGACTTTCTGTGCATCTGAGCACCCCCTTCTGCCATCCAACAAATGTGGGCCAAGTGCTGCTCCCGGGCTTGGGCTGCACCAGAGAGTGCACAGCGGTGACTCGAGAAATTCGTAGGTGCTACAGGGGTTCGGCGTGTGGCTGGTGAATGAAAGAAAGTACAGTCTTCGCGAGTGTTCAGGGTTGTCAACAGGAAGTTGAAAGTGTGTGATTTGGGGGGTATACAAACCCCGAGTTACAGAAGTCCTGTACAAGTCGTTACTGTTGTTGAGCTGCATGGATTTGGGGAGGATGTAGGACCAGACAGTGGGAGGTGTGCACTGGGGGTGGCTCTGAACGTCAGCGGCACCCGGCACTTGCGTTGGCAAGGTTGGTGGGAATCCAGGCAGATGTGGGCTGCAGCACCCAGGCCGGTAGGCGTGGCGCCTGCCCTGGGCCCCGGAGCTGGGTTTCGTGGGGAAGGGAGTCGCAGCAACAAGGTCAGCGCCTGGAGCCAGTGGCACTCGGTGGCGGTGACAGTTGCGGGCTATTTTGGGACCGGAGGAGGCTCTGCGCTGTGAGGCCTCTCTGCAGTTCCGGAGTGAACTTGCCCGCCTCCCTGGGGTTCGGAGGGATCCAGCCGTTTCCTTGGAGAGAGCTTTCCGTTGCCAGGGAAACGTGGCATGCCCACCTTAGGAAGCCTCAAACTGTTACCTGGCAACATTTCTGATGGCTCTCTGGACTAATCGCTAATCAAATAATAATGAAATGCCATCTCCTTTTCCTAAAGAGCTTCGCGCGGGTGGTTTCTGTGGTGGTGCTCTGTGCGCCGCCGGGGAGCAGGCGCAGAGTGAGGAGCGCTCGCCCACGCACGCCTCGAGCAGCATCGGGACCTCGTGTAGCCTCCTCTGCCTGTGCAGTGGCAGGAAAGGCCCGTCCACCTGGCAGCCAGTGCAGCCCGTGTGGAGGCCGGGCACTGGGGCCCGTGGCCCCGGACGCAGCCGTGTGGACGAGTCGGGTGCCCGCCGTGCTGCTGTCGTGTGCGAGTCCGCACAGCTGCGGGCGGCGTGAGCCGGGGGCGTCTGCACGGCAGTGTCACCGCTCACCGAGGAGGCCCTCGGGGGCGCTCTGTTCTCCTCCATGGCCTCAGCCGCGCTCCTTCCGCTGGAGCCGAAGGGGCGGAGGAAGGAAGGACGGAGCCGGCGGCGCTCCAGGGCGTCTCTGCTGACCGGGCTCTCCCGCAGCGGCCCTCCCGCAGCCCAGCCACGGCACACGCTGGTGCGCCCTTACGCTCCCGCACTCGGGGTCCCGCAGGACACTGGACCGCCGAGGAAGTTCTGAGGTCAGGCTGCAGCTCGCCCCCGTGGTCTCGCCAGGGCAGCGGCACTTTCGACCGGCTGCCTCCCTGCTGTAGGCTCTGAGTGGGGGCGGCAGCGGCAGGCAGGGGCAAACTCCCTTCGCTGGACCGTTGGCTTGAAAACAACGGTGGTGCCGGCTGCCACCGCCACGCTGTCTGTCTCCCCTCGCCCCTCACCGTCCCAGGAGGCCGGCGGCGCCTCTGTCCCCACCTCACCCAGGATCAGCGCCTGGCGGAGCTGGGCCGGCCCATCTGCCTGCACCCCAGCCGGCCCTGACCCGTGCCGGCCCCGCGCTCGAGCCCCTGGGGACAGTTCAGTGCTGAGCCTGTCCCACTGTTGCTGAGGTGACTGCAGGGAGGACCCTGCCAGATTGCCGTGCAGACCAGGCCAGCTTGTGGCCGTGCTCTGAAACTCCTGTAAAAATGCTGCAACAAGGATTTGGCGTTCGTGAACCCAAGGCCACGAAACCGAAAGGGAGGAGGGCCCACGGCCTAATCGGGGAGGGAGCCTGAGACAGGGAAGGGAGGACTCAGAGGCACGGGGAGGAAGGCGGACGCCACACCGGCCAGGCTCGATTGAGGCCCTCGGCCCTTGCTGCTGTCACCTTCCAAGGGCAAAGAAGGGCCTTGGAAACGGCGGCTTCCAAAGGTCCGCCTGGGGGGCGTGGCCACTGCGGCTGAGTCTTGAGACTCTTCTCTGGGAGCCAAAGAATCGGAGCGGCCAGGCGAGAGGCCGCCGGCCCAGCGGCCAGCGCGGGTTCTGACAGCACAGTGGGCCCTCGTGACGCGGGGCCTGCTTGTGACCTGGGCGGCAGCGTGTGCTTGACCTCTGGGGCACTTTCTTCTCCGCGGCCTCCAGTGCCTTTTTGAAAGGCAGCCCCCTCATCCCCTCACTTGAGAGTCTTCCTGGACAGGTCCCTGCGAGGCGCTCCGCAGCGGCTTGTCTTGGTCCTGCCCCGTGGCCGACGTGCCGTTCATGAGGGACTCAGGGATGAGCGTGGTTGCGAAGCGTTGCGCGTGGGGAGGGAGTGGCGAGCGCCTGTCCCAGACGGTCAGCCTGCGAGAGCGTCCTGGAGGAGGTGGGGCCTGGGAGCTACTCTCTGGGGGAGGGCCGGCGTGGGCGCTGACCTCGAAGGGTCAGCGGGGAGGGATAGGTTACCAGGGAACCGGCCTAGGCCAACACCTTCAGTAACCTCGCTAAATTGCCGAGTTATCAGATGGCGTGGGAGAACTTAGCGACGATGCTGTACGTGACCAGAGTGACCTGGTCACATGTTCGTATAAACTAGGTCAGCCCGTTTCTGTTCGTCCCCTGGCGCTGGGCAGACGGACGGACATGCGGTTCATCTCGGGGTGGGTGCCCACACGCCCTCCTGGAGGAGAAACTCCGGTCACGGTGTCCCGCTGGCGCTCCCCCTGGTCCTCCCGCAGCGACTGCGGCCCGCTGAACAGCCGCTCAGCGCCCTCGAGTCGTGCCCCGGGGCAGGCCTGGCTGAGCACAGCAGTGCTCGAACCGCGTTCCCAGCATTGCCCCACACTCTCAAAATGTGTGCAGAACCTCAGGGAGCTTCTGTTCATATGGGTTATTGTACAGTACTGAGACATTTTAAAAATACGTACTTACTCACTTAAAACAGGGACAACCTATTGCAGGCTAGTATGAATCGGCCTGTTTTAATTGAAATAATTATATATTGTGCTGGCCAAAAAGCCTGTTTGCTTTTTCCCTAAAAGACATTTTTCATTTTCACCGGTGATTTTATTCATTTGGATGTTTTCAGTATGTCGGCTCTCTCCCGCCCTTGGCTTCTCCTGGGGAGAGGCCGGGGTGCTGCGAGACGCCCTCCCACGCCCGGGACAGCCCCGCAGCAGAGGATGGCTTGGCCCAGACGCCGGCAGCACCGAGAACCTTCGCAGACCGCTTCCGACACGTCCCGTCAGTCACAGCACCTTCTCCACACGCTGCTCCAACCCTTTTTTGCATTTCAGTTGCACTTTTACCTTTCTCGAAATCATAAACCATAGCACGCCAAAAACGTTACACATTTTCTTCCATCTTCAATATTAAGATGGTTGCGCGGAAATTCACCAGTTAGGTTTTTTTTGTTTTTGAACGCACACCGAGATGACAGCTGTCACAGTGCAGTCTAACCAATTGTTTCGAATGAAGTTGAAGACAATTTCAAGCGCTCGCTACCGGAGCCATCGTGGGGAAAAAACGCGATGGGCTTTCAGGCCAGCCCGGTCCCTTCACACACAAACAGTAACGAGAACGGTGGCATTGCTGTGCGTCTCTCCACAAGTCCCTTTTGATGTCCGGATTCAATTTGCTCGATACGGGGTTTGGCGAAAGTCCGTAAAGAAAATCTGGGCTCACACAGGCGCATACTTGGGAAAGGGGCGCATCTCAAACAGCAGCCGGGCAGGCGACCCCACCGGAGAGCCCGTCAGCCGCAGGCGGGGTCTGAAGCCCGTCAGGGGCCGTCCGCGCTGGGCCACACTGCGGTCCAGAGCCCCGACCTGCGCTCGGGACGAGTCTCGAGTGCGTGTTTCCCCGGCACTGTGGGCGCGGCGGTCGGGGAGGCCTGGGCTCACCACGCCGTGCCGGTCTCCCAGGTGCGCCCCGTTTCGCAGGGCCCCGAGTCTCAGCCACGGCGGGGAGGGTGCCGCGCTCCCGGGGGAGCCTGTGTTTCCCAAGTCCGAGTGGCGGAGGCACCCGCTGTTTGCTCTCCGTGAGCGGGCGGGCGGGCGCACGCCGTCCCTCCCCAGGTCTTGATCGTGATCCGTCTGTCACTCGTCTGAGTGACACCGAGGCCCCACGAAGGGAGGGGCTGGTCCGTCTCTCGAGTTGGAGGCGCCCGCGCTTTTCCTCGGAGACAGGGTCACACTGCAGTGTGCAGCCCAGGCTCTGCGCATGCTCCCCTCCTGGCCACCGTCCAGGGCCGAGGGCTGATCGAGTCGGTGACCTCCGCTGTTTCAGCAGGTGGAGCGGGCTCTGGGGTGGGGGCGCCCGGGGTCAGTGGGAGGGTGGTGGCCTTGCTGCTGCTGTAGAAGTCAGTTTGATCCGGACCCAGCCCCACCCGAGGCCTGTTGAGGATGGACAGCCTTTATCAATGCAGCTGCTCCTCCTCTGTGGTCTGCAGACATGCTAAGACAGCCTGGTTACTGAGGTCTCTGGCCAGAAAGCCGTGTGTCCCCCTGCTGCTCTGAGACGGGCAGCGATGGGTCCCTAACTGCCCAGAACCTCAGATGAGCTTTGCTGTGCTGTTTGAAGCCAGTCAGAAAACAAGTGTGAGCCCCAGCTGGGGTGGCTCAGTGGGCAGAGTGCTGGCCTGCAAACCCAAGGGTCGCTGGTTCGATTCCCAGCTGGGGCACATGCCTGGGTTGCAGGCCAGGTCCCCAGTAGGGGGTGTGCAAGAGGCAACCACGTGTTGATGTTTCTCTCCCTCTTTCTCCCTCCCTTCACCTCTTTCTAAAAATAAAATAATAAAATCTTTCGGAAAAAATGCAGAGAAAAGTCCGTTTCCTGGGTCTGAAGTGCTCGCCTCGCCCCTTCGTGCGCAGCCCGGCTTGCGGGGCGGCCCCGCCCTTCGGAGGCAGACCTGCGGGTCGAAGCGCGTGGGTCTTTGTGTAGAGCCGTGACGAGACAGCGCGCCGTTCGCAGCGCGCCGGGGCCCTCTGTCCCGGTCCGTCCTGCCGGGGGCAGAAACAAGGCCGGGCGCCCTCCCGCCTGCGTCACGCTGGGGCAGGGAGGCCGGGCGACGCCTCGGGGCTCAGGCCTGACCACGGAGCCGCGGAGCCACGCTCCACACACCCGCGCACGAGCGTCGGGGCTGAGCGTCGCCGGGGCGCCCAGAGCAGTGCGGGGCGCGCGGCCGGGCTCAGCGAGGGCTTCCCTCCGCAGGCCTGCATCGACGAGAACTTCGCCATGGTGAAGTTCCTGGTGGAGAGCGGGGCCGACGTGGACCAGCAGGACAACGAGGGCTGGACGCCCCTGCACGCGGCGGCCTCCTGCGGCTATCTCAACATCGCAGAGTGAGTCTCTTCCACCCCGATCTCGGGTCTCGCACGCGGTGACGTCGCTCTCCGCCGCACACGGCAGAAGCAGGGAGCTGGCTCGTGTGTAAGGAGCGATGGACGCTGTTACCTGCCGCCGCGCTGCTGCGTCCACAGGGTTCTCGGCGTTGTCAGGGCGGCCCTCCGTCTGCTGGCACGCTCCACCGGCTCCCTCCTTCCCCCGGAAGAGCGGCAGCAGAGGCCGCCGGGGCTGAGCAGGTGGCGGGGACCGGAGGCTGTGTGTTCTGAGGGAGGCAGTGACCGAGCTCATGGGATTTCCCAGTCTCTGGGCAACTGGACAGGTTCTCAGGGGAGCAGTAAGTATCGTTTCATAGGCCGATTGTTCTCGTTCAGGGAAAAGTGTGAGACTAAAGAGGTCTTCACCTTTTTCCTAAGAATGGTCGAGGAAGGTAGCCGGACCTAACCGCCATAATCATCTCTTTCTGGTTCACGGCAGTCCAGAGTACTTTCTAGAAACGAGTCCTCCAGACCGTGGGCCTCAAAACAGGTCAGGAAAGGCAAAAGCGGGGTCCAGGCGCCACGAGCCTGACCCCCCCAGGGAGGGGGCGGACGCCGAGCAGAGGTCAGCACGTGTCGCTCAGGCCACACTCCGGAGGCCGAGGAGGAGGAGAAAGTGGAGAAAGTGTCGGACGTACGGCGGTGGCCGTGGGGAGGGAGACCCCGCAGTGGCCCACGAGTGTCTCGCAGGGCCCGTCAGGCCCGGAGCCACTGCCGGCCGGGCGTGGTCGGGAGCAGGACGGGGCGCGGGTGAGCGGAGTGCGAGGCGCAGTCGGTTGGAAGCGTTCGCCGAGTGCCGGTCGGGCGCGCTGTTGGCGCGTTCGTTTTCCAGGGAGGGGGAGGTGTGGCCGAGGGGTCCTGGGGTGAGGGGAGCAGCCGCGGTGTGGGGGAGCACGGGGCCAGCACATAGGGTGTCGGCGGGAGGCCAGCTTGGACCCAGAGGGCCCAGGCACGAGCAGCGAGGCCACCTGGGGGCTGCCCAGCTGCACCAGGGGCCCTGGCGGGTGCCGCTGTGCCCCTCAAGCCCCGAGAAAGCACAGCGCGGTCTCTGGTCTCGTCTCCGCCTGTTCTTTCTCCCCCACCAGCTCTTTGGGTCCAGGGGCCGTATCTTGTCTTTTTAGAATCTCCGCCCTGGCCGGTGTGGCTCAGGGGACTGAGCGCCGGCCTGCAAACCAAAGGGTCGCTGGTTCGATTCCCAGTCAGGGCACACGCCTGGGTTGCAGGCCAGGTCCCCAGTAGGGGGCGTGCAAGAGGCAACCACACCCTGATGTTTCTCTCTGTTTCTCTCCCTCCCTTCCCCTCTCTAAAACTAAATAAATAAAATCGTTAAAAAATAAGAATAAAACAAAGTCTACAGTGTCTGAAACGCAGCTCCTCGAGCTCGCAGGGGCGAGAGCGTGCTCACTGACGCGGCGACGGGCCGAAGTCTGACTGCGGTAGTTTTTTCTGCTTTAAAGACTTCCGCGCACTTGACTGAGCTCCTAGCGGCTCCTGGGATTCTCCCCGGCCCCAGAGTAACCTGGTCGTGGGAAAAGGTGAACCAGACGTGCAGGCGAAAGGCGGGGCCCATGACCTCTGCCACTTGCTGCCTCCATGACCTTGAGAAAACCTCCCAGGGCACGGGGACCTCGTTCCGTAGCCTGGCCTCGCTCCGCGTGGAGTCTCCGGCGCATGCGTGCGAACATGTCGGTGACAGGCGGTGTCGGTTCTGATCGCGTCTGCGCAGGTACTTCCTTAACCATGGAGCCAGCGTGGGCGTTGTCAACAGCGAAGGCGAGGTGCCCTCTGACCTTGCGGAAGAGCCTGCCATGAAGGACCTTCTTCTGGAGCAAGTGAAGAAGCAAGGTAACCCTAAGCCCCGGGAGGGGCCCCGGAGCGGCGGCGTGGGGAGCCGCCGTTGCCCCTGCGCGGGGGCCGATGTGCGCATGCGCGCAGCGGCAACCCCTCAGGCAGCAGGGAAGCCCGCCAGGAGGGACCCGAGGCTCTGGGGATGTGGGGTGTCCGCCCGCCTCACCTAGGGTCGCGCTCACCCGAGGGTGTGGCCGCAGTGGCCTTTCCTGGTGCGGGCTGGTCGGAGGGGGCAGCTCTGGCCACGTCCCCGTGTTTGCCGATTATCCAATGCTGGAGAGACTTCCTCCCTGGCCCTGACAGCAGTGCGCCGACCTCTGTGCCAGGGCAGCGAACGCCGGCCTCTCCTGCCTCCCACGAGTGGCCTGGTGCCCGAGGAGCTGCGGGGCCGCTGCCCACTTCCCCCGGCAGACCCGGCCCCTCGGAGCCCCGGCGCCGGCCGGGACGCACTGCGGGGCCCTTCCCTGTTCTCCCCTCGCCCGTCACCTGGGGGCGCAGTGCCCCTGTTCTCCTCCAAGGGGCAAGTGCTGTGGCACGGAAGGGGTCTCTGAGACGGACAGCTCTGAACGGAGATCGTAATATAAGAGTAACAGCCCCTGGGCCCCTTGCTCTCAGAGCGGAAAGCCGCTTTGGGCGCAGCCCCGGCGGATCTGCCATCGCTCGGCGTTGCTGGCACGCCGGCGGGGTCCGACTAGTGCCTGCGCGCGCCATCGCCCTGTAGGCGCGGGTGGACGGCCCCCGCCGGGCCACCGCCCGCCTCTGAGCCTGCGGCGGGAGGGGCCGTGCTGACGCGGGGCTGCCCTGGCCCCTGCAGGGGTGGACCTGGAGCAGGCTCGGAAGGAGGAGGAGCGGCGCCTGCTGCAGGACTCCAGGCAGTGGCTCAACAGCGGGAGGATCCAGGACGCCAGGCAGGCTCGCTCGGGGGCCACCGCGCTGCACGTGGCTGCCGCCAAGGGCTACTCCGAGGTCCTCAGGTGCGTCGGCCGCGCCGCCAGCGCCAGCGGGCGGGCCTTTGGAGCAGGGGCGGGGCTTCCTGCCGGGCCACGCTTCTTCGGCCGCCTCCCCTCCCGTCTGCCAGTGCCCCCCAGGCGGCTGGCAGGGCCCGTCCCTCCAGCTCCTCGCTGGTGCGTCTGCGGCAGGCTGGCCGTGAAGGGGACCTTGCGGGGCCTCCTGCAGCCCTGCGGTCCGCGTTCCCGCCCCTGTGGCCTCCCCGAGCTGACGGGCTCGCTCTGCAGGAGAGATCGCATTGGTCAGGGGTGCGGACCTGGGGTGGGCGTGTCTGGCCGGAGTTGGCTGGCTGCGTGGACAGGCGGGTTCGGGTTCTGCCGTCCCGCGATCCACATCCTCCAGTTCGTGCAGCTGCACACAGCTCTCGGCTCTGCCAGGCTCCCGGGCGTCGGGCCCCATCAAGCCGGCTCCTGGACGAGTGGCAGTCATGCTTGCTCCCTCCTGGGACGCATCTGGAGGCGCCCCCCCCCCCCCTCCGTGCAGGCAGACGCCCTTAGGCTCCTCGGGAGCCGGACCCTCCCACCTCCAGGCACAGGTGGCTCGGAGCCACCCCCAGAGAGAAGCCCTGCAGACTCTGAGGCAGGGCTGGAGGGTGGGGGTCTGCTGGAAGCATGGGGTGACCCAGAGAGGCCGGCCGCAAAGCCCGTCGGGGAGGCTGCCTTAGCCGAGTTCCCGCCTGAGGCGGCACGTCCCTCCTGCACCAGGAGCAGGCGCGGGTCCTGCGTTCCCAGCTGTGGCCAGCGGAGTCGGGCTCTGCTCATGCGCAGGTGTACACCCCACGAAGCCCCTCTGCAGGCCCCCGGCTGTGCCTGGGGTCCCACGCCGCCTTCGGGGGCGCAGACTGGCCCCTGTGTGGTAACAGAACCCTGAGCTGGGCTCAGGGGCAGGGGGACCTCGACCCCGTGGCTTCGTTCGGGGACAGGGTCTCCGGCAGGAAGCCGAAGCAGAGGGCGTGAAGGCCCTGGTGGGCTCTCCCCCCAGACTGCTGGTCCAGGCCGGCTACGACCTGGACGTGCGGGACCACGACGGCTGGACGCCCCTGCACGCCGCCGCACACTGGGGGGTGAAGGAGGCGTGCTCCATCCTGGCGGAGGCCCTTTGCAACATGGACGCCAGGAACAAGCTGGTGAGCGCGCCCGGCCCCCCGGAGGGCCCCGAGCCTGCGCTGAGGGTCTCGGCCCCAGAGGCTCCCCGTCCAGGCCCTCGGGGGGGCAGCCCTGCAGCTGTGGTCCACTCCCGTGCCACCCGCTCGCCACACAGAGGGTTGGCCCTGGGACGGAGGCGCCCCGGCCCGGCCTCCAACCCCGCTGACGCTGAAGCCCCTAAACGAACAAGCACGGCGCAGGGGCGCCTGCCCCTGGCCAGGCCTCAGGCTCAGTCTGTGAACGTTTTGAGGTGTGGAATGTTTTGTTTTACTTTTTTTTTTTTTTTTTAGATTTCATTTATTTTTAGAGGGGGGAAGAGGGAGGAGAAACATCAATGTGTGGTTGCCGCTCATGTGCCCCCTACTGGGGACCTGGCCCGCAACCCAGGCCTGTGCCCTGACTGGGGATTGAACCAGCGACCCTTTGGTTTGCAGGCCGGCACTCAGCCCGCTGAGCCACACCAGCCAGGACTTGTTTTACTTTCTTTGTTATCATCGTTTTAACCCCCACCTGAGGCCTGCTTACTGATTTTAGGGGGGGTAAGGGAGGGAGGGAGTCAGGGGAAGAGGGGGCGAAACGCCGATCAGCTGCCTCTCGTCTGCACCACGACCCAGGATGGAGCCTGTAACCCAGGCCTGTGCCCTGACCCGGAAACGAAGGCACGACCTTTCGGTTCCCGGGATGACGCTCCAACCCACTGAGGAACCTGGCCAGGGACTTGCTCTGTTTTTAACTCAGGGACTTGGAATAACTGAACTCCATTCACATCCAGTCATTTAAAAACGTTGAACTGACAAGGGTCCTGGAGTTTGTTTGATACCATGTTACCAGAGTCACTTCCTTAAGTCTGCGGAATCTCTGGGAATTTCCTGGGGGTCCAGAGACCCGGCCCTTTGACTAGGGGTGCTTTGCCTCCCCCCGCCGCCTCTGCTGACCCGAGTCCTGGCCTGTGTGGGTGCTCCCTAGCGGAGCCGGCCCTTCCCTCTTCCCAGGAGCTGGGTTCGAGATGTGCTGTCGTGCACACCGGCCCTGGCCCGTTTACCGTAGTGACGAGGGCCGTCGTGAGGCAGGTCGGGGGAGACGGCACGTGGTTATCGGCCACGGGCCCCAAGCATTCGAACGGCATGGCCACGTGCTCAGTGCTGTCTCGTGAAACCCCAAACCCCCGACAGGGACGCTCTGTCTCGGGGGCAGAGGGCGGCCTCGTCGTAGCCTAGAGCCGAGCGCAGGGGAAGCCGCTGCGGCTGGAGTCGGGGCGCAGGGTGAATGCCGGCACGTGCTCCGACGGAGGCACCTGGCCACGGCGCCCCTCTCTCCCTCTGCCAGGGCCAGACCCCGTTCGACGTGGCCGACGAGGGCCTTGTGGAGCACCTGGAGGTGCTGCAGAAGAAGCAGAGTGTGGTGAGTCTGCCGGGTCGCAAAGCTGCCCCGCCGTCTCGGCCCGCCCAGGCCGCTCTGCCGTGGGCTCCAGTTACGTCTGCATTTGGGGAGGGCCGCTGTTCCCTCGGGGGCCGTCAGCAGCCGGTGGGAAGGAAAGTCCCAGGAGCCGGGGTTGGTCAAGTGCCCTCATGAGAAGCAAGCCTTCGAGCAGGTTAAAGGTTAAAAACGACAGAAGACCGGTCCCCCTGGGGCTCTGGGAAACGGATGCGTGCAGAACCTAGGCCTCGCCCCCCTTTGGGGGGCTGGCCTCGTGCCCCTCAGAAGGGCAGGGCCCTCTCGAGCTCTCGTGTCTGCTGATCCGTGCCACCCGCCTCCTTTTTCAGCTTCGGAGTGAAAAAGAGACACGGGATAAGCTCATCGAGTCCGACCTGAGCAGCAGGTTGCAGAGCGGACTCTTTAAGAAGTAAGACGTTCGGGGCGCATGCACGTGACCCACTTTGCATGAGGATTTGTGCGACGAAGACTTCCATTTTAGCTGAAGATCTTCCGATGTGCGGGAGCGTCTGCGTGCAGGGAGGGGCGCGGGAGTGCGGGGAGACTCGAGGGGCTGGGTGCGTTTGGAGTTTACGGGCAGACCGACCTTGGGCAGCGCTTCCTGTCGCCGGGCTTCAGGGGCCTGAGTCCCAGCTGCCCCCCCAGCGGGACACTGCCCCTCCAGCGGGACGCCGCCCCTGAGCCAGCAGGGTCCCGGTGGGTCACGGCAGGCACAGGTGTGGTCGAGTGGTTTCTGTCCACCTGCTGCGTCAGCGCCGAGGTCCCCGGCCCGCCCCGTTCTGTGCGGAACAGACGAGCGCTACTTCAGCCACCCTCTGCAGCCCCTCGGTGAGCCCCAGCCTGCAGAGGCAGACTCGGGGCACAGGGGACGAGAAGGGCTTGAGTGCAGGCCCGTAGCCTCGTCCTCCTGAAACCTGACTGCCAGAGCACCGAAGGGGTCCTTTCTCCGTGACGCTCAAACTGCTCTCTTTAACTTAGCAAAGAGAAGATGCTCTATGAGGAGGAGATGAGTCCCAAGTCCCATGAGACGGAGGAAGAAAACAAGGAATCCAGCAGCTCCAGCTCGGAGGAGGAGGGCGAAGATGAGGCCTCGGAGTCCGAGGCTGAGAAGGAGGCAGGTAATGCGGGCGCTCCCGCACGGGCCCTGCGTTCGGGTGCAGGGTGTGCCCTGCCCGTCGGAGAGCCGAGGCCGCAGTGGCCATGAGGGCTCAGGGCGCCCGGCTCTGTGTTCAGAGGCGAGTCGGCAGACCGAGAGCGAGAGCTCCGTGGTGAAAGCCTGAGCGGAGCTGGCGCCGCTGTCCTGCAGCCTCAGGGCAAGGCACAGGAAGGGCCCTGTGCGAGGGGCGCCTGCTCCGACCTCGGGCTCTCGGTCGGGCCTGCAGTGGCCACCAGCTGGGAGACCGGGTTGGGGGGCCCACGATGAAGGCGTTAGCTCCTTCTGCCTTTTGGGTCCTGCTCCCCTGAGGTCTGGGCTCGCTGCCCGGTTTCTCCCTATGAAGGGACAGCACTGCCTTTCCTCGTGTCTCCGTCTGTGGGCTCAAGACTGTCACCCAGGAAGTGGGAGGCCAGTGGCTCTAGCGAGAATGTCGGCTCCGCTGAGCTGCAGTGTTCGGACGACATCCGTTCGCTGAGACTCGAATTTCTGTTAAGCCAGCCAGCTCACTCTGAAAACGCTAGCGCAGTGCCTCTCTCTGAGTCCCTGCGCATCCGTCTCCTTCTGTGTTTGCGGTGCAGCCGGCGCGCACGGTGCCGTGAGGAGGTGTGCTCCCGCCCGCCGTCCCCTGTTCCCCGCCCCGCCCCCTTGGATCACACCACAGCCCTGTTCTGAGCCCGGGGACCGCCTTCCCCACCCCGCCCGCCGGCAGTGTAGA
Source organism: Glossophaga mutica (assembly GCA_039655065.1). NCBI lineage: Eukaryota > Metazoa > Chordata > Mammalia > Chiroptera > Phyllostomidae > Glossophaga > Glossophaga mutica. The sequence goes on from CM077314.1 coordinate 67,104,036, forward strand.
CTGCCAGCGCTCCCTCCCCCTTCGCCCCCAGTGGGCCCTCCCAGCGCTGTCCATCGTAAGGACTGGCTATGGCCACAGGAGGGTATCGCCAGGTACCCACTGAAGAACTTGAACTTGATACGTAATGTGGAGGACAGTGTCAGTGTCATGCGGGGGAGTTGCAGTTGAAGTCACCAGGACAGCCACAGCACTGAGTCTCTCCTCCCGGCAGCTGGAGGTGCAGCGCACTCGCCCCCATCTGCCAGGGGCGTGGGCAGACCTCTGAGTCAGCAGGAAGGCGCATGCACACACAGGCAGACGCCTCACCCTGCTCTTGTGCTTCCTGTGTCTCAAATGGCAGATCGAAGGCCAGAGGCTGTGACCAACCACTCCAGCTCAGAAAGCAAGGGCCGTGGGGAGGAGCCTGTCCCAGCACCAGCCCAGAACACCTCTGCCTCCTCCGCCCGGAAGGTGAGTGTCCGGGAATTAATTTGGATGTTATGTTTCCCCCTGCAGTGGCATACGGTTAGAAAGGCCTCAAGGATACATTCTTGCAAAACGATGAAGATACATTCTTTCCTGTCTGAGTCTGCGCAGGCTGTCCTCACCAACACCACAGACAGGCGCCTTTAAACAGCGGGCATTTATTTCCCTGCTCTGGAGGCAGGAGGTCCAAGCTCAGAGGGCCAGCGGGTGCCATTCCTGGTGAGGACCCCCTTTCTGGTTCACAGAAGACCACCTCATCTCCAGATGTGGTCACGGTGGGGATAGGGCTTCAACATGTGGGTCTGGGAGTGCGAGGGACACAAATCCTGCCTCCGTAATAGTGCCCTCAAAAGCTGTAACACTGTCACCGAACGACTTAGCCTACAGTGTGTTCAGATAACACAGGATGTATTTAGTAGCCTGGGACCAAAAAAAAAGCCCGTGGCCCTTTTCTCCATGTCTGAAGGGAAGTCTCCGCGAAGCTCAGGTGGGGCTGGGAGGTGCTCGGTGCCCAGCACGGACTGTTGGGAGGGCTGCTCTCCCTTTTTCACTTCGAGCTCAAATTTTGCTTCCTTGCGTCAGGTCTCTGGCTCGCGGTGAGTAGAGAGCCCAGGTGGAAGGAGCCCGTGGCGGGAGCAGCAGCACCGCCTGGGCAGGGCGGGCGAGGGCCACCGAGTGCGCCTGGCTCTGGGCTGGAGGAGGGTCCAGGGTCCCCGGAGTGCAGCCGCCAGGAGCTCTGTGCCTGGCTAGACGCTGACTTCCCGGCCATCCCGGGACCTCTGGGTTGGGAAGGCAGGTTCTGGTGCCGACAGGGAGGCCCAGGCCTGGCGCCTGGTGCTCTGCTTCCTCCCGGGGCGCGGCTGTGATGGGCATCGCCTCGCCCCATCACTCTTCACTCCGGGAAGCCTTGGCCCTCCCACTGCTCAGGGTGTTACCAGACTGCCCGCCTTTTAAAGAAAAACGCTACACTTAAAAAGTGTACACTCAGACCGGCACTTACTCCACTTCGCTGAAACGTTGCTGCCAAGGGCGTCTGTCCCTCAGTCCGGCCTCCGGAGCCAGCAGGGGTCCCTGCCCGTGACCAGCGGAGAAAGGAGATGAGTGGGACGTGAGAGGCGGGCCTCTGCATCTCCGCCACACTGTCAACGTCCCGCCCAGAAGGTGGCCTGGGATGGGACCAGGACCGGGACCAGGCGGAGACAGCGGCTGGCACCTGCTGACCCCATGGGCCCCAGACAGCCTGCCTGCCGACACTGGCGTTTTCCGTGGTTCCTGGCGCGCCCAGACAGCGGTGGTCCTGAGGGGAGATTGGAGCTGGAGGGCGGGCCTTTCCGGCTTCCACGAGGGGCCACATCGGGCCCCAGGCTCCTCTCAGCACCTCGCGCACGGGGGCACGGGCTCCAGGGCTCCCCACGCGACGTGAGGGGCGTAGGCTCCCTCTTCCCGTCCTCCAGATGGGCCTGTGGAGACCTGGGCGAGGGTCCTGTTCTCGGTGACGCGGCCAGCCGAGAGAGGAGGTGTGAGGAGGACTCAGGTCCTGGGTGCCCGAGCTCAGCACTGGCTGCTCAGGGACGCGAGGGTCTGCTCCCCACCGGGCGGCCGGGTCGGGGCAGCTGCGCGAGAGTCCGAGCCTTGTGGGCAAGGCCGCCGCGAGGGCGCGTGGCGCCTGCAGGTGAGGATGCAGCGCTGGCCGAGAGCCCAGGTGGCCTCGCGGGGCTGCGGACCGCAGAGGCGGACGGGCTGCGAGGAGGCCCCGACCCTGCCCCTTCCCTCTGCTCGTTTCGGCCCCGCAGCTCTGCAGCCTTCTCAACAAGCGGGAGGAGCCCGGGGACGAGTCCCCTTCTTCCTGGCGCCTGGGCCTCCGAAAGACCGGCAGCCACAACACGCTGAGCACAGCAGCCGACGCCCGGGAAGCTGCGAGGGACCGGGGCTCCGCCCTCTGCCGCTCAGCGTCCAGCCCTCGGGTCTCCGCCCTCCTGGACAACAGGGACAAGGTACGGGTGGGGGTCAGGGGCCGGTCAGTTTCGTTCTGAGAGCTTCGCGGCCGGCACCAGCGCAGGCGCTGCCTGGGCCTCGCTGGGCTCTGGGAGACGGGGCTGCAGGTGATGGGGTCGGGCCCTCCCGGGCTGTCGTCCGCTGGGTGGGAAGAGAACACCCTTTTCTCTGGCCCGCCTGCGCTCACCCTCCCCGTTCCCCTGACGAGGGCAGAAGGTGTGGCAGAAGCGTGAGCACTTGGGTGCGGCCCGCAGGGTCCCTGAAGCAGCACCAGCAGTCTGTGCTTGCGCTGTTCATGGCCGGGCTCCGCAGCCGGACCTTCCACGTGCCCGACAGGCGGGCAGAGCCACGTGGAGGAAGAGGGTCAGCGTCCCGCCTGGTCGTTCCGGGCTGGGCCAGCCGACAGCACTGGCAACGTGCCGCCGTGTCCGTCCGCTCCCAGTGGTCCCTCAGGCTGGGAAGGGGCAGGCGGCCCATTCTGTCTCAGCGGCTGCGTCTCTGGGTCCTCCTGGCTGTTCCCAGGGGGACCGTTTCCCCGCGTGGCAGTGCTCCGTGGCAGAAACGTGGGCATGAGCCTGTGAGAGCCAGCCCTCCGCAGCGCACACCCGCGTGATCGGGACTGAGGCTGGAAGTGGGGGCCCGGGGGTGCGTCTTCTGCTCTGCCGCCCGCCTGCGTGGCCGCTGCCCGGCCTCACCCCTCTTGGCCTCACAGGACAGAGATGGCAGAAGCCACTTCAGCTCGCTGGCACCCCGGAGGCTCGGCAGCCCTCGTGACGCCGAGGAGAAGGAGAACAGGTAACCGAGCGCGGCCGCTTCCGCAGGCCCCCCGCCCCGCGGGCCTGTCCAGGGCAGCTGCTGGGCGGCGGGGGCTCCAGCTTCCCAGGTCCCTCGTGCCCACCCCAGGGCAGTCGGCCACCGACAGGGCTGCTGTGTGACTGGCCTGGCCAGCTCCTAGCTGCCCGTAGACGGCACTTCAGCCCCCCTCCCCCGCAGTTCGAAGGAAGGCGCCCCTGAGCCGCAGAGCGGAGCCCCCCCCCCCGGCCCCAGCTCTCAGGCCCAGCCCTCCCGGGCATCTCCAGGCCCCCATCAAAAAGGTGGGCTCTCAGCGCCCCGCCCCCAGACCTGCCGAGCTGCAGCCTTCGCTGCAGCCTTCGCTGCAGCAGCGCCCGTGGTGACCGGGGGCCCGTGTGGGTCCCGGGAGGACCAGTCTGGAGCCCAGGCCCCAGCAACACCGCCCCAGCTCTCTCCTGGGAGCCTCCCGTGTGCGAGCCTCTTCCCGCTCCGCCTCCTCGTCCCCTTCCCTGCCTCCTGCTGGGGGGAGCAGCAGAGCTTCGGATCGGAGGGGGGAGCAGGAGTGGCCCCCCCCCCCAAGGGTCGGAGCCCGTGGCCGTGAGCCCTCGCCCACCCCCACACCCGCCCCCACGCCCAGAGCACGGAGCCTGTCCGCCCCTCAGCCGCACGCAGCCCGCCTCCCCGGCCCCCCCGCCGTCGGCACGGGCCATGGGTGCCAGCCCGCAGCAGAGGCCAGTGTTTGGCTTGGTCCTCTTTCCCACCTCGCAGAGAGTCGGCTGCTAACCTGGTGAGGAGCGGCTCGTATACCCGGCAGCTGCGGAGGGACGAAGCCAAGGGGAGCGAGGCACCGCAGACGGGTGCCCCTTCCACCTACGTGTCAACCTACCTGAAAAGGTACCAGTTCCGGGCGGGAGCGAGTGCGCCCTCTGGCCGCGGGGGTGGGGTCGGGACTGCACACCCTTTCTAGCCGACCAGCAGCCCGGAAGGAGTCAGGAAGGGAAGTCCTTTTAGATTTCGTGGGAGTGGCAGTTGACTGACTAACTTGAAATTAAAATTAATGAATTTTCTCCGCTGCTTTAAAGTAAGCTAGTTCCAGACTCTCAGCACAGACAGGCAGGACCTCACACCTGCCCTCTTGGTCCTGTCGAGCCACCCAGTGGGCCTGCCCCCAGGGACACTGTGCAGGCCCTCGGTCTGAGAGGACTCCCCTGTGCTCTCAAGCTGTGCCTGGCGGGGGAGGGGGGGTCCTGCAGGGCGGTGAGGGTGGCAAGGGGCAGCTTCGAGTCGCCCTGAAGCAGTTTCACACGGAAGCCTGCTCACTGAGGGACTTGAGTTGTTTCTTTTGTTACTTTAATGGCCCTCAGATCCGTTGAGATGAGAAAGTCGCAAGCTCGGTGCGGAGAAGGTACTGGGGTCTCCCTTCCTCTCCTCACCTGTGTCCCTCTTCCGCAGTCTCCTTCTCTGCCGAGCGCGGGCAGCCAGCACAGCGCCTCTGCCGGGCCGCGGAGCTCTGCGGCCTCTGCTGCGGAGGGGGGAGCACCTGACCTCACCGCTCACTCCGAACCCCCACTCCCGCACCCGCCCTGGCCGCCCTCCGTGCCGTGACCCTCGGCAGGAGGCAGCTCTGACCTTGGACTGTGCTTGGGGTCGGAGCCTGTCTCCGCCTGACGGGAAGAGTCTGGTCGGCGGCTAGCTCACGTCCAGCCCTGAGCTCTGAGGGGGCGGCCGACCCCCGCCCCCCGTAAGGAGGGGCTCCGCCTGGGGAGAGGCCCACCCGGTGTGCCGGTCTCCCTGCGGCTCTCGCCAGGCTCCGTGCTCCCGGCCTCCTGAGCCTGGCGGCCCGCGGTCTCCAAGGCTGAGGCGGTGGTCCGCACCGCCCACGGCTGGGCCCAAGCCTTTTCCGAGAAAATGGTGTTGACAGCCCAGCCAGAGAGGCAGCGGCCACGAGACCCTCCGGCAGGCCGTTCTTGTGGGGGGGGGGGTCGGACTCTGGCTGAGGGAGCAGCGTGGGGTTCTGTCCCTGCCGCTGGGCGCAGCTCTGGGGAGCAGAGGAAGGGCCGCCTCGGGGCTGGGGAGCAGGCTCCGTGACGTGGGTGCCTTTTGAGAAAAGACGAAGAACATGCTTGCCGCGTGGGGTCTCTGCAGCTGTTCTCCTGTGACCCTGCAGCCTCTTTTGGTTTTACAACACCTTAGGACCTTTCCAAAAGCAAAGGCTCTCGTGCCGTCAAGGGCTAACGAGCAAGTGTGAGTAGGCGCCGGCCACCCGGCCGTGCGGGCCTTGCCCGCTCTCCAGGTTCTGGTCGGCTCTGATCTTCGGGCCAACGTCCTACTTTATAGCCTGAGAAGATGCATCTTTTCCGCAGAAGGGTGCATAGCTCTCTTGGTCACCCCCTCAGGTGTCTCATCACTGTCACGGTCAGGAGTAGTTTTTTAAAGCCTTTGACCGGAATGGTGGCGTGCTGCAGGTGAGACAGCTCTCACCTGCATTCGGTTGGGGCAGGAAAGCTGTCCTGTGTCGCCCCCACACACGGCTTTCTAGACCCAGGACTGGGAGTCCACCCAGGGCACCTCCTCCGCAGAGCTTCTCGATGCCTGTCCACACTCTCCTTTCGAATCTCGGCTGCCAGCTTTCCAGACTCTGGGTCTGACTCGGCCGCCCAGAGCTGCCCTGCAGCCAGCGGACGTGGGGGGCGGGTGCATGACCGCTCGCTCGCTCGGGCTTGGTCGGGGACTGGTTTTTCTCACGCACGTCCTGTCCCCCCCTCTGCTGGCCTCCCCCACCGCGTGCTCTCTCCGGCCTGTCCTCCGCCTGCCGCCCTCCTTGGGGCACCGAGAGACACCTGCCTGCTGCCAGCAGCGGGCTCCACCTGGCCTCTCCTCTTCCGGTGCCGCGCCCTCTCTGTCCCATGTCCCTGCCGGGGCCACGCGGGGGGCCAGCGGCGCTGGGCTGGGGGGCGGCCGCCTGTCCTGAGGGGCGCTGTGTGTGTGTTTTTCAGCACGTCCCTCGGTCGCGGTAGTGGCCCCACGCGTCCCTCCGTTTCAGCCACCTGCCGTCCATCTCCTGCCGCCTCGCCCGTCCCCAGGGCCCCTCTACCTCTTGTGCAGCCGGTGGCAGCCTGCCCTTCCTGCCCTGCCTGGCAGTGCCGACGCGGCGCACCCGCACCGCACCGCAGGCGAGGCCTCTCGGAGCCACTTCAGCTGCAGCCGTCATCGCTGACACCTCTGGACGCTCGAGGACGTGTGCGGAAGCGGCGCTGTCACTGAGGGAGCAGCGAGGGTCCATGCAGCGCGCCCGTCGCTCGGTGAGGCCGCTTCTGCTGTGACATCAGCTGCTGGCAGCCACCGCCTGCCGCACAGTCGTCACTGTGAGCTCGGGAGTTGGCGCCGAGGACTGACTGCTCCCGTCCCTCCATCAGCTTGCCGGGCGCGGCTACAGTCGGAGGGTCACACCGCTGTGGCAAGTCACACAGGAAGCCACCACCCGTGTTGGGAAGGCAGCACACAAACCAAACCAACAGGAAGGCTCCCTCTGGTTCCAAGAGACCTGCAGCCTCCCGGAAACCCCCAGCCAAGGGGCATGTTGCTGGACGTGCCTCGGGGAGGGAGGGACGTGTGTTGGTCTGAGCCCTGTGCCGGGCGCGTCTTCCTGGACTCCAGGCCGCCGGGGTGGGGGCTGGACAGTGTCCTCAGGGATCCACGGAGGGGGCGGCCGTGGCTTCGACAGGGCTCCGGGCTCTGCGTGTGGCAGGCACCGTTTTCCTGTGGGTGTGGGGGGCACGGGGGCTCCTTCCGGGGCCTCGTTTCGGACACAAAGGAAACGAAAATGGTAGCGATGGTGCTGCCGCGAGAACACACTGATGGTGGCCCTCGAGGGGTTGTTCTCGGTCTCTAGCTGCTTTCCCGAAGATCGCTGGTGGTCATTCACTTGGCCAGAAGGGGCAGGCGTACGGCGGCCTATTCACAGCGGCCCGAGTAACGATGTGGAGAGGTGTGGGCTGTCACAGCAACACACCTGCACAGGCACACAAATGGTGTCCCCCTCGAGGGGGAAGCTGGCACTCGGGGAGGCCCCTTGGCTGACCGTTCAGACCCGGGCCTCGGGGGAAGCAACAGCTGCCTCTGCTGGGCGCCGAGCGCGGGGTCAGGCCCCGCCCGGAAATCACACAGGCACCCTCTTTGCTCACTCGCGGCAGCAAGTCCAAGTAGTAATGGCCTACATGGGACAGAGATGTTTGTTTCCTTTCCTTCCCTCGAGAAAGTCCAGAAATAGGCAGGGCTGGCCCACAGCTCCAAAGTCACCAAAGGATCCAGGCTCCTCCTTTTCACTGTGCAGCGCTTAGGCTGTTTCCGTTGGTGGCCTCGTGGTCCAAAATAGCTGCCAGAGCACCAGCTGTCATGGCTGCCTTCTAGACAGGAGGGGGGAAGAAAGGGGGGAACGCGCAAAGAAGGATGCCTCCGAGGATGTTCCCCAAAGCATTCATTTTCTGCTTCTGTGTCACGGGCTACCTCTGTCAGCCAGGGAGGCCTTGGGAAATGTGGATTTTTAACCAAGCACCTTGCTGCTCTCAGTAATCTAAGGGTTCTGTTACTAAGGGGGAACAAGAAAGGGAATGCGGGCTAGGCAGCTGGCTGCCTCAGGCACCCACGTCAGCTAGCGTCTCACAGGGAGCCATCCCATGTGCCACCCGCCACCCTCACACCGTCGACGAGGAAGTGGAGACGCCGGGGTCGCCCAGCAGGTGGGGCTGAGGCGGGAGCTGGGCCCCGGCTGTCGGTCTCGCGGCTCCTGCCTGCCGCTCACGCTGCTTCCAGGAGCCGGCGCCCGGGGCCGCGGACCGAGCGCTCCGCACGCGCTGCCCTCCTGAACCGGCACAGGGCCCCGCCCCGCAAGCACCGCCACCACCCGTCTCGCTCGTCCGTGTGCGCGCACGTGGCTGTCCTCACTCGAGGGCACTTTTCTCCGTTGCTTTCGGTGAGCAGGGAAGAGGGAGAGGGGAACGGACCAGCCACCGAGCAACCGTCCGGCCCACAGGACGAAACTCCGGCTGACCGAGCCCCACCAGCCAGGGCCCACCGCCCCCATCGCACAGGTGATGGCCGGAGAGGTTACGTCGGCTGACACGTAGCCCAAGTCACCCCGAAGCCTCTGACCTCGCCCTGGAGCCGTTCCTCGCACGCTCGGTGAGAGTGCGCAGTCGTAGCCCAAGTCGCGCCCCCCCAGACGGACCAAAGTGTGTCCGCAGCCTGGAAGGAGCGTCAGGTGAGGTGCTGACCAGTGGCCTTGCCGCAGCCCTGGTTCTGGCCGACTTCATTAGTGCTTCCTGCGCACATCTCGGAGTCTGCGGGGTCGGTCGCCTCGGGTCTTCAATTAAAAGGACACAGAGTTTCGCCTTCTGTCCTTTCGCTCCCCCTCCCGAGCCGCCCTGTGCCTGTGTTTGGCCTTCCAGGGTCTGCGGGTTTGTTTCCAGCTTGTCCGATGCGGTTGTTTGGAAGTGAGCTTGTGGGTACTTAGGAGCGTCCTTGGCCACGGTGCGGACGGGACGACGCCCAGTTTTGTGGCGTCGTGATGGCCATTGCTTGTCCCGTCTCGGTGGGAGTCGGTGTGGACCTGTCACCCAAGCAGCGCGCTGCGCGTGGGCTGGGAGAGCCGGGGGGCGGGGTGGGGGGCAGGGCCTGAGGTTGGCCGCTCTGTGCTGAGAACAGAGGCCCCCCTTTCGTGCCAGCGGCTGTGAGCGCCCCCAGGCCCTGCTGCTGGAGAGTCCGCGGCAGAGGCCGTGCGTGCGGCCCTGCTTGGTGATGCGCTGACCCGCGGGTGCCAGGGACACGGACAGCAGGCGTTCGGCTAAGTGGAAGGCACCGCGGCCGAGCTGGGGGCGGGGCTGGCCGTCCCGGCTCTCACAGCTTAGCAGGTGTCTCTGCACAGTCCGAGGGGCGAGTCACCATCCAGGCGGAGCACGGCCCCAGCCCCAGCCGCCCAGGGCGTGGGCAGGCGGGGGAGATGCAGCACCTGCGGGTGGTTCTCGCGTGGGGGCGTGTGCAGGCTGGGCCGGGCGGCGCTCGGAGCAGGGCAGCCCTCTGGCCTGTGTCGCTGCCTTGCCTGGTGCCTTAGCTGATTTTTTAAAATTGTAATCTCCAGCAAAAAACATTTTATAAAATGTCACTGCTCAGGCAGAGGACGTCAGATGGAACATGTAATCACTCTGTTCTAAGATTTAGGAGCTCGGGACTTAAAAAGCCAACCAACGACCAGAGTCCGGGTGAGCAGAGGCTCTGGCTCCGTCCGTCTCGAACCCTCTGTCTCTGTGCTCTGCGGGGCGCGTGCCTGAACACGCTCTCTGTGCTTGTCCTTTCTGCTTCCAGGACCCCCAGCAAGCCCCTGGCTGACGCCCCCGCAGAGAAGACAGGCTCTGTCTCGTCGAGCAGCCCGCTGTGTGTGATCACCAACCGCCCCCTGCCCAGCTCTGCCAGCGGGGTCTCCGCAGCCACTCTGCTGCCCGCCCCCGGCTCGGACTGCTCCGCGGGAGCCAGGGACCGGCGGAGGTGGGTCACGCGGCGGGTCCGTCCGGGGTCCCGTGAGGTGGGGGTGCCAGGCAGGTGGGAAGCCGTCTCCCCAGCCTCAAACAAGACTCTGAGAACAGACCTTCTTCGCACAGCTCAGGGTTTGGGCTTTGCCTCGGGAAGGTTGCTGGTGAAGATCGTGATTATTTCTGATTAACTGATAGAGGCGCCTGCTCTGTCATGGAGACAGGCTGGCTTCTCTGTGTGTGTCCGGTGAGGTCACGGTCAGGCGTGTCCCCCAGTTCGTGGTGGAGACCCGGACACCGAGAAGGACCATCTGCAGTGTCCTGGGTCGTCCGTGATGCCCGGCAGCGAAGAAAGGCCGTGACGGAATAAGAGGCTCAGAGAACTCGAGCCGGGGTGTGAAGCTTTAAGTAATGTGGGGAGAGCCCCAGGAAAGGAGACCAAGACCGGCGGCAGGACAGCAGGACACTGGCTTTGCAGGACGCGTTGGCTTTCGTGGTGCCTACTTCGGAGAGACGTGGACGCAGGAGAGGTTCCAGGTGGAAGCCGAGAGGAGCTCTTGGTGTGGGGTTCAGAGACCCGGGCAGATGTGGCGCAGCGGGCGGGGCCGCCTCTCGCCCTGGACGGTGTGGGGTGCAGGGGCCCTCACCTGGGAGCAGCAGACCCACTTTCCTCAGATGGGAGGAGGCGGCGAGTGCACCAACCCGGGGATCGCAGTTCGACCTCACTGGATTGTGAATACCTAGAGGAAGATTTTATTTCGTGAGTGTGTGTTTACGCACAATAAGTCAGAGAATCTTACCTGCATTTTAGACGTTCATTGTACAGAGCAACCTAACTCAGGAGAAGAAATGAGAGAAGATGTTGAGTCGAGAAAAACAGTGTTTTCTTCTTCTCCTTCGTTCCTTTTTTAAATGTCTTTGCATAAAAAGGGACGAAATTCCACTCCGGGGCCGACGGTAAAGCTGACAGCTGCGGTCTTCCGGGGGCTGCCCTCGGGGGAGCCCGCCGCACCGGCCCTGGCCTGCGGTGCCGGCTGCACCAGCGGCAGCACAGCCGAGGTTTCCTCCGGGCGCTGGAAGCCGGCGTCGTCCATCAGCCGAGAAAACCCTTCTGAGCTGAGCCAGTGAAAGGAGCTGGACTCGTCCCTCAGGTGACGGTCCTGGAAGAGAGGGCCGCGTGGGCCCCCCGGCAGACGGAACTGGTCTCCGGAGAGGCCTCGAGGGCGGTGCTTTCTCCTGGGACTTCCGCAGCCCGCAGCCCACGAGGCGGCCTTGCCGCGGGTGTGGGTCGTGTCCTGGCCGTTGTCTTCAGGCCGCACCTGTTTAGTGCGCACCCGCGGGGCCCGGCGGCAGCCGGGGTGCGTTCTCGGCCCAGGGAGCAGCCCGCGGGAGGCGAGGCTAGATCAAGGTGTGACCGTGGTGTTGAGTGGTCACAGCCAGCTGGGAAAGGATGCTCGGAGACACCCAGTGACAAACCAGGGGACATGGGAGGCTTGGAAGACCTTCGCTGCAGGGACAGCGGTCCTGCGACATGAGTCGGGCTGCGAGGGTGGCCCTGGGCACTGAGGCGCGCGCGCGGAGGCGGGATCCGAGGTGTGCGGGCCTGCGGGTACCTTACGGGTTTGCCTCACAAGCTGGGGGCTTGCGTCCTGGCCTCAGACACGGTCTTGGATCTGCAGAGTTCCTTTTCTCACCCTGCAGAGCTCGAGCGCGCGCCAATGCGTCCCCGTCACACCGGGGAAGGGACAGGAGAATGCGAGCCCTGTGAGCGTGGCCGGTGGGGAGGGGGTGTGCCCGCCCCCCTTCTCCCCTCTCGTGGGGCCCATGCAGCCCCCTCCTTCGAGACGGGGAGCGAAGGCTTGGGCTTGGCTGCCCGCTGCGTGGCTCCTGATGCCCGTGGACTTGGCTGACCGTGAGGGGCAGTGGCAGCAGCGCTGGGCAGGGAGACCAGGCCTCCTGCAGCCAGCGACACACGGCGGGGGTGGGGCTGGGTTCCCAAAGCTCCAAGTTCTCCTTAGCGACCGAGCGTAAACCGCCCCGGGGCTAGCATTAGCATCTGCGCCAGTCGGTCCCTGACCCTCCCGCTCGGCTTCCTCGCTGGGGGCACCCTTTGTTTCCTTTGTGGAAACGGCCACAACGGCTTTTCCTTCCCCAAACAGCCCGGGTTCGGCTCCGCTCTGCTGGGTCAGGATACGGTCAGTGCGGGCCGAGTCCCTGGGCGTCCCCAGGAGCCCCGGGGTGATTCCTGCTCGGTGACGCTGTCCGCAGATTAACTCGGCCTCCTCCCTGGAAGGCTGGAAATCCAAACCGCGCGACCAAACTCTGAGTCACGGTTTTTAAAAGTCGTTCGACTCATCCGTCTGTGGGCGAGCCCAGGAGCGACGGCTGTCAGCCCGCGAAGGGCTCGGGGAAGGGGGGTCCTGCGGTCTGGCAGGCTCGTGCGCCCGGGTGCCCCTGCCTCGCGGAGACCGAGCAGGGAGGGGCTGCGGTGCAGCCCCCGCCCCCGCTCCCCCCCACAGCCCCGGCGCCGACTCCCGGGCGCATCCTCCACGTGCTGACGTCCGAGTCGCCGAGTGGCCGCCACCCCCCGTGCACCCGCACAGCCGCGGCCACACCGCCACCGGCTCGCGTGTCGCTGGGATGGAACGGGCTTCCCTGAGCCCAGGAGGCCCTTGCCGCCACCCGCCTCACTAAGCGGTGGAGGGAGGTGACAGGCCCGTGGGGGCCAGGCCGCAGTGCGGCGTCGGCTCTGTGGTGACGTCCTGCGGAGCCGGTGGCAGCGCCGCTGCGGTCCTGTGTCTGCACACGGGCTCTTCCGGGGGGCGAGGGCGCCCTGCCGGCGGCTGTGTGACGAGTGCGTGGCCGTGCGTGCACTAGAAAGCCACCGGCCCGCACCCCTGCACGGCCCGCAAGACCGCCTCAGCGGTGAGCGGGAGGCAGGGTGACTGGGGTGCTTTCTACGGGGTTACCCCCGTCACAGGGCCTGGCACGTGGCAGGCCGTGGTGGTGTCTTGTGTGCGGTGCCTCCTGCGCCCAGCAGGTGGCAGCACAGGGACATCCGCAGGGCAGCCCCACGCCCAGGGCGGGGTCCCAGGCCGGGCACAGGTGTCCCGGGCCTGGAGGTCCCGTGGGCTGGCCTGGGGCGCTCCTTCCCTGGGAGCCACAGCGCCCAACCTGCAAGGCAGACAACGTGGCTCTTCGGCCAGGCAGGCCCTTCACCTCCTCAGCCTCAGTGGCCGTTTCTGTGCTCAGCAGCGTGTCCAGAGCTGGGGGAGACAGGCAGCAGAGGGCACCGGACGTCCCCCTGGGCACACGACGAGGGGCGGCGTGGCAGGCGTGCGAGGGTGGGTGCAGGAGGCATGAGCGTGCGAGGGGGTTGACGTGGTGGACACTGGTCCCGGGCCAGAACCCCTGGGGGCGTCCCCCTGGAGGCGTGGTGGGAGTGGCCCCTGCCCCGGCGTGTCTTCCTGACCCGTCCCCATCCCCGCTGTCGATGTGAGCCCCTCGGCCGCAGAGGCAGGGGTCATGCCCACGGGGACGGGGCGCCAGGGAAGTCACCCGAGGGCAGACGGCGGGCATCATCCCCACGGGGCGAGGGGGGTCGGTGGGCAGTGGCGACCCCGGCGTCGAGCGCGCCGGTGTCTGGGGGGCAGCTCCTCGCTCCCCTCCCCTCCCCTCCCCGCGGCCGGACTGCAGCGGCGGACACTCGGGTTCCCGGGGGCCGGTGCCGAGGCTGCGTCTTTCCTCCCTCCCGCCGTCTGCTCCCACGCATCGCTGGCCACCTTGCCGCTGTGCAGGCCTGCGCAGGGAGGTCCCTCTGCCCTCGGAGCTGGCGGCGTCGGCCTCCAGCACGGCCTCGCCCCGCTGCGGAAACACGGAACCCCCCCCCCCCCAGCCCGGGCCGCCCGCCGTGTGGTCTGTGGGGGGCGAGCTGGGCCCCGTGTTCGGGTCTCCCAAGTGGGACACCGACTGTGCTGTCCAGTGCGGGAGCCAGGAGCCATGGGTGTCCTCTTTAGGTTGGAGTTGGTTAAAATTTAAATTTAAATTCAAGCGTCCCCGTCACACTGGCCGCATCTGAGTGCTCGGTGGCCATCTGTTGACAGTGACTTCACGGTGGACAGGAGGTGTCACACAGTGTTCCTTGACGTTCGTCCCTGGAAGGGGTGGCCCTCGGAGTGTGGCAAGGACACGTGCCAGTGAGGGTCTTCGAGCCCATTTGTGGACGCGGGTCACCCCAGTGCCGGCTAGATGGGACTGTCACGGCGGCAGCCTCACCCCTGGTTTTGTAGGCGAGGACACTCAGGTCCTGAGGGAGCGACTCCCCGACAGTCACACGAGTGGCTTGTGCGGGGTTGCCAGGTGGGTGCTCACCCCCTGCGGCCCCACTGGGCCCCCCTTTCCCACGGAGGAGCAGCAAGGAGCCCCTTGAACTACCGCCACGGGTGGTCCGTTCAGCCTGAAGGTAGGGGCGGTGGCCTGGAAATGTGAAAATCACCTCCTCCTCCCAGGGACCGTCGGTGACGGCAACTTCCGGGAAGTGCCGGGTGCGAGACACCTTTGTGGGTGAGGCCTGGAGTCGCCGATCGGGGGTGGAGCCGTCCGGCTCTGAGAGCCCACGTGGGAGGGGCCGTGGTGCCGGTGGGGGGAGCGCCCGGCCCGTGACCGAGCAGCACTGCACGTCCACACGTCCCTCGGGCCGTGACCCCCGTCTGTGCAGCGGGGGCGGCTGTGCCCTCTCTGCCCTGGACTGGGGGTCGGAAGCCTGCCGACTTCCAGTCCTGGGGCCCTCAGCCCCGGCCTGTTGCTCCGGGACCCCTGCGCCTTCCACGCCCCCGCCGCTCGCCGAGGATGCCCCCAGGCCGATGCCGGAGAAGTGCGTCCTGGCCTCTCTGAAGCACCTGTGCCTGCGCGCTCGTACACAGGGGACAAAGTTCGGGGGTGACAGGCTGTCTTATAAGACAGACGCCCTGGAACCTCGGAGCCCGCTTGCTGGGTGTGCCTACAAAGGACACTCGCTCCGTGCGGTCCCCGCCCCGTTTGACGCAGACGTCCCCACGTCTCCCCAGGGCAGCTGGCCTGCAGGGCTGCTCCCGGCCACTTGGAACGCGTCTCCCGGAGGCCGGTCCAGACAAGGAGTCACAGCTGTCCTTCCTTCCCCCACTGGAAGTCGTGTTGTTTTACCAGCCCTTCGGACCTTCGTGGAGAATGTGTCCAAGGGAATGCAGACCCAGGTGGGGAGGCTGTCTCAGTACCCGAAGCCCATCTTGCGTTCCCACGGTAACCGCCATGGAGCCGTCGCTGCGGAGACCGTGGTCACATCCTGACTGCAGCAGCGGAGCCCAGGGGACGCCCCGCGTGCCAGGCAGGCCAGCGTGCTCCGGAAAGTAGGTGCCGCAGGGAGAACTGGAACAGAAAACTCTCCAAAGGAGTCGCGTGGGCGTGCCGGGGCTGCAGGGCGAGGGAGCGGAGACCGCGCGGCTGCGCCGTGGGCCAGCGCAGAGGGTCTGGGCGCCACGGCCCGAGCAGCGGGGAGCACCCAGCGGACGAGGGGACCTGCAGTGACCCGACGTGGACCGTGTGCAGTGCCGTCTGGCGTGCACCCGCTGGGCGCAGGAGGTGGGGGTGCCGTCCCCCCCGAAACCGGTGTCACAGTCTCTTGCACCTGGATGTGTGGAGCTGCCGGGACGAAGCAGGCCATCGCCTCAGGCACCTGGTGCCGGTTACAGCGTCGGAGGTCCCGAGCGGAAAGTAGAGTTTCTGGAGGACTTGTGTCCGCCACCGTGGTGACATGGCTGACCCCTTCGAGATGTGTGGGGACCGTCCCAAGACCAAAGTGGCACCGAAACGCAGTTTGTGTCCCGTGTGAACTCTCCCTGGGACGCAGCCGGCGCTCAGCCCGGCAATTCGGTGCTTCCGTGTCTCGCAAACCGGCCCCGCCCACGGGTACAGAGTCTCGCCTCGCGCGGAAGGCCTCCAGGGCCCACCTGCTCTCTGGGCGGCTCTCGGCCTCGAGGTGCGGGGTTGTCCACCCCAGTCACGCCCTGTGCGCCGGACCCCTGGACAGACCTGCCCCACGGCTGGAAGTCCGCACCTTCGACCCCTGCCCCCTGCTGCCCGCCCCTGACCTGCGCCTCCAGCAGCCGCCCGCCTGCCCTCTGTGTCTGCGAGTTCGGGGTTCTTTGACGTCCTGTGCGTTCGATTATACCGTTCGCCTGTCTCTCGCCGACGTACTTCACTCAGCCGATGCCTGTAGGTCCGTGCGTGTTGATGCAAACGGCAGGACTCCTTCCTCCCCCCCCCCCGGCTGAGTGTGTTCCGGTGTGTAAATAAGCCGCATGTCCTTCGCCCACTCCCCGTCGGTGGGCACTTAGGTGGCCTCCACGTCTTGGCCGCTGTATGCGATGCCGCTGGGAACGTGGGGTGCAGGTGGCTCCTGCAGCGTGGGCGTGCCCAGACGTGGGCTGGCTGGACCCTGTCGTAGTTCTGTCCTCAGCGTTTGGAGGAACTGCACGCTGCTCTCCACGGGGGCCGCGCCGGTGAGCAGCCCCCCCCACGGCGCACGAGGGCTGCCTCTCTCCCCTGTCCTCGCCAGCACTTGTCGCTTCGCGTCTTTCGAGAACTGCCCTTCCGGCAGGGGTGAGTCCGGCGACAGCTTGTGGTGGTCCTGACCTGCGTTTCCCTGGTGGTGGTGACGCGTGGCGCCTTCTCACGCACCTGGTGGCCATCTGTGCGTCCTCTTGGGGAGGACGTCTGTGGGGACCCTCTGCCCATTTTTTGATCAGGCTACCAAAGTGGAAGTATAGGCCTAAATGATTAAAGAGGTTGAACCCTTACTCCAAATCTTCCCCGGAGAGCACGGTACACTCAAATGGCTCGTTGGTGAACTTCCAGTTGTTTCGGGAGGAAGAAGGCGCAGCCTGACACAAATTCTCACCTGCCAGAAACAGGCGGGGGGAGCTCTGGCTGTAAGTGCGCGGACCCAGCCGGGGGCCCTGAGGCGTCGCTGCGGGCCGGTCTCTCACGTGCACACGATGGAGCACCGGAACTGCAGGCTCCGGGCTGGGTGCGACGAGACCCGGCCGCGCTGGCCCGGCCGAGCACTCGGCGCCGCCCTGAGGCCCGACTCCCACCTTCGGGGTGGGTGGGAGGCGCTGAGGGTGTGGGCGGAGGCCTCACGTCTCCCGCCCCGCAGGTCCTACCTGACGCCCGTCCGAGACGAGGAGGCCGAGTCTCTGCGGAAAGCGCGCTCCAGGCAAGCTCGGCAGACCCGCAGGTCCACGCAGGTGAGTGCGGCCTCCTTCTGTGCCCTTTGCCCCTCCCTGCCCTGGGGCGGCAGCTCCTGGCCCCACTCCCTGGGGGCCGGTAGATGGAGTCGGGCCTGATCCCCCCCCCCCGCCCCCACGCCGTGGGGCAGGGGCTGAGCCTCAGGAGGCACAGGGTGACGGAGGGAGCCGGGCCAGACCCCACTTACAGGCGGACCCTGAGAAACCAGCAGCTGAGGGGCCTTTGCAGGAGTGCGGGGGGGAGCTGCGGGCGGCAGGGGCGGCTCTCGGGGCGGGGCTCCTTCTGAGCCACGTTCTGACCTGGGGTTGGGTGATGGAATCCGCGCGCCCAGAACCACTGGGTCGCACACTGTGCGGCTCTCGTTCAGTGATAAACGGGGGGAGCAGGGGAGCGAGGAGGGGTCTGACGGGCAGCCCGGTTTCGGCCGCTCCGCCTGGAGTTGGACGTGTTAGGTCTCGGGGGACCGGGCCAGGCCGGGGCCCCCTGACCTGCGGTGTTCCCCAGGGAGTGACGCTCGCGGACCTGCAGGAGGCAGAGCGGACCTTCAGCCGGTCGCGGGCCGAGCGGCAGGCGCAGGACCAGCCTGGCCAGAAGCCCGTGGGCACCGAGGGGCCGGAGGGGCAAGCCGAGGGGCCTGAGCTGGCCACGGCCGCCACAGAGGACGCTGGGGAGGGCCACCAGCCCTCGGGCCAGGGTCCGCAGGAAGAGGTGAGCTGCATTTGCCCCCGCTGTGCCCGGCCAGGTGGGGGTGCTCTGCTCCTGACCCTTGGCGCGTGTGGCCACCTGTCAGCGCACAGGAACACCATGCGCACCTGTCTGCACCCCCAGCTGTGTGACTTGGGGGTCGGAGGGTCAGGAAGGGGTCGAGTTGTCCCCTGGAGTTGGCTGACGTTCCCCAGGTGTGCTGAGCTGTGACGTTAACGCTGCATGAGTCTCAGGTGTGCAGTGTGGCAATTCGATGCGGGTCCACGCTGGGGCATGGTCGCCACAGCAAGTCCGGTCAGCTGAATTTAACCCGACTCGGTCGCACCACTAGAGAGCGGGGTCCTGACGAGAGGGGTCACGGTTCTCACGCCGTTGTCATCTGCGCTGGGCCTGGTCTGCACGACTGCAGATCTGCTGACGTGGTTGACTTTCAACCACGTCACCACGTGACGTGACCACAGGGAAACCGAGTCAGAGACGGGAGGTGCCCACACGTCACGCACAGAGACACGTTAAACAAGGGTCTGGCCGCGGGTGCCGGGCCCCACAGCCCGCCATGTCCACGTGCCAGCAAACCACGGAGCTTCTGGAGTGGCCTCGGCCCCGCGCTCACGCGGGCGCCGCTGTGGGGCCCGGCAGTGGGCGGCATGGTCGGGTCTCGTGGGCACCGTCTGGCCGTCATGCGCGCGCACCCGTCGTCTCTGCCGTCACCAGCCCCCTTCCTTTGCTCTCTCAGAAGTGTCCCGGCCACGCCGGCGCTCCCGCGGTATCGGCACGGTTGCGGGGGAAGCAGCCTCCTGCACAGACACCGACGGCCGGGCTGCCCCTTCAGCAGCCGCCCTCTGTGATGCGCTGGCCTCCGCAAACCCCCGCAGCCCCGCCCTCCACGAGTCGGGGCCCCGGCGCAGCCCACAAGGACGCTGCACCTCAGGGCTGGGGCGCTCGTTCAGGCTGCGCAGACAGCAGGTGGTGGCGTGGGAGTGCAGGCCACGCTCCGCCGGACTCTGGAGCTCGCTGCGTTTGATCGCTTCCGGCTTTATAATTTACAGACAGGAAAGCATGCGGTCTCCAATGCAGCAGACTTCCTCTCTCTCTGCATCTTCGGTGAACGCAGCCGAGGCCTCTTGCTGGGCTCTCTGTCCTCTCGCCCGGGGAGCACGCGGCGCCCCGGCGGGGCCCGTGGGGTCTGTGCCCAGGTGACGGCCAGGCTCTTGGTTTTCCTGCGTGGACCCTTGGGTGCTTCCCCCCAAAGAGTCACCGCCCTCCCTGCTTTTGTTCCGAAGTCAGAGGGATGTTCATCAGAGGTGGGTGCTGCCTGGTGCCCACGGGCCGATGCAGGAGCCTCGCCTGGTGCCAGCAGAACGGGAGCCCAGAGCTGTTTCCTTCCCGGCTGGTGGGCAGGGGCTCAGCTCAGCGGCTCTGTGCCGTGCGTGTGCCACGGCCATCCTCTTGGCGTAGAAAAAGCCCATTTTCAGTAAGCCTGCCACGTGTGTGCTTCTGTTGGGCATGGTCTCTAACCTCTCACCCTGTGGGTCCTCCCCAGCCTGCCCATGGTCACCCGAGGGCCGCAGCCCAGCCCGACGAGCCCGCAACCGCCGTGCCCCCGTCCACCTCAGGGCCCTCCCGCTACACCAGCTCCTGCCTGCTGCGGACGGGCAGGCCCTCGGCCCCTGACTCGGAGCGTCCGGGGACGAAGGAGGCGGACACGGATGGTGCGTAGAGCTTCCGGCAACGCGGCCCTCCCGGCGCACGCGCCCCCAGCTCCCGGCGCTCATGGGCACTTTCTCTCTGACCAGAAACCGAAGAAGCAGGTGTGGACGACCCGTCCACTGGCGGGCTGTCCGTCCGTGAGAGGAGGCGGCTCAGGGAGCGGCGGAGAGGCACAGGCATCAGCTTCTGGACCAAGGATGTGAGTGGACATGCTGGCGCCGCCTCCGTGCCGAGCTCAGACAGCCCCACACGGGGCAGAGGGGCCGAGGGGCCGAGGGTCGGGACAGGTCCTCGGGAAAGGGAGGTGCGGGAGGGGCCGCGGGGGGACTCGTACCCTCACATCCAGCCACCCTTCCTCACGGTCCCCAGAGGTGAGTCACGCAGCCCAGGGCCCTGCATTAGCCGAGATGAGAAGTGAGAACTTCGGGCACCTTCTGGGCCCCACGAGGAGGAGTGACTTCCGTGGGTCCCTCCATCTCTGCCCTGCTCTTTGGAGGGAGGGGAAGACCAACCCAGAGCCAGCTCGGCCGGGCCACCGAGGCCGGCACACCTGTGCCCACAGCTGCACACACGCCCGGGGCCCGCGTCGCCCTCGGGCTCTGCCCGAGCACCCCACCTCGGCACCGGCGCGTTCCACACCAGCCCCTGGTTCCCTGGCTCCTGTGACCGCAGGCAAGCCGTTCGGGGAGAGGGAAGGGACAGTGACTGCCAGCGGTCCGGCTGGGCTCTGGACAAACCAGTCCTGGCGCAGGGCCGAGGAGGCTGGGCGCGGGTGCGGCCTGCTCTGTCGTCTCCGGGTCCCCCCAGCTGGGCGCCACCGGCGCTCTGGCGGCAGCGACGGCCCCGAGACGAGACGGCCGGCCTGTGGCCATTGAGATAGTCGGCCCCGGGCCGCGTGAGGGGCAGGGTGCGGCCCTGGTGGCAGACCCGGCAGCCGCCAGTGCGGCTGTGACTGTGCCCCTCCCCTTCCTCTCCCTGCTCCCTCCCAGGACGACGAAGCCGACGGCTCTGAGGAGGTGAAAGAAGCTTGGGTGAGTGACAGGGCGTGGCGTGGCTCTCGTGCGCGGCACGTTAATGAGCGAAGGACAGGCCCTGCGAGGAGCTGGGCTGCAGGCTGGGGCGGGCGGGGGGGGGGACTCCCACGGAGCAGCGTGGCCTGTTGGGCGCTGTCCCCGCCCCTGAGGGGTCTCCTGCCTTTCCTATGCCCTGGCTGCCCCCACGCGGCTGGAGGGCCGGGCTGTCTCCATTTCTCTGGTGAGAACTTGGGCGGCTGCAGGACGTACTGAGTGTTCGGAAGGGGTGAAGACCGACACTGTTTGTGGGCGCCGCTGAGGTTCGCCTCGTCTCCCTGGGCCCCTGCTCGGGGCACGTGGCCAGCACTTGGGTGCAGACAGGCGTGCGCCCTCAGGTGTGCGCCCTGCGCAGGCACCGGTGCTCCCTGGGGGCGGGGACCCGAGAAGCCCTGCTCCGGAGGGGGGACTCGGCTTAAGCGCACGGTGCGCGGTGCTGTCCGTCCCCAGCCCTGCTGGCCGGTTCACGGTCCGGTGAGGCTGCAGCAAGTGTAAGGGCACGTCCCCGTCCTGTCCAGGAGCGCACTGGGCTCCTGCGCCGTCCGCCTGCCCAGGTGCGCGGCCCGGACGAGGCCATCGGGCCTTCCATCCGCCTCCCCGCTGCTGCTCCACAGCAGGCTGGCCGGGCCCGGGGGCCTGCAGGGGGCGTTGTGACCTCGCAGACCGGGCAGCTTGCTCGGGGCCAAAGGGCCTGTCGGGACCCCAGTTGAGGTAGTGGAGCCCCTTGCCTCCTGGGTTCGGGGAGTTTGGAGGTAACTCGATCGAGGAGCCTCACTTGACAGCGAAGGGGCTGGAGGCCCAGGGAGCTGAGTGCTTCCGGGTCACGGCTGGGCTCCTGGTCTGGGGCTGGCGCTCGACTGTGAGGTGGACCTTCCGTCCGTCTCGTGCCTCAGGTGACGTCCCGCTGGGACGGGCAGGAGAGCAGATGCGCTCGTGTGGGGATGGGACGCCGCTGGGTCTGCCCCGAGTCGAGAGCCGGCTGTGGCCGGGTCCCCTGAAAAGTCGCCAGACGTGCAGGCCCCTGAGTCTGGGGGAGGGCGAGGCTTCTGCTGCCCTTCGGCCACCTGCTGTCACTCGTTAGCTCCCCTGAGAGGACTAGCTGGGGCGGCGGGTCAGCGGGGGGGGGGGGAGGGGGCTGGCCCTCGAGGCGAGTGTCTGCGTCCTGGACGTGCGCCTGCGGGGTCTGCAGAAGTAAGCGTTCCGGGGGCTGTGCAGTGGGGGCAGGGCGGGGATGGGCCAGAGCGCCCCCCACTCGCCCGGGGCCCTGGGAGCACCTGCTGCTGTCGGGTCCCGCGGGCCGGCCTTCCACCCCGGGCCCCCGCCCGCCGACACCCCTGGGACCCGCCCTGCTTCTCCCCTCGTCCGCCGGTCCGCCTAGAGCAGCCCCAGTGGTCTCTGTCCCCGCCTCCCGCGGCCTTGCTTCTGGCCTGTTTGCCGGGTTCTTCTCGCTCTCGAGCAGTGTTTAACCTTGTTGCACAACCTTGTGAAGCCCCTTTCTCTGGGGGAGGTGCCAGCCTCGTCCTTTTAGGTAAAACCCCAAGGCTGTGAGCCTCCCTCTCGGGCCACTGCCTAATACGGTAAGGAATGTCCCGAGAGCCGCCCGCCCTGCGCAGCAGCCACCGCGGGGCTGGGGCTGCGTTTAAAGACGCGGGAGGGGAGGGAGGGGAGTTGTTGCCAGACAGCCAAACCCTCTTTCTCAGGGGAGTCCCTGGAACAGCCACAGTCTTCTCTCAGAGCCAGCCTCCGTGGTCCGACAGCGAGCGGACAGACAGCGAGCGGACAGCGAGACAGATGTTCCTGCCTCGGCCCCTTTGTCTTCACCCCCGGTTAGAAGGGGGCGGCCCGCTTGTCCCGGAACGAGGGCGTCATAGGGGTCCGGGGCGGGTGATGACACCCTGATGCTCATGGGGACAGGTCTCTCGGCTGGGCTGTCCCCTCGGGCCCTGGGCGCCGGCAGGCGTGGCTCACGGAGGGGCCACTGGGCGGGAGGAGGCCATGGAAGGACGGCCCCTCCCCCGCCTCCCACTCCCCAGGCTGCTCCCAGGAGCCGCTCCTCGAGGTCTTCCTTTTAAGGCCGTGATTAATTTCAGGCCTTGCTGTCACCAGGGAGACGCAGTCATCAGAGCTCACATCGCTCCCTGGGGACCCTGCGAGCCGTGGACCCACTGACCCGTTCTGAGTGCGCTCAGTCCGGGGCCTTTGTCCGACGGCAGCCCAGGAGGGGCCCGCACCCCACCCCACCTGCCCGGGCTGTGCTCGGACAGACGGACGGACAGACAGACGGATGGAGGGAGCATCCGGGGAGTGGAGGGTTTGTCAGCGCCCGGGCCCCGCCTCCTGCCTCAGGCCTCCAGCTGTTGGTTGTCTTAGTGGCCTGACCTGGGACGCTGGGAGCCCTCTGGGTGCTGTGGGAACCTGGCGTTGGAGAGCGCTGCGCCCTGGCTCTCGCGGCTGGGGTCCTGGGGGGGGGGCGGCAGAGACGCTGCCTGCCCCCTGCATCCCGCTCCGCCCGCTGTC
The DNA here is from genome assembly GCA_039655065.1 of Glossophaga mutica. Taxonomy (NCBI): domain Eukaryota; kingdom Metazoa; phylum Chordata; class Mammalia; order Chiroptera; family Phyllostomidae; genus Glossophaga; species Glossophaga mutica. Next base: position 67,127,098 of record CM077314.1, read on the forward strand.
CTGTGCGCTGGGACCGGCTCCAGGCAGCCTCGCGACACAGCTCTGTCTGCTGAGCTTGAAACCACACCCGGCTGCTGCGTGAACCCGCGTTCTCTGGCAGAGGGCGGTTCCGGGCGCTCCGCCACCCGGTCGCTGCGGGGAGGCCGGACCCGCGTGCTGCTCCCGGGAGCAGGCCCTGGGGTGGCAGCCACCCAGCCCCGGGCCTGAGGCGCCTTCTGCTCCAGGGTGGCACCCTGGCAACCTCGCAGGCCCTGCCGCTCAGAAGCGAAGCACGCATCGTCCTAAACCGCTTTTCCCCTCTTTCTCCACGTTCCGTTGTCGGTTTTCTGTGACGTTAGCCAAGCGTACTATCTGTGGCTTTCCCTGCAGGGCAGTAAAGGTTGGTGGTTGGGACACTGGTAGGAAAGGGCTCCTTCTGCTCGAAAGACCAGACTCTAAGTTCAGCCGCCCCACTCAGAAGACAGCGTCTGACTCTCTGCGGGGTATCCTGCTGGTAGTGTCCTGAAGTGTTTTGCTTTGCTTTGTTTTCATCATGTTCAAGGCCAACCAGTGGCGTTCTTACGAAGGGGTCCTTGTTGCCCTGTGCGTTCCCGGCACCCCCACCACCCTGAGGTCGGCCTCGCAGGGCCAGGGCGTCCGAAACGCGCAGGGGCTCGGCCCTCTGGGGGTCGAGGGTCAGCCGCCTGTCTGCTGATGGCTGACCACGGCCTCCAGCAGGGACACCCCCCTCGGTCACAGAAGGACTCGCGCCCTCCGCCGAGGGTGGGGCTGCGGCGCGGGGCCCGCTGGGAGCGGGGAGTGCGTGCGGTGGGAGTGTTTGTGGGCCTGTCTGCCCGGCGGGGCGGCGGGGCGGCGGGGCTCACAGGTGCCTGGGAAGTGTCCCTGTGGCGGGACCTCAGCGGCCGGTGCAGTGGAAACCCGCCGACAGCTGGGCAGGGTCAGGGGTCACAGAGCAGCCACGGAGCGCTGCGACTTTCTTCCACGGAGAAGCCGTGGTTGTGCGTCCAGACGCGACCCTCCACGCCCTTTACGGCACGGAGACGTTCCCGCGGGTGCCGCAGCGGGGGGGCTTCTTCCCTCCTCAACGCTCCGTCTTACGCCGTGAACTGCGCCCGCGACGCTGGGTACCGGGGGGGACGCTCCCACCTGCTGGCAAGTCAACAGCTCTGGAATTAGTGGACTGACGTACGGGGCCGGCCAAGAAGTCTATTTGGTTTTCTCCCAAGATAAAAGACACGTTTTCCACTTTAACCAGTAACTTCTTTGATTTGGATATTCTCCCGCCCTTGGCTTCTCGTGGGGAGAGGCCGGGGTGCTGCGAGACGCCCTCCCACGCCCGAGACAGCCCCGCAGCAGAGGATGGCTTGGCCCAGACGCCGGCAGCACCAAGAACCTTCGCAGACCGCTTCCGACACGTCCCGTCAGTCACAGCACCTTCTCCACACGCTGCTCCAACCCTTTTTTGCATTTCAGTTGCACTTTTACCTTTCTCGAAATGACAAGGCATAATACACAATAAATAGTTTGTTAAATACTACGCCAAAAATGTTGCATGAATTCCATCGTCAGCATTAAAATGGCTGCACAAAAATTCACCAACTCTGACCAGCTTTTTAGCTGCACACTGACGGGACAGCTGTCACAATGCAATCTAACAAAACTGTTTCGAGTGAAGAGACACGACCAAGCACCACGGGAGCCGTCCCACGGAGGAGTGAGTGGCCTTTGGGCCAGCCCAGTGCTCGCTGTGGCCTTGGAGTGGCCGCTCTGGCTGCATCTCCGAGGTTTCCCTTGGGGTGGAGGTGTTCTAGAAGAAAATCGCTGGGACCCCACATAGCAGACGGAACACCCACCGGCTCTCCCTCGGAGGTGGGGGCGGGCGCTGCGGGGCCCCCGTGCCGGGTGCCGGTCCGTGCTCTGCCGTCCAGGCCATGGGGGTTGCCCGCCCTCCACGGCGAGTCAGTTGCGGGGGCAGTGGCCGCAGGGTCAGCCTCCTCTCCAGTGTGACCCGGGACGGTCTAGATCAGGCCGAGCCCAAGCCGGTCACTGTCGTCTGTCGCAAGGACTCGATCCCGCTGTAGCCGTGGGAAAGCCCCGTGGGCGAGGCGCCTGTGAGTGGGCTGTGTCCCCATAAAGCTTTATTCATAGAAGCGGGCTGGTGGGCCAGGCCACCACTTGCCGGCCTCTGTGACTGGCGCAGACGTGCCTGCTGCTGCCGGTGACCGCGGGTGTCAGGGTTCTCTCGGGCTACCCACGTAGTCCCGATTCCCTGGCTCTTCGGGGGCAGGGGGCATGTCCGTTCTCACCTGGAAGGCGCTGCGGGGTCAACGCTGCCGAGAACCTCGCTGCGCCGCTCCGGAGAAGGAGGGCTCCCCGCCGTGCCGCGGCGCGCCTGCCCTGTCTCCGTGCCTCGGGAGGAAGGCAGAAGCCCCTGGAGCTCTCAGCCGCCCCCAGCTGCTCCTCTGCTCCGGCCCCTGCCGCCCCCAGGGCCTGTCCTCCCCGCTTGGGAGTCACTGCGCACTGGGGAGAGCCCGCCTTCTGTGGACCGGGCCAGGGACGCCTGCGCCTCAAAGACTCCGAGTCCTGGAAGGGCGGCCAGAGATTAATCACTGCCATTCGCTTTAATTGCTGGTTGTCATTTGAATTCCTTAGTCGGGAGTAGATTGTGGTTTTTATTGGTCTCCTTGCCTCGTTGACTTTCAGTGTGCAGAATCCACACAGAGAGACTTTGGGGGGACTTACGGGGATGGAGGTGGTGGCAGGAATCTTCGTAGCTTTGCCCTGGGCTTACTTGAAATGATAGTGGAAAGGAAACTGTCTCTCTTGGAGAAAGAAGCTAAAGTTCTGATTCTGCCACCCCTTTGATGTGTGCCAAGTAAGGAAAGCCAGACTCTCGCGGGAGAATGGAGGCCCAGCTAACACACGCGTGTCCCGGAGGTCTCCCGGGCCACTGACAAAGCTGGCCAGCTGTCTGGTGTCCACTCCTGCGTCCCTCATGGGGGCCGGACCAGGAGCCCCGCTCAGTGGTGATTTCCCGACAGGTGGAGCCTCCGCATCGTTGTCCTCGGACTTGTCAGGGAGTGACACCGGCCACGGTCCGTGGTGCAGACTTGGAGGCTACCCCTCAGGTCCTGAGTTGGCGGTCGAGCTGGTGCAAGGCAGGGTCCCCGCAAGTGCTGCCTCCTGGGCACACTTGGCAGACGCTGTCCCTGGGGGTGGGGCAGTCAGGGGCACCCTTGGGACCCAGGGGGCTGGGAGGCAGCCCTGGCCCTCCCTCCCTCCGAACGCTCTCCCAGCCGCAGGGCGCCAGTCAGGGCGCGGCGCAGGCGTTTGTTCAGAGCTTGCTTCCTGAAGGGGCAGCCCACAGCCCAGCTTCCAGGGGCAGGTGTGACTTGGAGAGCGGTCACTGGGGACGACTGCGGGCCACCATTCCCAGACAGACAGACAGACAGCCAGCCTGGAGGGCGCGCGGGGGAGTCACTGGTTCCAAACCCGGGAGTGAGAATTGGAGTCGGCGGCATTCTTTTCACCAACCAAAAAAGATGGTGCCCAGCCTTCCTCAGACAAGCGCGCAGCAAAACGGGCCTGAAGCGATACTTCCTTTTCGGACAGCACGCTGCCAAGCTATGAAAAGCCCCAACCTGACGCAGAATGGTCGCCAACGAGACGCTCTGTCGGAAGCAGTCTGACGCGGGAGGAAGCAGCAGGAGCTCCTCGTTCAGAGGCGTCCCTCGCGCGGCGTTGGGGGGCCTTCCCCGCCTGCGGCTGTTGGTTGGACAGCGCAGCGCCCCCGCCACGCCCCGCAGAGGAGGAAAGCGGGGGACGGGAGGACGGGACGCGGGGCAGAGGCGGAGGCAGGGGAGACGGCCCTGCTGGCCCGAGGGGCGAAGGAGGGCCGGGCGGCCGGAGCCCTCCCGTGGGCGACCCTGCACCCGTGGGCTGGGCGGATGGTGCAGAAAAGCCTGCAGGGGCTCGGTGCTGGGCGCGTCGCCGCCCCGGGGAGCGCGCCCCGCCCGGCCTGCACCCCGAAGGTCCAGACTCCGAAGCGTGGTCGCCGCGCGTTGTGCGAAGCGCGCTAGGACTCGGCGTCGCCCTTCCGTACTTCTCAAAACAAGTGGCTGAGATAAAGGACTTTTTCAAACAGGTCTGGAGTTCGCTGCGTGTCTGTGGTTGTCACCAAAGTTCCAGGTCAGGTGCCCTTTGTCGAGCTGCTTTAACAGCCACGGCACCTGGGGACAGGGGCCTTGTGGCTACTTTTGGGTCAACGAGAGCGGTCGGGCTGCCCCTTCCTGCCTCTGACCGGCCAGCTGCTTCCTCACCGGGAGCCGTGAACACCTGGGCAGGGTGGGCCCTTTCCCGCGGGTCTGCCGGGGCGTCCCCGCCCGGTCGTGCTGTCCTCCTGCGGCCGAGAACACCGTCCTTCCTGCCCGACGGGGCCACGCCTGCCTCCGGCCCACGGCGGGCAGCCGCACACGCTTTTACGTGAAAGGAGGTGGCCTCCCCCTTCTGTTCGCCTTTTTCGGCTGTTGCTAAATTTAAATTTAATTGCAAAATGCTAAGCCCGTAAACCATTTCCGGGACAGGTCTGCAGAACGAGTCTCTTTCTCAAAGGGCCTTTTGGTCCCTACCTCATGGGGAGTGTCTGAGCCTCAAGCTCTCGTGGCCCCGGGACGGTCCGTGCGCAGGGCCACACGGGGCCTCTGCTGACGAGCCCCAGCATCCCCTGAGCAAGTGGCAGTTTGCATGCCTCCGCCTGGAGGGCCGTCTGCGAGGTGCCTCTTTTCCGGGCTCATCGGCGACTGACCCTTAACTTGAGAACGAGTAGCGTGGACCCTCACCTGGGAGGCCCTCCCAGCTGGTCGCCGTGGGGCCGGACAGCGTCTTGCCTCTGGACTCCGCCTGGGGCGGGCGTCCCACCGGAGAGGCGCAGGACAGGGACCAGGTTTCTGTTCCCTCGGGTGCGGGGGACACTGCCTTGCTCAAGGCAGTCCGCGTCTTCTGAGTGAGAGGGGAGCCCTCGTCAGCCTGGGAGGAGGAGAAGCGACAGGAAAGGCCGGCGGACGAGCGCGGGCGTCCTGGCGCCCCTTCCTGGGGGCCTCGCCCGTGGCCCTGCGCTTCTGGGGTGTCCCCGAACACCCTCAAGGGGAGGCAGTAGTTGGGCGTCAGGCCCTGTGAGCCCCTCGACCTCGGCCTTCCACCCTCCCGCTTGTCAGGTGTGCCTCTGCCGGACCCAGCGGCTGGGAGCGAGGCCGTGGGCGTCGAGCTGGCCGCCCTGCCTGGGCGGGGCGGGAGCTGGAGGAGAAGACCGAGGGCTGCACCGTGTCTGGGAGGAGTGTGGTCACCGGTGCGGAGTCCTCCACCCAGGGCCCTGCGGGGACGTGGGGACATCTGTCTCTGAAGAGCTCCGCAGCAGACGCGCTCCCCTGGCCCCGTGGGGCCCGCCGAGGGGCACCTGCCGCAGTGACACGCAGACACCGGAGCCCCTGGCACAGCCGCCCGGACAGCGTGGTGGGGTGGACGGTCGTCCTCAGAGGCTCTGGGTGGTGGAGTCGAGACCCCCAATAAGCCCATCCCACCTGCGCCCCTCAGACGAGTCCCAAGTCGCAGATCACTGTCCCTGGTTTGACTTCACGAAACCGTCGTAGAAGGATGGAGCGCTGACCGAGCAGCCTGCTGGGCGGATGGCAGGGAGAGGTGTGGAGGTCCCGCGGGAAGGGGCCTGAGAGGTCAGCTGGTGCTCTGGGGGCAGCCGCAGGCTTGGGAGGCATCTGGCCAGAAGTGGGGGGCGGGGGCGGCCGTGTGGTTGACGCTTTCAAGGTCAAATTCCAAGCAAATAAATTCCTTTCTTTCTAACCCTGATGTTCACAGTGGGGGGCCCAGCCCTGGGTCCTGCTGCCCCTGCCCTCCCCTGGGCCCACGCCCCCGGCCCCCTCCTGGGGTCTCAGAGACGAGCCTTCCCCGAGTGGGGCCCCAGTTTCGGTTTGCCGGGCTTCCTGCGGCCGGGTGGCAAGCTGTCAGGACGGAGCCTGAAGGCCGAGGAGCTCTGGTCCCACGTCCGTCTGGGCTCCCTCAGGGAGGGGGCCCGCTGCCGCCTCGGAGCAGTGCCTGCTTTGAGGGCGGGGTCTGCCCGGGCGCGCCCCCCAGCCCCGTGGCCCTGGAGGCCGAGCGTCTCCCCTGCAAGTGGCAGCGACTCGTGGGTGGAAAGCGGATCTTTGCCCTTGGCCGGGCTCCAGCATTCCTGGCCGAGGGAGTGGGGCCGGGACGTCAGGAGGCAGGAGGGCGGGCGAGTCAGCGTCTGCTCCGCGGAGCGCCTCCAGCCGCTCGCTCTTCGCAGGCTCCCGGGTCCCGACTCGAGTCGTTCCAGCTTTTGATTTGCTTAGCCTCAGTTTTTCTCCGCCGTTGCCGGCCCCGTCCGGCCCCAGGGGCAGGCTCGGGGCGGACAGCGTGGTCTCGGGCGTGTGTCTTCCCCTGGGTGAGTGGCGCTGGCCTCCGGGCGCGTCCCCAGCAGGACCCCAGTTCGTGTCCTCCGACTGGACCTGCTGTCACCGGGGACCCGGACTCCGAGCGGTGAGCCTGGGGAAACTGGGCTTGGCCCAGCGCGGCTGTGACTGCGGGCCGGGCGCCCCGGGGGCCACGCCTCAGCCCGCCCGGGGCTGCGGGCTGCACGCGGCAGTGTGGCTTCTCTGCGTCGCTCCGCCAAGCCCTGAGCCGCCTCGGGGGCACCGGGGCCATGTCCTCCCTGCACACCCGGAGCAAGGAGTTCCCGAGGAGCAGGAAGTCTGCGTCTGACTCGCCCCCCGCCTCGCCCTCCCCAACCGCCAAGACGCTCCGAGTAAGTGGGTCTCGTCTCCGCGTGCACGGCCATGGGCTGGGCAGGGGGCGCGGACTGGGACGTCGGCTGCGGGCCGGGCTTCTCCGGGCTGAGGGAGTCGGCACAGAAGGCGGAACCTCCCCGGTCCAGGGCCGGCAGAGCCCCACGGGCCCCCGGGCCTGCGTGTGAGCCCTGCGCGCTCAGGCGCTGGCTGCTCGGCGGGGAGAGCGTGGAGTCCTCGGCCCCGAGTCTCGCTGGCCTTTTCCGAGTGGCGCGGCCCTGTGGGGTCGCCTGTCCTGGGTCTGCAGGGTCCGCGCTGCGTTGTGGAGAGAAGGCCCCCGGCATCCGTGGGGCCGTGGGCGGCTCTAGGCGCCGAGCGACACCCCGGACAGCGTGTGCCGGCCGTCGGGCAGCTGCTGTCTTCCTCCCCGGCCACCAGGGAAGGTGCTTCGCGAGCCGGGGAGCCACTGCTGCCTGCTGGGCAGCAGCGCGTGCCGGGCGGCCCACCTCCTGGGCCCTCCTGGGGCAGGGGCCGGGTGCAGGCCCTCCTGGGCGCACCTGGGGCAGGGGCCGGGTGCAGGCCCTCCTGGGCGCACCTGGGGCAGGGGCCGGGTGCAGGCCCTCCTGGGGCAGGGGCCGGGTGCAGGCCCGCGGCTGTGGCTGGCTGTGCCGAGAGCACCTGCAGGCCGGCGCGTGAACCCTGCGCATCCGCGTGGCTCGTGTCCCGGGGGTGCGGGTCCCGTGGGTGGGGCTGGTGCGGCGGGCTGGCCTCAGACCCCCGTGGGGCGTCAGACCCCAGGTCCCAAAGCCGCTGCTGTAAAGCTGTTGAGACACAAGTCCCTCGGGGTGCCCCTGTCACTGGGGCGGCTGCCCTGGGCCGGCGCATCTTTTCGAGGGGCCGCCAAATGCTCCCCAGCAGCCGTGGCTGGTTCCTGGTGGCTGCCACTCGAGCCCTCAAAACCGAGCCTGTCCTTCCTCCGAGTCAGCCTTGTCACACCGTCCTCCCGCCAGCCCACCACGGTGCTTCCGGTGTCAGGGGCCCCTTAACTAACGCTGGTTCACACGTCGCCCGCTGTCCCCGGCCGCCCGTGGTGCCTGGCACGCACAGCCAGGTCCGAGGGCGATGGCCAGTCCCCACCCCACTGGCCTGTGGGGTCGGGCTCCACGGCCACCTGCCTCGGTGCAGCGCCCACCGTCCACCCTCCTGCTGCGTTCCCACCGCGCCCCGACCCACCGGACAGGCCGTGGCGGGGGCCGATGTACGGGTCTGGGTCAGTGACGGGGCAGCTCACTGGGCCCCACACCCCACGTGCGGGCGGCCTGAGACTGCTCTGCGGGCGGCGGGCACTCACAAGTCCCCTGTGGCTGAGTTTTCCCTGCTGAGAGCCTCCGTCCAGGGCTCCCCCGAGCGTGCAGCACTGCAGCCCCCGGCGGCGTGGGGGCAAAATGTGGCCCGGCGTGCGTGCGGTGTGTGACTGCCGCGCGGCCTGGCCCAGGGCAGGGCCCGGGCACCGCCGGTCCGGAGCTCACCCTTGGCCCCGCTCCGTCATCTGCTGTCAGGGGCCGAGAGGCCTTCGGGGAACAGTGCTCAGGGGGCGCCGCCTGCTCGCCAGGGTCTCTCCCTCAGCAGCGCCGCCAGCGTGTCGGGCTTTCCAGTCCGCTGCACGGAAGTCTGCGAGCCGTCACCCCGCAGCCTCCCGTCCCGGGGGCTCAGCACGGGCACTGCACGGGAGGCCCCGGGGGTCGAGGGGGCGGCAGTCCCACTGTCAGGCGTTGAGTGAGGGGCACTTTGGGACGCTCGGAGGGGAGGGCCGGAAAGTCGTCAGCCTGCAGCGCAGGAGAAAATTACGGGCTGAGAACACCGGCATTTGTGATTATGCCTGGGGCGTGGCGGGCTCGTCTGGGGAGCTGAAGGAAGGAGCCGGGAGTCACGGTGGGGGGTGGGGGGGTGCCCAGCGCTGGGCTGGTGGGTGGGGGGCAGGTTGTCAGCCGGCCGCCGCAGTGGCACGCCTCGGTTCCCGGAGAACGCGGAGACTCGGGAGGGCAGTTCAGGGTCCGTGGGGAGCTCGATGGTCCCGCTTTTGTCTCTGCGTCCCGTGCGGAGCGAGCCCTGTGGGGGCGGCTGGCACTGGAAGAAGGCCCCGTGCCGTCAGCATCACTCGTCTTGTGTTTCCACCCCTTTTCCTCAGCCTCGTAGCGCGCGGTGACCCGCAGGTCGCCCCGCTCAGCAGACCAAGGCGGGCAAAACCGACAGCAGGGCGGCCTCCGCCTGCCGTTTACCGGCTCGGCGCCTTTGGGCCTCGGCTCGTGCCCGGTTGGTTCCGCACTGGATGCTGGGTGTCCACAGCTCCAGACCAGCGCAGCCGAGCTGCCCGGTGAGGCGGGGGGCGGCGGCCACAGGGGCGTCAGACCCCGAGTCGATCTCCGAGTGAGCCTCACCTGGCGGGCAGGCTGGCTGGCAGAGGGCGGGCCATAAAGGGGGCGCAGGAATGAGCCTGGACCACCAGGACCTGCAAATAAGGGAGCCCTCTCCCCAGCCGGGCCGAGGGGGCGCAGCACAGGAAGGCGCAGCCTGTGTTACAGAGAGGAGTGATGTCACTGCCTGAGGCCACAGAACAGGCACGTGCCAGAGCCAACACCTGTCTGCGGCACAGCCGGACATGCGGCCCAGGCGTCTGTCCCGGGAGACTGATGGAACTGGGATGTGTGAGGCACAGCCCCACCCCCCATCCCCGCCGTGTGTGCGTGATGTTGACAGCGAGAGGGTGGCCCATGGGCCGTGCCCCCCCCCCGGGATTGGCGCGATCCGAGGGCGCCTCGTGGGTCCGCATTTGGTGAGGATGCTCAGGAGGACGGCGGCAGACGCCAAGGTTGCCAGCCGGTGTGAGCTTCTGCACACGCCTGCTCACAGCCTGGCTGCCACGCGCTGCGGCCGGGCGGGCGTGCTCCCGGAGAGCCTCACTCGGAGGGAGTCTTGGAGACACCAGGACCTCTTCTCTGGGGCGGGGGGTGCTTCTGAAGTGGCTCTCCAGCCTCATCCTGGCCTCATCCCCAGAGCCCGTGCGAGGTGGTGGTGGTCCCAGGATTGCCACTGGGCACAGTCAGCTGTCAGGGAGGGTTTCCCGGCCGGTGACAGGAGGGGAGGCCGGCAGCGCTGGGGGGGAGGGGGGTGCCACTGCCCCAGCCGACAGCCGGCACGGACCAGGGACCCACGGGCTCCGCCCACAGGCCGAGTGAGTGGAGGGGCAGACCCTGCCCCTGAGCCTCCTCGGAGGCCTGGCCAGCGCCAGGCTGGGCTCAGACGCCAGAACTGCTCGGTCTCGAGTGGGGCCGTGGGTGCGGAGTCCGAGGTGGGGGGTGTGTGGAGCTGGAGCGGGTGACGGCATGCCGCACAGGAAGCCACCGCTCAAGGAGACGCTCGTTTCCCCGTGGGAAAGCGCCCGGCGCGGCTCAGGCCCGCTGCCACGCCTTTCCAAGGATCTCGGAGGTGTCCGTGCCCCCGGGTGTGTCTCCAGATGGTGCGGGAGCCGGGCAGCCCGTCTCCCAAGAACCCTGGCTGCTCGAGTCTCGAAGGGGGCCCCTCGTTCGAGCGGCCAGAGCAGCCATTTCCAGTCAGCTGGGGGGGGGGGGCAGGCCTGCAGGCCCCGAGGAGCCGCACCACCCCGCTCAGTCGCGCCCTGTGGCCCGGCAGGAGGGGCTGGCTCCCGGAGGCCGCCCAGAATAGCTCGGCCAGCCCTCTGGCCCGGCCAGCGCGCGGAGACGCGGCGTGAAGTGCCCTCTGGCTCGCCCCCTCTGCAGGGAGACGTCAGCCGGGCCGTTCCCATCGCCGTGGGGTCGCCCGGCTCCACGGGGTCCTGGCAGGAGACACGTGACCGGTGCCCTTCCGCTCCCTCGGGCCCAGCTTCCCCGAGCCACGGCCTCGTTTCAGACTCGTCAGAGGGGCTTGGTTTCAATTACGCGCCTCCCTGAGCCCCCGGGAACGTTCCGGTCGGGAGTTTTTGTGGGATTTTTCTGAGCCGGCCTCTGGTGTTTTGCAAGCCATGCATTTCACAGAGGACAACCAGCCTGGCCTGCCCCTTCCCAGGGCCGCCTTCTGGCCCGATGGTGACCCTCGCCCTGTTCTTTTGTTGGAAACAGGTCCCGCCGCAGCGGTTTTTGTGGGTGAGTTTCAGGGGGCGGGAGGGGCGGAGCCGCCCCTTGGCGCTGGAGCGTCTCTGGAATCTGGGCTGCGGCCCGTCCTTCCCGTCTCCCTGTGTCCGTGCTGGTGCCGGGCAGCTTCCCTCTCCTGTGCCCCACGGAGAACCGCCACCTGCTCGGTCCTCCCGCGGGGCGAGGGGCGGGGGGGCGGGGGGCTGTCAGGCGCGTCCCAGGTCACTGACGACACTTCAGCCGGAGGCACAGGGAGTCCTCGCTGGCTCACGGGTCCTTCCTCCTCCTGTGGGTCGTCAGGCCCTTTTCCTCCTCCTCCTCTTCTGTCCTTGAGGAGTTCCTCGTTAACAGCTCAAAAGGGGAAAGAAGGAAATGTGTTCGAAACTGCTGGGGTTTTGCCTGAGCTCTTTAAAAAAAAAAGTGGAAGTAAGAGGGTAAAGGCCACCCACGACTAAACCCACTGGTGGAGCACGGGCGTGGCGCGTCCGGGCGTGGCGTGTCTGCAGTTGGCCCGCCGTGGCCCTGTGCCCCGTGTGCGTCCGGAAGTCCTTCCTCTGAGACGCAGGGCTCCTCACACCGTCCTGGGGCCCCGGGTGAAGGGGCCGGCCCCCCCTCTGCTGGCCCTGCAGACCTGGGGGGAGGCCGGGCCCTGTCCCGGGGGCTGACGTTCACGCAAGGCAGGGCTGGGGGTGGGGACCCGAGGGAAAATGACAGAGCGGGTCCTGAGGCTGTGTCCACTCTGCTGGAGAGCGAGGGGGTGGGGGCAGGGCTCCCAGCGCGAGCAGCTGCCGTCCGCCAGTCCTCCGGGCAGAGCCCTGGGTGCAGGGGGGTGCGCGGTGGCCCGCGCGGCCGCGCTGGAACTGCACCCCTTCCCGCCGCGCAGCTGCAGCCTCCGGCCCGGGGAGGTGCGGGCGGGAAGGGAAGTGCGCGTGCCTGTCCCTCGGGAGTGCGGGCTTTAACCTGTGTTCCGTTTTGTTTTTGTCTCTTCCTGTGTCTAGCACGAAAGGCTCTCCAGGTAAGAACCACCCGTGTCGCACGCATGCTGAACCCCTGAGTGTGAGTGCACATCCGCACGAGCTCACACACATGCTGAACCCGTGTGCTGTGAGTGCACGTCCAAGCCAGCCTGGCTCTCGCCGTCTGTGTGTCCCTCGAGTCCCCTCCGTCCCCATGGCTGCCACAGCCACTCAGACCCCCCGCCCCTCCCCCCAGTGCTCCGTGTGCTTCTCGCGCCAGGGACGCTGTCCTCAGCCTCAGGGACGGCCAGCACCCAGTGCGGCCTGCGCGCCCACAGGGCCTCGCACGGGCCCCGCCCCGGGGGTGCTCAGTGACCCATCAGGGCCAAGGGAGGCCTGACTGGTAAGGGCCGAGACCCTCGGGAACCCGTCAGAGCCTGGGGCCCGACCGGGCCCCTGCCCCTTCCCGCCCGCCCCAGAGCCCGTCTCCCCGGAGAGTCAGGGCAGAGCCGCAGAGGCTCCGTGTCCGCGGTCGCTCGGCGGGGACATCTGTAGGCTGCGGGCGAAGCGGTCTCGGGGGCCGTCGGCAGTGGGCCTGCCGCTCGTCCGGCACCGCGCCGGCTCTTCTCTGTGGCGAATCTTCACGTTCACAAGCTCGCCCGGCAGGAAGTGCCAGCTCACCCCCAGCTCGCCTCTCACCGGCACCAGCTGCGGAAGCCAGTGCACAGCTTGCCCGGCAGAACGTGCGTTTTGCGGAATCGGGGGAACAGGGCGTCCTCCTCTAGTCGGTCTCTTGTGAGCTCTGTCACGTTGTAACAGCCTCTTGCGAAAGGAGACCGCTCTGCAGACTTCGAAATGTGCTCTGGAACCGCAGGGACCGAGCCAGCGGGCGCCCATTCCAGAGCAGGCAAGTCCCGGGGACACAGGGCGTGGCCCCCAAAAGCCATGTGTGAGGTGACGTGAGAACCCCAGAAGCACACGGACAATCAGTCGACGGGGAAAATAGCTCCTTCCGCAGAGCATAGCAAAAAACAGGACGGCAAGACAACGAAAAACCTATTTCAGAGGGACTACAACTGTGAAGAGAAGAAGATTTCACTGCAAAAGTGGCGGAAGAGTTTGTAATCTGTGTGCAGGAGAGACCTTCCCAGGCGTGATGCCGCAAAGATAGAAATAGCCAAGTTGGTAGGAAAGCAAGAACCTCAGCGAGTGAAAGCTGCCCTGCGCAGACGAAAGGCAACGTCAGCCGGGGGGGTGGGGGGGCACCTGCTGCCGGCGCCCCCGGCCCCGCTCCTGCAGCAGGGCGGTGGGGGCGGGGATCGGAGACCAAGACAAAACCCACGCCCGGGCCTCCCTGCGATTCAGAACACCGCGGTGCGGTGCGGCGGGACAGCCCCGCCGCTGGGCGGGGGGCGCCGAGCCATCTCGGTGCAGGACCCTGCAGGCCCGCTTCTAAGACTCGCCCGCGTACAGGGGCTGCACAGGCGCGTGGGGACCCGCGGGCGTCTCCTCGTCGTGGCGCCGAGTGCACCTGCGGGACCCCCCACACAGTGAGCGTGTTGTCACCGGAGGGCAGAGCCGCCCTGCAGCCACAGGCAGCGGACTTCAGTCGGGGAACAGTGTGCCACCTGCCTGTGCGTCCACGGTGAAACCGGCGCCCGCAGCCACGGCCACACGGGGGCGGGGCGGAAGCCACGTGCCCCATCTGCGTTTACAGAAGCAGCCTGACACCTCTGCGTGGTGACGTCCTGCCCGTGGCCGAGCCACACTGCTCCCCGGGGCTGTGTCTCAGGCAGGATGACGGGCGGCTGTCACTTCCCGTTTCAGACGCTTCGGTGCTTGTGTTTGTGCAAGCACGTGTTGCTTTTGAAGTCAGGAAGATTGATGAAGAGATTCTGCTGAGAAAGTTCTTTCTGAAGGATGAGAAGACGGTTGCGGGACTTACTGACACAGAAGTGGCCGCTGACATCCTAGGAACTCCGTCTCCTCACACTCGCTCAGCTCCCCACCCCGCCTCGGCCGGGGTGAGGTGCCGGTCGCCCAGTGGGAGCGCCCGGAGCCCTGCGGGGCTGGCCTGCGCCGAGCCGTTCCAGCTTGGAAAGAGCCACGTCCCGTAAACACACCCACCAGCGATGAGGATCGGGGGGCCAGTTGTCTGCTCACAGGCCGTGGCTGAGGGACTCTCCCCGAGGGCCCTGCTGGAGACGCTGGGACCAAAGCCCCCCAGGTCCAAGAGCCAAGCCGCCTGAGGACACGGAACCGCCCCCCCCCCCCACACACACACAGGCAGCACGGTCGTGTGCAGAGAGTGGAGTGGAGGGCCCCGCATGCGCATGGCCCAGCCGCTGCCCGGGGCCCAGTGGCCACTGCCCCCCAGCTGGCCTGCAGCTCCAAGTCCCCGTGTCTGCGACCCACCGACAGGGCCCCGGAGTCACTCGCCCAGAGCCGCTGAGACCCCCGGAGCATGTGCTTTGAAAGCACGCCCTGGTGGGAGCAGTTCCACCCTGAGTGACTCTGAGAAGCTCCCAAAGCTAAGTCAGCCTTTGGGTCCAAACCGCCAGTGTTTCAAGCCAGCTCCATTCTTGGCCAGTGACGGCCTCCTCCCCACACTGGCAGCTTCGCCCTGAGGCCCGAGAAGCGGAGGCAGCGAGGGGTTCAAGGAAGGGGTGGGCGTGTGTGTCTGGCCGGGCCCCCACATGCTTTTCGGGACAGGCTTCTGCCCCCGGCACCGCCCCCTGCCGTGTTCTCAGGGCCACTCTGACCGTCCCCGGGCCCCCCATATGTCCCCTGCAGGTTGGAGTCCGGGAGTGGCAATCCTGCTGCCAGCGACTCCTACGGTGACCGGGCCTCCGCCCGAGCCCGCCGGGAGGCCCGGGAGGCCCGCCTGGCCACGCTGACCGGCCGCGGGGAAGAGAGCAGCGGCAGGGACTACAAGAAGGTAGGGTCCTGCGCCGTGTCCCTGTCCCTGGGCCACAGCCTTCCCTGGGTGGGACAGCGAGCCCAGTCCTGGTGAAGCGGAGACCGTGACAAAGTGACCGTGACCCGCCCCCCGCCCCCGGTCTCCTGGCTGCTCCGCCTGCTGAGACCTCCCGAGCATCGTTCTGGTGCCTGAGTGTGTGCGGAGCCCAGCACCCGGAGGGGTCCACCCACCGAGTGCAGGGGTGCGCAGGGGCCCCCCCTTTCCAGTGAGGCGAGGGCCCCATGGAGCGTGGGGGTTGCCCGGGGTGGAGTGGTGGGACGCAGGAGGCCAGCCAGCTGGACGCCTGTCGCCCCCTGGGAGTCCGCGGTGGCGGGTCTAGCTGGCGCCCCCGAGGTGACCTGACGGCTTCCCCCGCAGCTCTACGAGAACGCCCTGACCGAAAACCAGAAGCTGAAGACCAAGCTCCAGGAGGCCCAGCTGGAGCTGGCAGACGTCAAGGCCAAGCTGGAGAAGATGGCCCAGGTGAGGGGGTGCTGCAGAGACGGCGGGGAGGGTGCTGGGGGGAGGGGTGTCCTCAGGGAAGGGGGCTCCGCCTCCCAGACGCTGACGGACTTCAGGTTCCGCCGGCGTGGCGTCCGACGGAAACGTTCAGTGAGCAACACCTGGTGGTGTGCCGTGTGGCGTGGTCCGCGCCCGGCAGCATCCCCGCCGCGTGCACCAGGTGTCGGTTCCGTTTGTCTCCACGTCACCCCCCAGAGAGGCACAGGCGAGGCCCCGGCACACGCAGCACCAGGGGTCGAGGATCAGGCCCAGAGCAGTGAGTGGTCGCTCGGGACGGAGGTGGTGTTGGAACCGAGGGTCTGGTCCCCGGTCCCCCCCACCCCCTGCTCACGACCACCGCTGCCTCCCAGCCTGGGGCAGGGGTGGTGGTGCAGGGAGAGCAGGAGGCTGGGCCTGGCTCAACGACTGACACCTGGTCACCAGTGGCAGCGCTGCCGCGGCAGGCCCAGCCAGCCCCTAGGCCACTGCCCGGGAGGCGAAGCCAGGGCCCTGGCCCGTGACAGCTGCACCGGCAGGCATGGGGACGGCTTTGTCCCAGGGAGCACAAGCCAGAGCTGCACAGACTCCGCCAGTGCAGACAGAAACACTGGGGTCACAGCGCTGGGGGTGGGGGCGGGGAGCGCCGCAGCCTCCGAATCTCCCTGCGGAGCCGCCGCCTCACTTGGGTGCCTGGCCTGACCTGCGCCTGCGGGGCCCTGATGGCCGGGCGTGGCCCTCCCGCGGGGAGTTCCCAAGGCCTGCTGCAGCTCGGGCAGCTTCACCTGCCCGCCCTCCCCCACTACAGACAGCTGCCGACAGCCGGGAAGGCAAGCGTGCTCGCCCTACACTGCCCCCCCCCCCCCCCCCCCCCGCTGAGCGGCAGAACCCCTGCGGCCTCAGCAGCTGCAGAGGCTCGCAGGGCGCCGGAAACAAAACCCAGCCCCTGTCCAGCCCTCGCTCTGCCAAGTGCAAGTTCCTGACGTTCACGAGAAATGGCCGTGCTGCAGAGGGAGCCTGCCTGCTGTTGACCAAAAATGGAGTGTTTGGCAGGACGGGGCGGGGCCGGGCAGTGGGGGTCCTGTTCTCATGGAGACAGCCCCGCAGGGACATGTGGGCCTTGTGCGCGACAGTCCCCCCCCCAAGCCCTGAGGGGGTTGAGATGGAAAAACAACAGGACACCCGGAGACGGCCTGGCCGCTGCCTGGCGGGAGGCGGGCGGCCACGAGCAGCCCGGACGGGGCCAGAGCTTCACTGCCCCTCTGGCCGTCCCTGAGCTCTGAGAAGAGACACCTCGGCGAGCCGACCGGTGGTTCCGAGTCTGTCAGGCACGCAGAGGGGTCCGCGGGGCTCCGTGCCGAGGGCCGCCCCACTTGCTGGGCAGCCCTGTCTTCCCGCCCCCTGCCCACCGTGCTCGTGGAGCCAGAGGGGTCTAACGGTCTCCTCTTGCACTGAAACCAGGTCCCGGCCTGTCTGCACGCTCCCTCTGCGGAAGGACCGGGCTTGCTGGGCTCAGAGCCGGCCAGCGGGCCGGAGGGCTCTGGGGGCCCCTGGCGCCCACCGCTGGGCCGAGCGGCCGCCCTGAGGGAGAGTTAGAGGAAGTGTGGCCGCATCCCCCGCGCCGAGCCGAGCCGAGCCGAAGGGCTCAGGCTGCCCGCTGCCGCCTCGGGGAGGACGCAGGATGGTAGCCGGCTGGGAGGCAGGCCGTGTCCCACGGTCCAGGCCGGTGGCTGGGCCGTGGCCATTGTCCCGTGGGGACCTGGCTCCTGCCCGTCCCGGCGTCCCACCAGCACCCGTGCGGGGCCCCACGTCCACAGTGCCGCTGCCCCGACAGGCCCCAGCCGGGCCACGTCAGTGACACGCCCCCCCTTGTTCCTGCAGAAACAGGAGAAGACCCCCGACAGGTCCTCGATGCTGGAGACCGAGAAGCGGGTGAGCGTCCCCCCTCGGTGTCCCCTCGAGTCTCTGGCTCTGCCAGCGGTGCAAAGGAAAGCGCCCGACCCAGGAGGTGCCGGCACGTCCGTCTCCGGCTCGGTCGGTGGCAGACCCTCGCTGCCTGGCTCTGCACAGCGGCACCACTGCGGGTCCATCCCACACGGGGCAGGGCTGGGCCCGCCCTGGTCTGCCTGCAGGCAGACCTGCACACACACATGCACACACGCAGGCACACGCAGGGCAACACATGCCATGCGCACGTCTGTGCTGTGCGCACGGCACGTGTGTGCGTGTGCAAGGGCAGCGCCCCGACACACGCCCCCAGGTCCGGCTCCACCCTTCCCACCCCCAGGAGCAGTGGGGCTCCCCCCGGGATCTCTGGGTCAGCTGCTGGACGCTGACGTGCTAGGGCCGTTGCCGGGAGGACTCGGATTTAGGGGCGAGCCACAGCTCGGGCCGCCCCTGGGGTGGCTGCTCCCGCCTCCCCTGTCTGGTTTTGGAAGCAGCTGCGTTTCAGGGTGCTCTTCCCCGAACCTGACCCCAGTGGGCCCAGGCGGCACCCACGCTGGGGCTGGGGCCCCACGGGGCACGGTGTCACCCCAGCCTCTGCTCCCCAGTGTGAGGGTGGCCCCTGGGGCCTGGGGGCCTGTCGGAGCCAGGGTCCTCGTCCCAGCAGAGCTGCTGTTGGTGGGGGGCCGGGGGACGTGCGGAGAGGCGGCTCCCGCGCCCCCGGGTGGTCTGCTGGGTGGCGGCAGGGCTGGCTCGCCCGGCTCAGCCCACACCGTTTCCCAGCAGGAGCGGCGCGCCCTGGAGCGGAAGATGTCGGAGATGGAGGAGGAGATGAAGGTGCGTCCCCCCCAGGGCTCCGCCCTGAGCACTGCCCCCCACCCCCTGCCAGAGCAGCGCCTGCCGCCCCAGGTCTGGAGGACGCTGGGGGCAGAGCTGGGTGAACAGGCGCGGGGCCCCCACGCCCTGCCACAGGGCGGGGTGCAGCCACCCGCTGGGCTCCGGCCCCGTGCGTCTCCCCGAAACGCTCCGAGTCCTGGGAGCTGGCTCGGGGCGGTGGGCGCAGGCCAGGGGCTCGCTTCAGGGCTCGCTGCTCCCGCCCTGCCCGCTGGCGCCGCCGCCGCCGCAGCCGCTGTGCCAGGCAGCTGCCCAGGGCCTGTCCCTGCGGAGGAAGGGGCCGCGCCTCCGAGGGGCCGCCGGGGTGGTTGGGGGCCGCCAGCCTGCCGTGCATGGCGCCTGCCGTGGCTCAGCGGCCCGCTCCTCGAGGGTCTGCCCTGACCGGACGTGAGACGCGGGGGGCCCGTCCGGTGGCGGGCAGGGGCGGGGGGGCCGGTCGCCAGGCTGCGGGTGGGCAGGCGTCCGAGACGTGTCCACAGGCCGCGGAACGTCGGTCGTTCGTCGAACGGGTTTCTCGGGACCCGGGGCGGTCCAGGTCGTCGCACAAGCCCAGTGCTCATGCTCCCAAGTGAAGGGGCCAGGACCCGGGGGCCCGGAGGCCCCCCGCTCTGCTCCGGCCCTCCGGTAGCCCACTGGCGGGTGGGCTGTGGGCCCCTGAACTGGGCCCTGGCTTCCCGGCGCCCCCCAGGAGGTCACACGGGGGAGTGTTCGCCTCCTTTGCCCGGAGTCCTGCCCTGTGAGCTCACGTGCGGGTGTCACGCAGGGGCCGTGGCTGTCAGGGCCCCAGACGGGCGGGGGGGGTCGTTCCCTTGGAAGTGGCATTTTGTTGCTGTCGTTGTTGTTAAGCTTCACCCACTCAGTCAGCAGCCATGCCCCCTCCCAGAGCAATAGCAAAGCCGGGGACCCTGGTCCCCAGGTTTCCCCCGTATCTGCCCCTCTCGGGGCACAAGCATCGTAGCGCTGACCCGGGTGGCCCTGAGGGGGCCAAGAGGGCGCTTGGCCGGCTTTCAGGCTCTCCCTGCAGCCCACAGCACAAGGCGACGAGGCCACCGCCTGGGTCCTGCCCAGTCTCGGTCCCCACGGAGCTCAGGGCCAGTGGCGCGTGCGTGTCCGTCATGCAGACGTCAGCCCTTCTTGGCACTTCAGCCGGCCGGTGCGGGGCCGACCTCCCTCGAACCCCGAGGGCGAGGCGCCGAGCCACACCAAGTGCCCCTGGGGCCCGAGTGGTGCCCACTGGTGGTGAGCCGAGCGCAAGGCCCGGCGGGCAGGGAGCCGCCGGGGGTCGGGGCTGGGGGCTGGGGGGCCGCCCTTGTCTGGGCTTGCGCCTGCCTCGGGCTGCTGCCTCCCGCTCGGGCCTCCTGGCGGCCGGCGGCCGGGGGAGGGTGGCCTGGTCCCTGCCCTGCGGTGGCAGTTTGGACGCGCTGGGGCCCAGCCTTTGTCCGCACTGGCTACGCCGGCTCAGGGGCAGACACTCAACGTCGTCTCGGCTCGCCGTTCCGGCCCTCGTGCCACCTCCCCCTGCTGTTCACCGCCAGCCCTTCACCTCCGCCCTCATGCCTGCGGGTGGCGCGCACCTGTGTCTGGTCCTGCAGCCCTGCCCGTGGCCCCCGCAGCCCTCACACGAAGCCTGCCCACCCACCAGGCCACGACCCTGCGCCCGGAGCTGGCGCCGCGCAAGGCGGCCCCCGCGAGGGCCCGAGTGTGGGGAGCCAGGCCCACGGGCGGGTCCTCGGTGCCGCTGCCGCCCCTGCTGCGAATGCCGCCCCGCCCACGGCGTCCCCGCTGACCGAGGCTGACCGGGCGGTTCTCCGGCATCTCCGTGAGGGACGCCGCGCAGACAGTCCTGGTGCAGGCCTCCCGCAGGGCAGGGTGCCCCCACCCAAGTGTGCCACTGCGGCTTCCGGACGGCCTCACGCAGAGAACACGCCCGCAGCACGCCCCTCTTGTTTGCAGAGGAAAGAATAACGGCCCCAAAAGAGAAAAGGCGGAGCAGGGCCCCTTGGGGGAGCGGCGTGGGGGCCAGCCGGGACCACGGCCGCCCCCGGGACACGCCAGTCCTCCGGCCCCGTCCCAGGGACAGTGCGGCGACCCCGGGGCCGGGGCTGGACCACGCCGGCCCAGCTCGGAGCCCCCAGAGCCGCCGCCGCGGTGGGCGGGGGGCTGTGAGCCTGGAAAGCCAGCGGACGGGCTTCGTGCCGGGCGGCTGCCGCGCGCATGGCTGGCCCACGCGGGCAGGGGCCTGGCGGGCGCTTTCTCCACCCCTGTGGCCTCTCGTCCCCTCTCTGCATGGACACCAGCCCCAGCCACGCCTGCTCTCACCTCCTGGTCTGTCTGTCTGTGGTCTGTCTGTCCGTCCTTCCGTGTTCCACTGCAGAACCTCCACCAGCTAAAACAGATCCAAACCCTGAAGCAGATGAACTCGCAGCTGCAGGCTGAGAACCGGGCTCTGGCTCGCGTGGTGGCCCGGCTCTCGGCGTCCGCGGAGGCCGCGCCGTCGCAGGGGCTATAGCCGCGGCCCCTCCTCCACCTCTGCAGGCAGGTGTCCCTCCTCGTGGCTCCCAGGAGCTTTGGGAGCTCGGGGCTCGCCCCTCGGAGCCCTGTGCAGGTGATCAGGCTGGTCCTGGACGTGGGCGGAGCCAGGACGGAGGCCTCGAGGGGGGCGCGGCCTGGCGCCGGCCCGGGGGCTGAGGCGGGTGCCGGTGCACTTGCCTGGGGGGGGTTGTCGCCAGACTGCGGGGGGCCCCCCCACCTCGAAGAGTGGGGGTCTGGGCCGCGGCCCGCAGCCCCCTGTTGCTGTTTCTGCGACCCCAGGGCTGCGAGCCTCGGCCTGCGAGGGCCCCACGGAGCCAGCGGCCCGCGTCCAGCCGCAGTCTGGGGGGGGGGGGCGGCCTAGGGGCTCGTGTGGCCGTGGCCCTGGGCCCAGTGGGGTGCGCTCAGCCCCCTCCCACGCGGTCTTCCTTCCCCCTCCCGGGAGGCAATGTCCCCACCCCGGGGGCAGGTCTTGGGGCCCAGCGGCCTGTCCACACCGCCCAGCGTGGGGGCTGAGGAGCCGCCACCCTTTGCAAAGAGGGGGGGCGGGTGTTTTCCACTGGGGCCCAAGTGTGCGTGGGGAGCCAAGCCTCCCCTTGGAGGCGGGTCCGAGAGCCGCTGGCAGGCGGCGGACCCCTGCCTGAGAGGCCTCAGGCTGAGACCCGCCCTCACTCTCCAGCAGCAGCCCTGCTGGTGCAGACGAGCTGGCCCTTCCCCGGCCCGCTCCCTGCGCAGTCGGGTGGCCGAGGGCAGCTCTGCCCACCGGGTCGGCACCCCCGGCAGAGAGAGAAGGCGCTGATGCTGCACTTTCAAATCAGCCTCGAGGCTCCTGGGAGACGTGGGGTGATCGGCCCCCGCAGAGGTCCCAGTTGTTCTCACTGCCGAGTGCAGGGTGTGGGGTGAAACCTGCTCTCAGTGGTCAGTAGCCATGGTAACAGCTGTTTACTGGGGCCTGTGCCCACTGGTCCCCAAACCACGTTTACACGGGAGGCAGCCGGTTCCAGGCTCAGGGACTGGCTCAGGGCACTCAGAGCGAGCGGTCCACTCCGAGTGTGTCAGTCCCAGAGCCCACGCCCTGGCCCCGTTTGCCTGCGCATTCGGCCTGGCTCTCACGCGGCCTCCTGGAAGGCAGCGACGTGAACGGGTGCCCGAGACCTGCGGCGGCCGGAGTCCAATCCCGTTTCCGGCATGCAGCTGCGCTGGCCCTGAGGCCCTCCGGGTGTTGGCGTGGCCGAGGGGCGGCCGCTGGGGGCGCAGGCCGCGACCTGGAGGGAGGGTGGGAGGGCAGCGCGGTCCCTGGGGCTCCCCGCGTCGAGCCATCCGCCCTGACCCCCAGGGAGACGCCCGTCCCGTCTCGGCCGCGAGGCCAGTTGCCGCCTGCACAAGCAGGGACCCTCCCCGCCCCCGGCCACGGAGGCGAGGCAGGCCGCTGTCCCTGCAGCTCTGGGACCCTCGCCCTCGCGCGCGCAGAGTGGCCGTGGGGAGGAAGCTCTGAGAACACGTGCTTGGTCTCATTTGTCTGAGACGCCTTGGCGCCCAGCCCTGGCCCACGGCACGTGGGAGTTAAGAAAGCTGATGTGGCTGGTCCCCAAACGGTGGCCTGCCTCCAGGGTGTCCAGCCCCCTGCCCTCCGACCTCAGCCCCCCGCGCCCCCCGGCCCCCCACCAGTGTCTGTGCCACAGGGAGCGGCCCGTCTGGTCTCTGCACAGCGTCCTGCTCTTAGCGTGGGGACCCGTCACCGGGCCCCACAAGGAGTCTGCTCGGGTGGAGGGCCTGGTGCAGCGCGTGGCCGCCGCCCTCTGCCCACCAGGGCCTGCGGGGCAGAGTGGGCCGTGTGTCCTGGGGGTGGCGCTCGGGGAGCCCCGGGAGCCGGGGGTGGGGCAGGCGCTGTGGGCGCTGCATGGCCAGCGGGGCGGGCCCAGGAGGCGGGCCCCTGAACAGGGTGCGGAGGGCTGACGAGCCGGCCGGGTCTCCGTCTCTGCACCTCAGGGCCGTGTCCCCCGGGGGCGGGGGGGCCTCCGTGAGGGCGGGGCGACCTTGGGGCTGCCTCAGCCGAGCGGCCAGGCACCTCCGAGGGGTCACGACCCTCGCCCCACCCCCTGCAGCTCGCGAGGCCGTGGGAATGAGCCCTTCCACAGAGCGTGTCCAGGGGCCGGTCCCTCTTCCTTCCCGGGACGTGCAGCCCAGGGTGACCCCATGTCCTGCGAGGGAGATGCAGGGGGCAGCTGTCCCTGCTGGGGCCTCAGCTCCGGGCCTTGTGACACCTGCGTGGCCCCTCAGGCCTGTGGCCACAGGCAGCTACCCGATGTCGTGGGGGTGGATGTTGTGGCCTGGGACCCAGCTGTCCGAGCGCCTGGACCCCGGTGAGGGCTCCGGGCTGCTGCACCCCCGCTTCCCAAGTCGGGTGACACTGACGTCCCAGGACGGCACCCTGGCAGTGGCAGCTGGCCCCTGGAGTGACCGCCCGCCCGGCCCTGCAGCTGCCGGCCGCCTTGGCCCCCCAGCAGGGCCGCCCTGCTGCCCCTCGGTGGGCAGTTCGGGGGCAGTTCAGCGTGTGCTCTGGGGACGGGGCCGCCTTTTCAGTGGGTGTGAGCTGGTCTCCCCGCCCTCTCAGCTGACCCCCGTCCCCCTGTCTGGGGCTCCTCCCTGTGTCCACACCAGCGCCCTTTGGCACTGTCCCCAGCTCCTTCCGACCACAGGTGGCTTCGGGGGCAGCAGCGACGGGGAGGCCCCTGGTGTAGGAGAACGGGGGCTGCGGTGGGGGCTGTGGCCCGGTGCACAGCGGAGTCCCCCGCCCGCCAGGCCGTCCCAGCGGCCTTGCTCCCTGGCCTGGCCACCCGGAGCTGTGGACACCCGCCCCTTCGTCACCCGCAGGTGTTGACAGAGCTGAAGTCGGACAACCAGAGGCTGAAAGATGAGAACGGCGCCCTCATCCGAGTCATCAGCAAACTGTCCAAGTAGCGCGGCCGCGGGCCGAGGAGGCCTGGCCGGGCTGCTGCCCCTCCCGCAGCCCCCTGCTCCGCTCCCCCTGTGCGCTCCGCTCCGCGCCGCCTGGAGGCTCGGCCGCCCGCCGGCCCCCGCGGGGCTGTTTCCGGTCGGTCCAGGACGAGCGCTGCCGGGTCCCCGCTGGTTGTGGCCTCTCAGCACCCGGCTCTCCCTGCCCCCTGGTGCGGGGGCTTCTGACCGACGGCCGGCTCCCACCCCGAGCCATCGCCCGCCCTGCCCCTGCCCCTGCCCCCGCCCCCGCCCCCGCCCCCCGACAGCGGCCGTCAGAGAGGCCTGCCTCCCAGGCCTCGTCCCGCTCGCCCTGGGTCCTGGTCCGAGCAGGAGGACTCGGGCCAGCAGGCGGGGGACCAGGCGGTGGGGCGGACTCGTGGGGCCGGCGGAGACCCTGAGGACCCGGCAGCCGGAACGGGGGGTGTGGGGTGAAGGTTTCTGGCAGCCCCCGAGACGCCAGAAGTCACAGAAGTTTGCAGGTGACCGTCATGGCATCGGGGGTCGTTTGGTCCAGCTTTGCACCCTCAGGTGGCCTCTGTGGGTCCTTGTCACTCAGAAGCTGGGTGGCTCCAGTAGCCAGGGAGCCTCCCTGATGGGGGGGGCGGGCCTGTGGGGGGCCCCGCGGGGGCCCAGGCCCTTCAGCCCTTGCGCTGCGTGTGGGTGGCCTCCCCCCCCTCTCCCGGCCCCCAGACAGCCCCCGCCTGGCTTGGCCACCGTCCAGCCGCTCTCAGACCCCGTCCTGCACGGGGGCCCGGCGTCGGCTGGGGGGCGTCGGCCTGCCGCAGGCCTCTTGGCCCTTGGCCGTTTGCTCTGCGTGCGGGTCACCCACACGCTGCTCCTCGTGGCCGGGTGGCCTGTGCTCGGCCTCTGTCCCCGGGCTCCTCCCCCAGAACGGGCCGGCATGTTCTGCTTGTGCTCGCCACCCAGCGTGGGGACGCAGGGCCCCGTGTCGGGGTGTGCAGGGCCCACTGCGTCCGCCCTCTTCCCCAGCAGCTCCCTCGACGAGCCTGGTGTGGTGGGAGTGGGTCTCGGGGACTCGGGCGGGATGTCACCCTCCCACAGGCACCTCCCCCCCCCCCCCCAGGGACGGGCAGCCCTCGCGCGGTGTTGCCAGGCCGGCCCTCTGGCCGCCCGGGGTGCTGGGGAGGCCCAGGGCAGCCGCCTCTTTCTCAGGAAGACGACTGAGTTGTTGGGGAGACGTCTCCGCCCTCCTCCCGCAGGGCCCGGGAGGCCAGACCTGCTGTGCCTTCACGCGCGGACGGCGCGGGGACTCGGTGGCTGCCCCTCCGTGTCAAAGATGCCTTTTCTTGCCAGAAAGTTTCCTTGTGACAAAGTCACGAACTTTTCACCCTCAGGAATCCTGGGTCCTGTGGCCATGCCAGCCCCCCAGCAGCCACCGGCTCCCGGCTCCGTCACTTCCGTCATGCAGACAGTGCTCTGGCGCCTTCCCGGGGCGCGGGGCGCCGCCCCCACAGCTGCGGCCCGAGACACAGACCCCGGGGCGGCCACCGCGCCGCCCGAAGGGCCTACGGGCGCGGCTTCTCGCTCTGCCCGCCCGCACGCACGGCGCGTCTGCTCCTCGGGTCCCAGCCACTCCTGTCTGAGACCCCCCGGCGAGGGCGGTGTCGGGCCGTCCACTGGGGCCACTGCGCCCGCGTCCCCTGCCCTAAACGAGACGTGTGCTGACTGGGGCCTCCCACGCAGGAAGCACGGAGGCTGCAACCCCTCTCGCCAGCCCGCGGCCCCGCAGAAGCCAGTGGCCGGCGGGGTGGGGAGAGGGGGAAGCCGGCCGCTGTTCTGCCCAGCCCCCGGCTCTCCCAGGCAGGGCCCCTCCACCCAGCTGGGCGCTCGCCCCTCGTGAGGTGGACACGGGGGCCGCAGGGAGCGTGGCAAGCACAGCGCCTTGCCGGCGAGGCAGTGTCCGGGCTGCTGGTTTCTTGGGAGGGGGTGCCAACCGAACAACCCTGCAGCCAGGCCGGTGGGAGGGGGCTCCTGGTTCTGCCGTCTGGGAGACACTGGCTCCCAGAAGCCTGGTAGCGAGGGACCTTGTCCTCCCCTCCGCCCCAACGGGATCCGTGGCCGGCGCTGCCCAAAGCCAGGCCGGCTGCAGGTCGAGGGCCCCAGGCTGATGTGTGAGGTGGTTTTCGGCCTCTCAAAGGACGGTCCCGTGACCCACCAAGCAGCTCCGAGGACAGAGGCCGAGGGAGAGGGGGGCTGGGGTCTTCGTGTTGAGGGGCATCTTCCCCTGAGGGGGTCGAGAGCGGGGGTGGGGGGCAGGGACCCCATGCTGGGAAGAGGCAGAAGGTTGGGTCGTGGGGTGCTGGCTGCCAGCGTGGATGAGGGGTACAGAAGCCAAGCTCTCCCGCAAGGAAGCAAGTGGGGCTCCCCGGTGGGCAACCCTCAGCCCCCTCCCACATGGGCCTTGACCGGTGGCCCCTTCGAGGTCGGCTACTGACCACCTGTGTGCTGATGATGGACTTGGTGGCAGCCCAGGACCTGCCATTGCCACAGCTGCCCGGGGACGAGGGGGCCCGGGGGTGGAGAGCAAGCAGCGCGCCCTGGCCAGCAAGTGTGTGGGAGAGAAGAGGGCTCGGGGCCCCTGGCAGCTGCGGGCCCTCGGGGAGGCCTGTCCCGGTCGGGGTCCTGTGGGGACAGAGCCCTGTCCTGCGAGCGGCCACCCACCCTGCCCGCAGCGTTCCCACTGGAACTGTGACTCTCCCAGACAGACGTCCCTGTGAACGTCCCCTCGGGGGCCCCGGAGGGGACGTCAGGGTGTTCTGTGTCCATCCATCCTCCCCCGCCCCACTCCCCTCACCCCACGCAGACGATGGTGCTTCAGGGAAGGTGTCCCCGGAGCCAGCCACCACCACCCCTCTCGCACCTGGGACCCGAGGGCCAGCTGCCGGGCCCGGTGGGGGGGGGGGGCACCGAGGGCAGCGTGTGCTGCGAGGGGCGGCCACTCCGCCACCCCAGGCAGCGTCAGAGCCTCCGGGGCAGCTCGGGCCTGCGGAAGGCTGGAGCCCCGCAGGTGCCCGGAGCCCAGGGCCAGGCCTGAACGGGGGACACCTGCCTGGCCCCTGCTCCCCCAGAGCCCGGGCCGGGGAGGCTCGGGGAGGGTGCAGCCCTTGCGCCAGTGCCCCGCGGCCCCCCGGGGCAGGGGTCCACCGCCCCCCCTCCGCCGTGCACTTGGTCAGACAGGTCCCGGTGCGTCTCTTCTCCACCTGCTTCGCCCCCCGCCCCCCCGTCCCCATGTCCGTCGGCACAGAGGTCGGTGGGGCTGAACTTCAGCCCCTTGTAAATACCTGGGAGGTCGGGGCCGGTCGCTTTGTGAGCTGAATGTATTTTTATGCAACTTCGAGTGGCCTTTCAACCCTGAGACGAGTGGGTTTGTTCTCCCGGTGGCTGTTAGGTCACATTACGAGTGTCCTGCGTTTCAGAGTTCGGGGGACACCGTTCACGCCTGTGTGATGCCTGTGAGCACGACAGTGTTTGTGAGTGAGGAAATAAAGCTGTTTCAGCCGTGTGGCCGTGCCTCTGCGGTGTGTGGGGGCCCGGGACGGGGACGTGTGGGCCCCCGGAGTCTGCTGGTCCCCTGAGCCCTCAGGCCCCAGGGTCCGGTGAGGAGCAGGGTCCCGTGAGTGACAGAGCAAGGCGCAGGGACCGGCACCCTCGCCCTCTGCCGCCTGCCCGCCTGCCCGCCTGCCCGCCCGCCCTGAGGACCCCGCAGCCCGGGCCTGGCCCAGCTTCCGCCTCGGAAGCCCCACGTCGGAGGTCTGCGCCCGGAGGCCGTGTAGCAGCCCTCGGTTCCAAACTCCCCAGGGCAGCCTCCCCCATGCCCAGCTCCGCTGGGGGCCAGCCAGGGACCCGGTCCCTCCCCAGCCCCCCAGGAGAGCCGCCCCCTCCCGGCACTCGCCCAGGAAGACACCGGGCCCAGAGCCACGGAGCAAACCACCAGAGACACCTCCCACCCCCAGGTTTCTCTGAGCTCATTTCTTTAATAAGGAGACGCAGCTCGTTACAAAATGACAGTTTGACAAGAGGTCAGACAAGGTCCACACAAGGGGGGGGAGGCGCTGCCAAGCAGGGGGGCGGGGGGCTGCACGCATGTCCTTCCCATGGGGACAAAGGGGGGCTCCTGGCGGGGCCCTTGCCACAGGGGGCTGGGCGGGTTCGGGCGCCCCCTGGTGTTGAAGCAGCAGATCACATTCTCGGATGGGGGAGGGGTCAGGTGCCCGGCCAGGCTGCTGTGAGAGGCACCCAGTCCTGGGGGTGTGGGGGACGCTCCCCACCGTCACCAGTCACATGCTCGGCCTCACTCCTGTCTGCTGACCTGCGTCCCCTCCACTCCTCTGGGCACCCAGCCCCGCCTGCTCGGACGAGGCCCCCCCCCCCGTGCCCCACCCCCACCTCGTCACCCTCAGCACGCATCAGGACACCGCTGCCTGGGGCATGGTCCTCAACCCCCAACCCTGGCCACGCTCACCCAGCCACCCTGCTCAGGCGGGCGGGCGCTGCAGGCCGGGGGCCACGTGGGCCCCTGGCTGATGCCCCCCACTCTGCTCTCCCCTCCCGGAGGAGCCCTGCGGCCCCCGGTGCCGTCCAGGGACCTGGCCCCTCAGTGGAAAGTGACACCGACCACCTGGGTGGTGGCGGGGACCTGGCTTCGGGCTGAGCATCCTGGGTGCCCCCCGCAGCCCCTGGAAAGCCAGCAGGTGGGAGCACCCGGCCAGGCCCCAGGCACCAAGGGTGGAGGTGGGAGCCAGCTCGCCGGGGCACGGCCACAGCGCCCGAGGCCCCAGCAGGAGCCCCGGACACCTCCGTCCTCGGACACGGGCTGACGCAGGGGGACAGCAGCATGTGAGCCCTTCGGAGGGGTCTGCAGGCGCCGGTCGGGGGCACAGGGCTCCTGGGAGGAAGCCCGGCTCCAGCTCCAGCAGGAGCCCCTGTATGGCTTGTCGGTTAGTTCACACAGCGGATGAAGGGGGCACCTCACACACTCGGGACACAGGACACCGGTCCACACACAGAGCACGGGGCCCGGAGGGTCGCCCTGCAGCCCGAGGACCCCCTGGGGCTTCCTGGTGGGCGAGGCGGGGACAAGGGACAGACCAGGACGCAGACTCGGAGGGGTGGGGTGGGGCCCTCGGCCCGGCCATGCGCTGGGTACAGGAGGTCACACATGCACCTCGGGGGGGGGGGGGGGGCGCTCGCTCGCAGGTCTGCGGGGGCGGCCGTCTGTACAGGCAACTGAACACACGCGGGGCGGGGGGGGGGGCCGGGCCGGGCGCAAATGGCTTCAGAAGGCTCTTGTTTTGTTGTCGGTTAAAAATAAAGTATTTTCACGTGTCTTCAAGTCACAGTGTCCCCTTCTCAATATTTCAGCTCAAAAACAGGCGCAGTGATGCCCGGGACCAGTCTGCGCCCTGGGAGCACAGCCCGTCGGGCCTGGCCCCCGGGACACGCCTGCGCTTTGCGACTCTTCCTCGTTCATCCGAAATCCAAGTCTAACAGGGCATCCTGTGGTTTTACGACGTTCGCCACGTCTGGCAAGCTTGTCACAGGGCTCTGGGCCACCGAGTTCAGGCCCAAGGACACTTCCCTGCCTGCCAGCCCTGGGGGTGGGGGAGGGGCCCGGTGGGGGAGGGGACAGTCCCTGGCTCCTGCTCTTCCTCCCTGCGGGAGGTGAGGTGAGGCCGTGAGTGAGTTAACTCGGGGCACTAAAGAACTCGGGGCCTCGCACTCCAGTCCTGGGCTCGCCCACGAGCACCCACTGCCCAGAGACCCGCAGCGCCCTGTCCTCCCTTCCACGGACGCCCTGGGCCTGGGGGCTCTGTCACCCCGGACGGACTGGGCAGCTGAGGGGCCCCGGAGAGTCACTGCCGGCTCACGCCCAGCACCTGCCCCGGCCTCCAGAGTCCAAACGCCTGCCAGTGGCGCTGGCTGGCTTGGCCTCCCTTCCGGAGCTCAAGACGCAGGGCTGTTGAGCTCACGGTCACAGGGGCCACGTCAGCCTCGCGGGTGCCGTCAAAGGGCTGGGTGCAATCTTGGGACTGTGTGACTGCAACTGCTCCTTAACCAGGGGCAAGGAGCTCGGCGCTGCCACGGGGTCAGAACAAGGTGCCGGGCGGAGAAAACCAGGTGGAGGGCCTGGTGTTCCCCACCTGTGATCTGCAGGGAAGGCGAAAACCCGGGCTCCTGGCCTCAGCCGGGTTTCGGGGCCGGGGAGGTCGGTGGGGGTTGCAAGGCCTCAGCCCTCTGCTTCCCTCTCCTGGACTGCACCCTGAGAACCGGCAGCCTGACGCCCACTGCGCCTGACCTTGGGCCTGCAGCCCTCGCCCCAGGGCCCCAGGGAAGAGCCCGCCGGCAGCCAGGGTTCAGAGCGGAGCTCCGCGGCTCCGGGAGCACCACCCCAGGTGGAGAGCGTGAACGGCAGGCCCAGCAGGTGCCTTCTGCTGCGGCGGCTGATCTGGGCCACGGGCTCCCCACACGCAGCTGTCTCCTGCTGCCCTCGGCATAGCTGCTCCAGCCCTCGAGGCTGCCCCCTAGCGGTGGGCCCCGAGCGATAACATCCAGCCAGCGCCTGCGGACCCAGGGTCAGGGGAGCCCGCAGAAGCACCTGCCATCTCCCGCCCGCCCTCCCGTGAGGACAGTGGTGGACCCTGGGCTCTGGAAGCCTCCCCGGTGGATGGGGGTGGGAGGGAGGGAGCCAGGCAGGGCCTAGGACAAGGTTCGTGGGACGCAGCCAGGGAAAGCGGACAGGAAGCCCTGAGAAAGCACCAAAATGCCCCTGCGCGGGGGAGGGAGCCGAGCCCAGCGCCCCCGACGTCCGTCTCTGCCCGCACGCTCCCCCACACGCTCCTCAACCGCCCACCGGTCTCATCGCGGCCCACACGCCCGTAAACACGCACACAGGTGCGCACACCGGCCCACGGCCACCGGTGAGGAGCAGGGCCTGCCCCCCTGCGCCCGCCGAGAGGTGCCAGAGACAAGCACCCTCTGCTGCCCTCAGTGGAGTGAGAAGGCGCCTTGTCGGGGCTGCTTCCTCCAGGCCCCGCTCTGCAACTCGGGCCGCCGGGCCGGGCGCAGGTGGCCGGGCCGCGCAGGTGGTGCAGGTTTCTGGGGGAGAGGGCTGCCGGCTGCAGGCTTGGAAGGGGACCCAGTGCAAACTTGAGGAACACATATATGGCTTTTGATCAATGCTGGAGACAAAGGTGAACAGGAAGCGGGGTACGGAGCGCGGGGCAGCAACCCCCGCGCCCCCACTGCCATCCGAAAGGAGGCCCAGCCTGCCCGTGAGGGGGCCGGGGAGACGCACCCCGAGGAACAGGCGCCGGGCCCCGGGCCGCGCCGGGCCCCCCTGCCACGTCCAGGAAATCTCTGCCGGGTGTCCGCTGCCCTCCCCCTTCTCACCTGGGCCTCGGGGGGACTGAGAACGGCTCGGCCCTCCCGGTAAAGCCCCCTGGCTCCGCACAGGCGACATGTCTGCACACAGGTTACTCCACTCAGACCGAAAGAGAGAAGCTGATGCATGATGGGAGGGGCCGGCGGGCCGCAGGGCGCCCGTCCTGCGGAGGGGCGGGGCGTCTGCTGCCCCGGAGGGCAGGCGTCGGGCGGGGGGTGCGGCTGGGCTTTCGGGGAGACGGGCCCCCCGTTCCTTCGTTGTCTGACGGGAACCGTCGACAGGAGTGAGGTCCCAGGGCTGACAGTCCCTCTTGGAGTCCGACCCACCCCTCGATCGTCTACTCGTCCACGACCACGGACGCCCCAGATGCCCCCTGAGGGGCAGCCAGGGCTGGGAGCAGGGCCTCTGCGGCGTCAGGGGGTGGTCCTCGCTCGGGACAAACCCAGTCTCCGCCTCCCGCCTGCCGGGCAGCTGCCCACGAGAAGGGAGGCCCAGTGGGCGGCCAAGCCGGCTGCAGCCGACCTCCCACACGGGCCGAGGACCCCCTTCCTGTCGGGGGCCCCAAAGAGCCTCTGTCCCCGCGCAGATTCACTGTTCTTGGCTCATTCCAGGGACGCAGAGAGATGCTCGCACACACACACTCACGGGCACATGCACAGGGACTGCGGGCCGCTGGGCCGCCCTCCCTGACAGCTCGCAGGGAGCCACGCCACCCGCGGGCCCCTGACGCCCCACCGCGGGGCTGTGCCCGGGCTGCCTGCCACCAGGGGGCCTCACTCCGGGCGCGTGGGTGGGGCTGCGACCCGGAGGGGACCGTGACGGGCATGCAGCGGGACATTTCCTGGACGGCGACAAGAGCCAGCCTCCTCTTCACCTCGCGGGGCCCCCGGAGGGAAGCCGGCCGTTACAGAGACGGACAGGGGGCGCGACGAGGGCACGGCCGCGGACAGCGGAAAGGGAGCCTCTAGGGTGCGTGACTGAGGTATTGGCAGCTCTGGGTCTGGTCGGTGTCCGAGCCGGCAGCGCGGGGGGCGGCCCCCGCTGCCTACTTGTTCTTGCCCAGGAGGGCGTCCACCTCCTCCTCGGGCTTCAGCGAGTGCCACTGCGCGATGGGCCTCCGCGGGTTGGCCAGCATGTCGGACCAGTGCCGCAGCTCCGTGCCCGTGGCGTTGCTGCCCACGAAGATCTTGCCGATGGCCTCGTTCTTGCCAAGTTTGTCGTAGTCCAGCACTGTGATCACCACCTGCACCTTCTGTGGGGGGCAAAGGCGGGCGCTGGCCGGCGGGGAAAGCCCCGGGCTCCCCGCTCCCGCCTCGGGGGACCGCGGGCGCGCTCCAGGCCCACGCTGGCGCATGAGGGTGGAGGGCGGTGACGAGGGGCGGACACAGGAAACCCGCCTCTGGCTAGGTGGCCGACGGGGAGTACGGGGCACCGGGGGACTCCCACTGAGGGGACACGCCGCCTGCTCAGCCCCGAGGACGCTGTGCTGGACGGTCGTGCTCGCTGCCCTGCAAGGGGCCGGGGCCAGCGGTCTGGATCCCCCCGCTCCGGCCCAGACCGTGAGCCGCCTGCCGCCCAGGCACCTGGATCTGCTCGAAGGGTATCTCGAAGCTGAAGGACTCGTTGAAGTACGGGTTCAGCGTCTTCTTCTTCACCGTCGTCTTCTTCTTCTTGAGCCTCTTCCCGTTCTGCATCAGGTGGATCTTCACGTAGGGGTCTGTGCGGGGACAGCCCGCCCCGGCGTGCCGTCAGCTCCCCCAGCCCGCCGAGGCACCCAGGGCCACGGCCGCACCCAGACACGCGGAGCGAGCCCCCTGGGGGCCACCTCTGTTCAGGCACCGCCCCCTGGGGGCCACCGCTGCCCAGAGCCTGGGCTGCCCGGAGCCTGGCCCTGGGCCGTGGGGCCGGGCCGTGGGAACAGCGTGCGAGTCTGCTTGCTGACGTCCCCCCCCCGGCAGGGGAGCAAGGCCGCTGAGGGGCCCCGTCCCATCCTCCTGACCTGGCAGGCGAGACACCGAGGCCCACAGGAGGGACGTCACCTGCCCAAGGTCACACGCGGGGTCGGTGACAGGGCCAGGCTGGCGGCCAGACCTGGCCGGGGGGCCCGGGCCCCCGCTGCTTCTCAGGAAGGTGTGGCAGAGGCAGCAGCTGGGTCCCGCCCGCACGCACCACCTGCGCTGTGGGCCGGGCCCCCCAGACCCCCCCCCCGCCCCCAGCGCCTCCCAGGGTGGAGCCACAGAGCCCCGGCTGCGGTGACACGGCCACCTGCCCGCGGCCGACGCCCCCCACCCTCAGGAGGAGAGTCCAGCGTCACTCACGCATCTGGGGCTGAAACTTCTCGGACCCGGGGCCCAGCGGGAGAGCCCGGCAGGCTGCTCAGGGCCGGGCGTGGTGGGGGCCTCAGAGAAAGAGAGGCCGGGAAGCCAGACCCCCCGCGGCGGGGACTCGTGCGGGCTCAGGGACTCCGGGGTCCGGCAGGGGGTTTGGGCTCAGGCCCGCGCTGCTGCGGCGCCTGGCCCGCTGGTGCCACCCAGTGGCAGCCCGGAGCTCCGCACGCACCTGAAAGGCCGCCCACGTCCATCTTCTTCAGGTTCTTGGCCTCCAGGATGCAGACGGTGAGCTTCCCCGCCGTGGGCACGTAGCGCAGGGAGGTGCAGATGTCGCCCAGCTTCTCGGGCTGCGGGGGGGCGGACGCGGGGCCCGGGTCACCCCAGCCAGCCACCCCACTGCCTCCGGGGGCCCGCCCGTCCCCCCAGCGCAGGCCCCAGGTCTGCGGGGACGGAGCAGCTGTCCTGGCGTCAAACCCCCAGCCTCCCGCGGCCCCGAGGGTGCACGGCGGAGGATCCGTCAGGGCGAACGTGGGCTTTGCTGCGGGCAGAGGGAGGCGTGGAGGCCGGAATCCCCGGCTCCAAGGGACAGCAGCAGGAGCGTGGGGGCAAGGACCGTGCCGCCGCCGCCAGAGGCCCCCGCCCGGAGCCGCCCTGGCCTGCAGGGCCACCCCCAGAGCGCCCGGGCCCCGGCCTGGCGCTCACCTCCTCCTTCTCTCCGCCCTGCAGGTCCCGCCACTCCTCGATGGGCTGGCCGAGGTCCACAGTGTTCATGGGCACCTTCACCTCCCCGATGATGTCGTGCTTGGAGAAGCGGTCGAAGTCGTAGATGGCCATCACCAGCGTCTTGCCCCCCAGCTCCTGGTACGGCACCTGCGGGCACAGGCGGGGTCAGAGGGTCCGGGCGGCACGGCCCGGGGACTCCTGGTGAGCTGTGGAGGCAGAGGGCGGGTCTGGCTGGGGGTGGGGGGGGGCACCGGAGCGGGGGCGGGGCTCCCGACACTGCCCAAGGCCACATCCCCGCCGGCCCCCCTTCCGAACCCAGCCGGGTCCGGGGTCTCGGCCATGGCCAAGGAACAAAGAGGGTGGGCAGGAGACGGGGGGGGGGGGACCGGGGTCAGGACATGAGTGCCGTCGTCCAGCCCTCGTCACCTTGAAGGTGAAGGTCTCGTTGAAGGCCGGGTTCAGCGTCTTCCGATGGACTTTGGTCTCGTACTTCTTCTTCTTGTCTGGGAGGAGGAACACTTTGACGTAGGGGTCTGAGGTGCCGCCCATGTCCAGGGCGGGCAGCTCGGCAGCCTGCAGGACGCCGACGGTGAGCTGTGGAGACAGCGAGGCCGGCCTGAGTCTCCGGGCCACCCCAGCACCGGCGTCTGGGCGGGGGACAGGCCGGGGCTCAGCAGGGAGGTTGGCCGCACCTCTGTCCTGGGAACTCGGGACGAGA
Source organism: Glossophaga mutica (assembly GCA_039655065.1). Classification (NCBI taxonomy): domain Eukaryota; kingdom Metazoa; phylum Chordata; class Mammalia; order Chiroptera; family Phyllostomidae; genus Glossophaga; species Glossophaga mutica. The sequence continues at coordinate 67,162,008 of CM077314.1, forward strand.
CAGGGTTTCCCGAGGTTGCAGGGCGCCGACTGGCCCAAGGTTGGGCAGGTCCGTGGAGACCCGGAGCTGGGCGTGCCCTGTGGCTCCCAGCCTGCCCCTCCGCGGGAAGGAGGCGGGCTCCGTCCCCCTCCCCCGCCCACCTCCTGCGGCCCCCACACCTGGTTGGCCTGGAAGTCATAGTCCAGCGAGAACTGCAGCTTGCCCAGGTTCTCCGGCTCCTTCTCCTCCTCGCCCTCCCCCTCCCCCTCGGTCAGGCCCGTCTCGGCGTCGTCATCATCCTGTGGGGGCTGCGGAGAGACGGACCGAGTCAGGAGAGGACGGAGCAGGCCGGCTCGGCAAGGGGGCTCAGGGCCGGGGGGCTGGGGAGGGACGGGGACTGGGGGAGGACAGTCCCCCCAGAGCCCTGCCCTGTGCCTCTCTCCCTGCAGGGCCAGCGTGTCCCTCGCCAGGCCCCCCTGGCCTTCCCCCCACACTCAGTCCCCACCCACACCCCACCCCCAGGCCAGACGTACCAGGCGCACGGTCCAGCGTTCGGGAGCAGGGTGAGTCCAGAGAGGGCGGAGAAGGAAGGATGCGGTTAACAGACAAGCCTGCCGCTCAGACCCCAAGAGGGACTGTGCCCGAGCCCCTCGCGCCCCCCACATGCACACACACGTACACGTGTGGGCACACACATGTACACGTGTGGGCACACACACAAACATGCAGAGGCATTGTGGTCTTGGGCTGAGCTCCGAGGTCAGGCCCTTCCTCCATCGTCCACCCCCACCCAGGTGGACTCCTGGAACAGGTCACATTTGCCGCCACCTGGTGGGGCCTCTGCCAGCCTCACAGGAGAAACTCGGGGGAGTGAGGGCCGCCCCCGGCTGACCAGCCCCCCAGGACGGGGTAGACAGCGTGACGGGGACGCTGGGCCTCGTCACGTCCCCACCCAGCCCCCAGCAACAGGCTTGTCCCGGGTCCCCTGGCAGGGGCCACAGCTCACGCCCTGGGGGCCCCCGGATGCGGGGGTCTCTGCCCAGCATTTCCTCCCAGCAGCCTCTCCCGGGGCCCGCGCGCTGTTCTGTGCCTCAGCCCCTTCGAGGACAGTCCCTGTCCCCTCCCACGGACGCAGAGCACACGGGAGGAGCCGCAGGCCGGGCCCGGGGGCTGCGTGCACAGCCGGGGGGCAGGAAGGAAGGCCGCCCGCCTACCTGCCCCCCCTTCATGTCCTTCATGCTCATGGCGTTCTTGGCGCCCTTGCCCTTCTCCTTCTTGTTCTTCTTCTTGCGGCAGCAGCACTTCTTGCAGATGCAGAAGCAGCAGGTGAGCAGCAGGAGGCCGGCCACCACGGCGATGGCAATCAGCGCCCAGGGTGGCACTGCCAGGGTGAGGGGGGGCCAGGGTCGAGACGGCGCCCCTGGCCCCGCCCCGCGCTGGTGACCGCGCGCGCCCGCTGCCCCGGGGACACGCGCTCTCAGGGAGGCGGCACCCTGGACGTGAGCCGGGCTCCGTGGGCACCGGAGGGAGGGACTCGGAGGGGGTAGGAAGAGCCGAGACCCCCGGAGTGCAGGCCCTGGCCGCTGTCCCTGGTCCTGAACCACGGTCTCAGCCGGGGAGGCTGCGCCCCCGAGGCTACCCCCGGACGTGGCCAGGAATTCCGAAGGCAGGGGTCCCGCCAGGCAGAAACTCCCATCACTCTGTCCACCCAGAACCAACGTGACCACCACGACGTGGCCACCGGCTGGACTCAATACAACACGCACGACGCCGGAGCGGGGGCTTGTACTTTTCCTCTCCCGCACCAGAGCAGTCTCCGAGTGAGACTGGGGGACTTGAACAGTGACTTCTCGTTCACTAGTTTTCCTCCTCTTCTGGTTTCATCTGCTGACGCTTTTCTAAGTTGTACAAGAACTTTGTTCCTGGGAGGCTGGGCCCCATAAAGCCCCTGCTCACTCCCTTCAGCAAGCCCAAGTATATGCCGATTCCTGGGGGGCTCCCCGATAACCCAGCCTCAACCCGAAGCTAGGAGAGACCCCGCTGGTCCTGCCCCGGGGCCCCCGCCCCAAGCCCCGGGGACACTCACAGGGGATCTTGTTCATCTCGTTGAAGAACTTCTCCTTCAGCTTCGCGAACATGTCTTCCTTGGTCTCGCCGGCTCCCCCGCTCTCGGTGGCGTTGTCCGCAGGCCCGATGGGCATCGTGGCCGTGGTGGGAGCCACCACGGGCTCCTGGTTCCTCTTGAAGATGTTCCTCATGGTGGCAGCGGGGACGGCTGCGGGCGAGAGGGCGGGGTCTGTTCCCAGCCCAGGAGGCCGAGCGCCCTGGGGCTGAACCTCAGGTTCCCCACCCTCCGAGAGCCAGGTCTCCCCTGCAAACTCACAGCCTCGGCCCGGCCCTTCCCCCCGCCCGCCGTTGACTTGCCCCCGACACACGGTCTGTGTTACTCGTTGTCCCCCCTTCCCTGGGATTCGAGGGCCACGAACGCAGGACAGCCGCACCCAGTGCTGGTGCCCGCGTGTGAGGGCTGGGCGGTCGGAGGCCTCATCGGCGGCGCCCAGCCCTGCCCATCGCTGGCGCCGACCGCCATGTCTGCGCACCGGAGCGGCTGCAAACACCAGAGCGCCACCGTCCCCGTCCCTGTCCCTGTCCGGATGAGCCTACAGGCGCTTCCTGCCTACCTGACTGACGCCCCAGAAGCTAAGGAAATGCGTCCAAGATGCGGACGGCTTCACGCCAGCTCCCCGGGCCCCCGTGGGAACGAGGCCTGAGGGTGGCGTGGACGCGTCCCAGGGGTCCCGCACCCGCCTGGCGCGGCAGCTGACCGGGCCCAGCGAGAACAGCAGGGAGGAGAGGCCAGCCCTCGGGGCCGGGGGCCGTGGGGGGCTCTACCCTGGACCCGCTCCCGGAGGGCTGGACTCTGGGGCTGCGCAGGGGTTGGGCGGCCCTGTCGTGTCGGTGGGTGGTTGCTCCTCCCCACGAGAACGGTGTGAGGCAGGCCAGCCTGCGGGGGTGGGAGGAAGCAGCTCGCTCCCGCCGCCCCCCCCAGCCCTGGCAGGCCCCGGGGAAGGCCCACTCGCTCGGACAGGCTGCGCATTCCCGCCAGCGCCCCAGACGGGCCCTGGCCTCCGGAACTAAAGCTGGCCAGGCAGGTCCTGCGGGGACCACCACGTTCCCTGCAGAAGCCGACCTCCTGCCCAGACCCGGGGGCAGGGACAGGGAATGGGCAGGGGCAGGGCGGCCTCGCCCTCCAAGTGCCGCAGGCTGCAGGAGGGAGGAATGAGGGGGAGCTCCCAGTTGGAGAATCCCAGCGTGGAACTCCACTCGGCTTCCACCCAGGAGGCAGCGCCTCTACCTGCGAGCCAAGTGCGCCGGCGGCCCCAGGTGGAGCCAGGCAGGCGCGTTAGCCGCTGACCTCCGGGTCAGGAGGCCTGGCTCTCGACTTGGGTCGGCCCTGGTAGCGGTGTGCACTAGGGCAGGTGGCTTCTCCACCTCAAAGTGGGAATGAGAACGGGGTCTGCCTTTGGGGCCGTGGCCCCCGGGAAGACTGCAGGTCAAGGGGGGCATTTAGCCCGTGCCCCGGGCCAGGGGCCAGGCCGGGCCACAGGGCGCTCCAGGGAGGCCGCAGCGGGCAGAGGTGGACGGAGGCCAGTCAGCTGTGCACTGTGGCGCCCGAGTCACAGCCCAGTGGAAAGGAGACTCGAGTGTGCAGGAGCTGGACTGGACGCCGCCGCCGTGGGAGGGGACACGGCCGCCCACCAGCGAGCGTCCGCAGGAAGGAGGGGCGTGTGGGGGTGGAGACTTGGGCCGCGGCGGGAGGGGGCTGGGGCCCAACTTCCAGCTCGTCACCCCCGCAGCAGGAACTCGACCCCCGGAGGTGCTGTGTCAGCCTCCCGCATGAGGAGGGCTGCTTGGCCATCACCCACCTTGGGGGTGAGCTAGGAGCACCTGTCCCCTTGATGACAAGACCGAGGCCCCAAGGACAGTGCTCTCAGGCCTGCCCAGCCGGCCAACAGAAGGAGGTGGCAGCTGCCCTGGAGGGTCGCGGTCCCGCCTGGGACGGCCACTCCTCAGAGCCCTTCGCCCTCCTCCCATCAGAGCGGTGCTCAGGCCGTGGGATGGAACGGCCTCTGCTCGAACGGTCCCCCTGCCACCTGCCAGCTCGGGGACCTTGGGGAGCCCCCCCATCCTGTCCTTAGCTTGTTTCCTGCCCCATAAAATCGACACTCCAGGGCCCCTGCCTGCCCCATGGGGCGAACGTGCGGTCCTCTGTGTGACAGGCTCCCACAGCGCCTGCCCGGCAGGGGGCGCTCTGGCCGGCAGGTTCTGGAAGCAGCGGCGGCGGCGCCGCAGCCTGCAGGGCGGGAGCCGCCGCCTGGCGGTCTCGGTGGGGGCGGTGGGCGCGGGGGGCGGGGCACCGCGGAGCCAGCTTCAGGACCCGCGAACTCGCTGCCCTGCGCGCCTGCTCGGCTCTTCCCCATGAACAGCCCTGCACACAGCCCCCCTCCTCCGGGCCACGCGAGGAACATAGGCCCCGCCCCACCCGTGGCTGCCTTCCCGTCAGCAAAGTGTCCCTTTCTGTTTAAAAAGGAAACCGAGGTGCCAAGTCTTTCCGAAGTCCCCCAGAGTCTGGATTTGAACCCAGGCTCAAGTCCCACCAGCGGAGGGAGCTTGGCTGCAGGAAGCCCCCTGCAGGGGCCGCGGCTGCGCTCCTTCCAGGCCACGTGCCCGGGGCGGTGGGGACAGGTGGCCACGGGTCCCTGAGCCCTGTCCGCCAAGCAGCGGCCGCAGCTTGCAGGCAGGTGGAGAGGAAGCCCAGGAGGCGTCCACACAGGATGCGGACCAGGCCAGGGCCCTCCTGCCTCTCCGCCTCTGGCCCCTCCCCCTCTGGCCCCCAGTGACTTCACTGGGGCGTCACTCTGGCTCTGGGGTGTCCAGGGCCTGCCAGCACCCTGATGAATTTGGGAGCCATGGGACCAGGTCTAGTCTTGGTTGGCACACCTGACCTCCAGGAAGGTCACGGTGGGCCCCTCAGGGGCCGGTGGTGAGAAGGCTCTTTCCCTGGAGGGGTAGCGAGTGGGACGGACCCCCAGCCACCACGTCCCACCCTGGGGGGCTCGCCAGAGCCATCACCTCACGGCAGGAAGTCCTTCCTCCGACCTCACCCAGGCCTCCCTGCCATGGGGCGCCCCCTCCCTCCAGAGTGCAGCCGGCGGTCGAAAGCTTTGGCAGCCGCCAGCTGCCAGGGTCGGGAACTCCATCCCAGCTGCGGAGGGGCTGCGGGTTCTGGGCCCCGCCCCCGCCCTCCCCAACCTCAGGACCAGGGAGCAGGGGGCTGGGGGCTGGGGGCGCGGAGGACAAGGGGAGGACGGCAGCACGGAGGCAGGAAACCGCAGCTCTCGGCCGTGCCGACCTGCCACGGGCTCTGCCCCGGTTCCCCGGCTCGGCCCGGAGAAGGGAGGGAGCGGCCCCTGGCTCCTCCCCAGCCCACCGAGGCCCCGTGGGCTCCTCCAGGGAGCCGGGAGCCTGGACAGGCCGCCCTGGACGACAAGGGGCCCTACAAGGGAGCAGGTCGGCGAGCAAGCGGGAGGGTACACAAGGGGCGTCGAACGCAGGCGGTGAACCCAAAGGTCCTTCCGAGTCGAGCGCTCCCACCGCCCACCGCAGCAGCCACCCTCGTCCCACTGCCCGTCCCCCGTCACAGGGCAAATGTGGCCTCTCTCCCGCTCCGTGCCGCTTGTGCGCCCAGAGCAGAGGTGGCCCTGGTCTCCTTCCTCCCAGAAGCTGCTGCTGTCGACCGGAGGACAGGGTTGGGCCAGGAAAGGAAGCAGGCCGAGGTGCGGGGGCCATCTTGGTCCTGCCCCCTCGCCCAGGCCCCTGGCGTGCTGGGACACCCAGGGGTGTGAGGAAGGCTCCGGCCAGGGAACTGGGTGTCCGGCTCCAAGCCACCGTGCGCCAGTCCTTTGGTTTGGGGCCTCAGTGGTCCAGCCTGAGGAATGGGGACGCTGGGCTCGCTGGCCTGCTAGTCCGTGGGGCCCCGTCCCTCGGTGGAGGTAGGGGCACCGCTCAGTGCCCAAGGGGGAGAGTGGGCGGGGCCCTGAGCTCCGGCACCCGAGGGCAGGTGCGGCCCCTTCTCCGGGCTGACGTGCTGTGTGGGTCTGGGCACGGTGCGCCCTCCCTGAGCCTCAGTCTCCCCATAACCAACGCCGGAGCACTGAAGGCACCTTCAGGCCCCTTCCCTCGCCTCCTGCAGTGGTCCCACCCACGCAGCTCAGCCCTCGTCTCCGAGAGCTCGTTTTCCAGCCCCCTCCCTGCGGCCAGCCGGGAATGGAGGCGCTCCCACTGGGACTGGCCTTCTCTCACCACCCAGCCTCGGCTGCAGCCCCCGGGTGCCCGGGCTCCCCCACCCACAGCCCCTAGACAAGGGCCAGCGCGTGCAAACCCCCAAAGCCCACTCACAGCCCAGGGACAGTGGGATGGGCGCGGGAAATGGGGCATGTTCCCGGAAGCCTGTGCACAGTGACGACCGCAGGACTGTGGGCTCTGCCCCCCCACCTGTCCCCGACGCTGCACTGCCCTGAAAGGTAGGTACTATTGCTCCCATTTCATGATGAGGTAACTGGGGCTCAGAGAGGTTCAGTAGTTTGCCTGAAGTCACACAGCAAATATGGAGAGAGCCTGGGTTTGTCTGCCTGCAAAGCCTTTGCTCTTAACTGTCAGCACTGCCACTGAGAACCAGTCCTCACCTCTCCAGGCTGTCACAGGACTGTGCCTGACAAATGTCCCTCCCCACGCCCCACCCCCGCACGCAGAGACAGAACCAACATGGCCACAATGGATTCATCTAAACCAACCTTTTACTTTGCCAACGAGCAGACTGAGGCCCAGCGGCTGTGGCCTGTCCAAGGTCACACAGCCCCCCGTCTGCCCACCCAGCAGGGCACCCCGTCCAGGCTGGCGGTCAGGGGCCTCTGCCTGGGCGCACATGGGCCTCTGGCTGCCGCTGCAGGGGTCCAGCCGCAGCCTCCCGGCCTCGGTCAGCTCATTCCCGGAAGGTGCAGGGACTAAGCAAAGGGCCTCGTTATCCAAATCACAGGAGAGACCAGAGAGGCAGAGAGGGGGGCAGAGGTGTGCGCAAAGAGAAGCCATTTCTTTGCCATGAGGTTGCTGCTGCAGATGTGACCGACAGACAGACAGAGAGAGACAGGGAGAGGCAGGGCAGCTTTGCGACCCACCGGGAGGTCACCCTGCACCTCCAGCAATCTCCCGCGGGGCCCACGGCCGCTGCCCCACTGTCTGCGGGGTCCCCAGCTGCTGCCACCAGCCTTCGCTGTCATCATCAATGCAGCCGCCGCACCGAGCGCCGCCGCACCGAGCGCCCCACCACTGCCCTAACCCACAGCTGTTGTCACCGCATTTGGGCCACTCGCTGAGGCCCAGAAAAGGGCAGTAGCTCACCCAAGGTCTCACGGCTAACACCCAGCAGGGGCTGGAGGGCAGAAGGGGGGTGTACACTGGGAATCCCGGGAGGCCACCGCCCCACCCCCCAGCCAAGCCCACTCCCTGCTTCTCAGACCCCAGCCCGGAGCCTCGTGCCTAGAGTGACCCGGTGGGCAGGCCCTGGGAGGGCAGCCGGTTTGGCCTCTCAACACCCAGGAGAGCGGAGGAAAACGGGGGCTTGCCCAAGGTCACGCAAGGGCACACGCACTGGAGGCAGAGCCTGGAATTAAACTCAGGCTTCCTACCTTAATCCCAGGCTCTCCCCACAGTGCCCGGAGGCGCAGGGAGACGCTGTCGGTTCCGCCCAGCTGGAAAGGCAGCCGCCTTCACCCCCGGAGGAAGGTTGGGCTCCTCGGGGAAGGGCCGGGGGGCCGCACTGGGGGCACCTGCTGGGCGCTGCAGGTCACCCTGCCGAGCCCTTCACATCACCCTCACCTGAGGCAGGAGCTGCCCTGCCTGGGGCCAGGGGCCAGGCTGCATGGCCTTGGGGGTCCTTCACAAGCCCCTTTATCCCACTGGGCTCCTGCCTGCCCCCTCCCCTGGCCCGCCCCGCCCCGGGGAAGGCCGAGCCCCTGCAGAGGGCCGGGAGTCAGACTCCCCCACACTGCAGGTTCTGAGGGGATGAGCAGGCCGAGGGGCTCGAAGCCCGGCAGCCTTTTATGGGGAAGGGGTGTTCCGGTCGCCCCGGAGGCCAGGGCACAGAAGGGCGGCCGCCAGGGAGGCTGCACCCACCCAGCCCAGCAGGCCCCGCCAGCTCGGGGCCAGCAGGTGTCAGAGCTGCCGCAGGCTCCAGCCCCGGGGGGTCCACACCCCCATTTTCCAGATGAAGACCCGAGGCCCAGAGGGGTCCAAGGTCATAGGCCAGGTCCAACAGAATCTCGATGTTTCCCCATGGAACCTATTGGTACCCAGCTCCTCCCTGCCACTGGTCCCCAGAGGCTGGACGCTGAGCTTCAGCAGAGAGGCCAGCCACCAAAGACCACACGTTCCTAAGCGGCCAGGCTCAAAGCAGGAGCCCCGAGGGCTGGTTCGCCACACCACCCTGTCCCCACCTCATCCCGAGCCTCCTCACTAAGCACCTCCACCATCCCGAGGCTCAGAGCTGTGCAGCAGCTTGTCCAAGGTCACACAGCAAACTGAGTGGAGCATGCGCAGTTACCGCCCTGTGGCCCCTTCCCCATCCCCCACCCCTTTTTCTCCAAGGGCCGCGGCGGGCCAGCATCCTGGGCCCCTGCTTCCGCCAGTTCCCCCCCCGCCCCGCCCCCGCCAGGGCGCTTGCTGGAGAAGGAGAAAGTTTCTAGGAGAGGAAGGGGCAGGAGAGGCCGCCACGCACCCGCCCCCCACGGGGCACAGAGAGGAAGCGGACTCCAAGCTAGCCAGGGTCCCCGTGCACCCCGCCCTGCGCAAGGGGACCCCGGAGCTCCGCATGCGGGCCCTCCGGCTCCGCGGGCCGGGCGGGAGAGGTCCCAGGCGCCCCGCACCCACTTTCCCCGCACCCCTCCCCCACCTTCCCAAGTTCTCAGACCCCACACCTTGGCGCCTCAACCTCCGCGATGCTCGCCCCCGCTTGCTCCCCGCGACCATCCCGGGGTCCCGCGAGGAGAACCAGGTCTGGGATGAGGGGTTCCCCAGGACCACGCGGGACGCCTCCCGTGGGACTAACCGGGCAGTTCGCACGCGAGTGGGTTCCGCAGCCCAGTCCCCACCGCCCGCTCGGTCCCGCACTTGGTTTATCCGGCCGGGAGCGCTGGGCCCAGGAAGTGCGAGTGTCCCACTCTGGCAACCCTGCCTGCGTCCCGCACCCCCGCGACCAGGCCCTTGAGGTGGCCGCAGGTGGCCCGGGACAGGCGGCTGCGCTCGGGACCTAGGGCTGCCCGCGCCCCGCCCGGCTCCTCTTACCCGGGCGTCCGGCCGCCCTGCGGCCCGGGCTGGCGGAGAGCGCCGAAGGCCGGGCGGCCGGGCCCCTCTGCCGCTTCGCGCCGCCGGGCGCTGCGGCTGCTCCGCCGGCTCGCCGCGCGCGCTCGCTCTGCGGTAGTAACAGCCCGAGCCGCTCCCCCGCCGCCAATTGACATGCTCCTCACACGGGTCCGCACACGGAGCGGCAGGCGCCCCACCTGGGCGATCCCCGCCGGCCGCGCGCGGCCCTCACCCCGGCAATCCCCGCACCTGAGCCGCCTGAGCCCCTCTCCTCCAGGGACTGCTGTGGGCTTGCAGGGAGCGGAGGAGGGTGCAGGGGGGCGCGCGTGGGGGAACGGGTGCCACCGGGCGCGCCCCCGGAGAAGTTTGGGGTGGCGAGGCAGCTTCGCGTCCCCGGAGTCCGTGGGACAACACGGGGGAGTCCCCGCCCACTCCGTGCGCTCCCGCGCGCCCCCACAGCCCCCGCCGCCCACTAGCTTCAGGCGCCTCCGAGGGTGTGGGGGGGTGCGGGTATCGGCTGCGGGCGGGGCGGGCGGGGCAGCAGCCGCTCTGCTTCGGGGGACGCGGAGGAAGGTTTCCCGAGTTGGGAAAGAGGGAGGCGGGAGGGGGCGGCAGGACGATGCGGACGAAGGGCAGGATCTGGAGGGGCCGGGGAGGCGCGGTGCCTTCTGTCCCCAGAACGCGGCCGCCGCCGGCCTCTCGGGGAGCGCGGAAAGCGGGACGCCGCGGGTGCCTGCTGCGCAGGATCCGGCCCGGCCCCCAGGTCGGAGCCCGCCACTGGGCTCGGCCTCAGGGACTCGGCGCCCCGCGGCCCTGGGGGCGTTTCCGCCCTCTGCAGGCTGGAGGGGCAGGGGCACCGGGAGTCTGGGCGCCCCCCTCGGCCTCCGGCTCAGTCCCCAGCACCCCCGCGGAGACCTCGGGGCCCCAGCTCAGAGTTCCCGCCGGCGTCAGGCCTGCCCCCCTCGTCCCGCCCGTTCCGGGCTCCGGCCCCCGCACCGCCCCTTCCTCTCTGCGCCCTCGGAACCGGGGCCAAGTTTGGGGTTCGACCCGGGAAGGAGCCCCCCTGTGCGAGGGCTGGGGAGGGCCTCGCTGAGGAGCCCCGGGATTTCCCGCTCGCTCAGCGGATCCTCTCTGCCGCCCCCTCGCCCCGCCCGCCCCGCGCTCCCGCGGCCACTGCAGCGCTGCGGCAACGCGCCCCACGCCGGGCTGCGGCCTGTCTCCGACCCGCGGGCCGCGGCAGCTTGCTCGTCACCGCCACCGACCCGCGCGCGGAAAAAGCTGACTCGGCGATTTCCAGGCTCCGGCAAGTCAGGCAGCGCGCGCCGCCGCCTGCAGGGGCTGCGCACTCGCACCCGCGCTGGGGCGCGGGACTGAAGCCTGAGACCCCCGCCCCCCCCCCCGCCACTCTTGGGAGGGAGAAAGGGCCCCGAGGGCCCCGAGCTCAAGGTCAGATGCTGGCAGGAGGGCACAGGGATTCCCTGACTCCTCGGCGCCGAGGCTGGTCTCCCTCGCGGAGGCGGGGCAGAGACGGGCTGCGCCTGCCCGGAGGAGGAAAGGAAGGGCAGAAAGTTCAGGGGCGTCGGCTGGACACTCTGCCCAGTGGCTGCTACCTGGGCTGCTCGGACGCAGGGTGCGGGACGCGGCGACCCCACCGCCCCGCCTCCTAAAGCAGACTCAGAGCCCCCTGGACCTCGCCTCCCTCAAAGCCAGCTGCCGTGAAGTGGGGTCTGATCCCAGAAAAGGAAGTGCCGGTGCAGAACTAGGCCCACTCCTTCTAAAAATAGGTGTTTAACAGATAAGCTTCCTGCGGGTGTGCTGGGGGCTCTGGGGGGTGGGGAAGGGGCAGGGGACGGGTGCACAGGCCGGGAGCTGGTCAAGACCCGCAGGCGGGAGCGTTGTGGTCCCCGGGGAAGCAGCAGCCGAGATTGCTCAGAGCCACACAGGCCCTGAGGGCGCCCCCCGCCGGCCGCATGCGGTGGTAACAGCAGCCCATACCCTTGTCGCCCCTCAGTCCTTTTCAACAACCCCAGGCAGCACCAAGGCAGGGAAGGGATGACCTGTCCCTCCCTGGTGGCACCTCAAGTCCCAGGAGGCTGGGGCTGAAGATGTGAGTGACCTCACAGGTGGAGGTGACCGGGTCTGATCCAAGACTGCTGGACTCTGGTGCTGGTCAGTTCTTTCCACCCAAAAGACCCCCACCTGTCACTACTTGTCACCTCAAGTGCCAGAAGCTACAAAAGGCTCCTAAACACCTCTCTCGTTTTCCTGAAGTGTTCCAGTGTCAGTTTCTATGCGGACATTATTGCACCCATTTTACAGAATTACAGAGTTGAGGTGCATTTTCCAGTAAGCCACACGAGCTGACGGTGGGGTCTGTCCTGGTGTCCACAGCCGGCCACCGGTTTCCAGATGGGGACAGAGGTGGGCTGCTCAGGTGAGCTAGGCCGTGGCCCTGACCCCCACCTCCTGGGGTCTCTGCAGGTCACCACAGTGATTACTCCACGTGACCTCCTCTGGAGGAGGAGGTCCCAGTTGGGGGGGCTGGGGACCTGGGTTCTGGGTGCTCCTGGGGTGATCAGACCACTTAGGGAGCGAGGAGAAAAAGTGTCCGTCCCTGGACTAACTTGCTGCGTGGCCTTGGCTGAGTTTCTCTCTCTGGGGTGCGGTCTCAGCGCCCAAGGGACCTGTGTCTTTATCAGCAGAGGGAGGTAACAATGCGACATCTGTGCGTGGCCACACGGGTCCCGGTGCCCAGGCAGCCTAGCGTCCCTCTCTGCCTCGCACTCCAGGCCCCGCACAGGGGCACTGACGCGGTGTCTGCCTGCCCCCTGCCCAGCCCCAAGGGCTCTTCCCGGGGAACCAGGGTGACGCTGGCGCAGACAGCTGAGTGTCTTTCTCCAAACAGTCTTCAGGCCCCAGCGCCTTCGCTGCTGCTTAAACGGATGAGCTAATTAACTTAACCAGTTGCTCCTGAGGACGGATGTTTCAGTCACGTGACCCAAGCAGGCGCATTCTCCCCAGAACGCCACCGTGCCACCGCCCCCGCCCCGACAGCCCTGCGCCCCCGTCCTGGCAGCGGGCAGCCCCCGCTCCGTGCACGCACGGCTTTGAGTCAGAGCCCACGTCCGGCAGTCTGTCCCTGGGGCTCCCACCGCTGGTGAGCAGAGGTGCTGGCTCTCCAGCTCTGTGAACGCAGCCGCCGACGCCCCCTGACTCTGCCATTCTGGTCCAGAGCTTTCCATCCCCCCCCCACCCTGGCCAAACTCTGCTGGACAAGACCCGATGAGTCTGTGTCCTCAGAACAGGACGTCCAGAGAGGGACAGCACACCCCCGACTGGAGCCAGTTAGTACAAATTCCCGGGTCAGAGGCAGGGCCAGCCTGGAGCAGAGCTTGTCCAAACCCCCCCCCCCCCATGCAGGAGGCTGTCGGGAGAGATCCAGCAACCGGACGGCCTCTGTCCCCAGCCAGGCCGCCCTGTGCCCAGTCCTGGGGAAGTGGGGGACGGGGGTTAGCCCCTTAGACTGTGGGTGGGGTGGGGCGCATCAAGACCCTGCCCAGAGGTGGGAGGTCAGGACCCTGGACAGGGGGTGGGAGGTCAGGACCCTGGGGGGGGGTCAGGACCCTGGACAGGGGGGTGGGGGTCAGGACCTGGGGCGGAGGTCGTCTGCTTGGGTGGAAGATGGGGCTGCCAGGTGGCCCTGGGGACAGGCCTGGGAGGGAGCAGCCAGCCAGCTCTGCGCACTGGAATGCGTTGGTGGTTCACCATGTTCTTCCCTCTGCCGTCTCATGCGAGCATGCCCTGAGCTGGCTTTGGGGTCTGGGCCCCCTACCTGGCCTCCCTCTCGCCCCTGGTCCAGGGCTGAAAGCAGCAGTCTGGCTGAAGCCCTGGGAGTTCCCTGTCACCCTGACAAGGTCAGGTCGCTGTGCTGCAGCCAGCACTGTGAGGGCCTGGAGGGTGAGGGCTGGGGGGCACTTCCAGGGGGTCCCCCAGGAAGCCCAGGGTGTGGCATTGCTGTGGGTGCCGCTGTCCTCCATGGCTGCCCTAAACTGCTAATTCAGAGTCACGGATCCCTCCGCAGGAGGGATGTTCTTGTCCCACTGTCCCCTCTTGGGGCATGTCCCAATCCCCCCGATGCCACCTGCCCTGGCCCCTGCGTGACCTTGGCAAAGTCCCTTCTCTGGGTCTCAGGTTCCTTGCTAATCCAGTGCAGGGACTGGACTGGGCAGTCTCCCAGGCCCCTTCTGGCTCTGAGCCTGCGGGCTGGGAAACTAGGTGGGCGGATGCGGAAGCTGCCTGGCCTTCTTTTGGAGACAAAGAGGAGAAAATGACGAGGCCTCTCGCCCTGGAAGGTGTCAGGAAGGGGACATGCAGGTTTCAGCTCGACGTGCCGTTGATGGCAGGGAACCAGGGTGTCGTGACAAAGGCCGGGGCCCTGGAAGCACCTCCCAGCCCGGCCACTGCACCCGCTGCCATCTATCACCCCCAAAAGCGGCCACCTCCGCCTCGCTCTGCCAACGCCCCAGGCCAGAGCGGGGGGGGGGGGGCGGGGCGGGGTGGCCGGTGACCCACTTCCCTGCCTCTGGCCCCCGGCGCGGGCTGGGCGCGGGCACACGGAGCCTCCGCAGCCCCCGGCAGCCCGCTCCACCTGGGCAGCACTGCAGTGCAGTCCTCGGGGTTTGCTGTTCGTTATTGCTAGTTTTTCCCCCTAAAGGCCCTCATTTCCCAGGGAAATGTGCAGCCCATTGTCTCCAGGGGGTGTGGTCTGGAGCTGGGTCGTCACCCTCCTTCTCGGAGGGGGGGGCTGGACCGCCCTGTACCCGCCCCCAGGGGAGCGAGGGGCTGGTCTCCTGCCCAAGGCCGGGACACAGGCCGGCAGAGCCTCCCTGTCTACGGAACTGGGGCACCTCTCAGCGACCCGGTCCCCTGGGGCCCCCTCTGTCTCGGAGGCTTAGACGCCTGGAGATTCGAGAGTCAGCTTCTCTCTCCCTCTTTGAACGAGCTGTTTTCAGGGGGGAGGACGGTGCCCCTTTGGCACAGCAAGTACCCAGTCTGCTGGGGGTCTCGGGAAGGCCCGCAGGAGAACCCCTCCCCCTCAAGTGAGAGGGTCTCCCATTTCCACGCTAATTCCACCTCACGCTCTCCGGTGTCATTTTTAAAGAACTTTCCAGCCCAGCTCTGCTTCCCAATTAAAAAGGCAACGTGCTCCAGCCGAGAATGAACCCCGAGGAGGAGACTGTCCCTGCCAGCGGCCGGCCTCAGTCCCTTGGGTCTCCGAGGGCTGCAGGGAGATGAGGGTGGGGGCCCTGCTGACAGAGAGCAGGGCAGGGGCCGGGGCAGCAGCCTGCCTGCCTCAGACGGGACTCGGGACGCGGAAAGCGCTGCTGCGGGGACCAGGGGCAGCCGCTCGCACTACCCTTCCCTGAGCTCTCGTCCTGCGACCCGGAGGGGCTGGGAGGGCCGCCTTCCATTCTCTGGTGGTTGGACTCTCTGGGACACAGATGGCCTCAGCTCAGGGGCAACCAGGACACGGCTGAGCCAATCTGGGTACAGCCCAGGGACAGGTGCCACCAGTCTGCCATCTGCCGAGCAGGTGACAGCCACTGGCAGGTGACTCGGGGGCGGGGCGGGGAGCTCCGGAGCAGAGAGCAGCTGCCTGCAGGACCAGAGAGACTCCTGGGGCTTGGAGAGTGGGGCCGCTGGCGCTGGCGGGGTTGGACACGAACCAACCCCCCCCCCCCGAGAGATGCCGCCCTCTCCGCCTGTCCTTCCACCGAAGCTCCAGCCGGGGTGGGGGGACAGCGCTCCTCCCTGAGGCCAGGGCAGGGCTGGCTCCGAGGTCCATCGGGGGACCGCGCAGGCCACCAGGGAAGCCGAGGGAGCCCCGGGAGGCAGGGTGGTGTCCACCAGCCCGGACTGTGTGCCCCGGGGTGAGTTTGCTAACTTCTCGGGGGTCTGTCTTGTCTGGTACGGGTGGTGGCCGCCACGCCTCACAGTGCTCCAGGGAGGACACAGTGGACACGGGCCTCCTGCACGAAGGTGGCTGCCTGCCCCACGGCAGCGGGGAGGCAGGACTCCCAGCCCAGCAGCCTGACCGCTGCCTCCGCATTCAGCGTGCACCGCGAGTCTCCCGGGGCTGCCGGACCCCCAGGCCCCAGGGCTGTGACTCTGCAGACTCGGCTCAGGCGCCCAGAGTGCGTGACGTGGGTCCCGCAGGCCACACCGCGCTCAGGACAGCAGGGAGGGCCCAAGCCCAGGACACAGGCAATGTGGCTGCGTCCTGGGGCCCCGCCCCTCGCCTGACCCAGCCCTGGGCATAGGGCTCCCGGTGCTCCCTGCTTTCCTGCCGTGGCCACCCACTCACATCCACGCCCTCCGGACAGTTCCTCGCCCAGCAGGCGCCAGCGAGCAGCTGTGGGAGCCGGACCCCTGGTGCCAGGACCCCGAGACAGCACATATCCCGGCCCTCGAGGGCCACTGGGCACATGTGACCACGGACTCCCTGACTCACCCACTCATTCACTCACTCATTCGCTCACTCACTCATTCATTCACTCACTCATTCATTCACTCACTCATTCATTTACTCACTCATTCACTCATTCACTCACTCATTCACTCACTCACTCACTCACTCATTCACCCACTCATTCACTCACTCACTTATTCATTCACTCACTCACTCACTCACTCATTTACTCTGCCAGGCATGTGCTAGGTGCCCAGGTTGATGCCTGCAGAGACTCCTTGTCAGAAAAAGGCCAAGGAAGAGATGGCCCTTAGGGACCACATGCCCTTGGGGACCCTCAGGTCCAACCCCCAAGGCAGAGGACAGTGTCAGATGGCTGCTGTGCCCCCACCATACACAAAGGCAGCCAGAGGGGACCAGCTGCTGGCTCCACAGCCCACCGAGCAGGCGGCTGGCAGGAGGTGGGTCCGGACGGCCAGGACGGCCATGCCTTCCTCCCCAGCTCACGCAGCATCTCTGCTGGGAAGAAAGAATTTCTTTCCTCCGGCACAGCCCTGCCCTCCCCCCCACACACACACACATAACCCCATACTTCATAATTACACTCGAGGGCTGAGGGCGGGCTGAGCCCCGAACACAGCATCAGGCCACCGATGACCCTCCCCCAGGGCTGCACTGCCCACTCGGGGCCCTCGAGCCGCCTGGCACTGGGGAGGCTCAGCCCGTGGCCTCAATTTTTCAGGCCGAGCCGCATCCACCGCCGGCTGCCAGGGCCGGTCTCTGCTCCAAGGGGCAGGTGTTCGGAGAGGATGCTCAGCAGGTGCTGGCCTGCTCCCTCCGCCCCGCGGGAGTGCTCACAGGTTCTTGGGGCTCAGCCAGCCCGGCCCCTTCTCATGCAGATGAGCGACCGAGGGCTCAGAGCAGGTCTCTCTGCTCTCTCAGGGGCCAAAGCCAGTAGGTCTACTGCACTCATCCACTTACGCGCTCACTAGTTCATCGGTCAAACACCTGGAGCACCGGCCAGGTGCAGAGGCTGCGCTGGTGACTGGACGCAGGGTGACCAGACGGGTCCCTGACCTCGTCACACAGCACAGCACAGCACAGTAAGCACGCTGCTCTGCATGGGAAACGAGAGGAGCAGGGTTCCCGTGTGCGAGGGAGAGCGGGGTCATGCAAGCACTGGCGTGGGAAGGGCGGAGGGGTCACGCAAGCACCGGCCGGCCGCGGCCAGAGGCGCGGCGTGTGTGAGGCTGGCGGCAGGAGTAGGGCAGGGCCAGGTCTTCGGGCGCAGGGCGTCCCGTCCCTGCCTCGGCAGCTGTGCCGCTCTCTAGGGGACGTCGAATCGCACCTGCCGGGCCTGACCGGGGCCTGACCGGGGGCGGGCTGTGCGCCTGGCTGACCCTCATCCAGTTGGTGCTGACACTCGGGGTCCGTGGCCTCGAGGGAGCCTGCTGGTTAGAGTGTCTGCCGGGCCAGGGCTCCTCCTCGGAGGACAGAGTGCGGCCCCCACCTGCTCAGCTGCAGGACGCCAGGCCGATCCTGTCACTGACCAGCAGGGTGGGGCTGGAACCGGCAGGCTGCAGAGCGCCCCCCCGCGGCGCCCCGCCTTCTCCGGGCGCAGGGCAGGCCCCCACCCCCATCTGCGATTTCGCCTTCCACAGGCTCGGCGGCCCGGGGTCCTCCGCTGTCTGGGCATGTGAACTCGCCCCAGGCACCGGCCTCGCCTGCCGCTCAGCAGCGGGGACGGTGGCGGCGGTTGGAGAAGTGCACGCACGTCCCCAGCACAGCGCGAGGGCAGAGCCAGACCGTGACCCGCCTCCGTGTCAATGCTTCTGTGCGTGGTGGTTCCGGGTGGGACTGCTTTCGAATTTACGGGTTTGTCCCCCTGGGACAAACATCCGAGTGGGGGGAGGTCACAGGGACCACCCCCATCCACCCGGCGCCTCCTGGTGCCAGGAGCCCGCGTTTCTGGGGGCCCCTGGGGGCACTGCGGAGGTGCAGGTGTTCCTCCCCCGTGACCTAGAGGAGCAGCCGTTGGGATGTGACCCGTGACCCTGCCACCTGTAAGGTCCCATGAGCTCCTCGCGGGAGCTCTGGGGGCAAGTGGAGGGACTCAGGGCGAACCCCGGAGCCTTGACAAAGAGAAGAGGTAGCGGGCAACAGGAAGTGGGAGCACTGGGTGCTGAACTCTGACCCCCACGTCCCCAAATTCCCTCCAGCACCCGGCACCCGGCACCTGGGGAGCCACTGGCGGATGCTGGGGGACACACCTGGGGCTCCAGGTGGCTGGGGAACTGCAGAACCGCCCGCCCCCAGGTGGCCGTGGCCAGGAGTCGCCAGGAGCCTGCATCCTTTCCGGAGTCATTTATTGTGCAGACGGAGGAAGGGGGAGGGGGCGCCGGGACGCTGGGCAGGACATCAAGATTGATGGAGCTCCCGCCACCATTGATCTCTGCCCTGCGTGGGAGCTGAGCGCCCGACACAGACAGCCGCATCCGCCTCTGAACAGCAGGCGCGGAACCTGGCGGGTGACCGGACTCCCTCACACCCGCGTCTGACGCAGCTGTTGAGGGCGCAGCGTGACAGGCAGGGGCAGGCGGCCCTGGTCGCGGCTCCGCACCGAAGTCCGCCTTCGCTCCCCGGCCCCCCCCTTTGACCGATGCCGGCTCTGCACGCGCCGGGCGCAGCCGTGCACCACGGAAAAGGAGCATGTAGAAGAAAAGGAGCCGCGTGCTTGGTGGCCCTGGCGGCAACGCTGGTGGTGACCCTGCCTCCCCCAGCACAGGTGCGTCCTGCCCTTCCTGGACCCCGAACGTTCACCCGGCCGCAGCCTGCTGTGGCCTGGGCCAGCCCAGCCTGTCTGTCCACACGGCCGGCGCTGAGCGAGGCAGGTCCATGCAAAGCACCAACCAGCCGTCTTAGAACGAACGGCCCTGAGCCGTGGCCGGAACCTGCCCCCATCCCGTGTGGACGGTGGACCAGACCCATGGCCCTCTGAGCCCCTGTGGCTGAGCCGCAGCTGCTTTAAAGACGTGCTTACTGGGACGGCCGCCATGGGACGGCGCAGCTTTTCAAATCTCCGATCAGGATGGAAACGAGAAGCCTGTGGGAGGAGACCGGCGGACCCAGGACGGCAGCAGGGCTGCCTCGGAGCCGGGAGTGGAAGCGGCCCTGAGGAGATTCCGAAGTCAAGGCCTAGGACGCAGCCCCTGGCCAGGAAGGGCCCGGCCGCCTGTGTCTGCCTCAGGCCCGGACGCAGCCGCACCCGCCCTGGGTCTGCCTGCTTGTCACCTGTCACGTGGGGGCGGAGCGCTGCCTCCCGGGGGTTGGGGGGGGGGTGACCGCAGGATGTGGCTGCTTCTGTGTCTGGACCCCCTCGCCCACGTCCTGGGGGAGGCCCGCACAGGCCCCCCGGGCAGGACGCATCACCCAGGAGGGAGGCCCCGTCACCGCCACCGCGCGGTGACCTCCAGCGAGTGCACCTGCATCCCGGCGCCCTCCCTGCTCCTGGCCACTTCCGCGCACGCGCCCCCTCGCCCCCCGCAGCCTTTAATGCGTTTCCTACGTCTGCACAAGACTCATTCGAGGCAGCAGCGAGATTTATCTAGCACATTCGCGCTCGGCGGAGAGGGCAATTCCTCACAGAGCTGCGATCTCGTTTGCCGACAGAAGCCCGGTGAGCAGCGGTGACGGACGGGCGGCCAGGGTGGCTCTGGGCAGGCGCGACTGCGGCCGGCGTGTGTCGGTGCGCATGCGTGCAGAGTGACGTGCGCGCGCACTGGGCACGAGGCGTGGGCTTCAGAAGCGACACGCGTGCCCCAGGGCCGCACAGGTTCGCATCCGGTGGCTGAGGGCGGCACCTCGGTCCTCGCCACACTCTCCGAGAGCTCCCGGCGTGCGTCACGTGACCCGGGCCACGTCAGCCACAGCCCCGCACGCGCCCCTCCGGCCGCACGGCTCAGCAAAGCCCGCGGCCTCCTCCACCATCTCGCTGGCCCCACGGGCCCTGTGTTCTGCCATCGAACAGTCAGGGGGACACACGAGGTAACCAAACCCACAAAGTTGAGCCGCAACCGCAAGGCCTGTGGGAGCCGTGCCCGACTAGGGGGGCAGCTGGGGCGCAGCTCGCGGATCCTCCCCAAGGGGCCGCAGTCACGGGGTCCGAGCTCCGAGCTGGGGGACAGCCATGGCTGAGGCTGCACTTTGCACCCACTAACCCACATGCATGCTCACTCGCTGGCACCACGAGAGTCCCGGATGCCCAGGGAGAATGTCCAGCCTTAGGATGACCGGCTCATTTGCAGACACCCCAAGGATTCCTCTCAGGCCTCCCACTTCCTGGACCCCAGCCGGCCGGCCAGGGGACCCGCCCGAAACACCACCCAGAGGAGCAAGCGGAGGCTCCGGGCTGAGGCTGGGGCGCCCCCCCCACCTGCTCTCGCTGCACAGCAGTGATTTCGACCTCGCTGGGCACTCTGCGTCCTCTCGCCGGTCCTCACGGGTCAGCTGAGGGGGGCTTGGCCTCAGGACAGACCAGGAAGCTGAAGAGCCCACCCCGGTCACCCCACTCGCAGAGGCGGAAGCAGGTTGCGTCCCAGCCCGACTCGCTGCCCAGGCCGGTCTCCCCAAGGCCGCGACCTCACCCAGCCTGCAGCCCGCCAGGCACCTCCCGGTCACGGAATGCCCACCTCTGCCCCTCCCCCACGCAGCTGAGAGTCACGCCAGCCCCACTTCCTACACGGAGCACCCACTTCTGGAGCCACGTGCCCCTCAGGGTGCTGGGGACCAGAGGCTGGATGGGACTGTCCCGTCCTGCAGGAGCCCGGCTCCCCCGAGGACGCTGCTGCCCTTCCTCCTGTGTGAGGCCAGTGCCCCACCCCCGCCTTCCGCCCCCACCCTTCCATCTGCAGCTAAACTCAGGTTCGCCCACCGTGAGGCCACACACTCGCCGCCTGGCTCACAGGCTCGGGGACCGCCCGGCCCATCCTCCGGCCCCGCCGCCGGTACCTGGCTGCCCGGCTCGGTGCACCACCGCTCCTAATTAGCTCTCCAGTGCAGACTCCGGGTCCCAGGGGCCCAGGCCCTCATCCCTCCTCACCTAGATTCCACAATTATCTCCTCCCGGCTTCCGTGCCTCCTCGCTGCGCCCTGCAGGCCGGGCGCCACGTCTCCGCTGGACTGAACTGCCGAGCACCCAGGGCGGCCCCGCCCCTCACCCTTGCCCGGCGTTCAAGCCCTTCACTGTCCGGTGCAGCCCCCGCCGGCCTGCGGCCCTCAGGGCTGCCACGCCGCTCCCTCTGCCCAGGACGCCCTTGGGTCAAGGAGTGGCCGCCTGTCCTTCAAAACCTTTACTAAGGGTCGCCTCTGGAAGGCCACCGGGCCTGCTTGGCACCGCTGGCATGTCCCTCCGTCTCACGGTCTCGGAGTCCCGTGTCCTGTGTCAGTGTCCCCTGGGCCCGGGCTCGCAGGCGGCGGGGCCTGGCCACTCACTGCTGTCCCAGAACCCAGCACAGCTGCCGTTTAGTTGGGGCTCCAGACGTTTCGGCTAAATATAGCTTCACAAAGCCCAACATGAAAATCCTGAGGAGTCTCACGAATATGGGCCATCACGCAACTGTGGCCACCACAGGAAACCGGAGCTCGGCGGCCTCCGCCTCCGGGAGACGCACGCCGGGACCGCCCAGGGCGCTGTGGCGCCCACCTCGGGCCCGTCAGTGCTGGCGTGCACCCAGTTATCACCGATGGGGCAGGAAGGCGGGGAGGAGAGGGGCACCCAGCAGAGGCATCACCCCAGGACCTCCTGCCACTGAATCTGCCTTTCCCCTCACCTCAGCCCCGCCCCGCCCCATCTGAGAAGCTGCCCGGGAACTGCGCCAGCCTGCAGCGCGCACAGTCAGTCCGTCCAAGGAGCCACAGGGCGCGAGGGCAGGTGGAGGGATCGATGCCACGGCCCCCGAGCGCCCCCGGGTTTCAGAGGAGCCGGCTGAGCGCTCAGGGGCCACAGGGCGGCAGGAAAACAGCCCCGACAACAGCTGGGTTGTCGAGCCCTGATGCCCGAAGCCTCCAACCTGGGGCTCCGTCCAAGCCCCTCACCCACGTGCGGGTGCCCTGGCAGGGCCGGCACAGACCCGCCGATGCTGAGCAAGGCGTGAGGTCCTCTGTGCACCAGCCCCAGGCATGAACGCGTGCACACTCAGACACACACACGAACACATGCACACGCAGCCCCCACTGTCCCTTGTCCCGGGCTGCCCCCAACCCTCCAGGCCCACCCCACCACCCGGCCTGACCCCAAGGCTTCCCTGGGCTCACCCCGAGGGCCCCCCGGGCTCCAGGGGGCCGAGGGAGAGGGAAGAGTCCCTTTGGGGAACCCAGGAAATAACAAGTGAGAGCTGGCAGCTGCGAGGCGCCCGCCTCCCCTCCCGTGTCTCGTCTTATTTAACAGCAGAAGTCCCCAGAGCAGGGTCCTTAACTTCTCCGGGCGCCGGGCAGGCAGGAGCACTCAGGAGCGCCGAGCCAAGTCCCTAGGAGGCTCCTCGGAAAGCCCTCCCGCCTCTGGGCCGGGGAAGGCTTTGGCCTGACTCCGGGACCTTCGATGGGCCTCCCTGCGGGGAGGGGCACAGCAGGGTGGGCAGAGCTGCGCTCTGGTAAGGGGCGCAGGGAACGCAGGGGCGAGGACAGCGACTTGGACGGCTGCTCCCAGCAGTGGCAGACATGTGGCACCAGCTGCCCCCAAACCCCTCTCCTGAGTGGGCAGCAGGGGGAAGGGCTCCCCTCTCCCAGCACTGCCTCCCCCAGAGGTGGGACGTGGGGCGCATGGAGTTCCCCACCTGCCCCCTCAACCAGCTGACCGTGGGGCCCTCTGACCGCAGCCTGGCCGTGAACCCGGCCTCTCGCCCTGGCCTCCCCAGCCCACACTTGCTCCAATACCGTGTCTGTGGCTCCCTGGGTCCCCGTCTGGTCCCCGCAATGAGTCCGAACTGGGGGAGGGAAGGCACCTCTCATTGTCGCCTCCTCCCCAGCCACAATCTCAGAGCTGGTGCACAGTAGGGGCGCAGGGAAGGCAACCTGAGGTGGAAGGTGGCAGGGGACAGGGGAACGTGACAGGCCGCCCTGTGGCCTGGACTCTGGCCGCCCCTCCCCGGCTGTCCCAGCAGCCACAGTGGGCCAGGTGCTGGGGAAACGGAGGCGCCCCAACAAAGCACGCAGTGAACTGGCAAGAAGACAGGCGGACCCAGAGGAGGGGTCACCGGACAGGATTCGCCTAATGGCTGAAGGAGCCTCAAGGCTTTCGGTGGAGGGGCGGGGTGTGGCTTGTAGGGGGAGGTGCAGGCTGATCTGACCCTTCCGGTTTCTGGGGTGAGCAACCAGGCCAGGGAACTGGCTGTGCAGGGACCAGCGCCCACACTGGACAAGAGCCAGCTTGACCCGACAGGAAGGGCCGATGGGAATCGGGGCAGTTCAGCTGACCACCGGCCCTGGTTTCCCAAACGACCCCACTCTTCCGCCTTCGGGGGGAGGAAAGCGGGGATGGAGGACGAGAGCCGCACCGTCCAGAGACGGGGTGCTGGTGGGTGGGGGCGGTCTGGGGCGCAGCCCGGAGAGCTGGGGGCTGGGCGGGGCGTCTGCTTGCTCCCTCCCAGTGCCCCACTACAAACGCACCGGGGGTTTTATTCCCAGCCACAGGGAAGCGTGCCCCAGGACAAATTCTCTGAGGCCTGTCGCCGCTCCAGGGGACATGAATGTTTCCGGTAGGGGGCGGCAGGCTCACATCGCTGAGGGCGTGCTCCCTGCACGTCCGGGGTGGGGCGGGCAGCGAGGTCGTCGGGCAACAGTCTCCGAGGGTCCCGAGCACGGAGCACGCCGGTGCGCAGAGGTCTCGGGGAGCTGCCGGGGAGCCCTGGAAGTGGGCACAGGCACACCCACCAGAGAGGGCCTGCCCAGGATGTGGCCCTGTCCCCATCAGCTCTGTGGCCCACAGGTCACCTCTGCCACCTTCCTGCCTCAGCCTGTCTGCTCCTTGTCATCCCCACCTCAGACAGACAGACGGAGAGACAGACGGATGGGGTCTCAAGGAAAATGACAAGGCCACCACTCCTCTGCTTCCTTCCTGGAGGTGAAGCCTTGACGCCTGGTCCCCCTGGCCTGAGAAAGAGGTCACATGGTCCGGGCAGGGGCTCCCCACTCCCAGTTCCCCCAGCAGCCAAGAACAGGTTACCCCGAAACCTGGTTCCTGCACTGTGGGGCACGAGCAGGCAGAGAGCTACAGCTGACAGGCCCGAGAGCTTCTGTTCTGCACTCTCTGGGCCTCGCTTTCCCCATCTGTAAAATGGGCTGATACAACGTGCCGCGGCTCCCTGAACACTCAGCCTCAGCTGGTGAACTCAAGGACAAGGGCTTCCTGCGGCCCTCGGCGAGGGCACCCCTGTGCACACGGTTGGAGGACGTGGCCAGGTCTGCCCGAGGTCGGGGCAGCCTAGCGGGGCCTCAGCCTCCTGGGCCAGCTCGGCTACCGGGGAGAGACTGGGTCGAGCTGGAGGAGGGACTTGGCTCTAAACCCACAGCCCCGGGGCGCGTTTCCCTCTTCGTCCAGCAAGCGCCCCTCACCCAGACCCACCACCCCCGCGAGGCTGCAGGATGCCCTGTGGGGAGAGCTGCGGACCAAGCCACCCAGGAGCCTGCGCGGGGGGGCCCGGGCCCCAGGGAGAACTTCCGGGCGCAGGGGGAGCAGTGAGACGTGGACCTGCGTGTGGACGGTGCCCGGGCCTTTCGGAACTGGTGGGTGTGGGCCGAGTCAGGTCGTCCCTGCGAAGTCCTGTCCTCAGACACCCCTCGCCCAACCTCTGGCGTCTTGGGAGACAGGGACAGTGGGGCCCAGGGGCGGTCAGGCAGGCCCGAGTCGTGTCTGGAACTTTGTAGAGGGTGAGGTGCTCCGGGGAGCCAGTCCAAGGCACAGGCAGGGGCTCAGCCAGGCAAGCCCCCTCCACCCACCGGGAGGGAGGCCCCCAGCGTGAATCCTGGCCCAGAATCCGGCTCCCGGAACACCCCTGGCTGCGGAGCCCCCAGGATAGGCCGGTGATGGGGCCGCTCCCCATGGAAGGGGAGGAGGCTAGTGCTGACCCCTAAACACAAGTACTGAGCACACCCTTCCACAGATGCCAGGGCGAACAGCACACACTCACACTCGCCCACGCCCACGCCCACACACGCAGTTCCTGTTCCCCTTAGGGAACCAGCCAGCCTTCTCCAGGCGCAGGGCCCGAGGCTGCTGGCGGCTGTCAGTCTATCCTGGGATCCCAATGACATCATCCCCACAGGGTCGGGGGTGGGGAAGGGGGGGTGGGGAAGGGGAGGAGGAGGCTCGCTGGCCGTGTGGCCTCAGGGAGCCCCCTTCACCCTTGCATGGAGCTGCTTTCAGCCCCGGGCGCGAGGAGGGTCCTGGGAGAAAAGGGCCCCCCCCCCCCCGCCCGCCATCAGCATCACACGGGCTCCTCTCAGACACCCAGGGCTGTACCTGTTGACTTAGCCATGACCCCTCCTGGAAGCCCTCCAATATTCTGACTGGTGGGCAGTGTAAACACCCCAAAAAGCAGGCAAGTGCACCCCCAGAATTAAGAACTATGAGCTCCTGCCCCCTCCCCTGCAAAATACCACCTGAGAAGGCTACTCCACAGGCCCCTTGCACGACACCCACTTGCCTCTGGGGTAACCCACCTGCATGGTTGATCATCGTCGTCATCGTCACTTGTTCACCGCCCGAGTCAAGGCTTCTGCCACCACTGATGCCCCCTTTATCCTCCTGTGCCTCCGCCACCCCTGTGCCTCCGGCGCCTCTGTGCTGGTGTGGTGTCTGTGTCTGCACTTTTTTTCTGCTCAATCCCTCCACCTTCCCACCCAGCCCCCAAAGCCCCCCCACCCCGACAGCTGTCAGTCTGTTCTCTGCCTCTGAGTCTGTCTCCACATTTGTGTTCATCAGGCTTCACACATGAGTGAGATCACATGGTACGTGCCTTCCTCTGACAGGCTTACTTCACTTTGCACAACGCAGAGAGTCCCTCTTCGATGGCCGGCATCCCCCCCCCCCCGCCAGTTCTGAGAGTCAGGGAAACCCAGGAGTGCCACCCTGACCGGGAGGGCAGCCTGAAACATCCGATCACACAAGCCCGCCACGGTCCCTGCTGAATATTTCATCCGGAGCAACCGTCCATTAGTCTCCATCAATTATTCATCCCCTCGGGGCCAGAGCCAGGGATGCAGCCGGGAGCTGCTGCCGCTGGACCTGCACCCACATTGCCTTCACCCGCCGAGGGCGGCCGACGAGCCCCCGCACCCCACCACCTGGGGTTCGCCGGAGTGCCCCCTCCGAAAAGTGTCTGTAAGAGTCAGGTGGCCACCACCCCACTGAACAGATGGCCAGAGAGTCGCAGGCCAAGCTACACGGGAATACAGGAGCCTCGCAATGACAACTTCCAAGAACGGGAAACAGACGTGCTCCTTTCATCCATCCAACAAGCACATTTGGTGGCAGGTTGATGTCGCAGACATGGCAAAACATACTGGGCCACATGTCCCTGAGAAAGACGCTCACTGCCAGCCCAGCTCCAGCCCCAGTTGAAGGTCACCTTTCCTCAGAAGAGGTGCCAGGAATCATGGGCTCTCGGAGCTGAAAAGAAAAGGCCCTCAAGGCCGAGCCAGCAGTACCACAGGCGTCCTTCAATCACACACAGGTAAGAGGTCACCTGACCTCTGGGGACACGCTCAGGCACAAGGTGCTCAGGTCTCCTGAGGGAGGCCATGACCTGTCTGGATGGTTCCCATCCTTTGACATTCACTCAGTAAATGTTTCTTGACTATCTTCCAAGTGCCAGGCAGTGAATGAGACCCTAGGTAGACTTCCGGCCAAGATGGAGGCGTAGGTGGATGCACTGTGCTGCCTCTCACAACCAAAATTAAGGACAACAAATATTTAGAAACAAGAAAACAACCAGAACTGATAGAAAATTGAACTGTACGGAAGTCCAACAACCATTCATCCAGACCGGTAAGAGGGGCAGAGTTGCGGCAGGAAAAAGTGGAGGTGCGGACCTGGGAACACAGGCAGCAGTGGCTGGCAGTTCCCAGGTGCACAGGCAGCAGCTGGTGGACCCCGGGCACAGGGTGGCAACTGTGCAGACCCAGTAAGGCCGAGCAAGGCGGCTGGTTGACCAGGTGGTCCCACATTCGAGCGCGCAGACGGTCCAGGCAAAGGGGAAGTGGTGGAAGGGACTGGAATCCAGGAGATAGCGGAGCAGGCGCCATTGTTTCCCTCTCAGACCCCACCCCCACATATAGCGTCACAACCCAGCGACTGGGCTGCCCCACACTGGGGAACACCTAAGGCTCCACCCCTCATACGTAACAGCCGCGACCAGACCAAAACCAAACCAAAACAAAAAAAAAACCACCAAAAATGGCTCAAACCGGAGAACAAATCAAAGCCCCAGAGCCAATTCCTCTAAGCCATAAAGAGATAGCCAACCTATCAGATGCACAGTTCAAAGCCCTGGTGATCAGGATGCTCACAGAATTGGTTGATTTTTGCTCACAAATTAGATGAAAAAATGAGTGAAATGGAGGAAGATGCATGGGGAACCAATAGAGATGGGAGGAAAACTGGGACTCAACTCAATGGAGTGGACCAGAAGGAAGAAACAAACAACCAAACAAACAGAAAACAAGGAAGAAACAAGAATTCAAAAAAATGAGGAGAGGCCTAGGAACCTCCGGGACATCGTTAAACGTCCCAACATCCGAATTATAGGGGTCCCAGAAGGGGAAGAAGAAGAGCAACAAGTGGAAAACTTATTGGAACAAATAATAAAGGAGAACTTCTCCAATCTGGCAAAGGAAATAGACTTCCAGGACGTCCAGGAAGCTCAGAGAGTCCCAAAGAAGTTGGACCCAAGGAGGAACACACCAAGGCACATCGTAATTACATTAGCCAAGATTAAAATGAAGGAGAGAATTCTAGAAGCAGCAAGGGATAAGGGGACAGTCCCCTACAAAGGAGTTCCCATCAGACTGTCCGCTGATTTCTCTAAAGAGACCTTACAGGCAAAAAGGGTCTGGAAAGAAATATTTGAAGTCTTGAAAGGCAGGGACCTACAACCAAAATTGCTCTATCCAGCAAAGCTGTCATTTAGAATGGAAGGGAAGATAAAGTGCTTCTCGGATAAGGTCAAGTTCAAGGGGGTGTGCAGGGTGGAGGGGAATGATGGGGGAGAAATGGGACAACTGTAATAGCATAATTAATAAAACATATTAAATTAAAAAACAATATATATATTTTATTGATTATGCTATTACAGTTGTCCCATTTCTCCCCCATCATTCCCCTCCACCCTGCACACCCTCTCCCACCCACATTCCCCCCTTTAGTTCATGTCCATGTGTCATAAGTTCTTTAGCTTCTACATTTCCCACACTATTCTTGCCCTCCCCCTATTTTCTACCCACCGTCTATGCTACTTGTTCTCTGTACCTTTTCCCCCCTCTCCTCCTCCCACGCCCCTGTTGCTAACCCTCCATGTGATCTCCATTTCTGTGGTTCTGTTCCTGTTCTAGCTGTTTGCTTAGTTTGATTTTGTTTTAGGTGTGGTTCTTAATAGCTGTGAGTTTGCTGTCTTTTCACTGCCCTATTTTTCAACTTCTTTTTCTTAGATAAGTCCCTTTAACATTTCATATAATAGGGGCTTGGTGATGATGAACTCCTTTAACTTGACCTTATCCGAGAAGCACTTTATCTTCCCTTCCATTCTAAATGACAGCTTTGCTGGATAGAGCAATTTTGGTTGTAGGTCCCTGCCTTTCAAGACTTCAAATATTTCTTTCCAGACCCTTTTTGCCTGTAAGGTCTCTTTAGAGAAATCAGCGGACAGTCTGATGGGAACTCCTTTGTAGGGGACTGTCCCCTTATCCCTTGCTGCTTCTAGAATTCTCTCCTTCATTTTAATCTTGGCTAATGTAATTACGATGTGCCTTGGTGTGTTCCTCCTTGGGTCCAACTTCTTTGGGACTCTCTGAGCTTCCTGGACGTCCTGGAAGTCTATTTCCTTTGCCAGATTGGAGAAGTTCTCCTTTATTATTTGTTCCAATAAGTTTTCCACTTGTTGCTCTTCCTCTTCCACTTCTGGTACCCCTATAATTCGGATGTTGGGATGTTTAACGATGTCCCGGAGGTTCCTAGGCCTCTCCTCATTTTTTTGAATTCTTGTTTCTTCCTTGTTTTCTGTTTGTTTGGTTGTTTGTTTCTTCCTTCTGGTCCACTCCATTGAGTTGAGTCCCAGTTTTCCTCCCATCTCTATTGGTTCCCCATGCATCTTCCTCCATTTCACTCATTTTTTCATCTAATTTGTGAGCAAAAATCAACCAATTCTGTGAGCATCCTGATCACCAGGGCTTTGAACTGTGCATCTGATAGGTTGGCTATCTCTTTATGGCTTAGAGGAATTGGCTCTGGAGCTTTGATTTGTTCTCCGGTTTGAGCCATTTTTGGTGTTTTTTTTTTTTTGTTTTGGTTTGGTTTTGGTCTGGTCGCGGCTGTTACGTATGAGGGGTGGAGCCTTAGGTGTTCCCCAGTGTGGGGCAGCCCAGTCGCTGGGTTGTGACGCTATATGTGGGGGCGGGGTCTGAGAGGGAATAATGGCGCCTGCTCCGCTCTCTCCTGGATTCCAGTCCCTTCCACTGCTTCCCCTCCACCTGGATTGTCTGTGCTCGGGAATGTGGGACTACCCGGTCAGCCAGCTGCCTTGATTGGCCTCACTGGGTCTGCACAGTTGCCACACCGTGCCCGGGGTCCACCAGCTGCTGCCTGTGTTCCCGGGGCCACACCTCCACTTTCTCCTGCCTCGACTCCGTCCCTCTTACCGGTCTGGATGAATGGTTGTTGGACTTCCATACAGTTCAATTTTCTATCAGTTCTGGTTGTTTTCTTGTTTCTAAATATTTGTTGTCCTTAATTTTGGTTGTGAGAGGCAGCACAGTGCGTCCACCTACGCCTCCATCTTGGCCGGAAGTCAATAAAATATATTTTTTACGAAAGAGATCCTAGGTGTACACCCCAAACAGAACAAGTTCTTCTCTTAGAACCATCTCTCTAAGGGTGGGCCAAATTCATCTCCACGGGCCCTGTGCTCCCTGAGCCTCATCGGAAATGAGATCCAGGGTCAAATGTCTTGGAGACCAAAGCCTTGGGCTCACTGTGTGAAACTGTGGGAGCCAGCTTGCTCCCTCAGGCGTGCCTTGTGCCGCAGAACCGCCTCCCTGTTTAGGCAATGCTTTTGGGGACCAGACCTGACCAGTGGGTACTCTTGGTGCTAGAGGTTTAAGCCCCAGTGTTCCCTCCGCCCACGGGAGCACTGTACCCACACATGCACACGGCAGGCGTCCCCACCTCTCCCTGCCCCCACTCCAATCCAGAGAACTGCTTTTGCCCACTGCTGGGGTAGGCAGTCACCAACCACTGTTACAGATGCCACAGGAAAGCACTGCCTAAAATGTGTCCCCATGGCACCCACCATGCCTGGGATGCCACCATCACCACCACCCAGCCTCTCTTGGGTGGGCATGACCACCTGTTCAACATGCGGGCCCTCTTTGTCAGGATAGAGGCAGTTTGAGACTATCCTTAAGGCTGCAGAAGAAGACATCCTCGGGGCAGGGGATGGAGAGCAGATCTCGGGGGAGGGGGACTGAGGAGCAAGGGCAGCAGGCAGGTGCTTGGCATCCCTGAGGGGAGATGCACCTGAAGGGGAGACAGGATGTAACCTGAATACCACCTGGCATCTCCCTTTAGTGTGAGGTGAGCTCTGGAGGGTTCCAAGTGGTCCCACCCAGTACATGGAGCCTCAGCTGCCTCTCATGGCCCAAGGGTGGCAGTGACACCTTCTGCTTCAGCCAAATGTCCCTCCGTCTGTGTGAGACACAAGGAGGGCTTGAATTACCAGCTTACTGAGGTAAAAAGTGGTCAGCCAGGCCTGGCACTCGGTCCTCTCTCCCAGCGTCACATTCGCCCCACCCTCAGAGCTCTGGGGATCCTCCAGCCCCCGCCTACTCTCTGACCCAGCCAGGGTGCTGCCACCATGGCCCAGCCAGCCCTCCTGCACGCACCCTGCCTGTGACATGGCCCCACTCTCAACCTCTCAGCAGGCTGCAGAGACATGTGAGTCCCTGACTTTGGAAGAGCCCCGCCAGCCTCCAGGACCTGAGGTCCTGAACTCCTATCACCTGCCAGCTAAGCTGTCAGCCCCCAGCCAGGCCGTGCCCACCAAGCAATCTAAAGGCCTCATGGGGAGAACAGTTGTAGACACTCACGCTCAGAGTGCAGCTGAGCTTGGAGCTCACACCCCTCATTTGACAGAGCGAGAAGTGGGCCCCAGAGAGAGGAGGCGGCTTGGCCACGGTCTCAGTCAGCAAAGGGTGGAAGTAGTTTTCGCAACCCTGGTGTCCCCTCACCACTGCCTCTGTCTCCAAAATTGGAAAGTCAGGGCTCAGCTGGTAGCTCTGAGGTGAGAAGGGAGCAGGGGGCGCTGCCCATGGTGCTGAAAACCCGGTCCCGGAGGGGGGCTGCCCGCGGTGTTGAAGCGGGGAGCTCAGTCACGGGCTCTTCAGCAGGATTCTCTGTCCTTGGTGCTGAAGCCCAGGACGCAGCCCGAGGGGGTTTCTGTCCATGGTTCTGAAAAGACCAGGACTTGTCCTTGTGGCCCTTCGGCGAGAAGGGGACTCGGTCCAGCATGCTGAAAGCCAGGACACAACTTTTTGCAGACCCCCACCAGGGAGGTAGCCTCTGTCCATGGCGCTGAAAGCAGGTCCCCCACTCTTTGGGGCGCTTTACTGGGGCTCTGTCCATTGTACTGAAATCCAGGGTGCATTCCCTGTTCCTCCCCCAGCGTTCCCTTTTGTCCTTGGTGCTGAAGCCCCAGGTTCGGCGACTGACTTCTCAGCGAGATTCTGTCCGTGGCGCCAAGAGAAGGCCTCGCATGGGGCTCTATCCGCGGTGCTGAAATCCAGTGCCTGTGTGTTTTCTGTCCATGGTGCTGAAATGTGGTGTCTGGCCCTCTCTTTGTGTTCTGGCCATGGTGCTGAAATTCAGACCGTTTTGTGGCCTGTGGGGTTCTGTCCGTGGTGCTGGGAGTCAGCGTTCCGCTTTGGTCCCTGCGCAGGGTGTGATCTCTCCGTGGTGCTGAATCACCAGTGCCTCGCAGCAGGGTTTGCGTTTCTAAGCATTGCTAAGGCCTTCGGTATCCGAAGAGTGCTGTGAGGTGCTCAGAGAGAGGAGTGATTGAACACTGGTTCCACGAGGACACGCAGGCAAGTGTCCCAGAGCATGGGGACGGAGACAGCGCACCATCCCTGCCCCTCTCCTCCTCCTCCTCCTCTTGGCCACCTGATTCCTAGAGGAAACTACGGAGGCAGCCATCAGAAGGGGAGGCCGAACCAAATCTGGAGAATATGTGGATAACAGCAGACTCTTCCGAAAGTGTGGGGAGAGTTTGAAAGCTCCTACGAGGAGACATTCCTCTTCTCCCGTCCTCCTGCCCCCCCCACACACACACTGTGATGCACTTGCTGAGTACAAGTGACGACGACGGCTGTGCACGGTCGGCTCTCTCCAGCATGTCTGCGCCCACGTGGTATGAACCTCCGGATGGAGGGAATCTTGGTGACCAACCCATCCTGTTTCCACAACTACCCTGTCCCTGACTTTCCTTCTCTTTGAAGGAGGTCTTGGCACCTGTTTGGTGTTCCGTCACAATATCTAACCTTGTTTACAGTCCAGAAATCCCTCTTCGTATCTACTTGAATCCCTTCATGCTAGAGGTTAATCCTATTGGCTTTCTGATGTTATACATATTTCTATGATATGGGGCGCCTTTTGCAGAGGGAGTAAGGAGCAGTGTTCCAAAGGGTCTTTTGTATTTGGCAGGTAGACACACACACAAAGGAATACTCCCCACACCTCTATCCACACGAAGAGCTTGTGACCATGGATAACAACGACAAAAAGTCCAAGGACATGAAGGACCCCTGAGAGGGCATCTGGTATGCCCCCCATTTCTAGCAGTAGGGCCACTGTGGGGTCCCCGGGAAGAAGACCGCACGGGCTGCCCAGCCCCTCGCCCTCAAAGAGCCCACTTCTAGCCTTTGTTTCTGGGTCTGAAACACAAAATGCCCTGGTTTTCCTCAGCCCCGAAACCCAGCCTCCCCGGCAACCCCACTGCCCGCAGCCAACGCGCTTCTCCGAAGCCGTGTTTATATTACAGCAGGACGAGAGAGCAAAGGCGTAACTGAGCTCCGTTGATCGGGTATGACAGCTGCACAGTGAGCCACATGTGTCACCAAGAGATGTGAACCCAGGATGGTTTTTGCTCAAAAACTCATTCCCGAGAGGACCTGACATCTCCCAGATGGCACTGATATCAGTGGCACCATGAGGAGAGGGACCAAGGTCAACCACCTACCCAGCCACCCCACCAACACGCCCTCCGAAAGCTCCCCCTGCCTTTTGGGGCCGTCTGTTTGACGCTCTCTGCTCATCCCTTCACTCGCTTACCCAGCATCTCAGTGCCACATGTGGAAAAGCTCTGTCTGATATCCATCCGCACCCTGCTTGCTTCAGTTTCCAACCCCTGCTGCAGCGACATGCTCAGTGTGGTGACGGTAGCTGGCTTCTACCTGCCAGGCCCACTCCGCCATCTGCCACATCAAAGGGCCATGGTCCCTTTGTTCTCCATCTCTCCCTGCTGTCAGGAGGAGCCTGGGAGTGCAGGCTCTCAGCTCTGTTCCTGAACTCTTTCCTTGTCTCCAGGGGAAAACTACAGTCTGGTCTTTGAAACCCTCTATGACGTGTCTGGGACCCTGCGAAGGAACTGCCGGAACTTTCTGGTCAAATCTCACTTTACAGAGGAAGGCACAGAAACAAAGAGGGGAGGTGACACACTCAAGGTCACCTGGGAGAACTGGAGGCAGATCCTACCTCCCACCTCACACCTCATCCCAGAGCTCACCCTGCCAGGTGTTCTGCCGCGTAGGTGCACCCCACACGCACACCTGTGCCAGTGTCAGGAGTAACCTGACATCACACAGAGAGCCTGGGAGTGCCTGTGACCTCCCCCTTGACCATGAATCACAGCAGTCACAAAGCCATCATTCCCACCCTGCTCGGTGATCCATTGTAAACCCTTGGGGCACTGAGAATCTTTTACTTCACACCAGTTATCGTAATTGTAATTAAGTAATCAATCGTGCGATCCTTTCATTTAATGTCTTACTTCCCTCAGACTGTAAGGGTCACGAGGGCAGGGACAGTGTCCACTGTGTCTTTGTCACCACTGTAGCCTGGCAGATAGCGCTCCCTCCTGAATTCTGTGGCACGAATGAATAAATGCGTGAATGAGAGCGGGGCTGGCCCACGGGATGGACTGAGAGGCTGCAAGGCCAGGAGTCCAGCCTCTCGTCCTGGCTCCAACACTGAGGACAGAAAACACTCTGGGGCAGAACTCGGGACACAGATGGAATCCTGTCGCCGTGGGCGTCTATGAAGCAGCCCTCGCCTTCGGAGAACACTTCACGCCGGGGAAAGAATTTAATTAGTCTAGATACTTTCTCACGTACCTTTCTCTCCCTCTCCCCCCACCTCCACCACCTCCGTCACTAGGACAGGGCCTTGACCCAGACACACTGTCTCATTCGTGTTCCCACCGTGTCCCCTGCTCCGAGCTCCACAGCCCCTGCCAACACCAGCTCCAGTGCGAACCACCAGCTGCACCCAGGGGCTTCACCTGCATCAGCTTCTGATCTCAGATGGCAGCTGTCACGGGATCACACGGCAGCGAGTCTGGAGGAACCACAGGTCCAGCGTCTGCAAACAGACCACACAACGGCCGCACCCCTGAGCCCAGCACCAGGGTAGTTCTGACTCAAGCCTGGAAGTGACGTGCGGGCAGGGAAAGAGACCACATGTCACCAGACCAGTGTCCTCTGACCTGGGTGCAAGACCCCAGGTTCACTTTCATTCTCAGTTTCCAAGGAATACGAGAGGGAGGGACCACTGCCCACGGGCAACTGGCCCAGAGACCTGTGTGCACGTATGTGACGGCGGGACCCTTCCTCGCCCTTCCCCACACCTAGGCGCCACACCCCCCAGCAGGTAGGAGCTTCTCTCAGAAATTAGGGCATTGGGGGAAGCCAGGAGGGGACTGCTTGGGAAGTCTGTCCGGTTTGTTAAGAGCCAGAGGTCTGTGCCCCAAAACTCGGAGACTAGTGTACCAACCTGCCCTAGGGACGCTGCCCCCAGGCCTCTCCACTTCCAAACTCAGGAGTTCTCCCCTGCCCACCAGCCATCGAACCCAGGGTCTGCCTTCAGTACCGCTTCTGGGTACGGAGAGGAAAAGCCAGAGGGGGAGAAACCCCACCCGAGGGGCTGGGGGAGTGAAGAACCAGGGACCCCATTCCTGTTCTGCATGGATGCCCCCAAGGAAAGGACAAAGTGCTCAGCGACCCCTCTCGTCCAGGAGACCCCCCATCTTTTGCTATGTTCTGGTCTCTCCCCATTCCTAGTCTGTAGTGGGCGGCCCAGGATGGCTGAGCCAGGAAGGCGCCATGCTCCAGGGCAAACAGTTACCAGCCCTGTGGCTGCTGGAGAGCTGAGAGGTTGTTCCTGTTGGACCAGCAGTGCGAGCACAGACGCCGAACCTTGTCTGAGGGTGGCTCTCCCACAGTCCTCCAAGGCCCCCTGCCCTGCCCTCTGCTGATCCTCCAAAGATGCACTGACCACCTTCTCTTAGTGCCGGAGCCGCAGGAGCCCTGGAAGGGGTGTGAGGACTGCCTGAGCTCCCTGGCCTGGGAAGTCAGGGTGGGAAATCTGAGCTACAACAGGCAGCTGTCCAGACAGACAGAGCCCGGAATTCTGCCCCTGGTTCTCGGCCTCTCTGCGGCCCCTGGACTGGGTACACTGACCCTCAGACACATGGGGAGGGAGGCAGGAAGGGTGTGTAGGGACAGGATGCGGGCGCTGGGTACAGCAGGAGGAACGTGGCGGCAAGGAAGGGACCCTGTCCACCCTCAGCACTGCCTCAGCTCCCAGGCCTCCACACTCACTGCCTGCACCCAGGGGAAGTACCAGGGTGCCCCCTGCCCCTGCAGCAGTGAGGGCCTGGCTCTGTCCCTGCCTTGGCTCTGGGGGCAGCAGGAGACCTGAGGAGCCCCAGGCTGCGACTGCAGGCACAGCCCACGCTGCTCCCTGCCTCCTGCGGCAGCCGCGGCAGCCAGCAGTTCCCAGCATCGGAGAGCTAATCCAATTTCTCGGCTGAGCCTCCCCTTGGCCTCCTGCAATGCCAGGATTGATTTGGAACCAGGGCAGCTTGTTAACGTGACGCCTTTTCCTCCTCGTGGGAGAGTCGGACTGGGAGGGAGCCGCTCACCTCCCCGCAATTAGCTCCGCACTTCCTGCTCACACCAGACAGCCCCGCCATCTAACCTGCTGGGGTCCCAGCGTGGAGGGTGATGTCAGCCGCACCTCGTGCTTCCCTGAGGACCCCGGAGCATGTCACCCAGGTTCGTGCCCGTCCTCCGCCCACTCCTCAGCAGGCAGCAGATGGCCCCTCTCTCCAGGCAGAGAACTCAAGGGTTCTGGCCTCTAATCTCAGACCCCACCCCAGACCTGTGACCTCGGTCCTTGTCAGTTGGCACAGGGAGGGACCCATGGCAGACAGTGAAATGGGGCCAGGCCACCCAGAGGAGAGACACACCACCGCATGCTTGCTAAGCACGCTTTTCCACAAATTAACACACGAGGGGAAAGGCAGGAGGGTCTGGGAGGACCACCTCCAGCACCGAGCCCGCCGGCTCCTTATTCTCAGGAAGCAGTGAGGCCAAGTGGCTTCGCTGAGACCTCAAGACAGACTTCCTCTCTGCACGCAGCGGGAAGCTGCTTGCCCATCCCTTTTCAGAAGGAAGACATGCCCCCATGGGCCAGACCTCGGTCCCACCAGAGTCAACAGGGAGGGGAGCAGCTGGTGCCGGCTCAGGGGGCGGGGCCTCGGCTCCGAGCGCCATCCGACCTCGCGACCTGGCGGAGTTGTTTCTGCTCCGGGGGCCCAGGCCACACACGGGAGCCTGCCCTGCCAAGGCCTGAACTCAGCGCCACCCGCCCCGCCTCAGAAGAAGTGGGACCTACGAGG
Source organism: Glossophaga mutica (assembly GCA_039655065.1). Classification (NCBI taxonomy): domain Eukaryota; kingdom Metazoa; phylum Chordata; class Mammalia; order Chiroptera; family Phyllostomidae; genus Glossophaga; species Glossophaga mutica. The sequence continues at coordinate 67,199,091 of CM077314.1, forward strand.
GGGAGTGCGGAGGGGGTGCAAAGAAAGAAAGGGAGGGAGAGATGAAAGTACGCGGGCCCTCTCCTCTCCTCCTCGCACACACGAGTGTGCATGCACACGCACGAACCCTCGCCAGGCAAGACGCTGGGAGAACAGCCCTTCCTCCCTCTGCAGCCTCCGCCTCGTCACCTTATTGCCACTTTCCCAACGCGGCCAAGCCACCTGGAAGGTCCGAGCCTCCGGGGTCTCACCTCAGGGTCTCTGGCCTCCCTCACGGGGACTACTGGGCTAGGTCAGGGGCTCAGTCCACTCGGGCGTGGAAGGGTTACGCTCCTCCCAGCCTACCCACCCTGTCTCGGGGCCTTCCGCCCCCCCCCCCCCGCCACTTCCCGTTCCCACCTCCCCAGCCCCACCCTCAGAGCTACTCTGACGGGTGCAGATCAGACAGTAGTGGGTGAACTCCGCCTCTAGTTGCGACATTCCCTTCCAGAGCCACCCCTCAGCCCAATCACGGGAAACCCAGCCAGGCTTCTCCAAGGCCTGAGGCCTCCCCATCCCCACAGACGCCTCCGCCATCCCACCCTGGTCCCAGCCTGTCCTGCCAGGGGGCCTGGGCTCCCCAGGTTCCCTGTGGAGGGAATGGAGTGAGAAGCCTCCCAGGCAGGAGCATCCAGGAGCCCAACCACCCTGCCCCAGCCACCAGGCAGGCTCCAGCTGCTGGGGTGCAGGGGACAGCTGCCCTCAGGGGCCCCCGGGCCAATGGGGACGATGCTCTGAGCCGCTCCAACCCCTGGTGCCAAGCCCGTCTGAACCAGAAAGGGAAGAAGAGGGAGGAGAGCAGAGGGGATGCTGGACTGGGCTCTGGCAGGTCCAGGCTCCTCAAACCCAGACTCTCTGGAGCAGAGAAGCAGCCAGACACCGACTGGACCCTGTTTCCCTGCCTTTCGAGGACCTCTCTGTCCTGCCCCAAGGTCCCCTTCGGAGGAAGCCTGAAGCCCAGCGGCACCCCACTGGGACCAGGCTGCTGGGCGGGGCAGATTCAGCCTGGTAGCCGTGGACTTCTTGGGCCCACTCCCACGGCCCCCACCGCCCCTGCGGCCCCTTCAGAGCAGGCGCCCCCAGGAGACCCAACCCCGGGGCCAATGCACCTCTGCAGGGTCACTGTCCAATCTGTGAGATCTGCTGTCTGATGTCAGCCACCACCTCCTGCTCTCCCTCAAAGCAAGAAAGGTGACCACTCCTAGGGACCCCTGACCGCGTGGCCCCCACTGCCCGCAGCAGGTGGAAAGGCAGGAAGGGGCCAGGAGGGAGGCTGGCTGCAGAGGGAAAGTCCTGGCCAGCCCCCACAGGGGCCTGGAAAGCCCCCAAGGGGCCTGGGAGCAAGGGATCGTGTGAGATTTTGAACAAGCCACACGCGTAACTCCTCTAGGCCTCTGCTGTGACATGGGACGGCGACTGGGGGACACAGCCCCAGACGGAAAAGCTCCGCCCCGCAGTGAGTGAGGGGCCCGGGCAGGCGGCCCGGCACTCAGCCGGGTGGCCCGCAGACCACACAGGCGGGCCCCGTTCTAGTGCGGAAGCGCCCTGGGGAGGACGTCTGCTCATCCCTCTGGGCCCCGTGTGTTCGGGGTGTCCTGCTGTTGAACTGAGAGCCCCTTGCTGAGGTTTCGACCTCTTCAGGGGAAGCTGGCAGCAGGGCTCCTGCGGTCCAGATGCACAGGGACTGGCCAGGAGCCGAGCTTACCCATCACTCGGGCTACTGCCCTGAACTGTCCGTTCCAGGGACGCAAAGAAGGATTTGCGGGGACAGAGCCTCCCGGGAGTGAAGCTTTGGCAAGATATGGCCCGTTAGGCACGAAGGACTGCTGGGGGTTCGGGAGGGGGAGATGCCGGAGAGCCCCAGAAGATGTCAGAGCAGCTCCTTCTCGTGAGTCTTTCGGAAGCTGGGGACCCAGGACAGCCCCGCGTGAGGGCGGGGGAGGGGCCCCTCAGCGGACCGCAGGCCCCTCCGGGTGTGCTGGACACTGCTCTGGCCACTGCGCAGCACTCCACTCGTTTCGTCCTCGCCCAGAATAACCCACATCATAGATGAGAATCACGTCTCCACTCCACAGGCGGGAAAACTGAGGCTGGACACCCTGCCCAAAGCCAGGGTGGGCGGCAGAGCCAGAGGCCCCGGGCTCAGCGGCGGCCGTCTCTCCCGCCTCTTAGAAGCATGTCTGTGCTCGACTGCTCCCCGCTGACACCGCTGCGCATCACGGGCCACCCATGCCACCGGGGCCGGGGCCCGCCCTGCTCTGCCAGCTCTTCGACCTGGTGAACCATCCTTGGCTGCGGGGCGGCCGTCTTCCTCTGTCTCGCAGGTGGAACTCTCCGGACCTGGCCCGCCGCCCCAGCCTGCGCTCTCGGAGCCACCCGCGTGCCCTCCTGACACCTGTCACCGTCGAGACGCTTCCTGGTGCCGTCCTGTGCTCAGCTCCCTGTGACTGACTCGATCGTCAGTGCCACGAGGGCAGGAACCCGCTCTGCGTCGTTCCTGGCCGAGTGTCCCCTGCCCAGCACAGCCAGGACAGGCCTGGCACGGAAATGCCGCTGAATTAGCACAGTCACCCCTTCATCGGCGGTGGCCTGCAGAGCTCTCCTCTGCCCACGCCGGGCACACACCTCCGTTGCTCCCTCTGGCCTGTCATTCCAGTTCTGAGAGAGCCCCCGCCGCCCCGGGCGACTGGCTCAGGGACAGCAAACACGGCTTCGGCGGGACCCTCATCAGGAGAGTCTAAACGCCAAGTTGCAAAGTGACTGGAACAGCGTTTCTACCGCCCACAGCCTTCTCGACCTGAGGACACTGCTGCCTGGGGGGGGGGAGGGGGCGGGGGTGACAAGCCACTCCTCCAGCCCAGGAGCTCCCCGCCCCTCCCACGCCGGCCCCCAGGCCACCTGCTGCCCCTCTGCCCGCTCCCCGAGAGGCTGCACGGCTCCGTGACCAGGAGAGCAGAGCCCGGCAAAGGGACAAAACCCAGGGGAGGAAGAAGGGCCTCTCCAGCCGGCCGGGCGTGCCTGAGGCTGCCGAGCCCCGGCTTGGGAGGGCCGTCCTCCAAGCCCACCTGCCCCAGGTCCCTGCAGTGCCAAGGACAGCCCTGTCGCGCCTGCCTGGGGGCCGGACATCAAAGGAATCCAGACCCAGCTCCAGAAAGGGTCTTCCTGCCCGACATGTCCTCGACTCGCACACACTTTGTGCGGGGAGGAGGCCAGTCCCAGTCGAGAGACAGGCCCGCTGCCAGCTCTCCTGTGGGCAGAGCCGTGCTGACCAACACCCTTCCCTTCCCTGGGTCCTGCTGGGTGGGCATCAGGCCTGTCAGCCGCAAAGCTGGAAGAGCGAGAGTTGTGTTTGTACCCTGCCCCCCCGAAAAACCACAAAGTTGCCTGGAAAGAGCTCCTGAGCCCCGAACAAAGGCGACTCGACAGAGCAGCCTGGGTCCCTCCTCCTGGGGACAGAGGACCTCATCTAGGTGACACCAGGGTAGAGCCAACATAACACTCTGCAACCCTGCCCCACCCTCCACTCTCCAGAAGCCCCCAGTTCCTCCTGGGTACAACAGGAGGTGGGGGTAAGGACCAAGCCCAAGAGGTCCCCAGAAAAGGCCAGGCCCCAAGGGGCTCCCCCGAGGATGAGGCCAGGGATCTCTCCAAGCACCTGGCGGGGCAGAGGCAAGCCACACGGAGGCCGGAGGCCAGAGATGAGGGGTCAGCTAGTGCTGGCCATTCCCCAGGGGCACATGGAGAAGTCCTGGCCACAGGGTGCCAGGGTGGACCCTCCACGCTGACTCAGCCCCAGGCCACAGCTCCCAGGACGCAGGCCTGGCCAGGCACGTCCCACTGCACCAGAGCTGCCTTGCGCCCACACCTGCCCCCTCAGGCCTGGTCCTCGGGTGGGGGTGTGGCTCTTCCTGCAGCCTCTCTGGTGGTCGCAGAGATGTTTCTGCACCCCGAGGGCTGGACTTGGACCCAGGCAGGGAGACGGCCAGGGCTGCCCTCACGTTGCCCCTCTGATGAAGTGCCCAGGTCACCAGAGCCGGTGGGTAGGGTTCAGGACCACCTTCCCCGCACACAGAGATTTCCTGCCAGGCCAGTGGCAGGAGGAGGGGAGTGCTCCCTCGACCTCCAGGTCAGACCCTGGCCCACCGTCCCATCCTCCTGGGCACCCAGATCCTGAAAAGTTCCCCCTCCTCAAGCCCCCAGCCTCGGTGTCCTGCTGGCCTGGAAGCACTCACTTCTCACCCCCACCCCCGGGAAGAGGGGCTGCTGCAGAGGGGAGAGGAGGCTTTGGCAGCCCCCACACACCAGGGGCTTCGGTGTCCTGGGGACATCTGCAGGGTGAGGGGGTGAAAAGGGGGAAGGAAAAATGGGGGGCCTGGGTTAAAGGGCTTGGAGGATAAATCATGTCTTTTTAGTTAAAAACCCAGTGTCCTGAGAGACAGGGGACCCTGAACGGGGAAGGTCGGTGAGGCAGACCAGGGTGGGTGGGTGTCTGGGGGCTGTGGGGGAGCCGGCCTGAGGAGGCGGCAGGGTGCGGGACGTCCTGGCCCTGCTGAGTCATGAGATTTGCCGGGAGGTGAGGGCCCACGTCCTCCGTCCCCGCAGCGCCCGCCGTCCCCGGCCTCTCCGGACCGGCTCTGCCTCCTGGAGCTCCAGGCCCCTCCCTGCCCTCCCTCGACGAGGGGGCCGGGGTACCCAAGCCTGAGGCGGGGGCAGAAGATCCCGGGGGCTCCCCTGCCCTGCGGCTCATCCCGGGACCGGAGGGGTGTGCACCCCTCTTCCGCCCCGAACCCGCAGGGGAGCCGGGTCCCTAGAAGGAACCTTCTGTCCGGACGCGTCCAAAGTCCCCTCGGCCACAACTTCCCGACCATCCAGCCCAGAGCCGGCCCCACGCCGCGCCCCTCAGTTGGGGCACAAAAGCCCGCCGGGAGGAGAAACTTTGGGGGGCAGGGGTGCCCCACGGACGGGGTGCGGACTCACCGGAGCAGCCGGAGCAGCAGAGAGACCCGGGCCCCAGGCGAGGGCGAAGTAGGGGCGGCGGGGACGCGCTGGCACAGCCCCCGGCCCAGTCCCCGCGCCGGCCGGGCCCCAAGTCGGCGGAGAGGCTCTGCCGCAGACCCGCGGAGCCGCTGTGCGCCCGCGGGGCGGGGGAGGGAGGGAGGCGGGGCCGGCGGCGGCGCTGCGGCGCGGGGCGGGGCGGGGGGAGCGGGAGGAGGGCGCGCGAGGACGGCGCGGGCGGAGGGCGCGCGGGAGCTGGACCCCGCTCTGCGCAGCCCACCGGCTCCCAGCGCCCCCTCCTGCCGCAGGTCGAGAAGAGTCGCGCCTCGGGTCCCGCTCGGGCAGCACCCTCAGGAGCCCCCGCCCGCGGCCATCTGTGCTCCGGGCACCCCTCCCGGCCCAGCCCCCTTGGCCCCCCTACCCACAGTTGTCACCTGGAGGGCGGGGCCTTCTGGGCCTAAAGGGGCGGTGAGGAGGGGGCACCGTGGGAGAAGTTAAAGGTGCACGGCCCGTGGGACAGGGAGGGTGCGGAGTCAGGAGGGGCGGGGAGGAAACCGCCGTTCGTCAGACACCAGGGTTTTCCGGCGCGCCGGCCGGTTTCTTAACGCTGACCTTGTCCCTTCAGCGTGGGCACTGCGGGATGAGTGGCCACGGGAGCCGGCCTGGGCAGCAGGGGGCTGCCCTCCCCTGCAGCGTGGCTGGAACACCCACTTCAGTCTGGGAGCCAACCTCTGCGACAGCGCGGGGCCCCGCCCCCTCCCACGGATGCCCCTGTCCCGGGGAGAGAAGCCGCGGAGGGGGCTTGTCCTGTTCCCACCACGTGGCCGGCAGTGCCGGGTAGAACCGGAGGCGTCTCAGCAGGCTCCCTTGGGGCTCCGGGCAGGGGCTGCACCGCCCTGGCTGTCAGGAGAAGGTGCCGGAAGGGCCCTGGAGAGTCCTGACTGAGACAGGCTGCACCCACAGCCCCAGGAGCGGAGGTCGGCCGGGCCCACCCAGAGGGTGGGAGGTGAGGCGGGGGTGGTCGGAGGTGCCGGCTCTGTCTCTATGATTTAGGACTGCGGGCCCCACCTTGGCCAGGTGTATCCCGGGGCTCTGGCGTGACCGGGTGGGCCGCGGCTCAGCTCTTCCTGCTGCCGCACCGGCGGGGGATCTGCAGGACCAGGCCGCAAGGAGGGCTGCAGCCTGCTGGCACAGAGCCCGGCGGCGAGCGCACCGGCTGACTCGCTGCCACCCCTGCCCCCCGCGTTCCAGTCGAAGGAAGCCTGGTCTCCACCCGCTGCCCAGCCCCCAGCACGCCCGGGAACCTGAGGGCGGAGGACTGCAGCCCGCCTTCCAGGCGGGAGTCGGTGCTGCTGCCATCCGTGCGCCCGAATGAACAATGCGGTGTCCCCGGCTGCAGCCTCAGTGTTAACTCATCAGGACCAGGAGTGTCTGGGCCACAAACCCAGTCGAGAGCCCCTCGACTCTCACGCTCACTCCCCCAGCCTCGGAGCTGGGAAGAGGAAGAGTGGGAAAGACAGCCACACCCAGGCTCCCAAACTCTGCCCTTCTCAGAGGATGAGCCTTGGGGGTCTCGGGCCGCACTGCCTCTGGACACCTTGACCCTGACCAGGAGGGTGAGGGAGGGCTGCCCGCCTCACTCGGAGAGCTCTCCAAGGAGCAGGCGTCTGCTGCCTTCTGCTGGGCTTCCTGGCTGCGAGAGGGACCACAGGGGACTGCAGCCTCCGACCCTGCTGCGCCTGGGCTCGGTCTCCCTGGGGACCAAAGCTCCCTGCACCCTCCCTACCACGCACGAGGATCTTCCCGAGACGGCACCCCCCTTCCGGCCAGCCGCCGTCTCACAGCAGCTGCGCTCCCTCACACGTGCATTTACTGGTGCCCCTGTTCCGGAGAGCTCTCTGTCCTCAGGAGGCTTTCCAAAGCTTTGCCGGCGCCCTCTCGCAGGGCTCTGCCCCCTGCCCCAGCCTCCCGGCCCCACACCGCCCTGCCACGCCTCGGGAGCCTCCGTGTCGGGCCTGACCACTGTGCAAGGCTGCTGCGTGGGGCCGAGTAAGTGGTCAGAAACTGCCACGCAGCTCCCGTCACCCCCGGCCTTGGGTTTCCTCTTCAAGTCTGGAGCTGGGGGCCCACCAACCACACATACTTTCAACTTTATTTACTCCATGCTGAAGTCCACTCAACTTGTGGACATTACTTTAAAATGCTTCTAACAGGAAAGACAAATTTTAAGACTCTTTATTTACTCTTAGAGAGAGGAGAAGAGAGGGAGAAAGAGGGAAACTTCAATGTGTGGTTGCTTCTCATGCGCCCCCTACTGGGGACCAGGCCTGAACCCGAGCCTGCGCCCTGACCAAGAACTGAACCGAGGACCCTTTGGTTTGCAGGCTGGCGCACAGCCCACTGAGCCACACCAGCTGGGACGAGAGGACAAATTGTAAAACCCTGGTCGCCATACGGCCAGCTGCTCCGGGAAGCTGATGTAAGTGGGCCACAGTTGATCCCCGCACAGTGAACACGCACCAAAAGCAGTTTTACAAACTGAGTTCGCCTCTCCAAATCCCCCACTTCGCTGCTGACAGGAGCCACACCTCAGGTACCCCGGAAGTTAAGTGACACGTTCGTGAACACGGAGCAGGGTCTTCGCACAGGGCAGCCACGTAAGCACGCTGAGGGCGACGGCGCGGTGGGTCTGGGCACCGTGAGGGGTTGGGGGCAAAGGCCAGACCATGGCAGGCTCTGCAGCCCAGGCTGCCGGCACCTTCCTCGGAAAGTCACAGGAACCCTGGGAGGAGTCTGAGCCTAAGAGGAGCGTCACCAATTTTGTTCCAGAAAAACCAAACTCAGGGGCTGGGCCGCATGTCCTGGGAGGTCCCCTCCCTGCTGGCCCATCGGAGGCTGGCTGTGCAGAGCTGACCAGAGTGGCTTCCGGAGCCGACTGCCTGGGTTCCACGCTTGGCTGCCTCCCACGGGCTGACACCGCACGGGAGCGTGGCGCAGCCCGCGGAGGTGATGAGCACTCAGCACACACGCAGGAAGTGCGGGTGTCACAGGGATCACTCGTTTCTCAGCGCGGCTGGCTGCAGCCTCCTCACACTGGGCTGGTGGCCTGGCCAGGAAGGGTTCAGAGGGACTGACCGGCTCAGCCACACGCCGCCCCCGGGGCCCACGCTACGTCCTTCCTGCACGCCCCCAGGGACAGTGCCCTGCTCTGCTGGGCCCCACATCTATCGGATGCCGCGGGGCCTGTGGACACAGGAGGGGGCTCAACACGCTGGGCGAGGACGGGGTCCCAGCACCGCAGGGACTTGTTCTGCCTCCGGGGGACTGAGCCCCGCCGCCTGCTCTCCAGCTTTCAGCCTACGGCTCAGTCTCCGCAACAGCCAGAGGAGGAACGGCCTTTCCTGAGGGGTTCCCCACTGCAGAAGTCTGGAACGGAGGCCGGCCCTGGGTGTGCTCCCACCAGGCCCGCGCCAGCTCTGGGCCTCTGCTGCCCTCTTCTGTCGCTTGCCCCAAGTCCCTGCTAGCCTGTCCTGGAGGACGGGACCACCTACCCCTTCTTCCAATACCCCAGCTCACCCTACCCATGGTTCCAGGGTATTAGGGAACTGGTAACTGGAAGCAAGAAGACTGTGCCAGCCATCACTTCCAACTAGGAAGTGGGCCACGCCCTCCCTGGGCACAGCTGACCCTTTGGGAACCCGGAGTGCCTCGCCCTCCAAGGGTCTGGCAGGTGTGGAGCGAGACTAACACTGACATGCTCTGTATCCCAAATTCTACAGCCAACAAGGGCACAACTTCGCATCAAAACTCCAGCCACCCACACCCACGGTGCTACACAAGCACCTAAAAAAGAGCTCGGTGACGCGGTGGGCCGCATACGCAGCGGAGGACGCGCAGCCCCGTGCTCACGAGGTCTGCCGCGCAGCTCAGCAACCAGCTGCCAGCCGCGCGAGTCCTGTGCGCAGCGCCCCGCCCCACCCCACCCCCTCCTCGCACTCAGTCTGCGGGTTGCAAGCCCCCGTGTCTGCGTCCCTGGGGACTCAGGTCCTGTCATGGCCCCTCCTCCAGGGAGGAGGCCCTGGGGGCAGTGGCCAGCAGGTGTCCAGGCAGCACACCTGGCCTCTCTGGGGCCAGCCTCTCCCGGGGCCTCCCTGCACCCACAGGACCTTTGTCCGTTGTCCCTCCTCTTCTCGTAAGCCACCCTGTGCAGAGACCCGCGGAGGGAGGGTGGTGCACAAGGCCGGGACGGTGGTGCCTGAAGACACTCTCACAGCTCCCTCCCAAGGGCCCATCCGAACAGGGCGAATCCTGTCTGAAGATGGCGGGAAGGCCCGCAGCGTTCCCGGCCACCCTCTGGTGGCCAAGCCTGGAGCGGCATCTGTGGCAACACCCAGGCACAACAAACTGCCCGCTGCTTTCTGGACACAGCTCCCGCTCCAAGTTGTCCACTCTTGCTCCTTAGAGGCATCCTCCGTGCAAGGGGTGGGGTGAGGGGCCAGTGGAGTGGGATGGTAACGGGTGAGGCGAGGCTGGGCACTCACACCCAGCCCTCTGCTGCAGCTGCCCAGCCACGGCCAGGCTGCGGCCCCGCCGCCTCTGGGGACACGGCCTGGGTGAGGACGCGGTGGTGCCTGGTTAGGCCAGCGACACCACGCAGCACGGAATGGCCCACCTGTTCCTGGCATCTCCAAGGACAAGGATACCTATGGCATTTTGCCCACGTGGCTGGCTGTGCCCATGTCAAGGCTAAAGAGGGCGGCCACATTTCAAGACATCTCTACAAAACAGAAGCGCCTTCCAAGCTGGGCCGCAAAAAGGCAAATGGCCTGTTGGCAGCTGTGGCCCCAGGCCACGTCTGCCCACTCTGAGTCTGGGAGCAAGAGGAAGGCTGGGCACCAGGCCCACAGGCTCAGTTCAAGACCCATGGAGCCCGGACTAGGGGCCGGCAAAGCGGGCTACTCCGCACAGGGTGCGGGCCCCACCCTGGCTCATCCGACTGCCAGGTCCGCCCCTCCTAGGACTGGCGGTCTCTGTAGTGACACAGAGTACCAGCCTACCTATGCTCCACGAAGGGTCATCCTAAGGAAGTGACCAGGACAGGGCACTGCTTGGCCTGGAAAGAACAGATGCCCAAGTGCCCCATGACTGGACCGCAAGTCATCACGACAGCTCCGGGCTCCAGCAGCACCGCCTAGGAGCTCGGCACAGGCGGCCAGCAGAGCGCCGAGGGCTTGGAGGTGGCCGGCAGCAGCCTGCCTGGCCTGCCGAGCCCCTACGGCCTCACCCCCTCCCCCGTCGGGTGGTGTTTGCTCCTAACGGTCTACCCCAGGGATGCTTTCAACTGTTCCGTGAACCAACAGCACTCGGGGCAAGGCTGCATAAAAACAAGACTGAGTTGCTTATGAAATTTTCCATTAAATTAGGTACAGGTAAAACTCTATTGATAAAGGATTGAATAAAATTGTTTAAACAGCGAAAATAGTTAAGGTCCCTCACAAACTACGTCTAAACTACCCATTCCAAAGGAAGCCCACGCTGACCACCGCTGGTGATGCCTTGGATGACTGGGAGTTAAGGCCCCGCCTCCAGGCTGTCAAAGTGCAGTTCACCGGAAGAACATGCGCAGGACTCAGGTTAAATGACACGGGCCTGCCCCCCCACCCCACCCCGGTCTGTCCCGACCCTGTGCAAAAGGGGCCGTCTTTCGCCTGTGTTCCTGCCAGAACCATGGAAAAGTACTGGCAAGGGCAGACAGAGCCCGGCCTGCAATGAGGGACGCTTGCCAGGAGCTCGATTTTCTTGGGGAGAGAGGGTGTCTTTGGCACTTCCCAGAGTACCCTGTTTCCTCGGAAAGGCAGTTTTTAATTTCTGTTTTCCCAGCCAAGGGGAACGAGGAAGAACGGGCCCCTGGCTTCCACTCACCTGGAACCACTCACAGCTTGTGCCTGTGGCGCTGCAGCAGGCCTTCCTGAAAGTAAAGGGCACCGCTGCACCCACCCCACCCAGCCCTTCACCCCTGCACCGAGCGCCCAGAACCGAGGCAGGGGCAGGGGGAGCGTTATGTGACCGGCTGCCCTCCAACGTCCCGTCTGTACCGATGATGCAAGCGTTCTGGAAACATGAAAATCTGTTACATAAACTTGGAAGAAGTGAAATACACACCTTACAGATGGACTCTAAACCCTGAAAATGGATTTACAACAGTTTTTACTTTGTCAGTTCCTTCTTGATACAATGTTCTGTGTGGGCAGCTTTTGGGAAACATTTCTGTTACAAGTTGCACAGGGCAAAGCTGGGAGGCCACTGCGCAAGGGGGGTACCACCAGGACCCCACAGGGAGCAGATGGACGCTGGGAGCTTTGCTGGTGTCCTCAGCTCCTCTTCCCGACGGCTGCACGGGAGGGCCTTTCCTGCCTCTTTACGTGGAGGAAAGACCATTTTAACACGGCTGGTGCGGAGCACAGGCTCGCAGTTACGGACGCAACAGGCAGTGACTGGAAGTTCTTGCCATCTGTCTCCTGTTACAGGGACACAGCACCTGTGACACAGTGCGGCACCACTGGCTCTATGGCAGGACAGAGCCCAGAAAAACACCTATGGGCACTAGATACCAACCAACACCTGACCCACGCAGAATGCAAATACCCATTAAGACTCTAAGTGAATGGCAGAAGCCCATCACGAAGGGGCCTTCAGAGAGCAGTGGGCGGTGGGAAGAGAAGGCAGGCCCCTCCCTTCCGCACAGGGGCTGACTCTGCGCTCAGGCCCATGCCACACAGACCCTACAGGGCAGCCAGGTTCCTGCGGTGGGTACCTAAGATACTGCTGCCAAATGCAAGGTCCAGAACCTCGGCATCTTCACACCTTGTTTTTTGGAGCCCTGCACGGCATGAAGAAGTGAGGACATTCAGGTTTCTGCCAGCCTGCATCACCACAGATGGCAGCTCTGGCTGTTGGTTAACCTTGAGATGGAACCCCCCCCCCTCTTGGGAAGCTGGTACCCAGCTGCCAGCCACCCCTCTCCCCCACTCGCCCAAGGCTGCAGACTCCCTGAGAAACCGCCGGAGTCTAATCTGGAGGGTGAGCTGGGGCACTCACCCACCCAAGTCTGACTCCCCCCTCCAATCCCGGGGCTCAGGGCCCACTCTGACAGTCCTCTCTTCCTGGTCCTCACCGAGCGGCAGGACTGAAATGGTGCCAGGCTGCTTCACCTTTGCTCCCCTCGCTCAGGGGCTTCTCTGTGACCTGGCCTCTCAAGTTTAACACTCAGCACAAGGTTCTTAGATAACAATGCTCTGTCTTTGCTTTGGGTACAACACACAAGGCATCGACTGGCAGGTAAACCCACTGCACGCTCACTGGTGGCATCGGCGTACAAGGCAGCAACAGGAACACACCGCCAAGCCTGACCACTGACCAGCAGCGCACCGTGACGGTGGCAGCTGATACTCAGACCTCAGCAGCATTATGAACAGGTCGACTCACCTGGGCAGGGGTGGGCTGCGCGCACACGCCTGCCTTTGCCCTCACCCAGCGAGGCAGAGAGTCCGCCTCCCCACCCACAGACACATCTGTCAGGGGCTGTGTGGGACCCACTGGTGAAGAGGAAAAGCTAAGGAGGGCCAGGGAGGTGCCAACACATGGGCAAACACAGCAGCACCCCCCTTGTAAGCCTCCTTCCCCAACAGCACGGGGACAGCTGGCACTCTGTCCCAAGGTCAGGGGATGCTAAGACTGTGGAAGGTCAGACTATACTCCAGAGTTGTCTCCGTTGTCCCTAGAGCCCCCACCCGACATGGAGCAGCGTCACAGCTTGGGGACAGATGTGACCAGGAGCCACTCTCGTAGGCGCAGGCTCGCCAGCTGCACACAAGGGGCCGGCACAGGCCTGCGTCTGCTGCGGTGCAGACCCACTGGTGCCGCCCACCTCCAGGTCCATGGCCACGGAACGTGCGGGAAGCAAGGACTAGCAACAGGAGTAAGAAGCCAGCCGGAATGCGTCCCGTTCAACAGAGTCCTCCCTGTGGCACAAGAGACCCTCTGAAACGGCAAGGAGGGAAAGGTGACGGGCTGCCCACAGTGTCGACGGCTGCCAGAGCCAAGGAGGCAGAAGAGAGTGGGGAAGGCAGAGCCCAGGGCTCCCCCGCGCCCCTCACCGCACGCCTCTCAAGCCTCCGGGTGCCTCCTGCCACCTCACCCTGTGCCCAGCGTCCCCGTCAGCTCACGTGAGGGAGGGGGCGATTTCTGCGAGAGGAGGACCGCTGCGCCCCGCTCTGGGGAAGCGTGGCTTTAGGGACAGGCTCTGCTCCTTGAAGACGGTGGGGCGGCCCTTGCTAGTGGGCAGTGGAGGCAGTGGAGGCAGTGGAGGCAGCGGAGCAGGATGCAGAGCAACGGGCCGCCGGCGGCGGTGCGGCTGCCTGGCTGGGCGGAGGCCAAGGAGAGCCTCCCCCACGGGCGGCTCCAAAAAACCAGCATGTAGTGTTCTGGAGGACCAAGGGTTTATTCACAACAGAAACGGCAACATTTTATACAAGCTACCGGAACGAAACAAACAAACAAACAAAAGCCCAGAGAGGAAGGAAGGAGGGCGCAGCTCTGCGTGCTCCCCCGCGGCGGCCCTGGAGAGCGGGCCCCTGCGTCGGCGCACCAACCAAAGGCTGAGGCACCGGCACGCTGTCTGGAGGTTTGGCTTGCTTTAATTCCAGCCACTGAAACCAACATAGGAGTTATTGCTTAGATAAATAAACCTAGTCTACGAGGAAAAAGAAAAGTGGATAAAGAAACAAAACCCCGGGAGTGAAAAACGTGAGCTCCCCAACATGGTAACAGTAAACAGGAGAGAAATGCCTCCCGTGAGGATGCACTGGAGTTTCTGGCGCCCTCTGGGCACGCAGGAGACCGAGTCGGACCCCCGGCCGGCACACCCGGACAGGCCCGACCGGGTGCTGGGCGGGCCACAAGGCGGGCGAGCGAGCGCTCCCGTGCCGTCCGAGGTGGGTGGGAACCCTCAACACAGTCAGCACTTCGAACCTCAGCCACCACAAACCGCTCTTCAGGAAAAAAATACAAAAGGCGTCAAAAAAATTTTTAGTTGTTTTTTCTTTTTTTCAAAGAGTTCTGGAAAAACGATCCCTAAGGAATAGAAATAGCACCGTTTACAGGCTGGTCTAGACCCCAGTCCTGCAGCTTTGCTGAGAAACCGAAGCCATCTGGGGTGAAGTCCCGAGTGACAGGGAGTGGGGTGGGCCGGGCTTATTTCCGGCTCGGCGCGTCCTTCCCCGTGCAGCGCGCACAGACGTAGTCTTCCTTCTCGGCCATCTCGGGGGAGACACCGACGCAGACCTGGTGGAACCACCGGTTGCAGCTGCCATCACACTGGACCCAGTCCACCTGGTTACAGAGAGCGGGGAGACGGGGCGTTCAGAGGACAGTGGGCTCGCAGCTGGGCAGGCCAGCCTCAGACCGGTCCGGCCGTCTGCCACCAGTGGCCACCGTCCCACCACTGGGATTCTGGCACAGCAGCCAAAGCCATCGCCAAGTTGAAGCCGCTCTTCAGGCCGTGACCGCTGTGGGGTAGAGACGGTGCCGCCCCGTGACAGGCAAAAGCAAGGGCGCGGCGTCAGCATCCCTCCCACCTTCGCAGCGCCAGGGCGGTGATGGCTGGAGAAGCCGGCAGAGGAGAAAGGGAAGACGAAGGGTGTCTTCAAGGAAAGGAAGGAGCCCCAGAAGCGACGGCAAGAGCACAGAGACCGGTGGGGGCGGGCCGACCATTCGGATAAGCTCAGAGCAGGTGAGGAGAGAAAGACCGGGCGAGGCGAGGGCGAGCTCGTCCTCTAGGCCCAGACCTCACTGACCTCGTCTCCTTCCGGCTGCAGGCAGCTCCCCGCCGGGCAGATGGCGTCTTCGTCCTCAGAGTCCTCCTGTTCGGAATGGGACGAGTCTGAGGGCAGGGAATGTGTGTCCGCGGAGCGGACGAATTCACAGCTGCGTGCGCTCTCCAACTGGAGAGTGTCCGTGTCCGTGGGGTGGCTCAGTCTGACTCTCTTCCTTCTGGGCGTCCGCACTCTCCTGGCCCGATCCCATCGCTCCCGGGCGAGGCCTTCTCTGTCCAGGCGTCGCTTCGGTTTCCTCTCCAGGCCGTTGGCTCCATCTCGCTTCCCGCGGCAGCAGTCACTCTGGGTGGGAGACGAGGACACTCAGTTTTAGCCACCAGCTCGCCCACGACTGCAATGAACGAGGCCGAGAACTAGCTGTGAGGGAGATCGGACGCGCCCATCGACATGGAAAACTACCTCATCTGAGCACCCACTGCTGCCTCCCCTCCACGCCCCACAGGACAGCCCGCTGGATGTCAGGGCCGTCAAAGGAATGCTGGAAAAAGGTTACAGATGTGACTAGCCTCCCAGTTATTCAACCAGCGCCGGAAGGCGGGCAGCCACCTCCACTCTTGTTTTAGCCAAATCCACAAGCAACCGACTGACTACAGAGCTTGCACCAGGTGCTCCTGTTTGTCCCCGGGCCTGCGGAATTCTCGAGGACGTGCCTGGGCCTCCCTTCCTGAAGGACACGCGTCCCCGCCCCGCAGCGGAGCAGGCACACTGACGGAACCACGAGCAGTAAGTCACCCGTGATAAAAAGTCATCCGTGACTGCTACCGTGATGACAAATTCGGCTGTGCACGCCAACACCTGCCTTCACGGCCTCCTGGTGAGCCTGTCCCCCCCACGACCACAGCCTCCAGGGCCGCACACTCAGGGCAGTTGGCTCTGGAGCAGGAAGAAGCGGCAGCTGCGACCCAGGCCATTCTTCAGGGTCCCCCCATCAAGTCCGCCAGCACTCAGCACGAACACCCTCAGCAGTCTCATCCCACCCTGCCACCGGCTATCTCGCTATGGTCAGAGGGGTTCAAGTCTTTGTTAAACATTAACTCCAAGACTATCTTTGACTTTCTAAGGTTTCATTCCCAAAGGCCTTCCCACAATACACTGCATTTTCATCTCTACTGTTTCTTTTACAGAAAAAAAAATAAGCCTGCTTCCAGCTATCACCTGGAAATGATGTGAAACATGTTGCTAAAAGGAAGTTCCCAGAGTGACCTGGAAAGAAGGACCAGGAGCCAGGCTATGGGCCAAAGTGGTATCCAGCACCTGCCTGGTCACTGGCAGCCACAGGTGGGCAGTTTGCCTCCTTTTCTGGGAGGGAGACGCCTCCAACTCACCAGACGGTGCACGCAGACGGCCCCACCCCCACTGTCCGCCCAGTGCCCCCCAGACACTCACCTTCTCACTGCTGGGTCGCACGGGCGAGCTCCGGTCAGCCTGCGGAGCAGCACTTGGCTTTGCAAGTAAAGTCCGGTACAGCTCCTGAATTTCAGGAAGGGCTACCTGGAGCAGCTGTGCTTCCATCAGCAACTCGTTCACTTCTGGACTCATACCTGTCACAGACCAGACCACGTCACAGCGCTGGCTGACTAGTGTTACACACACGTTAGACCTATGACACCGGCGGGGGGCAGCCGCAAGCGACAACCAGCCCGTCCTTTTACGTTACACGCAGCTGAAGCTTGGGTCCACGTAACGTGCCTACAGCACGGTGGGTACAGCAGAGCCCAAACCAGAGTTCCCGCGTTCCGGTGACCGGGAAGGGCTCCTTCCACACTGAGCCCTCCTCCCTCCCTCCCTCACTCCCACGCAGGTGACCGTCACTCGGCCTTGACAGCTTGTAACAGAAAGCACAGAAGAACTCAGGGCACGGTCACTGTGACGCGTGAGAGGGCGCTTCCTGCAGGCCTCAGGGGCGTCGCTTACAGGCAAAGACAGGAAAAAGGAGCCCGCTGCAGTTGAGACTCATGTCTAGGCTCCCCCACACATCTCCTGAGGGGTGAGGTAACCAGGGAGCCCGCGACTGAGTCTCTGATGGACATGCTGCGTTTCCCTCTCAGTTGACATGGGCTTGACCCTTTCACCCCTGAAGGCCATGGATATAAAGACTGCTTTTGTTTCCTGTGCATCGACAAACCTTCAGGTAGATCTCTCTCTACCTTGCACATACGTGGTAACCACTGTTGACATTTCAGGATCAATTTCTCTGTCACAGTACTGATCATCTACAACAAACCCTACTACTGGAAGCTCACTGGCTGCTATCCTGCCCTCAAAATACAGAAATACAAACCATGGAGGGGAACGCAACTCCATCCTGTCGAGAAGGGCGAGTGTGAGTACGAGGTTCTGCCGTCCCAGTCGCCAGGCGAGGAAAAGGACGCTGTGCCCGGAGGCTGAGACACCTACGGGAGGAGACCCGTTTAGAGGAGGGCTTTTCCAGGGTCGCACAGCCCCACCCATCCAATGGCAGGGGCGCAGGAATCAGGCAGGCGCCCGGAGAGAGCCCTGGCGTTCCCACACGGAAAGCATCTCCTGGACCCCAGCTCCAGCCGGGTCCACGAAGACCACCGAGCCTTCAGCCCTCCTGGTTCCCTGTGGACTGACCCCAGTGGGGAGAGCTCCGCAGGGAGGGAGGGAGGGAGCGAAGTCCTTGGGACTTGAGAGCAGAGCCCATAGCCTCCTCCGAGGGGGCACAGAGGACACGGACAGGACCCCTGGAGTACACCAGCCAGAGGTCAGTCACGTCCACCTTCCCACCTTCTCCACCGGGTACACAAGGAACTAAGAGCGACACTCCCGTCCCCAAACCAGTGACTGAGTAACAGCAGTGCCCTCCCTTCCCCTTCGTTACTCAGCATGAACTCCCGGCACGTCTCACGTAAGCAGGCAGACTCTCTGCTGGGGCCGCCCAGGGTTACAACCACTGCTCCCCTGGGCAATGAAGGCTGGACGCGCCTGCTAAGAGCCAGGCACTGTATTTCCAGAGCCTGGACAGCAACGCTTTGAAAAGAAGACTACGACAGAGACTGATTTCCCGTCCTCTCTGACCTGCTGACAGCTGAACGCACGAAACCCGTACGATGGTGTCCCCACTGAGCTCCCTGCTAGAGGGCCGGCAGGCAAGTCCGGCCAGGAGGCAGAGGCTGCCCTGCTGGCGCCCGGCAAGTAGGTCTGTGCGCTCACCCTGCAGCCGGTCCCCCCAACATGCAGCTGCCCCTCCAGGGGCGGCGGGGAAACCTGGCTTTTGGCAGAAAGGTCCCAGACAGTGTGAAACCCGCCGACTCTCCTCTGAAGCCACTCGGTGCTTGCACCTTCACACCCACCTCCCTCCCAGGGCCACGGTGGGCAGAGGGCAAGTTCCTTTTCGACTCAGGCGCTAGTGTGAGAGGAACAGAGGAAAACCAGGCAAAAAACTGAAAAATACACATACATCCAACGTGCACCCGGGTTCGTGCACCTCAACTACAAAACTCTACGCACAACGTGCACACGGAAACGTGAAACCTGCTCTAGAGCAACAGGCGGAGGAAACCCAAGCCGCGTGGTGGGGACACAGGACCTGCAGAGCGGGACGGACGCTGCAGGCCCAGTCAGGGAGGAGGGGCAGAGCGCGGCCCACTCCGAGCGCCGGCGTGCGGAGGCTCGGGCTCACCTTGCTGCTCTCCGGCGCCTGCCCGGCCGAGGCCTGCTGCCCCCTGCCGTGCGCCAGGCCGGAGCCCACGCGGCCGTGCGCAGACGCGAGGCTCCCCGACGACAGCAGGTGCTGGGCTCTGTGCTGCCAGCTCACGGTCCTCTCGATCATGTAGCGCAGGGCGTCCCCCTCGGGGAGGCGCACGCGCAGGCGCTGCAGCGAGGCCAGCAGGGGCAGGATCTTCTCCAGCGGAGGTTTCTCCGACCGCCGACAGTGGGGGCAGAGCCAGACGCGAGGGCCCTGGGGCGCGCTGGGCGCGGCCACGCAGCCCGCGTGGAAGGCGTCCCTGCAGAGTTCGCACTGGATCATGGGGGCGGCGGGGGCCTGCTGGCACAGGCAGACCTTCGTCTCCGCGTCCGGGCCGGGCGCCAGCAGCTTCCCCTCGTTGGTCCGTCTCAGCAGCTGCAGGGCTTCCATCTCCCGCAGGCGCGCCTCCCCGAGGGCCGCCATCTGCAAGAACGCCCGCACCGAGGGCGCCGTCAGGCACTCCGCGCTCAGGCCCTGGCGCCGCTGGGCGAGCGCTGCACCTTGGGCGCCATGCCCCACAGCAGCGAGGGGCCCGACGGGGACGACAGGGCCCGTCTCACGGGCTGCACAGGTGAGACGGGCGACTGAAGGCGCTGCCTGGCACTTCCTGCGAACCGTCACCCCGCACGCACGGCTTCTGGGAAGTCTGACTCCCTTGCCCATCCACCTCCTGGAAAACTCACTTCCCTTAGAGACGACGCAGGGTTTCCCCACGCCCCTCCCGCCCTGTGCACCCAGGTCTGCAGTCCTCTCTGCGCCTTAGCTGCAGACGGAACGGCGCCCTGGACCAGCCCCCCCACGGACATCGACCACGTCTCCGGCTGTCTCCCCCGTGGTGAGAGGCAAGGGGAGCCGCTGGGCCAGGCCGGTCTCACACCCACGTACGTGGGCAGGGCAGAGCAGCGTGGGGCGTGGGGCCAAGGCCGGAGCAGGCTGCTTTCCTGCAAGGAGTGGCCAGGCCCCTCCTACTGGGAAGTCTTTCCTCGCCTGTGAAACAAGAGCTGTGTCCCAGGAGAGTGCTGATGCAACTAACCTGTAGCAGTGACCTGAAAACACAGACCCCGCCTCCCGCCGAGCAGCTGGGGGATGCTGGGCGCCTTTCTAAACAGGGTTTCTGAGCTGTCCAGGGGACCCGCACACCTCAGTCAGTCCAGGCCACGTCTAAAGGTGACCAGTTCAAAGCACAGGCTAAACCAGAGTCGGCCGCCACCGTGTTCCTCAACCTCTTCACTGACAAATGGGGAACACAGACTTGGATGGCTGAGCCGTCCCCTCTACACTCCAAAGCAATGGGCCAGAGGAGCTGTGCCTTTCCCCAAGCCTATCCCCACATCCTCAATGGCTCCATCTGTCACAGCTGGAACCGTTCCTGATCACCGTGTCTGCCCACTACCAGCTCCGTCCTGACTCACCAGGGATGGCCAGCGTCCGAATGCCAGAACCAGCTCCCCACTACCTCTCCTTGGACTGGAGAAAAAAAGGCATGGACGTGGGATTGGGGAAGCAACCCAAAGGTCTCCGAGTGTATCAGATGACAGACCTCTGCCGTGTTAGAAAACACCCCCTCATTTCTGCGAACAGAAGCCGCGCACTGCATGGGTGGGTCAGGGCCACTGGGGAGAGCTCTCTCGGAGCTCCCCCACAAACCCAGCGGGGTTCAGCCGCGACATCACGCAGCACACCGAGTTCTGAGCAGACAGGGTCTGTCTTCTCGGAAACAAACCACAGACATCACAGGGAAAAGGAGCCCCTGAAAAACGCCCGAATGAGGCTCAGGCAGCAGAGTCTGATCAGAACTGACTGAACATACAAACGGGCCCAAGAAAGGCTCTGTCAAAAGATGCAAACCAGCCCAGGCCACGTCGGACACAAGAGAAGTCAGCAGCTACAAGGAGGAGACTGGGAAGAAGAGGCCCCACCAAAGGGGACAGCCAGGTGCCCGGGTCACTCAGCAGGTGGCCCCTGCACCAGAGGGCAGTGCTGTGCGCTGTCAGACCGTCCGAGTAGGACCACATCTGACCGAGAAGCTTCTGCACACCAGCGGAAATCATCGGCAGAGTGAGACGGAACCTACCAAACAAAGCAGAGGCGATACCGGCAAACCCCGTATCTCAGGGGCATCAAACTCATTGTCACCGGGGGCCACACCAGCCTCATGGCTGCCTTCAAAGAGCTGAATGTAATTTTAGGACTGTGTAAACGTAACTACTCCTTAACTAGGGGCAAGAAGCTCAGCACTGCCAGGGGGTCGAAACAAGGTGCCGGTCAGCGAGAACAAGGTGGAGGGCTGGATTTGGCCCACAGGCCTTGCGTTTGCCACCTGTGATGTATCTGATAGGGGTTAGTATTCAACTTACACAAAGAACTCGTGTAACACAAGAGCAAAAAACCCAAACAATCCAATTAAAATGGGCAGAAAATCTCAACAGACGTCCTCCCAAAGAGGACGCACAGATGGCCACCAGGTGCGTGAGAAGGCGCCACGCGTCACCACCACCAGGGAAACGCAAGTCAGGACCACCACGAGCTGTCGCCGGACTCACCCCTGCCGGAAGGGCAGTTCTCGAAAGACGCGAAGCGACAAGTGCTGGCGAGGACAGGGGAGAGAGGCAGCCCTCGTGCGCCGTGGGGGGGGCTGCTCACCGGCGCGGCCCCCGTGGAGAGCAGCGTGCAGTTCCTCCAAACGCTGAGGACAGAACTGCGACAGGGTCCAGCCAGCCCACGTCTGGGCACGCCCACGCTGCAGGAGCCACCTGCACCCCACGTTCCCAGCGGCATCGCGTACAGCGGCCAAGACGTGGAGGCCACCTAAGTGCCCACCGACGGGGAGTGGGCGAAGGACATGCGGCTTATTTACACACCGGAACACACTCAGCCGGGGGGGGAAGGAGTCCTGCCATTTGCATCAACACGCACGGACCTACAGGCATCGGCTGAGTGAAGTACGTCGGCGAGAGACAGACTAATTTTTAAGAAAAATTGTAAGGGCGTCCGGATGACAGAGCTGCCTCCCTCTGTCCTGATGCTAAGCTCACTGGGCCTGCCCTACCTGGAGGCCCAGATCAGCACCCTGGGCCCCACCCCAGCCCAGAGGCCCCGATGAACCAGTGCGGGGAGGCCCTCGCTGGGTGTGCTGCCCGTCTGTGCATCTTTCGTGGAAAACTTCTACTTCCAACCATTTCCGGAAACTCTTTTTGGTAAAACTGAGTACTTCTAACACTATTCTTCTGCTTGCCCTCCCAACACCCTGTGAAGGAGGTGGGGGTGGGAGCTGCCCTCCCACCCCCGGAGGAAGGAGGCGGGGGCCCATACGCACAGCCGCGGCCGTCTCCTTGCTCTCGGCTAAGGCCCTCTCCAGGTCACTCAGCGTCTCCAGCCGGCTGCTCCTCTTCTTCCCACTGGGCAAGGGCTCCTTGAACTTCCTCTGCTTCCTCTTTGACCCCCAAGGGCCAATATCACAGCGAGGACACAGCACCTAAAAAGTGGGACACAGCACAACCGCTGGCACGCAGGTTTCAGACACGGATGAGGCAGCCCCAGAGGCAGCGATGAGCAGTGGGAAGCATGTCAAGTTCTTCCTGCTTAACATTTCATCTGGACCGTGCTGCCCTGAGGCGACAACTCTCCTCCAAAAGGAAGGAGGAAGGAAGGAGGAAGGAAAGAGGAAGGAAAGAGGGAGAAAGAAGGAAACCTCACAAAGCACCGACTTTGACTCAGCCCTAATACATGACTGGCGTCAGCTCACAAAATCACACAAAGTCAGTGATGGCGCTTTATGAGAGGGGAGGGGACCCCCGTCAAGCTTACTAAATGCAAGTGCTGAGAGTCCAATGCTAACACAGACTGAGGAACCTCAATGAGAAAAGAGTCCTCCCTTACGTCGAATGCTACCCTCGACGTGTCCACACAGCACTTGAAGACTGTCACACCAGAAGCTTAGAAGGATCTCTGGGCTCTACCGAAAAAACCCTGGGTCTCCAGGGGACGCAAGGGGCGGCACACACACCTCCAGGAGCGAGTACGGGGAGTTCTCCATCAAGAACGTGTTAGCAGCACACTCTTTCCAGGCCTGGACCTCAGCTACCAGCGATTCCAGTCTTGGGAGGGAACTCAGATGCACTGGGATGCAGCGGCCTCGAGTGACAAGTTCCACCAGCGTGTCTAACACTGGCACGCGGCCTCCAACCTGGTCAATCAAGAAAAATTAGAGCGACTTAGAGAAAAGGGTGCATCCGTGCCAAGTGAGGAAAGCCCGACGGAGACTCGGCGCCCGCCAACAGTTCAACGAGTGGACGTCAGACAGATGGCAACAGAGCCCGCCCTGGTGGGGGTGGGAGGCGTGTGTTCTTCCATTTAACAAATAACTGAAGAGCCCCCCCCGCCCCCCTGCCCCCCCGCGTTGGGCCCCAAGGAAACAACTGTGACCACGACGTACACTGTGCCCCCTGTATTCTGTGTCCTGGGAAACTCAATAGCCACGCTGGTTGCCACAGGTAGTTTGAAAACAACTCAACAGAAACATAGCTTTGTAGTGACTCGAAAGACTTTATAACAACTCGCAGAAATAAAAGCAACAAAAGAAGTT
This sequence comes from Glossophaga mutica, assembly GCA_039655065.1. Classification (NCBI taxonomy): domain Eukaryota; kingdom Metazoa; phylum Chordata; class Mammalia; order Chiroptera; family Phyllostomidae; genus Glossophaga; species Glossophaga mutica. The sequence goes on from CM077314.1 coordinate 67,222,291, forward strand.
TTACTCCAACCTACTCAAATGACAAAGTAACTCAGAATACATTCCTCAGGAAACTACCATGAGTTCAGACAGCTGGTTGTTTCTTGAACTTGAGAATGCAGTTAAGACTCACCACGAAAGCCCGGGTATTCTGATTCAGATCCCCGGGGAGGCCCAGGAACCTGCATTTCTGACGTGTCCAGGTGGTGCTGGGACCATGTTTTGAGCATGACACACTCGGACTGGAAGACTGAGGCACTGGGTGAGGGCTGGGGCTGGAGGGTCAGTGCTGCTGCTGGTTCGCCACGAGGTGCACCCAGCACCTCCTGACGTGACGCACTACCAAACACGCAGCAGCACGGGGCGCTCTTGGGTCCTCTGCCCGGGCCTGGACGCGCACTTCCGGTTCACAGCAAACAGGTGAGACAGAACACGCCACAAGGCCACGAGCAGACAAATCCGCAGGGGTTACACCACAGGGTGACCTTTCTGGACAGTGACACGAAGTGTGGGGTGGGGAGGGGGACTCTCCAGGGTGAAAAGAAGCCGAAAGGGAGGTTATCGACTAGACACGCCGTGCAACCCTGGACTGGACAAACCGCCGTAAGGGACCCCTGCGGGGAAACCGAGCAGCGAGCAGGCAGGCTGGTGTTTCACTGCCCCGACGTCCGTCCTTGCAGGACGGAAGCTGTCCTGCTGGGCACTTTGGGAAGGCGCCTCGCACCGCATGCCACTCTGTGCTGCTCCACTTAGAGACAGAAAGGCAGGGACGCCCGCCGTGTGGAGCGGGATGCTGAGCAACGCTCTCGGCTGAGCGGCCCACTAAACACAAAGACGTCCCTTGATGCAGGTGTTAGTCCTCCAACGCACGAGGCCGCCACGCACGGCCAGGCTGCCACCGCGGGACCTGCCCCCGGGCACTTCTGCGGTGCACACCCAGCGGCGTGGTCTCCACGGAGCAGAGCCGCGCCCGGCCTCCCTGACCGCAGGTGCATCCCCGCTCCGGCTGCAAGGACGGGGGACCGTGCCGGAAACTCACTCCTCGAGTTCCAGCCATCGCTGACAAGAGCCTGCACCCAAAGCTCCACTGGGGAAGACCACAAACAGTAAACACTTCCCGTGGCCAGTCTTTGGCTCGCTGGGCTCACGCGCTCCTCAATTACGTAATACTATTTATCACACGATACAGCTTTCTCTTCCCTTGGAAGTGGAAGAGATGCCCCGATGTTTTCTTGCAAACATCTAGACAAACGTTCCTTTCTGGCATTTTGATGGCATCCGCACATCAAAATTTAAAACACAGCCCGTTAAATAATTCAAAGATCTTTTTCCTCAATAGGTCACTGAGACCTTTCGGTTCTGGTGATGAGAAGATAACGATGCTCCCCCATCAACCGCTTGTTCAATAAAGCCCCCAGCTGACCAGGAGGGACACCCCAGAAGTCACTGTCCGCTGCCAGCAAGTGTGACTCTTCACCCGCAGGGCCACCCACACTTGTGCTGCTTGCTCTCGACAATTACTTTGCAACTCACTCCATTTATTTCTTCTGGAGGGACGGCAAGGCACTTCTGGTTAAGCCCCTACTGCTTGGTGACACACCTGGGCCCTGAGACCGCGTTTGGTCACTCGATCACACACCTGGGCTGAATCTGCACTTTTCTTTTTTTAAGATTTTATTTATTTGTATTTAGAGAGGATGATGGAGGGAAGGGAGAAAGAAGAGAGAAACATCAATGTGTGGTTGCCCCCCATGCGCCCCCTATTGGGGACCTGGCCTGCAACCCAGGCATGTGCCCTGACCAGGAATCGAACCAGCGACCCTTTGCTTCACAGGGCCACCATCCACTGAGCCACGCCAACCAGGGCCCAATGTTTCAATTATTGCCCTTAACAGACACATCTACACACTCAGGTTTCTTTGTGTGCTACACCGACCTGCAGGGCTTCCACCTCCTGAAGCCAGTCCCTGGCTCTCTGCACCGAGTCCTTCAGGGCTGCCCCGCTGGGCAAGTACGCGGGGATCTCCTCCATCTCCTTCAGTGCCGCGGTGAGGCTGCTCAGGGAGTGCCGAGGCCTACGAAAGTGAACTGTCAACCGCTCAGCGCTGGGTGGGACGGCTCAGCTTCCTTGTGGTTCACCACAAAGAACTAGAAAAACCATCTCAAAGGGAATTCAGTATGGCACATAATTTCTTTAAATGGCAACAACTACTAGATAACCAATTAATTAAGATTCAAACGGCTGCCTAAGACTTAAGAGCATCTAAGGCAAAGCAAATGAATCAGTGCAGCGTTCAGGTTCTACTTACTCCTCATCTCACACGGGTACACCACAAACTTCCCCTTGCAGCTCACTTAGCGATAACGCTCTCGCGCTACCCACCTCTCCCAACCTCTGCTGCGTGGGCCTCGACACACTGTTAGGGCCCCTACAGCTTCACGAAGGAAAGCTCTCTAGGGTCTCAGCGTGCCAAAAGCACAGCGTGATCAATTTGGGCACCCTCCCAAGTGACGACTCTAGGATTACGGAGCATCTACGACTTAGATGACTTTCTGTGCTTTATGCTGGGACAGCTGGACACTACAGACCCGTCAGACAGAGGCCAGGATGCCGGGCCGGTCAGAGATGGCCGCCACAGTCCCGGGTCGCGCCTCCAGCAGACACGGGGCCGCTCCTGAGCAGCAGCACAGGCACGCAGCCAAGCTCCTCCACTCTCCAGGACAGAGCACGCTAGCTCAGACACTCTCTTCAGGACCCTTTGGGATCCTGTTCATTAACTTGTGTTGGAACAACATTTTCGTTTATTTGCAAAGTCTGTTTTCTCTCAAAGATGACATCGCAGAGCAAAGCAAGAAAAGGCCTGTCCACGTGAACCACTCGTTTCCCTATCGGTCTTCTTCAGCCCAACTCCCAGCAGCCCCGACAGCTCCGCTATCTGCACCACCGCAGCTGCTGAGCAGCGGCCCCCGGAACGGTCCCTCACCTGGCTCGGAGGAGGCTCTTGGCTCGGTCATCCCAGTGCTCTGACACTGTGAGCAGCTCCTGCAGCCGCGCCATCGCCTTCTCCACAGCCGTGTACGGGGCCAGGCCCACGCCCAGGTCAATGAGCCGCCTCATGTCATCTAAAGTGAGGGAGCTGGGGTCTAGGCAAGCTTGCTGCACCTCCTCTAGCCAACGGGCCTGCTCCAGACGGACACGCATCTCAGCAAGCTGTGGAAGTTCAACATCAAATTCGAAGCTGACGTCCAGCAAGTCTTGCAGCTCGGCAGCACTGGGCATCTCCTCAGAGAGCAACTTCTGGCTATGCTGTTGGAAATCTTCCACACGACTCAAAAGATCCTGAAACACACAGCTTGTTGCATCAACACAGCGATCTCAGCAACCGGCCTCTTTCCCATGCAGAACCCGCGGTGCACACCCCCCAGGACGCTGTTCCACCTCACTGGGTTTCAGCAACAATGTGAACGAGGAGGTGACACACGAGTCCCGACGCTGCAACCAGTGACACAACCAGACCCCGCACACCCCTGCGAGCGGGAGCTAGGGGTCCCTTGTAACGTAAAAACGTCTACCTTTACCTCTCCTTTGAAGGTCCATCCCTACCTTTACACACGCACACCCTTCGCATCGGCCCACGTGATTTACAAAACGCAGGACGGCCAAGCACTCGCCCAGGCGCCTTCAGCGCAGTTACCTTCAGCAGCGGCGTCTGACTGAGGACACACGGGAGAGCGTAGAGCTGTGTCACAAACTGGCGGAGCTCGCTCACTGTGAGCTGGTTTGGGGATTTTCCTCCACCGGATCGGTATCTACAAGTGTAGACAAAGGCCGAGGAAGCCCCGTGAGAACAGAGGCATTCCCCATTCCCAGGCTCCAGGGTGGCAGGTGCAGGACAAGGGGAGAGACCCAAGTTCGCCACCGCAAAGGCCAGCGCTCAGCCCAGGCGCCCACCTGGTCTGCCTCTTGCCGTTGAGCAGCTGCTGCGCAACAGAGGCACACTTCTCCGCGTCCTGAGTGACGAGGCGAAGGTGACGTAAAAGGTCGTTGTCTGGGAACTTCTTCATCTCAGACTCTTCAATCAAAGCCTTGAAGCTGGCAAGGCCTAGGGACAGAGAAGAGGTCACCTGCCGGGGGCCCATCCCGCGCACTGCTCCCGGCAGGCAGTGCGGAGGCGAGGCTGTCTGCCTCAGCTCTGACCTGTAAGGGCTTCCCGTGCTTTACATCATTAAATTTGCAACCATTAATGTGGAGAGTTTTCTGTTTCAAAGGAAACATTTTGAACCGAAATGCTCGCACAGAAAACAGCTGACTCGTCCAAACAAAGCAGATGCAAACTCTCACCGCGCCGAACTTCCCTCCTACACTTCACCCTGCAGCCCGTATCACTGGTGGGCTCACAGGCAGGGGCCCCGCACCCGTCCCCGAAACGCAGGAGGGCACGGTCGCCTCTCAGGCTCTCTACGGAGCGGAGAGCGTGAGAACACTGAGCGTCGGGGAGGGAAGCCGTGGCTTTCAGAGGCTGGTGTCTGGGACGGCACAGGACAAAGGCAGCCAAACGGAACAGCGAGGGACGGACACCCGCACCTCAGGGACTTCTGCTTTGTCGCCACGCCTCGTTAAACCGAGTTTTTCTGAGGTGCCACGTAAAACGGGAGCGACGCTCTCTCTAAGACGGAGGTGTGCAGGCCGCCCCCCGCTTCCTGACAGCACGGCCTCGGTCCAGCGCACGACCGGGCACAGCCCCTGCATCAGGACCTCGCCCGCTCCTGCGCCTCCCCCTCTCCGCGCATGCGCTGCGAGCCTGGCCGCCCGGGCCACCCGGACAGAGCCATCGGGCTGTGGCTGGCCGACAGCCTCACCACAGCCAGTCCTGCTTCCCGCACCACCTACTTTTCTTCTTGTTGATTTTCGCCTCCAAAGCGTCGTTCACGTTCAAGGCCCACTCGTTGTAAGACTCTGCCCGCAGCTTCAACGCATTCATCATGGGGTAGAGGTCATCCAGGGTGTACCTGTATCTGCAAACAGGAGGCGTGGGTTGGGAGAAAATCGGACGTTTCCTGTTCACCGTCCCGGCCCTGCAGCTTCAGTGAGGAGCCGGTGCGCTCTGCAGGAAATCGCGCCGGCCGCCCACTCACCGCAGCCTGTATCTCTGAGGCGGACAGGCGCACAGCTCCTGCACGTGGTGCAGGCAGACGAGCAGGCCCGGCGAGCACGCGCAGGAGATGGCGGACATGAAGCACGTCGTCTTACATCTCACACACTGACGCTCGTCGTCCGGCAGCAGCTCAAAATCCATTCTTTCCGAATCGATCACTCCCTAGAGAACAGTGTGCGTCAGGGGCCTCTGGAGCCCACTGTGGCCCACCAGCGCCCCCAACAGGGAGTGCGGGATCAGCACTGTGCGGAAGGGGAAGTGACAGCGGCCCCACAAACATGGAGTCGGGGCCCTTCGCTTGTCTAGCGAGGACCCGTTTTGGACAACGTTTGGCGTGAGCATGCAAACAGTGGTTAACAGGATGATAAAACTAGACGTTGGCTGCTGGCGTGCTTCGGAACGGGCCCTGCCCACACTGCAGACACAGGCAAAGGCAGTGCTCTTGCCCTACGCCTTGTACCATCGACAGGAATCACTCGAGAGATGAAGGAAAGATCTCAAGGCAGAGCCTAGAACTAGGAGCTCTGTATGACTACACAGGAGAAAACCTCTGAGACGCTGGGTCAGGCAAAGGTTTCTTCAGGACAACACACAAAACAGATCCATGGAAGGGAAAACTGATGACCTGGATGTTACCAAAACAGAACACTTCGGCTGCTGGGGAGAAGCTGCGAAGGGAACGCAAAGTCGGGCCCCCAACTGGAAGAAAGTATCTGCAGAACAGCCACCTGCTCTCCAGAATAAGTGGAGACTTCACCTTAACCCAATAAAAGGGAGTGGGCAGGACACTAAACAGACCCTTCACCAGAGACGCACGTACAGGGAGCAGACGAGAACACAGTAATGTGTTCGCTGGGTCAGCAGCCATTAAACGAGCTGTCTCGAAGGCAATCAGACTAAGGAGTGACTTCCTAAAATGGCAGCAAAGTTCCTAAGAACTTCCCTAAGTCAAAACCGAGAAACACCACAACACTGGGGGGTTCCGGGGCCTCACCAGCTGACGCACGGTCTCTCTCAGAGCCTTCTCGTCCTCGACCATGATGGCCATGTCCTTCTGGACGGTCGAAGCCACGACGACGTCCAAGACGTCGGCCTTGGAGGCCATCCTGCAGATCATCTCGTCGTGGGAGAACACGCAGTAGCGGTGCAGCAGGCGGTAGTGCTCCACGCACTGCCGGCCCAGGGGCAGCTGTGTTCGAGACAGGAAGACGCGTGAGCCGGCCTTCTCCTTCCTGCCTCCACAGCCTTCTCAACTCTGAACGCCACCATATGGCGACCCAGGGTCACGCCGGGCCACACGCATCACATACCAACTCTCGGAACAGACTCTGAGAGGCTTGGGGTTTTTACTTTTAGGTCTTCACATCTCCAAGATCTGGCACATTAGGTGCCTTCATAGGGAGTGGTTAAAAAACCCCGATGCCTCAACAATGCATTACTGCCCAAACAAGAATCTGATGGGAGCCCTGGCTGGTGTGGCTCAGTGAACCGAATGCTGGCGGCCTGTGAACCAAAGGGTCCCCAGTAGGGGGCACATGACAGCCAACCACACATTGATGTTTCCCTCTCATTCTCCCCGTCTTCCCCTCTCTAAAAATACACAAATGAATCTTAAGGAAAATTAGTTATTTAAAAAATATGTTAAAAAAACGAATCTAACCGGAATTTACACATTTCCTGAAACAACTGTGCGGAACTGGCCCTGGTTCGCCTGCTTCAGGGAACAGTAACGCTCCGAGACTAACGGAGTAACTGCGCAGAGAGGCAGCGCTGTCATTCGGAGAAACACTGGAACAGGGTTATGACTCGTTAGTTTCACACCTCACACTTCAACCAGACAGTTCTTCTTATGTAAACGAAAAGTACAAATACTAGTATTAAAAAACCCTATTTTCCAAAGTAACTAGAACCAAATATGTGCTTAAAAATTGCTGTTTTAAAAAACCGGGGCTTGTGTGGAACAGTCTTAAGATTGGAACTGCCATCAGTTGGCAATGAGACACTGCGTTTTAGCCAGAATGTGCCGCAGGAGGCGCTTTCCTTCGAGTCTTGCTGCAAAAGAAAAAAACCGCCAGCCACACCCAGCAGTGCGCTCAGTTAGTCCGGCCTGGATTTACAGCACGGTGCAGTGCCTGACTTCACGGGGCGCCAACAATCTGCAGATCAGCCTCCTGAGTGGCGACAGGTTAAGCAACTGCACATGTGACGGGTGCAAAGCACTCCCCCAACTCGGTGTGCAAGGCGCACAAAGCCTCGACCCCGTACCCAGTCCACGGTGCAGAAGTTCACAGCCTCGGCAAAGTTGAAGCCCTGGTTGAAGCCGCTGTGGTAGGCGCGAGGGAACGTGATCACAAACTCCCCGGCACACTGATTAGTCCGGTAAACCTAAGGAGACACAGCGGAGGTTTTTAGTGACATTCTCCCAGAAGACAATCTGGACACAGACAATCGGATGGTTCTTCAGAAGGGCTAGCTTCCGGAAGAGAACAACAAACGGCCACGGTCCACCACCAGCTGGAGTGGAGCCCGGGCCACCGGGGCGGGGCTGGTGAGGATCTAAGACAACGTGACATGGCTCATGTTACACAAGCAGCTACATCCAGCATCGGGACACATCTCCATAAATGTAGCCACAATTAAGAATATTCTCCATTATTAGCCCTGGCTGATATGGCTCAGTGGATTGAGCCCTGGCCTCCAAACAAAAGGGTCACGGGTTCAATTCCCAGTCAGGGCACATGCCTAGATTGTGGGCCAGGTCCCCAGTAGGGGGCGCATGAGAGGCAACCACACATTGATGTTTCTCTCCCTCCCTTCCCCTCTTTAAGATCTTAAAAACAAAGGGAAAAAAAAAGAATATTCTGCACTATTAAACCAAAAAAAAGATCTCTGACCAACGCAAGAAATCACACGCTATTTCGAGAACGTCACTGTCCACGATCTGGGCTCAGACACCCGTGCTGCTCCAGGCACGCAGACCCTCAGAGGGAAGCTACTACTACGTAAGGACAGCGTTGGCTGGACGAGTTTTCAACTCTGTATCTGCGTCGCTGGTTCTCCAACACGAGCCACAGCAGCGTCGCACAGGGGATCTTCTCGGAAACGCACACTCATGAGCTCCACCCACAGCAACATGACAGGAAGCTCCGCTGGTGAGTGGGGCTCGGCCTGTGCTGCAAATGCCCCTCAGGTCCCGACGCTGGCCAAAGGTGGGGACCGTACCCGGCTCACGTGCATGGCTCCTTCTACAGGGACCTCTGCTTCCTCCCCCAGCCCTGCCTTACACGATCCTCACACGTCTGCCCCCGACGTGCTCCTTCCTTATCGGAGCTCCAGTCCTGGCTCACCCCTCATTCCGGGGCCCTGGTGCTCCAGAGTTAACGGGTCAGCAGCCTCCCACCCGACCCGGCGTCAAGTCACATCACCCTTTCGTCGTCTGCCTCTCCTCTTCCAGCGAGAGTGTGAGCTCCCAAAGGCAGGAGTTCATTCACCACATCGGGAAGTCCGAAGTTGAACCCCGCACGGCGGCCCACTTCCTGAACAGCCGGGGCCGGGCACTCACAACAAACCAGAAAGGGCAATCAGTACGAGGGGGCAACACCACCACCGAGGGGCTGGTGGTATTCTGGCCGTGACGGGTTGTTCTTTTCTAAGCTATTTCACGAGCCCTCAGATAAAGTCCTTTCTACCTGACCCCAATTACTGGTCTACGGACCCAAAAGCACAAAGCTCAGGGCAAAGCAAGATCAAGAATTCACGTCTGCACGGGAAGTGCATCGTTGACGTCTGAGTCAGCCGAAACAGGCTCTGCAGCTTCCCTGCGCCTCGCCCCCGCCGCCCCGCGAGCTTCAGTGTCTTCTCTACAAGGAAGTCGCTGTTCGGTAAGCGTCACCTCACAGAGAGCTCAGAGGAAGCATCGCCAACAGCACCTGTCTGGAGTGGGAACCCCAATTCCAAGCTTAAGACCCTAAAATAAGTTTTCTTTTAAAATACGCTTAATTAGGGGTGAAGGTGTAATGTAAGCAAGACCTACCAAACATGTCGTTTCAGTCCATCACTCAAAATTAAGACCGAGTAGCTTCGATAAATTATTTCTTTGAAGTGCAGACAGAGCACACGGAGGATTCCGACATTAGAGTTTGGGTCTAATCGTAACGGAACCCAGCCTTTCTCACAGTATTCACACTGACAAATAGCATGTGTGTTTTAGGTTTTTGTTCTGTTGCAGTTAAGGAGTGAGTTATAAACAAAACCACGGTGCGGAGTACGCAGTGGTGGTGGCCACGTGATCTGTGAGTGGACAAGAAACAATGGGATTGGACACGAAAAGAAAGCGTCACACTTGTGACCTGTAAAGTGAGGTTGCTTAGCCATCTAGTTATCAGCGGCAATGGATTAGTTTTTGTAGTGTCCGAGAATCCCCAACGCAACCTGGTATCCGCTCACACCAAACAGCTGCTTCTACCGCCAAGTCACAGCGTGGAAAACACAGCCAAACGCACTGTATGAAAAGGGAGCCCGGGGCGGGGGTGGGGTGGGGGGCTGCTGGCCGAGCACGTACCGGCACGTCGTGCGTCATCAGGGTGTTGGGGTTCATGATGGTCACGAGCTGGTGCAGCAGGTCCGGCTGGGACACGAAGAGCTCTGGGGCGAGCCTCTTCATGACGTTTTCCAGCTGCTCGGCAGCATACCCGGGAACGCCGTACCAGGTTTTCGGCTCACCCCTGGAAATACATTATAAAAATCAATGTCCAAAAAACACCTAAGCACGGACCTCTCGTAGTTGCTTTCGATCACGCATGTTGCCAAAATCACCACCACACACAGCCACGCAGGGACATGCGCAGCTCAGACACGTGTCTGAGCTAAGACACAGCCGGGGTGGGAGCCGCCCCAGCCAGCCTGCACCCTGCTCCGGGGTCCCTGGGGTGCCCTACCAGTGCAGGTAGTTGATCGAGTAGCTCCAGTGGTCTTCGATGTGCCAGCAGAACGAGGAGAAGCACATGCCCACGTACAGCCAGGGCAGCTTCATGCCGCATATGTCAGCGGTGATGTGAGCAAGAACCGACTGCTCCATCACTGGCATGTTGTTCAAATTCCAGCCACTGTCAAGATATTCCTAAAAATACAGGGAAAAAAAAAGTGACAAGGCTTAGCCATTGTCACTTTTCTACCTGGCTGCAGAAGCGTAAGACAACACGGTCGGCTTATCTGACGCCCATGGTGTTGGTGATGAGTCGGGACAGTGCTGTCAGGAGCCTGTCCTGAGACAGGGACAGTAGTGAGGAAGGGGACAGAGAGGGACTTCTGGGGGAATGTTCTGTTTCTTCCAGCGTGGTTACACGGGTGTGTTCAGGCTGTGAAACTTCATCAAACTGCACACACGATTATGTACGTCACTGTTCATATGTTAGATTTCCAAAAGTTTACCAAAAAAACCCCTCTGACTTCTTACTAAACAGAAACCTTCCTAGGAGTTGGCTACTACGGGCGTCCTTGGGAAATAAGGGACTCAGGGACTCAAACCTTAAAGTTCAAAGGTAAGTAGGTCTGATGCTGGCTGGTGTAGCTCAGAGGATTGAGCACCAGCCTGCAAACCAAAAGGTCACAGGTTCGCTTCCCAGCCTGGGCACATGCCTGGGTTGCAGGTCCCTGGTTGGGGGCATGTAAGAGGCAACCAATCGGTGTTCCTCTTGCTTGGTATTTCTCTCCCTTTCTTCCTCCCTTCCCCTCTCTCTGATAATAAATATATAACATCTTTTAAAAAATAAAATAAAGAAGGTAAGTAGGTCTGGTCTCACTCAATCCCTCTGACTCCCTTCAAAAGGAGAAATCAAAGTAACAGGCTCTGACGGCCAAGGGAGGGCAGTGACTTTCCCATGT